>OY720641.1:121001556-122201556 GCA_963169105.1 Ceriagrion tenellum | reverse complement strand
CTTCAAAGCATTGAACTTTTAAAAATCAAGTCTTCCGCCTGAAGGAGTAATGCTACCAGGAACTCCCTCAATTTTCTATCTCCTATCACACACTCTTTTTTCCCTCTAAAAGGAATTACCTTTTTTGTATCTCGTTTACTCTCTTTTTTAGTGTATAAGCCCCGAGGATGTCCCGTGACCCGGCTAAAATTTATTTTTCCCCGAATCGATCAGGAAAGAGATAGGAGTAAACGACGCGCTGCAGCGCCGCGACATGTTTGGTCGTGACATCGCTCAGCAGACACGCAGGGGAGATAAAATTCTTGTGATAACCTAAGTCAGTGCAATTTAAGTCACGTTGACTGCACGCTGTGTTGTGGCGAGCCAAGAGCGTTAAATCCTATACTTTTGAATGACTGGACAAATAGGTATCATTAAAAGGTATTAACGTGGAATTGGGAGAACACAACGTGAGAAGCAATCAAAAGTTACAAAGTTCACGCCCACTTTTATAACTTCTGGGTAAGGTAACCTTCGGGGTGACGTAATATTTCAATACATATGATGTTTTCCGAGAGTTGCTGTTGTATATTTTACATCCAACTGCTGATTTTTAATGAGAGAGTTATTGATGGAAGAACGCATTAGCAGTGGTTTACATATCAAGAAAAAATTGTTCAATGAAACTATAAAACCTGTTATCTTAGTTCCATAGGACCAGCCAAAGTATAAAGTGTAACGGAGACCTCTATGAAGTAGATGAACAAACAATAAGATCATAGACAGGAATTTAAATCCAAAATGCTCCAACAATGAGAACGTTGGTGAAAAAAATTATCCCCGTTAATCTTTGTTGCTAACTTAAGGATCTGGAATGACTTTCATTTCCGGTGATTTTTCGCTAAACATTTTGCCCACGTATGGCTTGGAATGTGCTACATACAAGAAAAGGTTGTATGAATTTCTTTATGGCTGCGTATGCCTTTTCATGCCTAATTTCCTCAGGAAGGTTTCGGCCAAGATTACTTCTAACATCAGATCAACTTTCAACGTTAGATGACTTTTAGTCAGGATTTACGCCACTTTGATGTAAACCGAAAGTTTAGTTTTAACAAGTTCGTCATTAGGTCACTAGTTTGACGTTTGCTTTCTCTATCGTCGGAAATTTAAATATCTGATGGTTCTAAATATACTTTTGGTATTATATATCACATAATGTGGCAAGAAATGGGCTTCTTGTAAAAACGATTCCATTTATATATTTCTTATGGAGAATTGGAAGAAGCATTAGCGAGATAAATTTTTCTCCCTATACGTTTAACGTCTAAGGTTGTAAAAATTGCAGAGTGTAAAAGTGTACTTCTCCCGATTTTCTTGCATGTGAGAGAAATTTTGGGATGCCAAGATGATTGTAGGTCCAGTCCAATTAGAATGGGAAATTTGGGAAGTGATTGAAGTGAAAGTAATGATGTCGAGTTAGAGATAAGGGTGCCCTGAAGTAACGGGGAAGTGAAGCTCCAATTTAAGGGGTATATGAAATCTTGCTTCATTGATTAGGTCAATCCGAGAGAATGAATTGGAGTCCAACCGAGAAATATGTGAGAAAGGAATGATTGGTATGAAAGGAGAGGGAAAACTGAAAAAATTAATGGTGAACAAGGTGAAAGACAATCTAAAGTGGTGGAATATTAGCTGTTTTAAGAACAAGGGAACGTGTATCAGTGTGATCGAAGCAAAATAGCTACGCAAGTGAAAGGCCGATGAGAATAAACTGATAAACTGATAAAACATAATTAGTTTTCTATGCTCTACGTGGAGAAAAAATCTCGTTTGGCTGTACCCACCCAAAAACTGAACGGCTTGAATGATATGTGTGTATCAGGGTGTCCAGCACTCTGAAAAACCGGGGAGACCGGATAATCTCAGGGAATTGTATTTTCACTGAAAATATCAGGGAAATCCCAGGGAAATATGGAATTGACAGGAATTTTCTGTGGTGACAATGTATAAAACAGCAACGGAAGCAATGTGCCTTTTTTGGCAAGTGGCTAAGTCAAATTTTCCTTGCGTTGTCGCATTTTGCATTCCTGTAATCACTGAAAGTAGGTACAATGTTTTCTATATAGGTGCATTGTCTTCTTATTGGTCATAGTCTGTAAATCAGTGGCGTAAAGAACATGCCTTTATTGGCAATTTGCGAAGTCAAATTTCCCTTGCGTTGTCGCATTTAGCAAAATAAGGAAAAAAGCAATTCCTTCAGTTTTAATTTGTTGATCATTTTATATCAATGCTATTCATAGCAAAGTCTGGTTGTAATATAACCCTGTTCCTGAGAACCAGAATGACAATGATTAAATCTAAGAAAGGGTGGTGATGTGATTTTCTCTCAAACTATTTTAAAGTTTTTTGTTTATTTTCCTCTAAATATGCAAGTTTAAAAATTATCCTTACGTTTAATCACCCAAAAAACATACCGAACAATCTCTTATAATTAACGAGAAAAAAATCAATATTTCCTCAGAAAAAATATAAAAATTATGTCTGGAAAACCTGAAAATCTCAGGGAATTTTCAAATGCCCAGCTGCTGGACACCATGATGTATGCATATGCTCAGCTGTTGGATTGCAGGGGTGGAGCGAGTCAAAGACTGCCCTGAATGCCCTGATCAACGACGTGGGAGATCAGTTCCTCGCCCACACTTATCTCATTCGCCACATCGCTTCTCGTTCCTGGCCCTTTGATTCGCTTCTCCAAGACGACCCCGCGTCCAAATGGCAGAAGTAATTGGTGGATTGACGATATTCGTTTCGACCTATTCAAGTCGTTTGTCCACCCCTATCCCCATACTGCCATAGCATCTCCCTCATGCCTCAGTGAAATTCCATGTATCTCACTAGCACTATACATAAGGGCTCGTTTCGTGTCCTTCTAAGCACTTATCTCAGGATCGCCTAGTGTGCCGATTAGGTCGTACAGATGAGCAATACTTTGAGCTAAATTTCGTTAACCCACAAGGTGTTCTACAGGAATCTGATGTCGCACGCAGCATTACAAAAGGGGGGTATATTCCTGCAGCTATATTTACATATTTTATGGCAAAACTGTGTGTTCTAAACAGAGGGTAGGGTCATGTTTTTGGTACTGTAACTATTATTCAATGAGAAAGACAGATGTCACACGAGATATTTTTTTACATTTGGCTCAAAATGACATGATTTGGAGATAATATTTGCGTGAAAAGCCGTTGTTTTTGGAACACTCCGGCACTAGAAACATTCGTAACATAAGCACAAAAATATATGTATACATATTACCATATCCTTATGTGTAATGGCTTTAATCCTGCGCCACACATGTTCTGTATGTGTAATCTCCACCATATATCGCGGGGATCACCCTAAAAAAGTCACTTGCGAGTCAAATTCGAATCAATATAAAATGCAAAATCTTATGCGCAGTTAGAGTGATTAAGATTTTTACAATATTTCAGGGCCATACATTAGCTTATATATCTATTTAGTGGCACGATATATCGTGGGGATTACACATACAGAACATATGTGGCGCAGCATTAAAGAAACTATGTTTTGTTAAACGTATAATAGGAAGGTCCTCGGATGAAAAAGTCAAAGAGAGATAGTACTTCGCCCTGGTTAGGCCACACCTCCAATACGCAGCGAGCATTTGGGACCCTGGTCCTATAGATTTAACCAAAAAAATTAATAAAATACAAAGGAAAGCAGCGCGCTCCGTTAAAAACTGCTATGAACGTACACATAGTGTCTCACAGCCTTTAAAGAGAGTAAGGTGGGAGTCCTTAGAGACTCAGAGGCTGCACGCTAGGCTTAGGTTGCTCGAGAAATTCAGAACTGATATTTTTCAGAGCGATATAGAGAATATTATCATGACTCCTCACTACAACTCTCGGTCTGACAGATGCGATAAAATAAGAGAGATGCACTGCCGTACAGATAGGTACAAGAACTCGTTCTTACCGCGAACAATAATCGACCACAATTAAAACTGAACTCCACTAAATACACTCCCATAATACATGTCACCATTTCATCTCCAAAAAACTTACACCTTTACACGGCTGGTGACCTAACACCCAGTGCCACAAGCGGCAGCACGCGGGGTATTATGTAGATGTAGATGTATCATGGCTAAAGCAAGAAATTTAATGAGGAATCTAATCAAGTAGGTACTTACTAAAAACCTTTTATTTGATTTTAGGACACTGTTCAAAGTGATGTTGCATTTTTATTGGTTCACTGGGGTTGCAAAACTGTCATCGCAACGCATATGAGAGGGTGATGACAGTCAACCGGCATTATTTTTTTCTATTCATTAGTAGCTGAAATATTTTGTTTGATTCAGCAGAAAAGTACCTGGCACCATATAAAATCAAATCACTTTTACTGTTAAATATCCGTCAACTCAACAGACGTGGTATACTGAGATACTCTGATGGAATGAGAAGAATATGAAAACTATTTTGCTTCGAGTAGATTAGCAGCTTTGTTTACGAGGGAGAAAGCACAGTTAAGGTCGCGCTCTTCACTGATCCCACGCACATTTCGTTTGAGAAGTGCAGTGCGAATCAGGGATTTTCATTTCGAATCGAATCGAAACGAACTTTTTTTTAAATTTTGGTTGCGAATCGTATCACCCTAAAAAATTCGCTTGCGAATCGAATTCGAATCTAAATAAAATGCAAAAGCTTATGCGCAGTTAGATTAATAAAGGTTTTTACAATATTTCAGGGCCTTAAATTAGCTTATATATCTATTTAGTGGCACAAAGAATAGCACAGAATAACATGTGCTCGTTTAAATTCCCGTTTCGCGTGAGGAAAACATCGTCTAAACGGACGGCGCACCATTTTTGGAATGAGCGCCATGTTTGAATGCATGCAACGCTTCGAAGACGAATCTATCAGACTCGAATATTTCGAATCATTCGGTTTTACAAGCATCCCGATTGGCAGGCGAATCGAATCGAATGAAACCTGATTCGAGTCGATTCGAATCGATTTCGAAGCATTTGCACAGCTCTTCGTTTGAGTTGAATTTTGAGCCAGTAGCATGAAACTTCAACTTTTACATGCTATTGGAATCCGATATGTATACATATGGACATGAATCTTTTAGAGATAATTTGTGATGGAAAGACTGCGCACGGATGATTGATTTGTCGGTTATTTGTGGTGACGACTAGGCAACGTGGTGATTTGCGTCATGAAGAACAGGTGCGTGCGTGCGTGCGTGCGTGCGTGCGTGGAAAAATAAATGGTAAATTGGAGGATGGGTGGAGGGAAACCCGGTGGTTGCGTTTGTTTACTGTCAACTTAAGGTGCCTCGGAGATCATGGCTTAATGAAATTCCACTGCAACTGAGTCAAAAAATGCACTAAATGCCGACTTTTTGTTTGTTTGGTTTACAGAAATCCTGCCTACAAATATGATATGCCTAGCTATTGAAAACCAAAATTAAGCTATACACTGAACATTAATGTACTGACTGAATAAAATTCATAGATATAAGTTATGATAAACTGCAGTTAGCCGTCTCTCGCTTCCTCCTCTTCAAGCCACCCTATCGTTCAATTCTTCGGCTACCAATTGCCTCTTTTTCATATATTAAGTGACCTGCTTCATCCAATCTTCTGGTGGTCGTCCACTTTTCCTCTTGCCCTAAGGTTGCCAGTTCAGTATTTTTTGGCCATCGTTTATCCTCCATTCTTTTTACGCGGTCATACCATTTCAAACGTCTAATCTATTTCTTCGGTGACTTTTTTCCATATTTATCCTAGTCCGTATATTTTCATTGGTAATCCTATCTATCCTTGATATGCCACAGCTTCTCCTAAAGAAATCCATTTCATCCATCTGATTAAAATTAGTTATCTGAAATCAACGAGTATTTTCTTGTGGCCATTATCGTCGATTGAACCGCCATTTCTGTGGAATTCCTATATTACGACTTCATTTATCGCAATTAACTAGCTAATTAATCAAAAAATAAGGCGATTATATACACCTAATTTCTATCTTATTTGAATATGGTCAGTATTCCCTTCGTATCAGCAGTTTCTGAGTATATAATGTACGTACTACGGAGAAAAATACTATTTACCTCAATTTTCTACCACTGTCTCATTTAATACCCTGCACTTTTGAGTTCAAATTGTGAAAAAATGGTTAATAAAAATTGCAATTTTTTAGGATCAAGTAGAGAACACTTATTTCCACAAATATACTGAATGTTAATATAATTACAGTGAAATCACCTTAATAATGACGGGATTTGCTCCCCATATAGCACCCCACCAAGTAACAAGATCCTACGGAAAATCGCTGTCACTTCTATTATTCGGACGCGGTCCCAGGGGATGGGTATCGAGTACTGCATCCATCATACCAACTCGACCCCTCTGACGAACGAACAAAGCGAGAGGATACAATGACTGAGGTGATTCATTAAGTTCGTGATATTTGATTGGTGTTTACAAAGTTGGGCGTGTTCGCTGATTTGCACCGATTTTATGTAACATGACCATTGGACTAACTTTTTTTGCCTGCATCTTACACTGCCGTTTTCCCCAAAAATTAGATAAAAACGTCTTGCAGAGTTATAGGGATTTGTTCTCAAAGCAGGAGTTTGAAGCAAAGAAGCTTTGGGATGCGGAGGCGTTGTACTTGTCAGGTTGGGTGTGGAGGAATTATATTGTGAAATTTCTGAAGATTTACAACATGTTACACAACTTGAGTTTTCCTTCAACTGCCGCAGTTTTCCCTCTAAATTACTTTCCTCCCTCAACTTATAACCTCTTTTTACTCGTTTTCCTCATCCTATTCGTCCTCACTCACGGCACATGTCGTGACATAATGTAGCGGGTGAACGTTAATCTTGACCTCATTTCACAATTCATTTGTATATGTTCTCGTAATTCCCCCTCTTCTCCCTCGGCATATTTCAAGAGAATATTTTTAAGCATTTTTAGCGACACGTATTTTTCACTCCTAAGATTTTTTTTCGCTTTTTTTAACTCGAAAAAAAGTGAGATTACCCAAGTGAATGCGACAATTCACTCCATCGCGTACCTAACTCGCGCGTTCACTCCCCACGTCTCTTGCCCACTCACTTTTTCGCGTTGTTCCCACATAGTGTATACCTCTCCTTTAATACGCCTCAGATGTTTTACTCTGCTGATAGTAATAATTAACCCAGCTTTTCTACGAGACTCGATAGCAAAATAGAAGCAATTGTTTACATAGTAATCGAAGAGTTTCATTTACGAAAATAAAATTCTACAAAATCACTCTCTTTCCAGAAATGGAATGCAAATTTGTGCTCCTTCATGGGATTGAACAAGTGTGAAGTGGGAAAAACTATTTATTGCATGGGTTAGTGTCCCATTTCCGATGAAAATTAATACTCAACATTGAATTGACTTGGGAGTAGAGTATAAAGCCGACATACGTATTGTAAAAGCCTGAATGTCAGCATAATACGGCAGCCATCATTTGTCAATAAGAAATTGCGCATATTTGGTATCTAGGTATGAGGTTCTGATATTTTCTTACTTAATATAAGATTAAATATTTATTCAGAGAAATGAATATTTTTTATTGAATGACCGAAAATTCCGAAAACCTCGGTTCTGGGCTGGCAGAATCACGAACGCTCTAAAATATTTCCCAATGTTAATGACTTTCTGACACAAAATGTACACTTACCCAGCAAAAGACAACGTGAGCTCCAGTAATACTGCTTTATGGTAGTACAGCGTCGTATCCTAAAGCAGTTTTATTATTCACTTTTGCCTGCATCTTAAAACACGCAATTTTAACTCAAACGAGTTGTAGGTACTTAGGTTAGTTTGAGCGAAATATAATTTTACCTAGAAATCAATGAATTTGGTCTCATTTAAAAGAAAGTTATATCACCCTTCCATTGACATAAAAAAATTGCCCCTTACCGCATTACTTTTGGGGATATTTACCAAAAAAATACCAGCCCTTTTACATTGAAAATGGTACGTGTATGAACTCCAGAGAGACCTTATTTAACAAATGAGGCATTTCCTACACTTAGAACTCGTCAAAAAAAATCAACATTGCGTAGTTTGCGTGTTTTCCCAACTTTTTTTTAAAGTAAATCATATTGTCACTGCAGTAAATTCTTCGGGATCACAATAAACTTTCCATTTTGATGGAGTTTCAAACGTATCGCGTGACAAAAATTGAGTCAAGTTAACGACTTATTAAGATATTTTCATTTGATAACTTACAATATCTGTCATGTAAAAGTATATTATTGCACCATTAACAATGCTATATTTAATTCGTGCCTCACAGCTGGGGAAATTAAAACGTATAAGTCGAATATGGTCTCTATTATGATAAGGGAACTATATGGCTCGCACTACCTTAAACCCGCGATCAGTTTCAACAATGGAGGCAGAAGGGTTACCAAAAGTAGAACAAAACTCTGAGAGCTGAGAAATGTATGCTCGCTCGTTTCATTGCCACTCTGGTCGATAAGCGAACATTCCATAACCGCGGAGAAGGAGATAGAATGAAGATTCTTTCGAAAAGAGCTTTCAGAGCTTAAGTAATCTTTCTATGGCATTTGCAGTCGTAGCAGAGTTTAAAAGCGTATCATCCCCTCAGAAAACCGAAACAATTGTCTTTGATGACTTGAGGCTTCAGGAGAGAAATGAAAACTCTCGTCTCAACGAACAACGCCAATGGAAACCTACATTCCGTTGTTTTTCATTTATTTTCGACTTCTTCGCTTCAACTTGGGACTTCGCAGTCCACTCTAAAAAAAAATAAGTTAAACTTCTCGTTTTTCTCCCTCTTTCTCCCAAAACAGAATGTTTTTAATTCTGGGTGGTGCTGCATCCTTTCCTTTTATTTATTTTTTTACCTCGCTTCAAAAATTGCTAAAAATTACGGTGGGAGAGAGAAAAAAAATTAAAAAGACGTTCTCCGGTTTTAATTTTTTTTTTAGAGTCCGAAAGATCGTCTGTTCTCCTCCTTTTAATAAAATTTCTTCCCCGGGACCTTTCCTTCTTCCTCCCCCGGCTTATTTCTGAGCAGAATGAAACCCTTCTCCCCGGCAGTCCTCACATCCACCGCCGACGCCGCTCCTTTTTAAGAAATATCCCCGTTACTCTTCTTCCTCCCTGCTGCACCCACTCCCGTCCTTGCGCCCGCCCGCACCCCCTCTCCTGGGCCTCCCATAGTCTCTCTTTATCTCGCACCCGAACCGCCGACTGCCGCTCCCACTACCCACACCACCGACCACCTCCGGCTCCTCTGCACCCTCGTCCTCTTAAGAACAGTCATCCTTCTTCCTGCCCTTTAACCGCCCAAAACTCTGCCAAACACTGCCTTTTTCCTCGTACCAATCTGCGATGCATCGGCTTCGATATTTCTCCAGAAATATCGATGTTAAGCTACCGAAATCTGGGTTGTGTCGCTTTTCGATACCAAGTAATGTGGCATGCCATGCATCTGTTGTCATCAGATCTACATCTACATAATTCCCCGCGCGCTACCGCATGGGCGTATGGCAGGGGGTGTTAGGTCACCAGCCGTGTAAAGATGAAAGTTTTTAGGAGGTGAAATTGTGACATGTATTATAGGAGTGTCTTTAGTGGAGCTCAATTTTTATTGTAGTCGCTTATTGTCTGCGGAAAGAACGAGTTCTTGTACCTATCTGTTCAGCAATGTATCTCTCTTATTTTATCGCATCTGTCAGACCTAGAGATGTGGTGAGGAGTCATGATAAAATTCTCTATGTCGCTCTGAAAAATATCAGTTCTGAATTTATCAAGCAATCTAGCGTGTAGTCTTCCAGTCTCTAGGAGCTCCCACCTTAATCCCTCTACAAGTTGTGAGACACTATATGTACGCTCGTAGCAGTTGTTAACGAAGCAAGCTGCTTTC
The DNA here is from genome assembly GCA_963169105.1 of Ceriagrion tenellum. Lineage (NCBI taxonomy): Eukaryota > Metazoa > Arthropoda > Insecta > Odonata > Coenagrionidae > Ceriagrion > Ceriagrion tenellum. Next base: position 122,191,615 of record OY720641.1, on the reverse strand, counting down.
CTTTGTATTTTATTAATTCTTTTGGTTAAATCTTTATGACCAGAGTCCCAAATGCTCGCGGCGTATTTGAGGTGTGGCCTAACCAGAGCGAAGTAACATCTCTCTTTGACTTTTTCATCCGAGGACCTTCCTATTATACGTCTAACAAAACCTAGTTTCTTTAATGCTGCGTCACATATGTTTTTTATGTGCAATCCCCACGGTATGTCAGATGTTAAGGTATTCCAAGATATTTCACATGGTGTCGTTGCGGCCAATAAACTGATAAAACTTTTTGGCTGGACTCAAATGCGATATGACATGCAATGAGATGACTTTTTATTGCTTGTTTAAATTGAAGGTTTGCGATTAGATAAGAGACTAATTCAATAAGTAAAACTTGATTCGATCCATTTCATGAATACTCACTCCATTCTGAGAATCATTTGGTAAATCTATCAGTTCTTACGTTGGAATACAGTGAGAGAGAAAATATCAAAGCAACCAGATATTCATTTTTGTGTTTTGAAATGTGAATAAAAAAACCATATTTACAGTTTTTATGCGAGACACAATGGCAATACTAAATGATAGACGTGATTTTATGGATTTAAAATCTCAGCATATAGGTTACTTTTACCTTTAACTTTCAATTTAAAATGGATTCATAATATAGATTGGAATTTAGTACATTTTTTGCTATAGGTCCACTGCGTCCTTTGCTCTGCAGAAACTTAATTCGGTAAGTAGTTAGTAGAGCGTAGCAAGCAATCGGGTGCAACCGTGCGAGATGATGGATTTATGTGTAATACAGGGTGAAGCAGCATAATTTTCTGATTTGAATTATAGTACTGTATGCTGTATACATGTATTTACTGTATACTGTATGCACTGTATGCACCATATGCTGTATGTATTTATGTATTTCTGTACTAATATGTTGTAGAATATCGAGAAAAAATAATCACGATACCTATAATATCTTTTTGTATTGACCCATCAAATCAACAAATAATGCTTCCGCAGCCTGCAAAATGGAATAAAGATTGATGTGCGGCACTTTGCGATGCGTGACATGTATCGTGTCCTGAACGAGGTGATACAGTATTTTAAAAATCGCAAGGCCCTTCCTCCGAATCGACTCAAACCCTTTTTCCACACGGCACTACTCACCCCATCCTCCCATACCACGTCCACCTGACCCCCTCTCATCTCCATTCCCTTCATCCTATCTTTACTCTTTGCCCTTCCGTCTTTCCCTCTCTCCCTCCCCGTTCTTCTTATCTCCTCCGCCTCACACCCTCCACCCCCACCCATCAGCCCTCCTCTCTGACCCTCCTTGCCTTCAAACCCCCAAAGGAACAACCCCAAGTAGGTTTTTATCTTCTGCAAAACTACAAAGTCTCATAAAAGCTTCCCACCCGCTCCTTCTTTAAAAAAAATGAAATGAGGAGCGCTTTCTCTGTGTGGGCTGTGCGGGCGGGCTGGAAGGGTGGAAGAGAAAAAAAACTGGGAGTGGCATGTGAAGAGGGGGTTTGGCGTGTGATGTTGGAGGAAAGCAGGAGAAGAAGGATTGGAGTAAACTCGGCTCGGCTTAGCAGAGCCGTGGGGCGGGCAGAGATGTATCAGATGCTGGATTCTCGTCGGGTGTGAGAAAAGAGTTTTCGGAAAGGTAGGGAAGGGTGGGCGAGTGGAAAGGGAAAGAATGAGAACGGAACAAAGGGAGACCTTAACCGTCTTTTCAGCCATGAATTCCACAGCCGTCAACTTCATTTTTTTTATTCACGCGGTCATATCTCCGAGCATCGCCTGAGCTACGCTTCACTATAATTTTTTTTTTCATTTCTTTTACTCTCGGGAAGAAAGTACAGGAAGTGATTGGCCGAATGTGGGACCTATTGAGGTGAAGGGACTCACATTTGACCAAAATTGGTCCGGTCGACCATAATTGGTCCGGTGGGGCCCCGATCCGTTGACGAACCTCCGGCAGACCACACTACGTTTTCACAAAAAATAGGGAGCTAGCGGAACCTATCCCAAAAATTCGGGCAATGGGCTCCAGTGGCTCTCAACAGATGTGTGGGAAGTCTTCACGCAAACGAGACTGGCGGTGACTCGTCTAACGTTGATGTTGAAACCCAACAGCTACGAGGACTATAGTGCTCGCAGAGTATCTGTGCACTGGAGAGTTCCTCCAAGCCTAGCTGCCGATGGTAGATGAGCAGCGATTGGCTGCCGGCGTCCAATCCCGTAAACCGGATCTTAGCTCAGTGCGCGCCGCGTACGAATACTGGAAGTGAATGTATTCTAGTTTCTTTCCCAGCGATAAAAATTTTGGTTGTTATGATAATTAGTCGCAATTTTTGTATTTGTATTTTTCAAAGTGTTGGTGAAGAGGATTAAAGTTTTGTTTATTTATCGTGTAACCACGGTGACCTCCGCCGATGAGGATTACTTTCTAACCTCACTGCGATGACTATTGCGATCACTACAAGTTTTGACTCAATATCCATAGTAGTTTCTCGTCCAGAGTATTTCTATTCCAAAGGCCCTCGAGTCTGCGAGGCATAGCGTTCGTTTTTGCCGATTCTTTTAGGTCGCCACTCACGGTTATTCGTACGCGGCGCGCACTGAGCTAAGAACCGGTTCACGGGATTGGACGCCGGCAGCCAATCGCTGCTCATCTACCATGGGCAGCTAGACATGGGGAAATTCTCCAGTGCACAGAAACTCTGCGAGCACCATAGGGGGAGGCGGGGTCCGTTTTCGTCCTTTTGACGGCAATCCGCCTCGTGGTGTCGGCCTCCTAGTGGTTGTGCTTGGCTAACCCTTCCCATTCCTTTACCCTTTCTACTTACCCGTCCCGGTGATAAGCAAGAGCCTCAGAGACAGGGGGGGTAGGTTTTTAACCTAGCGAGGAGACTCGAATCACCTGGCCGAATATGGGCGCATTCTGTCACTGCGAAACCGTCAGGGTGCTTCAACGGATCATCGGGAGTGAAAAATGTTGGCTACTCTTCTAACATCGAATGGCTAACGAGATTGTAAAAGGACACGCCTCGGTGACGGAGGAGTGGTGTTTTGCATTTTGTATTCCAATCTTTGGCTTTAAGACTTCCCTTCTTTTTTGGTGGAATCTTTTTAATTTGACCCCGGGAATTTTAATCAGAATTACTATAACAATGAGCAGGAGTTAGGAAATTTCAGAAATCATTCACCACCAAAACTGAGGTACCACGAATTCTTAAATTTTGTTTAAAAAGTCTTTGGAAATGGAGGAACACTATTAAGAAATACCAATACCAAATTTTGCTCTCGCAAAAAATATCAATTACATAGTTATCACTCCTTGCTCTCTGCTGTACACAGTTAAGCAGTCAACTGGCAGCATTCTTGATAAAAAGATTCCCGCCGCTTTTAATTTATGCCTTTAAGATGACTCTGTCAGGCTTTCCCTACTTTTATGCATTAGGTTGTCTCTCTGGTACAATGGGTAAGCTAGATATACATTCAATAACGTCTCAGCTAGATTCAGCCTATCAAAGCGCATGGCTATCTCAGTGGCTTATTTTACAAATTACCTTAGAGATACAATGCTTAGCTCATAATGTAGCCAAAGGACAGGCAGAAACGGTAATGCATGATGAACTGTCTAGAAAATACATTTAAAGTTTCCTTGTACTCATGTCTGATGCATTATTACAAACATATTCCAGCTTACAAAATAGCTGAAAGAATCACGCGATATGCCAAAACACATATTCCTTTCAATACATTTCCATTTTAGTGCTTGTCATGGTCTCCTACATCTTTTATAACGGACGATGACCAGATATCTACGTGGTTTGGTATGTGTGTGGTTCTAACTTAACTGCAAGAAAGACAACTCAAAATTCTTGTATCAATAAGACTTGCTGTGAAATTGTAATTACTCCTGTGTGAAATTTGATGCCTTATTATGCCAAACGTGGTTCATTAAGGAGGTTCCTCTGCCGCTCGGTGCGTCAAATGCCGGTGAAAAATCCATCTTCCTAAGTGTTTTAAGAAGTCGATTAAAAAAAACATTACCTTACGTAGTCACCTATAGTATTTAAACAAGTACTTAAAAACTTTGTGAATAAGGTGTATCGAAGCACTTAAAAGTGGGAAACAATTTTTAAAACTCATCAGTAGCTTATTTTGATCTCGGTTTCTGGCTGGCAATTCGTTGCCACGTTTAATTGCTCTGACAATAAATTTGAGCTCATCACCGCTATTTCGTGATCTGAAATGTGTTCCATAATTTAAAAATAAGTTTCAAAATATTTACATGGAAATGTAACTCCTTATTTAAATATAATGGGTAAAAATCATGTGTTAGGACGACTTGGCAACGGTGGTAAGTGCAACATTGCTCAATTACTGCGTTCACTTGTTTTCCTGCTCTCGTGTTGGCGTGTGTTTGAGTTTGTTAGTGACTGCTTTCCAGGAAATCGTTAATATTATACATATATATTTATATAATACATTACTGTATTTATGTATTCATTTATATAAATACCCGTGAGTATTATAACATATCTTCAGATAACTTTCGTTTCCTTGGAAGCTATCAATTTCCTGCCATACCGAGGGAACCCGGACAACATTACCGGAACAACGACAATTTCTATTACTTTTTTGTCAATGTATTAAATTTAGCCTCAATGCACAAAAAATCCAGCTCCACAAAGTTCATTGTAAATTCCCGTCTGCTCGAAAATCACTCGTTTCGTCACGGCACAGCGTTGCCGATGTGGAATCAACCTGCAGCGCCACATGTTAGTAACTACGTGATTTCTGCTATTTTTGTTGCAAAAATATGTTAATATCATTTAAACCAACGTGGTAAGGGTATATTTTTTTAATATTATCATGATTCTTATACTGTGGCGCACCTTAGATCAGTTTTTTGTTAAAACGACATTTATATTCGAATAGTAATCTGCATTTCTTCTACTCATAGGCAAGCATTGCCATAAGATCCTATAGAAATTCTCTCATTTTTAAATGCGATTTCCGAGAAATATAGCGTGGAAAGCCTAATTGTTTTCAACGGCAATCGATAGAGTGCAATAAGAAGGGCTTATTTTGAAACTTTCATGAAAATGACATTTACTTCGTTTCTCGGTGGAACCTCCTTGATGCTCGCCTCTAGTGCGCAGTTCAAGCAAAAGTAATTTCATTCATGAAGCAGGGAAAAGGCAAGGTCAGTAGCCATTCTTGTCCAGTATAATACACGTCTTTCAGCGAATCCAACAGTGAGTATACCACTTATGTAACGCTGAATACATCCGAAGCCCTATCAGGAAAAAATGTACGGAAGTTATAATGTAGAATGGGTGAAATGAAAATGCCGCATCGATCTCGGCGGAACTAGTTTGGGCTTCACTGGTGAGAGGAAATACCATTGTCATTCAGGTCCTAAGTTACGAAACCAATTTCCAATTACACGCTCCAATCTATTTGGTATCTCTTTTTGGTGTGTCATGGTCCACAATCGCAGGTACAGGAAAGACCAACCAAATATCCAGCCCTTCTTTTTGCTAACATCTCGAACCCATTGATTTTTCTCCAAACCAAAGAGAATGCCATAAATCCTTCACGTTAATTCCTCATAAAGATTTTGTTTTTAGCGTCAACGCCCATTGCATAATGCATGACCCCGACGCAGTCGTGAAAAGATTCAAAAATTGGCCGGATAACAAGTGGCGTCGTTCTTTTGCGCAAACAATTTTATCAAACAACCGGGCCGAAATAAAAATGTAGTACACGTCTCGCAACATGGCTTTTCCAGTGGCCGTGGTGTGGGTTCGGGACCTGGAGAAGAGACGCCCTCCCATCCCCTTTTTATGCGATATTTGGAGCTCGCGAGCTGCATGTAAAATGAAAGCGAGGCTTTCGAGGGAGGAGGTCCACGGGAGGACACATCTCCCCCACTTCACGGCGAACGCTCGCATGAAATTTCGTGAGCCCCCGTTAATTAGACGGGAAGTTAATAGCGGGCCTCGTACATAATATATTACGGCTCATACGGACAAGACCTTCCCTTGAGACCCATGAACTTATTTTTTTTTGTCTTCACAGGTCAGCCTCAAGTTCAAATCCCCTGCCACTAAGCCTTTGTCCCAATTACAGCAAGTTAAGCGCCTACACAAGAAAATTCCGTGATAAGGTTTTTTTAAAAACATATATTTAAGGATACCATTTCAAAAGCGCTTCGCTCTGTCTACGTCACCATGTGCTCGCTGATTTAATTAACCTCGGTGACGCAACTGGAGAGAAAATTATTGCCGACGTAAATCATTCTTAATTGCTGTGGTTCCATTGCATGCGGACAGTTTTCGGGGACCCTATTATTTCACTTTTTAATGCTTATTACATAGAAAGGTGAAAGGTATTTGGTAAGAATAGCTATGAAAATATTTTTATTCCTACTAAAGACTTCGAATATCTTTATCTCGGAAGATCAAACAAAAAAGTTGCAGCATTGTGGATACTTGCACCAATACACGAATGCTTGGGTGGAATGAAACTGCTGATTTGGAGATCATGTTTTTCTTATTTACGTGTTAGTAAAGTCTGGGTAACAAATTAGGAAAGTCCTTCATTGATTTTGAACATAATACTAGCTCTTAAAATAACCATAATTATTTTAAGTGCTAGTATTTATATTTAAGTGGTAGTAGTGGCTGGAGTAAAAATGAAAACATAAAATCTTCAGATACAGCACAAGATCTTGGAATTACCTTAACATCTGATATAACATGAGGAATACACATACGCATATGTGGCGCAGCATTAAAGAAACTAGGTTTCGTTAAACGTTAAATAGGAAGGTTCTCGGATGAAAAAGTCAAAGAGAGATACTACTTCGCCCTGGTTAGGTCACATCTTGAATATGCTGCGAGCATTAGGGACCCTGGTAAAATATATTTAACCAAAAAAATTAATGAAATACAGAGAAAAGCAGCGCGTTTCGTTAAAAACTGCAATGAGCGTATATTTAGTGTCTCTCAACTTATAGAGGGATTAAGGTGGGAGCCCTTAGAGACTCAGAGGCTGCACGCTAGGCTTAGGTTGCTTGAGAATTTCAGAACTGATATTTTTCAGAGCGATATAGAGAATATTACCATGACTCCACACTACATCTATAAGTCTGACAGATGCGATAAAATAAGAGAGATACACTGCCGAACAGATAGGTACAAAAACTCGTACTTACCGCGAACAATGAGCGACCACAATAAAAACTGAGCACCCCAAAATACATTCCTATAATACATGTCACCATTTCATCTCCAAAAACTTACACCTTTGCACGGCTGGTGACCTAACAGCCCCTGCCACAGGCCCATGCGGTAGCTCGCTGGTTATTATGTAGGTATTATGTAATTTCACCTTTATTTACCAGGGCAGCTCTGGAAAGAATCAAGCGCAAAAATTTCTTGATCCTTAAAAAAGAAATACGATATAATATGGCGTTCCATCGTATTAACTTTTTTTAGTAATTAAATGTAAATTAAAATACACGGGCGTATTTAATTAATATTTTTAATGACTTACTTGGCGAAATGAAATGTGCCCGGAGCATTTTATTTCATTTTTTTCGTGTACTTGGGCATCCCTTTCTGTCGTCACCGGCAAAACTCGATATAAATAAATGATAGGCTCCGTATGTTTCCAAAATTGAATTAAGCCTAATGATTGTCTATGAAAGTTATTTAAAATTAAAATGAAATAATAAAGATAATAATTTTTTTGTTTCATGGCAAGGCTACCTAAAAAAAATACAGAATATAACTTTTGATTACATCACAGTCGATAGAGTCGAAATAATAACACTATACATAATAATAAAATAATAACAAATTCAATACAAAACAAAAGTAAGAATCAACAGAGAAGTTCCCTGGTTATTTTAAACAGTTATGTGTCTCTAAGTTACATATGAAAAACATTAATTGTATGCTTTTTTCATCAGGTATTCGTAAAATTTTGTCTTAAACATTGAAATGGTACGAATACAGATGATATTCGTAGGCAAAGAGTTCCACAACTTAATGTCATTAACCATGAAAGACTTTCCATACACATTACTTTTATGAGAGGGAAAGTAATATCTTTGTCCATGGAGTCTAGTTTTCAGGGCACATTCACCTTGTGGTCTCTCAGTAAACATATTTAATACATAAGTTGGTTTTTTGTTCAGGAATAGCGGAATAAGGAAGATCAAAGTAGTTTGTTAAGTAAATCATGTCACATAAAATTTTTAAAAGCAGGGATTAGATATTGGTGCGATAATGACTCCTTCAATTGCGATAAAAAAACTTCTACAGGGGTTACAGCCTTTCATTGCTTGAAAGCTATAAACGAAACGACTAGCCCCGGCTATTTAATATAATTTTTGGACGACCTTACTGAAGTTTTGATGGGTATTGGGAAATAAAGTAATTGGACTTGATTAGGATAGGCAGTAGCATTATCGAACCACTCACGGCAATTGAGTGATGCGCTGTAATATCGGGTGTGATCTAAAGAGATCGAATTTGGATGTACGGCGTTGTGGTTTTTTCGGTCCTGCTACCTCTAGTAAAAATAATGTTGCACAGAAAAACGAGACAGAGTGCCGTTGCGATGACATGTCGCTCGCACGTGCCGGAGATGACTTTATCAGTGTTTACGCTCTCCGTCGGACGTATCTTTCTCGAAATTTACGGTCGCCTAATTTATTAATTTTTTCATCTTTGTTTCACCACTCTTCTCCCTCTACTCTCCTATGTGCTTTCCACGAGAGCGCGTGTTTTCCGTACGTAATGCGAATATCGATTTAATTCCAGCGCCCAGACGAGCAATAATCCATTTAATGCAATTTCACGTTGTGTTTCATCCAGAGAATGTGTGCCTGCATTACCTGCACGACCGCTGGCATCGTTTAAGTTTCATTGGAGTCGAAGCCAAGGCAAAATTTGTTTTTGATATTTATACTGTTAGGAATCACTTCCTATTCTAATGGCACATAAAATTTCCTTTTTAAAGAAGCAAGAAATCACAGGCAACTTTTCACACTTCAACTCCAAAGCAGCGGTTTTAATATACGCAAGCCGCTTTTTCATAAATCAGTATTCAAATTTTCCTCTTATAAAACGTCGCACATGTATATGTGAAAATACGGCCCATATTCTCTTACAAACGATTGAAAAATGAATCTTGATGCCTACTGACTCGTTGTCTCCCATAAATTCGAAGTTTTGGCCACTTACAGTACGTCTCGGAAAGGAGGGTATTTAAATATGGTTTCTTCATGTTTAATCTGTTATCAACGTAGGTATCTTCGGTTCAGGATCAATGTATTTAGCACAATGCCTTTGTTTTGTGGAATTTAAAGAAATTTTAACTCTGAAAAACAGTTAAAAGCTTTCCATTAAAAATTGAGTCTTAATTATCTACCAATAAACTCATATTTTTTATGTAGCCCTCTGTTTGATAAGTTATCAATGAAAATTTATGGTTAAATAGTTAAAACTTCAGAAGCAGAAACGATTTCACCTACTACTTAATCGCAAAAATAGCAGAGGTAGGCACATGTCATCGATTAGGAATTATGGAAGTCGATTTAATTCTCTTCAACTTCCTTTATTACGATTTTATGCGTCAGAAGGCTCTACAGTGTTAAATTCTATTCCGTATTTTTAAGAGTTTTTTGGACGCTAATTTTTTTTCGCTCAGGCATTATTAACATCATTCGAATGCTACGTTTCTGAAATGAAAATCGTTTTGGTACATTAATTTCATGAGCAAGTTTAAACGATCTGCAATTATAACTCAGGTCCTAAGGTCAGCATTTAGAGTTAATAAAATGCGAGAACGGCTTTGAAGTTATCAATCACTGTCATAACGTCAGCTGTCGGATTCAAGACCACAAAGATATCAACACTCTAATGTAGGTAAAAATATTCCAAGCCCCTTGAAATTCAACGCATAGCTTTGATTTGATCCACAAAAAAATAAAGGGATGTGGGACTTAATTTCATTCCGGGCCAAAATCCCGTAGACTACGTCGATTCGCCAGCCTCAGCCATTGCATTTCTTCCTTATGGAAAACAGATGCAAAAATACTCGTAACTCGAGTAACACTTATAACAGAGCAACAATGGGACATGAGAAGTGAGATTGTATCGGAGGGGAGGGAGTAATTGGAAAATAAATGCCACATATCGTTCAATCAACGCAAAAATTTCCCTATCATTATAATTTACTTTGAAGTTGAATCAGTTAGTTGAGAAGATGTTTGCTGTGAATTTTAATATCGGTTCCTCAAATAGCGAACGTGCACCCCGGAAAATCGTACGGTTTGATCTGCGGAATTATTTGGTTTCGATCCAACAGTATACTAAAATCTGAATGAAACTTTTCGTTTAGAGCAAAATTTGATCCTCATTAAAAAAGCTGTCACAGTCAAGGAAAATATTGAATCTGTCTGCTACATCCCTACATCCAGTGCTAGGTGGAGACCAAAAGATCAAGTCCTACCAATTCTCTACATTCCTCTATTTCCCCATTATATCCTCTACTTTCACACTGATTCATGATCACTAATAGACGGTAAAATGCGCATCATTATTCATTGTTACAAGCAAACATAATTTAAGCAATACCATTCTGGAAGAGAATACTGTCATGGTGATTTAAAACCCTTTGTAATTTTCCACAAATTTTGTTAAGCTCCAATAAATCTGGTTCCGGCGTGTTCTCCATCACTTTGAAGAAGCTCTATAAAATTTCTTTTCGAGCTCAATGAAATCGGTCATAAAGGAGCCTAGTAAAGAGCGTAAAAATTCCTAAGTGTTTTCATCACCATGATTAACTTCCACGACGTAAATCCAATTATCATCGACTTAATTAGTATTGTTGTACTTGATATAATGACAAATGTTTGCACGAAAGCTGTAATATATTGAGGAATATTTGACAGGTAAGAACTAAACCAATAATTGAAACCTACGCCATTAAAAATTAATAATTAATTTGAATTCATCACAATCGGTGCTCATTTCCCTTTGCAAATCGATTTAACATCTTTCAGTTTTAACCTTTTTAATTTTTGAGGGAATCTGGCACGGATTTGTTCGTTTCAATTTGCTTCACACGAGAAAATTTGGCCCTGTAGTTTTCGTAAATCGGAAGTCAAGCAAGATCTTTGAAGGGACTTAACTCGACTTCCTAGGGCCCCCTATAAATTCTGTATCCATATCCTTCCATATCCTTCAGTCTTTCTAGCTTCAGTCTCTCCCACGCCCCTATAAAGGTACGTTTTCATGAACACGTTTCAGACGAAGAGACGCGAAAGCGAGATCCTCAGCCAACCAGAAGCCCGGATTTCTTCGCGTAAGTTCGCATATGTTCGCGTAGAGTCGCGTCGCTCGAGTTGAAATATTTACAACTTTCGACGCGTGGAACGCGTAGAATTACAGACATGGCTGACCGGTGAAGTGTAGGTTCCATGGATGAAATGATCATCTCCAAAATTCGAGAGAAGTACTCGTACCAGTACACTTATAAGGACTATCGATAAATGGATAGAATCCTAAGGGAGAAGGCGTGGAGGTAGATAGATCCATTGGAGTGGAATGTAGGAATAACTTTTATTTCCAAAGATTCTCAAAGCTTACATGTGTTGATGCATTTTTGGTAATATCATTGTGCTTTACAGCAAAAAATGTGTCGGCTCGGTGGAAAGCTCTCCGGGATAAGTATGTGAGGGTCAAAAAGGAGCAAAGAAGTTTTTTTTTACCATTTCTTCTCTCCTGCAGATTCCGCGTAGGCACCTCCTACGCTTGGGTTCGCCTATGCGCAGGTTAGTTTGCATGCGAACGGTTCACGTGAAGAAATGACGCGTCTCGTCGCGCGCTTGCGAGTCTGACGCGTCCATGAAAAAGTAGCTTAAGCGTTGCCATGGGGAACGCGCGAGGGATTTTTTTCCGCTACGACGAGCCTGTCCAGCCGTTAGTGGGTATACTACGCAGGGCATTGAACCAGCGAAAGCCATGGCAAGTCAACATTGCAACTCAGGGTTTTGAAGGGGAACGAATCAGGGCTCAAGGGAGGGCGAGAGAAAGCGGGGGGCGTGTCTGATGCGAGGGCGAGTTCTGTTTTAGAGTGCGTGGGGCGATGTGGAAATGACGTGAAGCGGAGTGGAAAAACATCGTTGCGTCGCACGTAACAAGCATTAAAAGAACTTTCCAAAAATGAAAAAGAATAAAGGAAAGGGAAAATTATTTTCCCCTCGTGTCCTTCGTAAGGGCGCGCCAAAAATCTCTTGCTGCTATGATCGGGGGAGACCGAAAGATACGGCCTCTCTCCCTCGCATAGTCGTCTATTTTACGACTCTAGCGGGGACGGATTTTTATCCGCAGAAAGAGAGTAAAAGCTTTCACGAAGAGAAGCACACAAAATTTCGTGAGGTCAACAGAACTATGGTCTGCGTTCCCCGAAAAGCTTTCTTGAAAAGTGAAATTGAATAACGCCCCTCTGCTTTCCCACGATTCAGTGTTTGGGGGGATCCAAACTCCTCGAAATGTTTCTATAAATTGCTTTAATACGGCACTTCTCAGACTACCAAGAGACTGCATTTAAGCGCATTTGCGACTTAGTTTGAAATATTCTGACATGACGATCAATTACTAAGGGACCAAAAAGGAGAGAAGATACTTCCGACGTCGTAAGGCGTAGTAAGGAATAAATATAAGTTTAATATCGAAGGATTTATCATCAGGAGGTACCGTATCGAGGATTTTGTATGAAAAGTTGACATTGAACAGCTACGGTAATTAGATTATTCAGAAATAGAATGGCTAGAATTAGCATCATGATAAAAAGGTATACTAGAACAAGTGGGACAGTTTTGATGAGAACATGGGGAATATTATGGATGAGAAACGGTTCAGAAGTAATAACACATAGCGAATGAAGTGTCCACGATAAGTAGGCATTCGGTGAGGAGGTATTAGAGCAAACGCATAATGGAAAGATCGGTAATAACATTAACATGATGCACAGCGTTGTCTTATGTATCAGAAACTTCTTTGCTTAGAAATGAGGATGAGCTTGGAGGCTGTTGAAATGATGATCTGGAGAAGAATGGTGAGATAAGTTTAGTGAAAAGGAAATAGGGATGAAGTTTTAAAGAGAAAATAAGAATTAGAGGTGGAATATGAATAAGGTACCGCATGTGTCCTCAGAATATATTGAGGGGAAACGGCATGATGGGTCAGCATGGGAGAGGAAAGAGAAGGACTACTAGAAGAGGAAGATGAAGAACGACATCATTGCGGTTACAACGATATAACTCAAACCTCTATCGCATTGTTTGTTTCGGAATTAGCCGAGGTTTACAGCTTTTACAACAGCTCGTGTAAAACTCAACATGGAAATATTTTTTTTCCTTAGATATGTTAGAAACATGTTTGGCTGACTTATATCAGAATGTCATGTCTACAATAAATATTAAGAGAATGGCGATAACATAAATTCGGGCCATCGTGTTTTTAGCGCCGAAAACAGGGCAATTTTGCAAAATAAATATCGTAAAAGTGTAGATAAGGATAGAAAAAAATGTTTACTCACTTCAGTAAACGTAAAAATGATCATTTTATCGTATGCATTTTATTTTGTCAAAATCTGTTGGTCCTACTTGAAGATACAGCGTCCTAAACTCAACAAACTCGACTGTTTTAATGGACAGTAGAAGTTTGATATCAATGGAGGCTGATGTAAATTGTTTAAATTAAATTTTATGGTGGAATTGCAAATATTTTTAGAAAAAATGTATCGAGGAAGATTCTCCATCGAGAGTATTTCTAGCGAGGATTTCAACGTAGACGAATGTTAATGCCACTTTCATTCCGAGAACATTCGGAAAAGGACCGAATGAATGGAGCACAGACTGAGATTTCTAATAATTTTGTAGGATATTATAATGATTACAATTTACAATATGGATCCTATGAGGATCAGGAAAAACACACGGAAGGATGGTAGAAGATGGTACTACAATGATGTAAGAGAGAGCGTTGAATGCGAGGGAATGAAGGAATGCAGTGGCGCTTTTTCCGAATTTAAAAACCGATTCGAATGCGTGGTGTTCTCCCTATTTTTTTAATCCAGTTGAGAAATCAATGGAATTCAAATTTATTTATATAATCCTTTTTTATTTTGGTTTGCGATGAAGCCTGTTTTAAGGTAATCCAGTACCCTTAATATTAGACAAAAAGCTTTTGGAGGGTGGTTTCAATTAAACAATTTAAATACCTCTTAAAAACGTTTCGCAGTTTCAATTTTGCATCTTCAGGGCTCATGTGTAATAATTGTCATGAATATCTTGATTGTGTAAGACTATGTACAGGAGCGAAGGGGATTGTATACTTATTGATGTCACACAACCTCTTCGGTCAAATGCCCGCACAATCAATATGGTTATCAGAATTTTTTCATCTTAAGTCCTGAAGACGCAATATTTAAACTGCGACACGAGAGAACGAGGTATTTTAAATGTTTTAATGAGGATCAACCCTCCAATTGTAGTTTTGCGTGTACAAAGTGGTCAAAACCTTCTCTCGTATGGTAAACGAATGACTGAAAATAATATTCACTCTATATCGTCTGTAGGACCAATTTTTTCGGTACCTTATCCTATGTTATTGACAAACTGCCTGTCATTTATAATTTGAGGCGCTCCAAGTTAGTCAAGATAAGAAATTTACGAGAAATAGGAGTCCAAGTGCTTCCTCATAGGATACTGAGTGCTGCAACGGAAGGGGAAAATTATGCCGTCTATCCCCGAAAGCCGAGGTAACCTCCCTCAAATTATCAAGTCTGATACTAACGGAATCTGGAAACCGTAATGAGATTCTCTACCTTCAAGGGAGTTCAAACACTTACTAGGCGAATCTCAGATTGAGCAGTCATATTCACCATGAAGTAGACGACCAAACAAGCGCATCTTCTAACGTCTATTTGGTGATCCAAATCTAATCAACGAACATCAATCTGGGAATGGCATTTGAACCGAATGAGTGCAACAGTAAAGCCCTTCAAGTCAAGAAATTTCCTCGCTTGTGGATACATACTAGCTATTGGGTTTCAGAGCTATAGATAATAATAAATTTACGATTGTACTGTTTCCAGATAATCATGTTCTGTAGTAAGCGCTTTGTCTTAATTATGCATTAAACCGGGTTATATTACAGGAAAGAGTGCTTTTTATTAGTATGGACTAGAGTTCCCTACTAAGTTGCAATAATAAATAAATTTATTTACAAATAGCTTACACGCTGTAATTTCCCATTGGATGGGTTACAAAAAATTTACAACTAACAAGGAATATTTGTACTTATTTTTTGGTCATAAATCATTCATAAACATAATAATCACAAATGAATTTATATATTTACCTTCAAACAAAAATTACTTTTTTATATTATAATATAATTAGAATTTAATTCCTTTTTCAGGAATTGCAGAGTGGTAGTACAATAGATAACCCCTAAGGAATAACCTGTGTTGGGGCTACTGACAAATAAACCATGCAAAAAGCGATAGCAAAAAACAAAATGGTTTACAATTTTCGATAAAACGTTTACAATACAGTGAAGAAACTAATTCAAAATAGAAAAAGACTCAGAGATACACAGAAATAAATAGTGGTTACAAAAAGAGACACATAAATACAAGATCGGGCGAACTTACTTCAACAATGATATTAAAATATCACTTAATTTATTACATTTTATTCGATAAATATTTCATGTAAATTACGGAACAAAATCTCGATGTAAGGATCTATTGGTGATGTACTTGGTTTAATTGGACGAAAAAATTGATTTCCTATCCGGATTTCGTTTAAATTACGCAGTTGTAGACGACAAGACTTTCCACTTTTATTCCTTTAACAAAAAAATCGTTTCCCAGCCAAACTATCGACGGTGGCGTTGATGACTTTTGCTGTCAATCAACTTCCTTTGTGACCACTGCGATGATATGTAAGTGGCTGAGACGGCTTTTTATTATCCATAGATTTGCATGAAGAACTGCCAACATGTTCTAATTCTTGATGATTATGCATAAAAGTAAATAAAACCGCAGCAATATGAATAGGAATTTATTGTATTAAAAACCGGAGCCATTTGGTAAATGACATCTATTCCGTTATGAATCGAATACATATGATCATATTTTCTTCGAAACGCGGTATAATACATTCCATCTACAACATATATTGCTAAATTTCAAGAACTCACTCTAAGTCCAACATTCGAAATAAATCATGCTTCAGCGTAATTTCGCCAATATTCTTGATACCGTCCCGAAATCTGTGATCATAAACACTTCAGATGAGGGAAAATATTTTATATAAGAAGTAACATCAGGTTTCACTTTGTGAATATTTGTTTAGTTCATGATGAACAATAAAACTGTGTAGTAGGCGCATTCTCACACTTTTTGTTATTCTTTTAACCCCCCTATATCCAATAGATACATAAGAACTCGCTTAATTTTATCACCTTGATAATGACAGTTTGTGTTAAATCCTGGTCAGTGAATACATAAGTGTGAGCATAGTAAAAGTTATATTGTTCACGATGAAAAATATTTTATCAATAATTTTTTTGTGATTTTCATTAATTCCCATTTGGTGAGCTTCAAGTTTGAAGAGATTGAGTGGAATGTGGAGAAAGAATTTTTTTCGACTGACTTAAAATGATAGTGAAATGTGCCCTCAATTTCCGTTGCGATTATAACTTCAGCCACGTTGAAACGTGGAAAAATCATTCGCCTGGACTGGAAATCAAACCGAGATCCCTCGATTTCGCGCCGAGTGCTTTAACTAACTAAGCTATCAAGGCCTCCTCTTCCACTGTGAATCTCATGGGGTCTTTAACCCTCTTAGTGCCACAGGCCGATATATCGGCTTTTGCTCCACAGGCGAAAAGTGCCATGAGCCGATATATCGGCTCGAGCACAAATTATTTCTCAAACTACTTTTGTTGTAATAATTACATTTATCCTTTATGCAATGTATCAGAATATTATAAACAACAATTAATTCATTTTTAGTGAAATAAAATACACATTACATTCCAATCTAAAATAGTAACTTCATATTGTTTTTTTTTCATAAGGTGTTACAAAACTCTCAAATTCATGCTGGCACTTTTTGCTAGTACCACCAAATTTCGGTGGCACTAAGAGGGTTAAGTGGCCCTCACAGTTACCGTGCATATGATGCCAGATGTAACCGCATACGAACGCTAAGCGCCACGATCCACGTGGTAAATTGGTCAGAGCATTCGGCGCGAAATCGAGGGATCTGGGTTCGATTCCTGGTCCAGGCGAGTGATTTTTCCGATGTGAATTTCACACAATTGTGTGATCACCAGCGGTTGACTCCGTTGAAGTAACTGCGGGGCTATTTCAGTGGTTCTTTGAAAATGCTCATACTGACCTATTTTTTCAGTCTCTTGGGATGCGCTTGTACTTTCCATCCGCAATAGCGGGAAATATTTCTCATTATGCGTGAAGACATCAGAACTCTCGTCCAACTGTTTATTTACTCACCCGGGAGACTTCGAGGGTCGATATAAATGGATGGGCTCTCGGGGGAAAACGGCCATTGGCACCGCCCGTTCCTCGATGCCTCCTTGATCGCATCGACGCATTAAGAGATCCCTCATCGCAGCACCCATTAGCCACTGCGCTCGCTTTTTACTTACCCTCTTTCTCCTCTCCACCCAACCTCTCTTCATGATCGATAGAAGGGAGAAAGGGGAGGGGGAGGCGAGTGGGGAGGGCGCTGCTGCATGATGGGAAACGCGCCCGCACTCCGGATGACTCTTTCCGATGTTGTCTTATTTCTGGGAGTTACGTTTACCCTTATAAATACTTTCTCGACAACGTGGCTACCGAACCCGTTACTCATACGCTCATTCCGTGCATTACCTCGAAGGGCGAAAACCATCGCTACAGACGCGCTCTTTTCATGAATTTTATTTTAGGTAGCAATTGTGCTCTTTTTAGTATCTAAGCACTTTCCATCACTTTTTACTCATAAAGGCCTTTTCTCGATGCACTGAATTTTTTCAGTGTGCCCAAAGAGATTCCAAGACATGGACGGCCCGCAACCCGCAAGTGGCAACAGCGCTCAAACTTTCGTCACCCCTCTCGCGAAGACGACTGCCTTACCACTGGCTCGAGCCCGCTAAAATACTCGGTTGTTTATTAACTCGTTTAAAAATCGATATCACAATGTGAGTTTGCGATGGTAATTGTTATTTAATACTGCCGTAAAGACCTTCAAAACAAGACCAAGATCTTCCTTCTACTACTTTTCATAACCAAGAAAAGGTTGTTTCATAAACTTGTTAATAACTTTTTATGGCATATTAGAGAGAACAACGTTTAAAGATACATTTATATATGTTTTCTACATAAAAATGCTGTTTCATTACCATTAAACTTCAAGTTTCTTTACAATTAAATGTCTAAGTGAGCGCTCAGTTCGAGAACGGCAAAAAACCGGCCCTTTTTTTGTTCTCACCGCATCAAAAAATCAAACTTGTAATGTAAAAATAAGCGGCAACCACAGTTAAACGTAAAATAAAACAAGCTAAAATATGGTATAACTCACATTCGTGTGAGAACCACGGTTGATTTTGAATCAGTGTCCAAACTCGAGTGTACATAATTTTTGCACCGACAGTAATATAGTCTCTATGTATCGCATACATGATGCAGCAGCCTAGAGGAAACAAGAAGCATTGAAAATATGTTATTGGATGGGGATACCGAAGATAAAAGTGGACGGGCAAGATATTAAATGAAGAATTTTATGGAATTGTAGAATAGGGAGCGACCATATGAAACACTACACAGAAAATAAAAGCTAGATGGGTTGGACACAACATGAAGCACAAGAGGCTTGTGAAGAATACAGATGAAGGAAAAATAGGGGGGGAAATCCCAAGAGAAAGACCGAGAGACATGGAATAAGTGAAGAAAAAAGTACCTAAGAAGAACTACCCGGAGGTAAGTGAACTAGCATTAAAGAGGGAAGGGTGGAGTGCTGCATTCAACCAATATTAGGAATGAACGACCAATGATGGCGATGACTTGTCGCTCACTAATTTTTGTTCGTCCGTGAGTATTACGGTTTCAAAGTATCTCGCCATTCCCACTTCAGTTGAGTTAAAAATTGACATCCCTCAATAGCAACGGCCATTCATATATTTGGCAATGAGATTTAGACTAATTCGTTCCGACCCGGGATTAGTGACGCATGCGACTCTGAGCAACGCGAAGCTTGGACGATCACCAAATCATTCCACGCATCTGCATTTGTCATTTCATTAATACACAGACAGTCCTGAAACCTTTTGTGGATCACAACTACACGACACACCATTCAACGTGGGGCACTTTAAAAGATTGTTTTCATGAAAATTTCTCAATAGGTAAGACTCGATAATTTTCTTCCCCACGATAGCATTTCAATAAACTTTCTCCGAATAAATTGAGTGTACTTCTGTATGTCTTGGTAAGTCTCGACGTTGTGTCGTCAAAAATAATGTGAAAAGTCTTGACTGTTAATTGTTCAACACCGTTCCCATTCGGTTTCAAATTTACACAAGATTTTTGTTTTATAAACTCCAAAGTCATATGAAATATCCTTCGAAGCACGCGGATGCTACGAAATCAAATGCGGCGTTACTTTTCAAGACGCACGTTCCCTTCAGCAAAAAAAGTTGAATTATCAAATCCGAGCCCCTTTTTTCGACGTTCTTCTGGCACGGCACAGTCGGAATTGCATTAGAGGCGGGTTGGGAGATAAAGGGAGGAAGGGAATGGGAGAAGGGAAGGGCAATCGAAAAGTCTTCATTGGCTCACATCGCAAAGAGGAGCGGGAAAAAACGTGGAGAGGTATAATGAGCGAGGAAGCGCAAAAAAATGGAGAGAATGAAGGAACGAGAGAGGGATGGTAAGAGAAGTGGGACGTGAAGAAGAGACAGAAGAAGGAGGAGGAGGAGTAGAGCAAGAGAAGAGAGGGGAGAAGGGTGAGTTGAGGGTAAAGCGTGCACAGCCAGTTGCGCGGGATGACATTTCGGCAACTTTTATTTCCGTTCCGAGGAGTCCTTAATTATTCAGGACATGCTTTGACATTGCGGAGGGGAAAAAAATTAATGTCCCACCTAGTTAGTTATCTGCTACGCAAATCCGCAAACGTATTTCGCAGAAAAGTAATTTCATTGACGTTCCTTTGTCATGTGTTTTCCACCAACTAACCAAAGTTTTCCAGACTGGGTTCTCAACTGAAAAAGTCGCAAACGCATAAATATGCCGACGACACTGTAGCAGGAAAATTAATAAGTTTGTAAGGAACGTGGAAATGGTGGAAGTGAGTGAAAGAGCACTCAATTCTCGCGTAAGTAAAATAAAATAATAAGCTTGTGAGATTGAATACATTAATGCGACCGAGGAGACCGAGCTGAAATGCTAACGAAAGTCTTAGAAAAGGAAAACTAAAACAGGCCGATCCGTCTAAAAAATAGTTTACCTAGGGTATTGTATTTATGGTCTCATATTACTAGCTAAGTGTTATTCATGGAGCGTTTTCATGTATGGATGTGAAGCGTGGACATTAGGTAAGAGGGAAAGGAATAGAATAGAAGCTTATGAAATGTGGGTGTGGAGAAGGATGGAAAAAATAAGATGGGTAGATAAGATGAGAAATGACGAGGTTTTGAGCAAAGTAAAAGAAGGAAGATCGCTCCTAAAGGAAATAAGGAAAAGGAAAGGAAACTGGTTGGGACATGTGATGAGAGGGAAAAGTATAATAACTGTGGCACTTGAGGGTTCAATTGAAGGAAAGAAAAAGAGAGGAAGGAGAAGAATTAAATTGGTGGATCAGGTGAAGAACATCAGCTATGATGAAGCAAAGAAGGAAGCTCGGGACAGAAGCGGATGGAGACAGCAGTGGCGTACGGGACCTGCCAGCAGGCAGAACACCAGATGATGATGATGATTCCTAGTACTTCATAATGTAAAAGTACATATTTCAATATAGAAATCTATTGACGGTCCAAGTAATGATTGATTAGTATTGAGTAGCCTCTATTTATTCGAATCATCTAGCAATTTTAGGAAGTCATCGACATTAGATTATAAGATTACTCTCTAAGGAGTGCTGATCAATGCTAGTTAAACGAATAATTGTTAATTTTACCCTAGAAACATAATGATTTGTTTCGTTATTGTATCACATATTCAAATTAAAGGCTCGGAGCTTTGAGCGAAATAAGTTTTTCTCGTTCCGAAATGCTCATGCGCTCTGGTTATAACCCTAAAGGAAAAATGGCGCAATGAAAGAAATCCAACTTGGAAAGGAATAACGCTCCATATTGTTCCAGCACGCTCCGGCAGTAAAAATTTAGTCGCTTTAAGTCTTAGCCGGGGAAGAATGTGCCGCGTGTATAAAAAAAATTTGGCGACGCACAAACACACGGAAAATTTTCAGCGCAGGAAGAATGGCGGTAGCTGACGGAAGAGGCGAGACGTGCGTGAACAAAAAATCCCTCGAAAAATACCGCCGACTCAGTAAAGGTGAAAAAAGAAGGGATTGAGAAGGAAGATGAAGCTCAACACACATACACACTGAAGGCATTTTCGCTGTGAAATTGCCTAGACGAGGCAAACACGCACCGAAGGGGGAGGGGGGAGTAGATTTGGAAGGGGTTCGCTGGGGAAACCTGAGGGAGAATGGGACGTCGTCATGACAAAATGGAGGAGGAGAGCGATAGAGCTTCAAGGAGTAAAAAGAGGCAAGGAGGGGGAGGAATGGGTTAATGAGGATAAAGCCGCGTTTGCGCTCTTTAGGATGGTGGGGCCACCCCTACCTTGTCGCCATACCCTTTGCCCACCTACCCCAACTCGTGTAAAGCATTCAAATTAGAAGGAATTACGAGGCTCACCCACCGAGGAAGACCTATATCCCCCCCTTATTTTACCTTTGCCTCCCTCCCTCACCGTCTCTCTTCACTTCCCTGGCTTAAACTTAACCTTGCCTCTTTTTCTCCGTCGAAAACTCCTCTCCAAGGCACTCTGTCCAGCGGAAATCTTGCCCTAAATGCTCCCATATTGTCTCTTCCTCTCCTCTGCCCATCAGCATCTTTCTCTTCCCCGCACTCCATCCGTGCCACAAGCTACCTTAACCTCCGCTCGCAATTCACAGAGAGGATTCTTTAAAAGCTACCCCGCCTTCCTCCCTCTCGCTCCCTCACGCTCAACTGTTTCCGCCTGTGTCCAGAGCCACGCACGCCTCTGACTTAAACCTCCAGCGCGAACTCTTCCGAAGGAAAAATCGCTGACATACTCGTGGATCGGTAACTGCTAGATAGCCGGATCACACTCGTGATAGAATCACTTGGAAAATTCAGATGGTGGAATTTTGAGATACACGGAGTACATAATTCGAACTCATAATCAAATATTCAAAACTGATAAATGATATTACCAAGGAGAAACTCTAGCATACTGATTGCTGCAAACATTTCTTCTTTACAACTAATATTCGCCCTATCCTCTTCCATTATCTTTTCCCTCTTTCTTTACCTGTTATGCTACCTTTTTGGTAGAGAAACTTAGTTGTAGAGAAACTCTAGCATGCTGATTGGTGCAAAGATTTATTCTTTACAAACAAGATTCGCCCTATCCTCTTCCATTATTCTTGTTCGTTCGTACTACCACTATATGTTCGTTAACACCTGCTACGAACGAACATATAGTGTTACACAACTGTTAGAGGGATTAAGGTGGGAGCCCTAAGACTTGGAGGCTGCACGCCAGGCTTAGGCTGCTTGAGAAATCCAGAACTGATATATTTCAGAGCGACATAGAGAATATTATCATGACTCCTCACGACATCTCTAGGTCTGACAGATGAGATAAAATAAGAGAGATAAACTGCCGAACAGATAGGTACAAAAACTCGTTCTTTCCATGAACAATAAGCGACCACAATGAAAACTGAGCTCCTTCAAATACACTGCCATAGGGCATGTCACCATTTCACCTCCAAAACTTTTACATCTTTACACGGCTGGTGACCTTCCACCCCCTGCTACACGCCCATGCGGTGGCTCGCGGGGTAGTATGTAGATTATCTTTTCCCATTTCTTTACCTGTTGTACTAGCTTCTTTGGTTATTTTCATATCTGTTGTACGAGCGCTTAGCACTGATGGGCATAAAAACCCCCTTCTTTATAACTGCAACTCTCTTTAATTCTTCGATTTTTTTCCATTTCCTTTATTTCATATATGTTGTACTAGCACCTCCTGCATGACGCTCCTAAGGGCGGCTCAGGGGGTAATATGTGGATGCAGATGTATTCAACAATCTGTCACAGGCTCGGCTACCAGTCTAGTACCTCTCCCGTCCACTTCACCCTATTCTCCTATCCCAGTGTTCTTCATTTCTCCCCACTACTCCCTCCGTCCCTCTCACTCGAGCCTCTATCTCGCCCGGGCTCTTTTGTGCCTGTCCACGCTAGTTTTTACGCCCTCTCATTACTCCGGCGGAAGTCTCGCTTTTACGGCCAAACCACTTCTTCACCCGGCCTTTTTCCTGCTTTCTCCTCTCGCCAAACACCCCCACCACCGCCACTCTTCGTCTCTAGTGCCTTCTCAGTTTCATCCTGCATCCCCCTCGCATTCATCCCCTTTGCAACTACCCCTCCTCCCTCCGCTTCACCTGCACACAAACACGCAACAAATTCACCCCCATCCCCTATTTCGTCGCTTGAATTCAACCCCACCGCCCCCATTCCCCAACGGCACCTCTCGGCCGCGCTAAGCCCTTTCCCTCCCCTGCCCCAAAGTAAAGCTCCTCCTGCTTTTTTGGAGGGTAGAGCTCTGTGGGGGGAGTCAGGAGGGCTGCTCTATTCTGTTTAACCAGGTCCTTTATCCAAACTAAAACCGGGCGGGGTCGCTATATAAATCCTAATCTTCCCACCCACCCCCCACCACCCGCTCACCCATCCTCTCCCCCGCCCACCAGCCAGGTTCCAGGTTTTCCACACTCTTTCCCTTATTTTCCCATTTCCCCTCTCCATTCCCTTTCCTCGATTCACTCTCCCTCTTCTCTCCTCTCCCTCCTCCCCTTCTATGCCTCGTCGTTCGCTTTCCCTATACATCCCAATCTTCTGTTTAATTCGCTTACCTCCCTTTTCCTTAAGCTTTCCTCTTTATTCCCTTTTTTGACCCCGCTCCCGCTCAATTCCGCCTGAGAGCTTGCCGGCTAAAATATTTGATTAGTCAGAGGATATTTCGAATTTAAACGAATCTATGGTTTTTTTGTATGTTTCATAGAAAAGTAATCGGCTCTAATACGGGCTTAACTCAGGTAAAATATTTCGAATGTCGTCATTCTGTGGAACCAGTGTATGGCTTTTAAAAATGAACTTATTTTAAAGTTCTGTTTTCATCAGAAGTGTTAAGCAACTGGTTTATCCTTCACTATCACTATGTTTACCGATCGAGCTCAGAACTAAATGAACTCGGACCGATCTAAACATTCTAAGCCCGCTACTCGGATCGCCTGGTTTATCAATGCGAAATCGAATGAAATATTGATTTGAATCGGTTCATATCGATTTTGAAATCTCAGACTGGTAGAGAAAGCAGGCCGAGTTGGCCTGCTTTCTCTACCGAGCTGAACTGGCTAAATCGATCTGAGTTCGATTGGTAAACGTAGTGTGTGATTCAAAAAGTAAGCGTAGCCCTTGGCTATTCATGTCATCTGGCTAACCTGATCAATTTATATGATGAGCAGCAGTAATCTGCAGTCTGAAAAATAGAGGGTTTTTTCACTCAGCTTTTTCGTTCTCGTGAAAAATACGTGTTGTGTTCCTAAGGGTGTTATCTATGGAACCTATTCAGTCCGAATCGCACGCAGCTTTTTCTGGGTGTCTGGAAGCCCGACGGATTGTCAGTTGAATGCGGAATTGGATCCGAAATATTCGATGAGCCACTTGAACCTTTGTTGAACTATTTCATCGGCCCCGTCGCCCGCAATCGAATTCCGATTCATTAGCGCAATATTCACGTGCGTCGTGCAAAGGCGTGTTTGTTTTCCTTTCCTCCCCGACTCGGAATGAAATTAATTATGCCAAACTGGCCCTCTTCTATGTCGAGCGTCAAGTTCTGCCGGAGTTTATCCCGCATTCCTGTCCGTCCCGCTTTTCTGGCACTAGAAACAAATGATGGATAACATTGCATTTTGAGGAAGGAATAAGCACATCAATGCTATACGGACCAATTTCCTTCTCTGGAATATATCAGTGCTGAAACGTTTAAACTATTTTTAATTAAATACTCGTTAGCTATAGATTAATCGGCTTATAAGAGAGCAACCATCTCAGATGATGGTCACTGAATAGAATCAGTGGGTTGGTTAGAACCTTCGTCGAAATCATGAAGACATTTGTGAAGACAGGAAATACTTACTTTAATTAATATACCGTAAGATATATAAGATGAGACGAAATAGCTGCAGTTGCCTATTCAACTGTTGTTACACCTTTTAAATACAAAATTTCCGCCGCAAATATTCACCTGGAATAAGTATCGCACAACCTATTGGCTTTAGATAGCCCTTGAAATGTGATGCTACATACCTTGAGCTCTGTCGCAAATTGGTCTGACTATTCCAAAATACGAAGGTGACCTAAGTATTTCGTTAAAATTTAGTGCATAGATTGAATTTCATCGTTGACGAATTTAATCTAACTGAAAATCTAAATATTTAATTCAATGTTGATTCATGTATCATACGTAGTTCGCCATTTCTTCCTTAGCTGTGAAATTCTGACAAATCGTTAATTTTCTTTCTTTAGTTTATTTAATTTAGCATACATTTTCCGCGCACTAATCGAATATCCCTTTAAGGGGTGACTGGGCCTTTACCCATGGATCGTTTTCCCGAACTAGATGCAGACCTTTTTTTTGCGCGAAGCGAGCATGCCAGGAACAAAAGAGGGAGAAGGCATGGAATGTTGTGGGCTGAGGGAAAAGGGAGGTGCACAGAGAGGAACTGACAGATTGTACCGACAAGAGAGAGAGAGAGAGAGAGATATCGAATGAGAGAGGCCTTTTGGCTTTCGGGCGTTCCCCGCGTCACGCTGTGCGACAGATCACCGATTTGACAAGCACGTTGTTTGCCTTTCTGTGACGCATCGATGGCGGCATTGATGAATTCTCGCTTCCCTCAGCGCCAGGGGGCGCCGGCGACGAGGAAATTGCGGCTCCACTCCGGGAGCCCCTCTCGCAGAGAAAACCAAGGGAGCAAAGTCTAGGAACCATAATTGGTTTCCCAGTTAAACCTTCCCGAATGGCTGTCTTCACGGCGCTCCCAGACTCGAAGCAGGAGAAGATCACGTCGACGAGCAATACGTCACGCGCTCGGCGAGTTTACGAGGCGAAGAGGAATGCGGACTCCTTCAAGGGCTAAAGTCGTTAGAAAACGATGCCAGTATGAATTGTACCGGCAGCGGTTTCTATTTGTCCCCAAGACCACTCGACAGTGCCCATTTCTCCGCGGTGCTCTTTTGTCTGCATCCGCAAATGTATTCCCAGCATGCATTCTGGGAGCTCTCGTTACTCCCTGTCCTACAAAGTCTCCAAGTATTTTAACTGCCGTTGTTTCTCCCTCTCTTTTTTATATTTTTCGTGCCTACAAATGTATTTAGTAATTTTACCGGGTGCGTGGAGGCAGGTTATTGAACAGTCTCGGAAAACCAATGCCGAGCTTAAGGTACTCCGAGTGAGATAGTTCCCTAGTCATAATAGAGACCATATTCGAATTATACGTTTTAATTTCACCAACTGTAGGACATATCAATCAAATATTGAATTATTAATCGTGAAATAGTATAGTTTTATATGACAGAAATTATAAGTAATTAAATTAAAATATCTAAATAAGTCTTTGACTTGACTCATTTTGTTCGCGCGGTGCGTTTGAAACTCCTTCAAAACGGAAGGTTTTTTGCGATGCCCAAGAACCTACTGCGGTGTCAATATGATTTACTTTCAAATATTGTTGAGAAAACACGCAAACTACACACTATTGATTTTTTTACGAGATCTAAGCGTATAAAATGCCTAATTCTTAATATAAGGTCTCTCTGGAGTGCATGCACGTACCATTTCCCATGTAAAAGGGCTGGTATTTTTTGCAAATATCTCAGAAATTAATGCAGTAAGGTGTTAAATTTTTGGTGTCAATGGAAGGGTGATATATTTTTCTTTAAAACGAGGCCAAATTTATTGATTTCTAATTAAAATGAGATTTCGCTCAAACTATCTTAAGGTAAGGAGATATTTGTCAAAAATTCCCTGCCCTTTTACATCGGAAATGATACGTGTATGCACTCCAGAGAGACGTTATTTACAAAATGATGTATTTCTAACTCTTAGATGTCGTAAAAAACACTAACAGCGTGTAGTTTGAGTGTTTTCTCAACTATTTTTTAAAATTAATCATATTGTCACCGCAGTAAATTCTTCGGAATCACAATAAACCTTCCGTTTTGATGGAGTTTCAAACGTACCGCGTGAAAAAATGAGTCAGGTTAAAGACTTATTTAGATATTTTCAATTGATTACGTACAATTTCAGTCATCTATAACAATATTATTGCACCATTAATAATGTAATATTTTATCATTATCATATAACTGGAGAAATTATAACGTATATATCAAATATGGTCTCTATTATGATCAGGGAACTATCTCACTGCCACTACCTGAAATAAGAAACAGTTTCATGTGCACCTCGTGTCCACGGCTCCTATTCTCCTTTCTTTGCATTGCTTTCTTTCGCTGTTTTGTGAACATGAAGTAATTCCCTCTCCATTCACGCTCACAAAACCCAAAATAGTGTAGGTTATAGTCTACGTTGTAGTCCCTCGTAATGTCTGTCACGCACGTTTCGTAACGTCATATCGTTGTGAAGACATTCCGTGAAAATATCATTGAATTTGACTGTAATGAAAAGTTGCAAGATACCAAATTTGCGTAAAATACCTTAGAATTCCACTTATTTTTTGTTCTTGATATTATGCTTTTATTATTTAACAAAACTGTCCACAAATGACATGAGCCCAAGTCATGAACAAACTTTATGGGTTAAAATGTTTGGAATCGTTTCCTAGGCTACGTGTTGCCTGAATTTCCACTTTTAGTTCACCCAGTCCTTGGCGCTTCTTTCTTTTCATTTGAATCGTAAATGGTCGTTGTTAATTGCTGTTACCGTAAGACTGGAGGATATTCAATGACGATGGAGGAGATATGAATTACTTGATGCTCTGAATAATATCTGGCTATTTTTGTGACCCAACAGCTAATTTGTAAATGCTAGAGAGAAAATATCACTACAATTGTTTATTTACAATCTGTCAACTGTATTTACATTTAAACTGCCGTCTTTCATCACTAGACGGCGCCACAATCAAAATAGTTGTTTGTTTACGGAATTCTAGGCAACATTTTTGGGCGACGAGTCAACAATCTATAATATATATTCATGGCTCAAGTATTGACGCCATTACGAGAATCCCCTGACGGCTTATCTCTAATTTATAATTTATCATTTGGGTGTCTTAACCGATTTTTTTGGAAAGATTTTGTTTGTTAATACTAAGCCACATGTGTACCTGGTAGATGGATTATGCGTTGAAAATCTGATAATTTTACCATAGAAATTTTTTTTCAGTATAAGATATGATAATTTAGTGGTACCATTGTAAAGAATACCTTGCATACCTAATATATGATTCATTCACGACAGCTTTATAAAAACATTTCATGCCAGATTTTTGAAAAATTGTTCTTCCATTATATTTCAGAGGCCCTTCTCAAATCCGTATTGTGAAGATTGAACCTACATCATCCGAGCTGAGCTTCGAACCTTCTCCCAGTATGCTGTCAGGGTGAACGAGATTCTTACCTGATTAGGGTAAGTATTGAATATATCGTCCTCTTTCTATTCTCACTTCTTGCAAATCAAAGCTGATAATCTTTCTTAAACTCTTTGTTTTGCAATATTCAAGTCCTCATTATAAATTCATTATAACATTTGATAGACTTTAGAATTTAGAACTTGCTAGATATCTCACAGGATGTTTCCAGCCTTTGATGAATCAGTTAACCGATGAAATACGTATTATGAACGTAATATGAATGTAATGTACAGACTTGAGAAGCAATGGAATGAATACTTTCTATCCTCGCTTAAATTGCGATCACATGCATAAATACAGAAATGGAGACAGGTTTTAAGCTAATCACTAAAACAGTTGCACCAAATTGCGGACATTTTCCGTCAACAAATCATTAAATTTACGTACATTCACACATACCAATCACGCCGTTCCCTTTCGGGGTAGGAACAGTCACAAAATTTACTTATAAATACATATTTGTACACCTAACTCTGCTTCAATAATTACCTTCATACTGACCTATCCTTGCAAACCTCTTTTGTCTCATTTACCCCAGTACACTGCTTCGTACCCCTTACTCCTGTTTTTTAAGACTCCTAATATTTCTCCTCCTAAGAATTTCCTCAACCACATTCAACCACAACTTTCTCGGCCTACCTCTTCCTCTCGCACTAATCAATTCACTCTTATACATCTGTTTCGTTATTCGACTCTCGGCCATTCTCTCAACATGGCCAACTCAATGAAGCACATTCCTTTCATATATGTCCATTACTGGAGGATCTAACCAACAATCATTTATTACTCACTCCTGACCCACTCATACCGGACCCTATTCCTCCTATTTTTTCCGCAAACACTCCTCAGAAAACTAATACCCAAGGCGTTTAGTCTAGTCTTATGTTTATCGTGACCTACCTATGTTCTACTACCACGCAACAAAGTGGGGAGAATTTCACTTTTGTACACGGCGATTTTCGCTTCCTTAGACAGGCACTCTTTCATTGATATGCTCCACATGCTACCTCCCGCTTTCCTTCCAGCATTCGCAAGTCTCTTTATCTCCTCATCTATCCGTTCAATTTCGAAAACATCTAACCTAAGTACACAAAGTCATCTACTTGTTCAATTACTTCACTATTCGCCCTCATCATACAGTTATTCTCATTATCAAAAACTAAAACTTTAGTCTTGCACGCATTTACCTCAGTTCTATTCTCTCTGTTGATTCAAAAAACTTAGTCTAGGAGCTTCAGCTTCATTAAATTTGACTGGAATAAACAGTTGCAAGCCATCTTATTTGCGTAAAATACCTCAGAATCCACACGTTTTCATTTTCTTGAAGTTATATTTTATTTTTTAAACAAAAGTTTTCGCAAAATGCGCATCACAAAAGTGTAACATCACGTCCCACTGAGGCAAGCGTAAGAGTAAGACGTGGTTTCTAAATTTTTTCCATGAAAGGTTAACGGAGATGATTGATTATAAGAGTCCTATTAAAAAAATTGTGGCGTAAAATTTTTCAGTGTGCATCTAAACACTTTGTGGAACTATTTCAAAACCGTGATCGGTACGAAATAATGACTTGAGTGCTTTTTCCTTGAACGAAATACGGATAACTTCATGGTGTTTTGAAGTGTGTCCATCCTTACCGATTCCTCGCCGTCGTTTTCATGAAGTGCTCCTGGGTATTGCATCACGATTTCTGCACGTGGTGTTAAATGGCAGTCCAACTTTTAAAGTCAGCACTTGGGTGCATTGAGAGAATACGCGTGCTGGATGGTGATTATGAGACACGCGAATGGATGCATCCGAAGATA
Organism: Ceriagrion tenellum; assembly: GCA_963169105.1. Classification (NCBI taxonomy): domain Eukaryota; kingdom Metazoa; phylum Arthropoda; class Insecta; order Odonata; family Coenagrionidae; genus Ceriagrion; species Ceriagrion tenellum. The sequence continues at coordinate 122,160,745 of OY720641.1, read as the reverse complement.
TTTTTCTCTAATTCTTCAAATGCGAGTGATTTTGAAGTTATCTCGATCGTTTTCTAGAGAAAAAAATGAAAGTTTGGCGAAAACAATAGTTCGCAAGGATTTCGAAGTGAGAACACGAGTGGAGGTAAGTCTTCATTCACAGATGTGAGAAACACTGGTGTCCCAGAATTCAATTGAGTTCAGCTATCAAAATGAGACGAAGAAAAGCACCATCTCGCAACCCTGGCTTAAAAGCATGGAAAGTTGTATCAGACTTGTTGAATAGAGCCCGGTATTCGCTAAATATTGAAGAAGGAATCTAAACAAACACGTCTGGAACTTCACTCCTTGGTCTAAATCATGTAGTACTATCAAAACTTTCTCACAACTTGCTTGCTTAATGATTTAAATAATACTGCTTTCGCTGAATATGTTGCAAATGTGCAAAATAAAGCAGTAAAATCAAGTAATGAGGAAATGATGGACAGAGGAACTAACAAGCGGGTGCCTTATAGCCATATAATAACAATAACAAATTTATTTATTTATCCATTGAATCAAGCTTACATGCACCCCTTATCATTTCAAATAAAAAGGATAAATTAGGAATCCCTGTCATGCACTGCCTATACTTGGGGTATCTTAAAAACAATTTACGTTTCTGATAATTGAGAAGTGAATAAACTGAGACCAGATGTGCAGTGGAAATATATAAATAAAAACGATATCAATTTTTTGTTTAATCTCAACCTGTCGTGCATACAGTTTACAGTGAGTTAACCATACTACTTGACAAAAAACACATCTAGATTTTCTACAACAAATAACCATATTTTGGCTCTGTTCAAAAATGATATTAAACTGATTGCATCTCTTATGTCATCTGAAAATCTAAGAAATAATTTTGACCCTACATAGAGAAATGAGCGCTAGAAATAAATTGGGCTTGGGAAAATATATATTGCTTTAGACCTTAGGTTGCATTCATTGACTTTTGGTTTTACCTGGTAGGTTTTGGTAAATTTATTACCACTTCTGAGATAGAGTAATCTCAAAACTTCATAAACGTAAATATGACGTTAGGAGCATTATCATTATCATACAGAGAAAATGATAAATCAGATGGCTATTTAATACTTTTTCTTTACCTATAGGAACAGCTTATGACTTGATGCCTATTCTTTCAAAAATCACTGGCTTCAAATGAGTAAATTTGATCGAAATTGCCTGAATTTGTATGCCATTACGATTTTTCACACAATTTACATTTTACTTGTACCTACTTTTTGGAATGAGAATGAAAATGCAATATAAGCTTTTCACGCCGAGTGGAAATATACATAATCTGCCGTAAACATGATTAAAAAGTTTTCGCTTACTAAAAATACTACTTTTGTTCCCTGAACTAATTACCTTCCCAAATTGAAATTTCGCACCATCAGATTTTTGCACAAAGCCTCAAATCGTCACTGCAACGTGCGCCCACCAGTGGCGTTCATTTAGTTCTGACTGCTCTATTTGCCTCAGGAATGGTAATCATTAGCATTATTCACTTTGTGCACAAAATCTCACAACAAAGAAACCGAGAGGGGTGATTTAATTTTTGTTCAAGATCGTGCCTAATGGCAATCACATTACCATTTCCATTAATTTTATATTTTTACGCTGAAACGGTTCAACTTGTCCTTCAGCCAGCTTTCCTGAGCTTGAAATGTCCTTTACTCTCTGCAATTGAAGTCTTGCTTTTTATATTACATAAATTACTAAGGACAATATCAGGGTCCCTGGTAACAAACTACATCAACTGCTTTACTTCGTGGAAAATTCAATGACGCTCTCGCGCACCAGTTTTGTCCATATACATAACAAATTTTCCGCGTAGATGAATATTCAAACTTTAGCGTGTTAATTTTGCTTTCCAGTAAACATGAACCTCGCCATGGTTGATTTATTTTTATTCTTTTGGTATGATAATGCGCCAGGAAAAGGATTCGCGGGCATGTATTTTTTTATTTTACTATCACAAAACACATCCTTAATTACTTCAATTTGACTAGTTTGGCTTCATCAAAAGCACATTCAAAGCAATGAAAACACATTTTTAGGGCTTTATGATAGGTATACTTCTCTACACGTTTCCACTTTTTCTGTGCCTTATACACTTAATAAAATGATAAATAAGGCCAATTTTTATTTGTCAGAAAATAATTCATTCTTGTTTTTGTAGTTACAACCACTCAGCCGAATCACATCAAACGCAACGCTTTCATTAAGGAGTGATGCTATATGAAATTCCACAGCTATATTAATTTTCATACCACAGAGTATGAAGTCTTATGTAAACTCCCTCGTATAAAAGATATTCCGAAAAAAAAGTTTTTGTGCAAATTGTAGCTGCGAAAATGAATTATGAACAGTGTTATATGTTCAGTCAGCGAAATGCCTTAATTTACAAATTTTTACTGTTTTTACTTGCGCCTCACCCCATTAAGATATTTTTCTACGTTTTGCACACATTCATTTTCAGCCAAATAAATTTACAAGTTTCCATCCCACATGTTCTAAACTTAACGGAACTGTTTCCTTAAAAATTACCTTAATACGATCATACTCCATGTATCTGGGCATTTGCTTTTTATCTGAGGACCGTACCTTACATTCGACGTAGATTTTATTGAATCGGGAGAAGGAAATAGACATGCATTCTGTTTTTCTCTTATCAGTTCCTACGCAGAAGACTGTTATTTTTACTCACTCGGTTCATTTCAATTTGGAAACAAAATATTTTTTCAAACAAATGCTTTTTTTACCGGTTAACCTGCCATCTACTTCGAGTCGCATCTGACACAAATGTTGCATTACGGAAGTGTGCATAAAAAGCTTTCATCTACGAGTACTTTTGCTCGGGTTATCTTACCAAAACTGAGGCCATAAACATTATGCCGCTATTGAACGTAAAATTATGAAAGTTTGAACACTTCGTCTAAATTGTAATTTTTGATGATGATACAATCAGATTAAAATTGACAGGGGTTCGAACGGCTATATAAAGAAATTATAGTAGAGGAGGAGTTACTGAGAATGTTATAAAAGATCTCATTTCCTGCGGGGAAATGGTGCTCTTATTTCACGTATGCATAGTTTCTCGATAAATGTAAGAAATTACCACTGTTGCGGTTTGTGCTTCAGCTACGTGGACAATTGAGGCACCACTCTATACAGTGCTCACAAAACTCCATAGTGGTGATGGAAGCCGTTAAGGCGTTTGGAGGAAAACTGGATCTAGGTTCGAGCCCCGGCCAAGGTGGATGACTTTGCACCGTGTAATTCCCTATCTTATATGCACTTACAGATGACTCCTTAGTGGTAATACCTCCACCAGTTCGCGATACCCACAACACTCTCCTATTCTAGGGAGTCGTATGAATACTGTATTTGACATACCCATTCTAAGTGTTTGATGAGATAGAAATTTTTAAAGTCTCTTTCTTCGCAGTAGCGATTCTGCCCTTATATCAGCCAGAAATCCACCTTTCTCTTTCTTCTCCTTCTTGAGGACTTCATATATTGGCCCATCCACGTAATTACTTCTGTCGCCGCGCAACAAAAAACCCTTACCGAGGGTCTGCATAATACGAGCCATCAATCCACCTTTTCCGCTCGCTTCCGCTGCCATTTGCAGCCGAAACCCCGAAACCCTGCTCCTGGGGAACCATGCCTCATTCCCTCCCGCCTCTCTCCCCCCCCCATCATCGTTTATTTTTCTCTCCTTCCCATCATCACTTCTTCCCCCCCTCTCTCTCTCTCTCTCTCTCTCGCTATTTGCACTCAACTCACTACATATTTTCCCAACAACCTTTTGCCCCATTCCCCTCGAAGCACACCCCCCGTCCCCCCCCTCCCACACACCAAAAGAAACTCCTCCAGGATCCATTCCCCTCTCCTCCTCCACCCTCCCTCCTCTCTCCGCTTGAAGAACTCTCAGCCACACCCATTGCTTCCCGCTTCCGCGCCCAATTTTTCTTCCTCGTCCCATTGCGTCCTTCACGGGCGACACCGCCGCGTCAACCTGCACTCGAGGCAAACCACCCCACACCTCCCGTAACTCAACTTACTCTCCCCGCGCTCATATTTTTTTTTGTTCGGGCCGAAAACTCTTTTTCCTTTCATCACTCCGCTCTTCCACATTGCGTAAATTTCTCTCGAGGCCTCTTTACTTTCTATGCCGGTGCACAGTTGGCTGAAGAATTACTGAAGGGCGTTATTGAAGATGGTTTATGGGTGGAGTTGAAGTCGGGGGTCATTGAATGCGCATTTTAAAGTTTAAAAAAAATATTTTGAATTATAATTCTTGGACCACATTTTGATTAGGCACATAGATAGATAGATAGATATTTATTGCTCGTATGCCTTTGATACAAATAAAATACAGATGCAAAAATATAAAAAATTTTATAAATTTTGCATGTGAGCTTTAGGTAGGTCTATAGGTTTCCCTGTTTGGAGCTACTATCAAAAAACATTGGTGCTCGAATGTGATGCAAAACATGTGGCAATACATTTAGTTTTTGAGAATTAATATTTAGTTATTGTAATAAGATGTATGAAAAATAAAACAAAAACTTTTTAATCCGTTTATATCTTCGATCTCACCATGCATGTAGATATGAAAATCATTCTAGGATAATATTTTACATTATAACTAAATTGAAGCATGTCACGCACATGCTTTTCGGCGAAGAATTCGAAATTTAGCCGAAATTATGTTAAAATGTGTTTCTTTATAAACGATAGTCTCGGTTTGACACCTCGATATTTGTTTTCGACCATTGTTATAAACTGAATTGTATTATTTCGATAACATAAAAAATCTGTGCATATGTGAACAAACTGAAGCAAAATATATACTACATAGTTAATCATAGTGGCGCTACCTATTAAAATAATGGCTTTGGATAACCTTAAACTCTAATCGGTAAAACTCAGTTGCTTCATCCACAGACATCACTAATGAGAACAAGTATGCAAATTTTCACGCAATTCTTTTTTTATAAAAAAGTTGTTAAAGAAGGAGTCACTTGCCATTGAAATTCCTCTTCACACTAAGTACAGAAAATGAATTTTTAGTCAAAATTCATAAAAAGTCGATTCTTAGCGCGACACTTGAATATTTATTGCAAACTGGACATTATTAAAGCGAATATCCTGCCGTTAAAACTTATGACAAGAGAAATTAAGCATTCGAATTGGTTTATTTTGAAAATGTTGGCAATTGTGCCTTACGTCGCCATGACTTATTTTCAAATATGCTGGAATAAGTATCCTCGCGCGTGATAATGTAAAATAAATTTCCATTTTGTTAATTTATCCTCTAATGTTTAATCAACAAGAGGTTAGGCTGGAGGCGTTTTTAAGTCTTGTTACTTCGGCCAATGGGAAAAGCCTTTATCCTTCCTCATTGTGGATTGGGCTGGTGTGATAGCTGAAGCACAAGATTTTCCTCTCAAGGGCCCAGGACTGAATTCCGGTTGTATCGGAGATTTTCAATCAAATACTTGACCTCATTTTGGGTGACTCGTCAAGAGAATTTCAAGCGCTTTGTCAGCTCGTCAGTGGAGAAATTCAAATGTGGTCCCAGCTAGGTTTCCTGCAGTTAAGAGCAGCCTAACACCGGAGCAGGGTTCCTAGCCACTTATCCACCATTCCCACTCAATTCTTTTCTTATACGCCTACCCAACAATCCTAAATGGCCATAGTTGTCTGTCGCCGCCTAGAATACCTACATGCAACAATGTATTTAAGTTAAAGAAACACTTACAGGCGTAACTACTTTGAAGTCCTTCCGCTCTAAGATAGTTAATTGAAGTTTCGACATATATTTTTTTCAGAAATGATTTTTTCTATTTCCCACTACCATGATTTCGTAACAGAGAAGCATCAGTAGTCGGAAAAATATAATCATATCGCACAAAATGTGGTATGAAAACGCTAACAAGTAGCATGTCCGTACCCCGTGACTTTGTTCATCGCATTCCCAGTAGCTGGTGCGCAAGACTGGACACCACCGCTCGATCGAAAAGTGGAGTACTTTTAACTGCGGTGCCGACGGTCGCACAATTTTTCAACGCATTCATACTCCTAAAGCTTCAGCAAATCTTGTGATTATACATATACATCTGCATAATACCTTGCGAGCCGCCGCATGGGCGTGTGACAGGGGGTGTTAGGTCACCAGCCGTGTAAAGGTGAAATTTTTTGGTGATGAAATGGTGACATGTCTGATAGGAGTGTATTTAGTGAAGCTCAATTTTTATTGTTATCCCTTATTGTACGTGAAAAGAACGAGTTCTTGTACCCATCTGTTTGGCAGTGTATCTCTCTTATTTTATCTCATCTGTCAGACCTAGAAATGTAGTGAGGAGTCATGATAATATTCTCGATGTCGCTATATAGAGAGCAAATATCCCTTTCATACAATAAAGATTTCGACATAACAAAAGTAAAAGACTGTTCTGTACAAAAATATTACTTTTTATTCCGTAAAGCCACTACAAAATTTTGCAACCTCATCATTTCTGAGATGTTCCGCGAAAGCTGAATCCTGGAGTATTCTTCATTTTTAATTTAACTTGAAGGCCTTTCATATTGTAAATGTGCAATAATTTTCATAAAGAAACTCACTAAACTTATGTAGTATGCCAAATCTTTTCTTTCTGGCTAAAAACCATCTATTTTTGGCCATTTTTTTTCAATTTCAGCCGACTGGGCACGGGTTCCCTCTCAGATTATGACGAAATACAACAATTTTTTATTTTAATTTATCTTCACTACCCCGAATACAGCCCAATGGGCCAATTTACGTCGGGTGAATAACAGTAACAGCGGACGCGACACAAACACCCATGTCCTGGGCAGGTAATATTCTACCCAGGCGGGACTCGAACCCGCGACCCTCGGGTTAGCAGGCGAGGACTTAACCCCGCTGCCAGCGGGGCCGACTGATAAGAAAGATATGATAAGAGAACACTAAAAAGTAGTATATTTTTACAGTTTCTTCTCGTATTCGAAGAACGTTTCCTTTATTCGGATGTACTGTTTTAAATACCTTCTGGGGTATTTGATGCCAGAGCGTAAGTTACGTTATGCTCTCATGTTCAATGAGAACCGACTCTAATTTTCTTTACGCTTTCGTGTTTTTTTTTGCTCAGGGCCAAAACTCTTTTCAATTCATCACTCAGCCCTCTCCACTCCTCTCCATGTCGTCCATTTTTCTCGCGGACTCTCACTCGAGCTATCCTTTTCGTCAACTTGGCTTCATTCCGTCCGCATTTCTTCCCCCTGCCGGCCTCTCCCTCTCCTTCGTCTCCTCTTCCTCCCCCGCACGCACATTTTTCTCCGGCCCTAACGCCCGAATCCCCCAATTCTGCCCCCCCCTTCCCCCCGGCCCTCGTGCTAATATTTTCCCAACTCCGCCCCCGCGTCCCACAACTGCCCGCCATTTCTCTTCCTTCCTCCCCAAGCGCGTTTGCTCTCTCATCTCCTCCTACTCCTCAACCCGCCCATCCACCCACCAAATCACCCACCAACCCACCCATCCGCTGCAACCCTCCCATCCCACTCTATCCCTCCCTCGTCCTGACTCATTGCCATCCTTCCGTCCTTGTTTGTCCCTCAAATTTCTCGAAAATATTTTCCCTTCCAACCCCGACCCTATCAGTTAAGCGAGGCGAGTTCCTTCTCTCTCTCCCCCCTTCTCGCACAAAATGTTTTTCCATCGAGAGCGCGATACCGCCGCAGACGAAATGGATCTCCCAGCTAAAAGAAAAAAAGTAAAGAAGCTGAAAGTAACATTCCCTCGTGTATCGTGAGCACTGCGAAGAAACTATCTCTAAAAATTACCTCTGCCGTTCATGGTGAATGTGCTCTTGGGATGAAGGTTATATGTATATTTCCTTTCTTACTCGTGCACATAATTCTTCAAATTTGTTTTGTGTAATTCAGCCTTCAAAATTGAGTGCCATAATAACTTATGCTCTTTCTCCCGGGCTCGAAGAATATCAAACTATCTGCGCTAGAAAAAAGAAAGTTATGGAGAGAATCTATGTTCAAATCTTGAGTGTACGTTTTACCATACTACCATATGAATTTTAATAGCAGGAAGCTTTTTAATTTACAGTAGTTGCAGCTGAAATTAGCAGTGAAACTGAAAACACGAGCTAAATACGTGGAGTGATTGGAGAGATGCCAAGAAAAACCGTCGTCTTGGTTACACTTGAACCGGACATATGTCAAACGGAATAAGTTTTTTCCTGGACGTGAATAATGTGGTGAAATGATTTATCTGAAATACTCCAGAGAAAAGAGTACTCAATCATCAACCATACGGGCCGATATTAATCCAATCAAAGCATCTAAGCACAATTATAACATGGCCAGCTAAGCCCTAGCTGCAATATATGAAATCTGATAAAGTACTATATACAATATACTATCTGAAGATTAATTTTTAACATTAACATAAAATATTTAAGGCAGACAGAACATTTTTGAATCGGTCTTAAGATATGAAAATCCCATTGAATGTAAGCTGTGTAAATCCATAAGATTGAAGAATTCTAATTACTGACTGGTGAAGTCGTGGTACAAAAAATGGAAGCAGTTGCAGAAAGCTTAAGGCCAAACTGATACTGCTCGTGATACTACTTCACGTTAAACTTATATAATCTAAAAATGTGACCAAAATAGCTATAAGCAGCTAAATGGTCATTTTTCGTCGGAAATAGGTGTTAGATCACTCAGATTCTAGAAAAGAATTAGAGTCCTTGAAGCTCTGAGCTGCATTAGCCATTGCTGCTATTGGGATTTCATTTTAGAGGACAAATGAATTTATCGTTCTTTGAAATTGACCCTCCATTCTGTCCGACAGAAGGCAGACGAATACTTTATAACGATTGATTCAGACTATGGGGCAGACAGACAGAAATTTTGATATACAGGAGGATTTTCCACTCTGCTAGCATCGTCGTAATATGATTAAATCAACCAGGTTAACTCAGGGCAGACTATGATGAGATAATGACGTTATCCACTATTTTCTATTGTCCACATGCTTCAGGCTCACGGAATGTATTACTCTAGATCCTTCTAAGTAATTTCTAATACTTCTAATCTTTCAATCTCTCGAGTTGTTTTTTTCATAAACTCACGGTAAATATTGTAAGGATTAGTTTCACTGTAATATAAGTGTATTAATGAATTCAAATTGGATGTATTTGACAACCACTAAAGTTGGTACTTAGTTATTAGACATCGCGTACTTGATATAAATGATGTGATTCATTGCTTTTTCTTAAAAATATTAGCGAAACATAAAAATTACAGAGAAGCAACAATAAGCTGCGCTTTTTAAAAAATATGCACAAAATCCCCCATTAATCCTCCTCATAGACTGTGTGTAAGTTAAAACTATTTTCTTCAGAGATTATCTCGTGAAATAAGTGAAGACTATACGGGCTAAAAACAAGTAACACCAGTCGTACTTATCAAAGATTTCCATTATAATGTTAAACGCGCCTCGTCACACGGGCTTTCCAACAGTTCAAGCACTCCATCTTTGCCGACATTTCGACATCGGAGGTGCACATCGTTATAGAGAACTTGGCTTATTGGAAAACCCGAATATTCTTCTTTATCAAGTGCCGGTAAAGCATTATCTTTGCCTCGTAAATGCATTTACAAGAAGTGCTTTCCTCGCCACTTCCTGAGCCATATTGAAAGTATTGAATTTATTCAAGTCGACCGCGATGAGAATATGGCGGCATGGCCTCATCCATCCATGAGTTCTCAAACACTGCACATTCCGGAAAATCCAACGAAGAGACGATTTTTATGCATTTGCTTACTATGTCAACTCAATGAGGAGTATTTTGGGATTAAGATCAGGAATTCAACGTTGATTAGGAGCAAATGTATCCGAATAGGATTTTCCATGAACTAATTCGAGACAACCTTGAGATTTATAATTGATCGATTGAGCTAAATTTGTAAATACGAAGGAACAAGGTAACCCTTCATATCCACAGTTGCCACCGATAATGGCTATCAAATGAGCTTTGTTCCACATCTAAACCATTATATTACTCATTAAATTGTACAAATTTTCGACAAATACACGGAAACTAATGATCAATGAATCCCATATTTTCTCTCGCTTATCTGTTTTAGGTGATGCGAGTCACCTAACATTTTACTTGTTTAAGACAGATGAGGAGCGTTGAACGCACAGCATTTTACAATTTCATATCGAAAATCGTATTTCAGTTATTTATTGATATCTTTATATAACAATATGAAGTGAATTTACTGTAAAAGACGGTATTTCACTCAAGCTACAATAATTGAGGAGTACTAAAAATAATTGATTTTTAATTCTGAAGGACAAAATTTATTATTGACTTTTTTCCTAGTACTTTCAATAAGCTGTAAAATTAACAATTATTTGGAAATTTCATTGTTATCTGAGGCAGACTCTTTGAATTCCAGTTCTTTGGAATCAGTAAAACAACTAAACGCTTACAGCTTGGTAAAAGGTTTACTGCCGGTGAAAATAAGAGCATAATATTATAAAACCAAATAATAATTTATCTTTGTTGATAATTAATTAAAGATTAACACACGATAGATTTTTTCTTTCCTTTTTATACCGTCCTTAAATTTTTTGTGACCCTTTTTTGTCAATATGTATCTGGATTACTTTATTTCCTGAGTATTTTCATCGTATATTCATTGCGTGTTTTTTCTTATCTTACTCTCACAGCAGCATCAAAACATAATAGCGAACATAATTTAGGTAAAACATCATGGCTATGACCTCAACAGTGCCACTCTAGAGTGCTTGTTATAAATAATATTCTCTTTTATTTGGACTTTATCCCTGCTCCTATAAAAAGAGGTCATACATTTTGTGATATTTCTGACATTTCCGGGATTAAAGAGATTAATCTTCACCATGATGAAATATATTTCTACGATGAAATCCGGCGGTTTTATATTTATGTGGGTCAAGACTGGATTAGGAGGTACTTATAGATTTTTAGTAGAAGTTATAAACTGCTCCCGTTCGAAGGTTTACCGTTTGATTCATGGGAAAACTGTTCCCCCGCTCCCATTTGCATGGAAAAGCTTAAAAGTGCTCTCTACGGCTTGATCGTGACGAATGGGAATATCTGTGATGGCCAGTTGAAAAAAAATTATGACAGCAAATACGCATGACGGTAACGGCACAATAGGAGCAGCCGTACTTTTGTTTGATTGGTCAGCGGAGCCTACGTTTGATAAGCGCTCCTCTCACCCGACTAGATTTATCGATGCATTTTGTCAAAGGCAAACCTTTCATCTATTCCACTGTCTTTTTGCGACTCCAGTACGGCCCTGCATATGGTGTTTTTTTCCATTTATTCATGGATCTAGCATTTCTCTCGGTTTCGAGCTTCGAGCTCCGAATGAGTGGACGCATTGTTTGTTTTGCCGAACCATTTCCTATTAATGGCTCGGAATATATCGTGGCTGCCATGAGTTTGGTAACTTCTGTACACATTCCTCACAATACGGCTTTGTTTATACGCTGCGTTTTATTCCTCCCTTGATATCTTAGGGTTTGGCGTTTTTTTTTTGTCGTAGTTATTTACCTCAAACATACCGTTCATAAGGAATTCAATTACTTTTGTTTCGTAGGCGATGGTTTTAGATAGGCCATTAGTCTCGCATTTTGAATGACCGCCTCGCAATGTTTGTACAGGATAAAAGTTTAACCCACATCTGCCCACGTTGAGATATTATATGCCACCAATGCTGAAAAATACCTTAAAATGTTTTATTCAATGCACAATAGCTGTTTTGGGACTTTGGGAGGCTACATTTTGTGGGAAAATGGGTATAAATTACAGTTTAATCACGTTGCGTAAATTTTAACCGGTTTGATTTTTTAAGAGATGATTCACATTGCCCTCATCGCGCATGCGTAAGAGATTATAACGATTTTTTCCCCTCCCTTCCGTAACTTTGATGGTCGAGCTGATTTTCATTTTGAAGTGTCCATGCATTATTGTATTTTCTGTGTATTATTCTGCGCTTTGCATCCTCTTGTGTATGCTGGTGATGAATTTGAATTTTCTCCAATTCAAACTTTATGAAAAGGAAGAATTATCTTTAATGAGTTAATTAAGTACCTCCGTCAATATTCTTAAGGTAGTTTGAGCAAAAATCATTTTACCTAGAAATCAATGAATTTGGTCTCATTTTAAAGAAAAAGTCTCACCTATCCAATGACACAAAAAATTCTATCCCTTTATTCATTACTTTCGGAGATTTTTACCAATAAATACCAGCCCTTTTACATGGAAAATGGTACGTGTATGCACTCCAGAGAGACGTTATTTACAAAATGAGGTATTTATAACACTTAGATGTCGTCAAAAAACGAACAAGGTGTAGTTTGTATGTTTTCCCAACTATTTTTTTTAAATTAATCATATTGTCACCACATTAGGTTCTTGGGTATCACAAAAAACCTTCCGTTTTGATGGAGTTTCAAACGTACCGCGCGAAAAAAAGTCAAGTTCTAAACTTATTTAGATATTTTTATTTAATGACTTACAATTTCTGTCATATAAAACTATATTATTGCACGATTAATAATGCAATATTTTTTTGATGTGTCCTACAGCTGGTGAAGTTAATACATGTAATTCGAATATGGCCTCTATTATGACTAGGGAACTATCTCTCTCGGACTACGTTAAAAGTAAAAACCCCACGAAATGTAACTTCTCACAGGTTTTTTGGTGTCCTGTTTGTTCTTCACTCTATTAAAGTAATAGAAAATAGAAAATTTACAAAATTAATGAATCAAAGGCGGCTCTCAATCTTCAAGTAAACGAACGATTTCTGAATTAATTTCTCAGTTACGTTCCAATTTTCAAACTTCTTTAAAACTTGATTAATTCAAAAATAATTACAGATTCAGTTAGACGTTTTCAACAAATATTAGAGCCTTTGAATTGGCCAGTTAGAGTGGCATTTGGGTAGAATCGATTGAGACAGTTTATGAGTTTATCAGTTTATAAACATATGGGAATACACGATGGAAAAATAGCCCAAATCTTGTTCCTTTCCTTTATGTATTAAGATGAGATGACTTTCACCATGTGTAGTACGTCTTCTAAAACAATTATTTCCTGGACTGGCATTCGAGCTTAGACTTCTCGATCACATGGCATGATTTTCACGGTTCCTGTGAGGATACCTCGTTTCTAAATGCGTGCATGAAATACGTGGTAGAAGAATATTCCTTCGCAGCTTAACTGGATTGAGTACTTGATGCGTTATATATAGAGGAATCTTGGTTCGAATTCCAGTCCAGGCGTATGATTGAACGTGTTTTTGCTCTGAATTCCAAAATATTGATTCTTCGTCAGTGGATGAGTTCGTTAAAATTATTTCATAGTCAGTTGCGCAGCTATTTGAATTCGAATTTAAAATTGGCAACTCAAATGTGACTGAAAATATTCCTGTCTACTTCCTATCTAACCCCTAAGAAATTTTTTTTCGTCAAATACCCATGAAACTGATACTTTAAGAGGAATACTTAAATTGATAGGTGTTATATAAATTCGAGTTAAGTAAATCTAAAAATTTCCAAACATTGCATTTAACAAATGATATGGTAGGAAGTCACTCGCACGGGTGCATATACACCGCGATAGTGGCTTTATAAGCACGACTTCGTCTCATGTGCTACAATGTAGACTTGAGGCCTGAACATCGCGTTCGCAGTTCGCGTAAACCCCCCTCGAAATTCACCTTGAAGGAAGATGGCTTGGTGGTTTATATATATAAAACAATTATTTTCACTTCATACAATTTTTCGCGTACAAAAGTGTACTTCTTCCCACTTTGCTATATGGTAGTGAAACATGGGTATGTCAGGATAGACATAAGAGTAGACTAAACGCTGTTGGTATGAGTTATCTGAGAGGTGTTTGCGGCAAAAGTAGGAAGGATAGGATAAGGAATGAGTGGGTAATAAATGAATGTGGGTTAGATGCTCCAGTAATGGACGTGTATAAAAAGAGTGTGCTTCGTTGGTTTGGCCATGTCGAGAGAATGGATGAGAGTCAAATAACGAAACATATATAAGAGTGAAATGATGGTGCGAGAGGTAGAGGTAGGCCGAGAAATTTGTGGATGAATGTGGTTGAGGAAATTCTTAGGAGGAGGAATGTTAGGAGTCTTGAAAACAGGAGGACGTGTATGAAACAGTGTATGGGGATGAATGAGGCAAAAGAGGTTTGCAAGGATAGGTCAGAATGGAGGAAATTATTGAAGCAGAGTTAGGTGTACAATTGTATCAACGAGTGAAACATTTTGACTGTGCCTACCCCGGAAGGGAATGGCGTGATGGATTTGTATGTATGTATACAATTTTTGCTAAAGAAATATTTGGACTAATCAATTAATTATCTTCTAAATTTGTTAAACTAATATTTGAACTGATTGAAACAGTAATTGAAATCACCTTTTGAAATAAATGCAAATGAACCTAACTGGTTAACACACCTGACCGGCAATTGGGAGATCCGGGTTCGAATCCCGGTCAAGTCAAATGATTTTTTCATAGCGAATTTCAACCCTGGTGTAAATCTAAAAACTTGGTGGCAAGAGATAATACTTAACGTTTGAGTGAAAAAACCAAAACGGTGGTTTGTAAAAGATGTGAGAAGAAAAAACAAAGCATGAGACTTGATCAGCTAACATTGTAGAGTAAAAGAGAACATGGCTATTCTAGCTTTTCCAGCCCTTACTTTTTTTAAATTATGTAGGATCACCAGTAACGGAAGAAGCAAAAAAGACATTATGAGCTGAGTTGCTCGAGGAAAAAATGGATTTCAATAGTAGGGTCAACGCACTGTAAGCAACACAAGCCCGGAAATTGGAGAGAAAACTATTGAAGCTTATGACTTCGGCATCTTATTTATGTAACATGAATGTGACCGATAATAACTTTAGAATTAGTGAATTCGGAATTATATAATATGCTGGTACTATGGAAGAATATTTATACCTTACTGTCGAATGGAGACAGTTGATGAAGTCCAAACACGGTACTCCGAGGTACACTAGACGTAAACAAG
Organism: Ceriagrion tenellum; assembly: GCA_963169105.1. Taxonomy (NCBI): domain Eukaryota; kingdom Metazoa; phylum Arthropoda; class Insecta; order Odonata; family Coenagrionidae; genus Ceriagrion; species Ceriagrion tenellum. The sequence goes on along the minus strand of OY720641.1, from coordinate 122,145,575 downwards.
AATTGCCGGTTTCATCCTGAGATGTTAAATCCAGTAAAATATGATGGCAGAAGCAGAACTGAATATTATGAATTCTAGAGTATGACAAAAAATTTAATGCATAAAACAAACAGCATGGAATGTCAAAATTGTGAATAGTGGAGGAATAAAGCGGTTATTTGAGCATGGAATTGAGTCTAGAGTCGCAAGAAACTAGTATTCGCATTTATGACACACGGCGATGAAACTCGAAGCACCAACAAGCCATGATTCACTTCGCCCGCGTCCACTTGATTCACTCAGTGCATCAAATGCGTAACCGTTAATGTGGTGTACGCAACAGCTCCCATAGGAAGGCGTTCCATTGGCGCGGAAAGGAAATTAGCGTCGAGGGTTGGAAGAGTTTTTACCGCCGCTGTACGATGTCCAATTCGCGCCAAGGGACGTCGCGGTCCCAAGATTTTCAATTCTTTTTGCTCCAGTCGTGAACTTTTCCTTTTTTCCGCCAGAATGCGCGCCTTTAATTGGAAGTGGCCGTGGTGCGAGGCTAAAATGGTGGAGGGTAGCCAAAGGATGGAGCGGCAAATTGGCTCGGGAAGGTCGCAAACGATGCCCCGACGACATCACATCCGAGGCCCTTTTGGGCTGTGAGACGTCCGAGGACTAGCTGAAGCTTTTTTCGAGCTCCATAACCAGGAATTATATATAGCCTTCGGAATGATGTAGTAATACCAGTAATACCATAACGTGAGGCAGAACTATATAGAAAATGTTTGGGAATCCAGTCGACCAGTTTATTATAAAACGTTTCTGTATTTTTCTGCAATGTGACTACCTGTTTAAAATTTAAATAAATAAATTACATCTTTGATGAGCGAAATTATTATTATTAGGTACTCTACCGGTAAAGGTAGGTTTTGTTGGATGTCAGAAAATCTCCTCCCGGACTTTTACACATTCAGGGACCTATCTCTCTCTAGTATATCCTTTTTCGCCTCTGCATAAGATCTACCCTTCTTCATCCCGTCCATGAAACCTATTCTCTCTATCCCGCTTGCCCAACATCCTTCCCTCTATCACACTCTTCAGCTAACCATCACCCTTTATTACCTCCCTCAGCCATCTACGCTGCCTATCCCGGATTTCATTCAAAAGTTCCCTTTCCATCCACCTAAATTTCTCCATCCTTCTCCAAACCCACATCTCAAATGCCTGCAGCCTATTCTCGTCCTCGTTTCTCAGGGTCCACGTTTCTGCCCCATACAACGCTACGCTACGCTCTTCACCCGCCTCTAGTCTTCAAAGACCTCTCTTAATTTTTACTCATTCTTACATCGCATTAAAACGTGCTCTGATCGGAGAAAATTCCACCCTGGCGGTAAACGAACCCGCTACCTACAGTTGAGTCAACGAGAAAGTTATACCTTCGTCATCACCCCTGAAAGAAATATTCCTCTCTTGATTTCAGTATTTCGCCAACTTCTGCACTCCTCCTGAACCTCCCCCCGCTACGGTGATGAGTACATTTTTATTTTGTCTTCAGATGTGCCCATTTTAGTCTTCATCTCTCCATTCACCGTCTCCTTAGTTTAAACGCCAGCAATCTGATCTCATCTCCTCTCTCCAAGGTTTATCTTTCGCTTCATGTAGTATTAAATATAGAATAATTATACCCACCAAACTTTTCCAAATGTTTTCCTCAATATCTTATAATAGGTTTCCACTCAAAATCAGTGAATAAAATGCTAAATAAGAATGCTTAACTCACCAACTACAAGAAAATGATACGGCCATATTTGGGAATTTACAGCGTATCATGTTAACATCCCATTAACTTCCCACCTGAAATTTATTTCAAGGGCTGAAAGTTTCGATGAAACTCAAAATGAGAACATTTTTACTCCCCCTCCCTCTCTTTCTCTTATTCCCACCCCCTCTCCCTCAACCCCTAAAAATCAATACCAATTTACGACGTCGTTGATGAACGGACGATTAGGGAACGAGAAAATTTAGATCATTTTTCAGTTTGTCGAGGCAAGATTTTTTTGGAAAACTAATAAGCAAAAGACTTTTCAGGCTGGGTGATTGGAAAATGTTATTTTAGAATAAACAAAGTAATTATTTTATACAAATAGAAACTCCCGCATATCCTCGGCGGGAGGGATGGAAGTAAGAAATGATTTAGAAGTCCTATCTCTACAGGAGGGAAGCTTCCATCCCATTCATTATCTAAATATGTTTTGCAAATTGGAAATTTCCACTTTGGTTGCTTCAAGCTCATTCGTTGATATCACTTAGTGTCAAAGCAGTAAAACTAATATTTTCAAGTTTAATTTCAGCACGTTTCATTACTTAATTCATTTTGGGACTGAAGAGAAAACAGCGATTTCCGGATTCAGTGGCCATTGGAACACCAACCATACCTTCAGAACCTTACGGCAATGTAAAGGTTTAATAGGTGTATATGTAGGTCTATAGTCGTGAGCAAAAATCAACTTAGTCGGCGATATAGTACGCAAATCGATGGTCTTAAATTATAAAAATCAATGTAATGTGCTCAGTGCAGATATTTAGGTAAAATGTTAAAGCCACTAAGCACGGAGGTACACTTTGCCAAAGAAGTATGTTAGCGTGAAAATCTGAAGAATTTCAATATATGATTTTTGTATTTATGTTTAAGCAGAAACAAAGCGTGACATAAAATTGGTTGCTTTATTTATATGCTCAATTTTTTTCTACAATCCGAGAGCGAAAACTTTCACCATAATACTAGATTGCAGGTAATTTAAATAAGCAAAAAACAAACCTCTGCCATGATTCCAATGCATTTATTAAGATAGTAGGTTATAAGGGCTCTGGGGTCCTTGTGGCCATAAGATTTTTTTATATAGCGAATTGCTATCTTAAAGTGGTGCGAGCGAGATAGTTCCAAATTCATAATAGAGACTATATACGATACACAAAATTTAATTTCACCAACTATGAGACACACGAATTAAATATTGCATAATTAATGGAGCAAGCAAATGGTTTTACATGACAGAAATTGTAAGTAACCAAATGAAAATATCTAAATACGTTTTTAACTTGACTCATTTTTTTCACTCAGTACGTTTGAAACTCCATCAAAACGGAAGGTTTATTGTGGTCCCGAAGAATTTACTGCGGTGACAATATGATTAATTTTCAAAAATAGTTGAGAAAACACACAAACTACACATTGTTGATTTTTTGACGAGATTCAAGTGTAGAAAATACCTCATTGTTTAATATAAGGTTTCTCTGGAGTGCATACACGTGCCATTTCCCATATAAAAGGGCTGGTATTTATTGACAAATATCTCCGAAATTAATGTTGTAAGGGGCCAAATTTTTTATGTCAACGGAAGGGTGATATAATTTTCTTTAAAATGAGACCAAATTCATTGATTTCTAGGTAAAATGATATTTCGCTCAGACTACCTTAAGTACATACTTTAGAATAAAACAAAATTCCAGGTCAATAGGTTCAGTAGTTATCGAGACGAAGTGTAACGAACATATATCCACCACTGTATTATTTAAATTGGATAGGAACACATAAAATTTACAAATACAATTGTGGTGTGAAGGTGGAAAGATATGTAACATAAATGTATATCCATACTTCATGATTAATATCATTAATGTACTTTTATTCAACTCAGCTGCCGTTTGCACTTCAGTAGCGCTCTGAGAAAATGAATGGAAAACTGGCAGAAGAGAAGTCTGCCGCTGGTATTAGCCCACATTTGCCACAAGGCAAGAAGACTTAAAATCCAATCCAGCGGGCCCCTTACTGGACTTGAAGTGCTCTCTACATCCCACCAAAAATAGGGGCCGGATTATTACCATCTCTCTTTAATCGATTGGTTGCCTTAATGTGGCTTCTACCAAAAAACGGGGCTAACGAGCAATTTAAAGGAAATGTACTGTTCCCACATGCTCACATCGGTTTGTGTATGCGTTCTGTTACCCTGACACCCGTCACTCTTTCAATTACTGTGATTGAAATAGTTGTATTCTCATTTCGACTGCAAGCTCTAGCGTCATAACATCGGAATCATCATCATCGGAATAATTATCGGAATTTTTTACCCAAAATACGCCTCAACCTCGATATTTTTACTATTTATTTCAAGTGACACCAACTATCACTACTTCATTCAACTCTTTTGCAATATGTTCATTCAACTATTTTTCGTATTTCTTAGTGATTAATTACCGTGACCTGTCGTGATCTCATCAATTAAAAAATCTTGGAATTTTTTCCAAATTCATTTAAGGACGACCTGTTTTGCTGGATATTCGACATCATCTGTCGACATCTATCGACATAATACCCTCACACAGGCGTGTGGCAGGGGGTGTTACGTCACAAGCCGTGTAAAGGTGTAAGTTTTTGGAGATGAAGTGTTGACATGAATCATAGGAGTGTATTTATTAGAGCTCAATTTTTATTTTGCTCGCTTATTGTTCTCGGAAAGAACGAGTTCTTGTACCTATCCTTTCCGCAGTGTATCTCTATTATTTTATCGCATCTGTCAGACCTATAAATGTCGTGAGGAGTCATGATAATGTTCTATATGCCCCTCTGAAAATATCAGTCCTGAATTTATCAAGCAACCTAAGCCTAGCGTGTAGCCTCCGAGTCTCTAGGGGCTCTCACCTTAATATAAAACCGGTAGTAATTTCAATTATCTTATGAAGTCTACTCAGTAAGATTGTTTGAGTAAACGCTAAATAGGTATCTTAGTATAGGTGAAAAGTATGCTACAAAATTTCTTGACGGTTTATTTAGATTTTTAAACAGATGTTTGTATTTATGCTCTTCGATGCCAAAATGTCTCCCAAGCATCCTGGCAGTGATATCTTTTTTAATGAAGAACTTTTGGTAATTTCGGAGGATTACAAAATTATTCGTGGATCCATCTCAGATTAACATTGAATGAACTACCCTGCTAAAATTTCTGTAAAGTTTCCTTATAAATACTTCTACAGGATTTCTTAGAAAGTTTTGTAGATATTCCTTAAAGTATCGAAACGGATTTTTTACGCCATTTTACGGAATTCCCTACGACGTTCTGCAGATTACCTTAAGACGTTCTGCAGAATTCTTAGGACATAATTCGGCATAATTCCTTAGGACGTTCTGTGGAATTCCCTACGAATCTCCATATAGGTCCTTAGAAAAGAAACTGGGTCAACGGAAACCACATATTTCCGTAGAGTTGCTGAAGTTCTACAGAGCAGCATGTAAAGAGTTATTTTGCTCTGCAGAAAATTACTCTGTTGTTCTATAGAGTCAGGCTCTCATGTTCCGTACCGATCCTTAGAAAAGGAACTAGTTCTGAAGAAAAAGAGTCAATTTCTGTAGAATTCCTTACGTTATACAGAACAGCTTCTAAGGAATTTTTAATAGGGTACGCGGGCGAACGAGCCCGTTATCGCCAATGCCTCATCGTCCGCAGAATTTCCTTGGGTATTTCTCTCTTTGATCTCTGACCTCAGAGAGCCAATAGGGATTACAGAAACTAGATGTTCTAGATAGAATCCTAGATAAGTTTTGTGAATCAACAGAGAGAATGGAATTGGAGGTAAAGGCGTGCAAGACTAAAGTAGTAGTTTTTGATAAGTAGAATGGGGAGAATAACTGTATGATGAGGGCGAATGGTGAAGTAATTTAACAAATGGATGATTTTGTGTACTCATTTCAGGTCAGATGTTTGCGAAAGATGGAAGAATAGATGAGGAGATAAAGAGGCGTGAGAATTCTGGAAGGAAAGTGGTAGGTAGCATGTGGAGCATATCAAGGAATGAGCGCCTGTCTGAGGAAGCGAAAATCGCCGTGTACAAAAGTGTACTTCTCCCCACTTTGTTGTATGGTAGTGAAACATGGGTATGTCAGGAAGGACATGAGAGTAGACTAAACGCCGTGGGTATCAGTTATCTGAGGATTTAAAAATGAGTGGGTAATAAATAATTGTGGATTAGATGCTCCAGTAATGGATATATATGAAAGGAGTGTGCTTCGTTGGTTTGGCCATGTTGAGAGAATGGATGAGAGTCGAATAACGAAACAGATATATAGGAGTGAAATGAATGGTGCGAGAGCTAGAGATAGGTCAAGACAGTTGTGGTTGAATTTGAGGAAATTTTTGGAGGAGGAATGTTAGGAGTCTTAAAAACAGGAGAGCGTGTATGACGCAGTGTATGGGGGTAAATGAAGCAAAAGAGGTTTATAAGGATAGGTCAATATGGAGGAAATTATTGAAGCAGAGTTAGGTGTACAAATATGTATTTATGAGTGAAACTTGGTGACTCTGCCTACCCCGGAAGGGAATGGCGTGATGGATATGTATGTATGTATGCATGTATAAACTCACAGGCTTTTAAAAATGTTAGTTATCCTTTGAAAATGGCTTTAAAGGCAGACTCAATTAACTATGAAGTCGGCAAAGTGCGCTAAATGGTAGAAATTCATGCAGATGAGGGATGCTAAAACAACTCCACAAATTTGAAATGGCCGTTCATTTTCGTAAATACGCGCATCCCGAATCGCTCTGACCCCTGATACTCGGCTGCGACTAGCGACACAGCTGTGAAGTTGAAACATTTGTATTTTCTAGTCGAATTCATCATGCTTCAAAAACGGAAAAAATTATTCAAGGAGAGTTAGGTGTACAAATATGTATTTATCAGTGAAACTTGGTGGCTCTGCCTACCCCGAAATGGAACGTCGTGATTGGTATGTATGTATGTACTTCTCTCACCCTGGCCAAATATTCTGAGGACCGCGGTGGAAAGAAGAGGAGATGGAAAAAATAATAAGGCGAGTAAGAGAAGGGAGAGGAGAATGATGGGTGTAGGACGAGAGGTGTGGTAAGGGGGCGTGGCGGGGGGAGGGGGGCGTGGCGGGACCGAGTGGGAGGTGGGAAAGTGGACCTCACTTAAAAATAATTGGTGTCCTATGTCATACTCTCTTTCTCTCCTCTTTCCCCCTTCCTTCGCCCGCTCTCGTCCGGAGGCCTCGTTCCCCGAGACCGTCGCCCCATTTAGCAGCGTCCGTCCGTCCGCCAGTCCTCTCTCCGTCCCCTCCCCTACCCCCTTTCTCCCCCTCCCTCCATTCTTCCTTCCCCTATCCCGCCTCACACCTATCCCCCTCCTCCTCCTTCCCCTTTCGCTTTAAGTTCTCCTCGACCGCCGCCCCTCCCCATATCACTTGCAAAAACTCTTCCATTCTCGCTCGCCCTCCATCCTTCAAGAGGAATTCTTTTTTTTTGTGTCCTTTTTCTTTTAATTATTATTTTTTTTTGCAGGAGACTCAAAAGAAAACAAGCGTGGGGTCCGAGTTCAGGAGTGGACACACTAAATGTTTTTGCCTTCTGTGTAAACTCCGTCTTTTCTCCCTTTCTCTCTCACGTCAGTCCAACACGAGCTATGTCTGTCTCTCTGTGGGTCTCCACAATTCTCGCAGTTCAACGGCAACAATGGCTTTTCAGAATGTTGTGAGAAGAATTTCTCTCCCCCACGACAAATACCAAGTGAAGGAGGATAAAAGTTTTAAATTGCGTCCTGATGAAGTAAGGGAACCATTAACGTAATCGTGTTTACATCTCCCAGTAGAAGAGAAATAGATTACAAAGAGTTGGCAGTTAACTTGATCTCATATCCGTCATCTTAGGAATGGTGAGGAGGTTTGCGAAGACAGGATTGCTTTGGAAATGGAGGAAGAGCAAAGTCAGAGCCAAGGAAGAAATAGCCAAATCTAAGCGAATTGTATTTTCAAAGAACCACGGAACTAGCCGTGCGGCAACTTCAACGGATCACACAATCGTGTTAGATCACTAGCGGGAATTGCGTCCTGATGAAGTAAGGGAACCATTAACATAAGCGTATATACCTCTCCCAATAGAAGAGAAATAGGTTACAAAGAGTTGGCCGTTATCTTGATCTCATATCCGTCATCTTAGGAATGGCGAGGTTTGTGAAGACAGGATTGCTTTGGAAATGGAGGAAGAGCAAAGTCAGAGCCAAGGAGGAAATAGCCAAATCATAACGAATTGTATTTTCTTAGAACCACGTAACTAGCCGCGTAGTAACTTCAACGGAGTGACCCGCTAGTGATCACACAATTCTGTGAAATCCACAGTGGAAAAATCATTCACCTGGACTGGGAATCGAACCCAGATCCCTCGATTACGCGCCGAGTGCTCAAACAAGTTCCAGCTACCCAGGCGTCCTCTCCCACTGTGAATCTCATGGGGGCTTTAAGGAATGAGTTGAGATTCACAGCGGAATCACATTTCAATGAGATTCATACTGTAAGAGTAGCTTAACTGGTTAAGGCACTCGGCGCGAAATCGAGGGATCTGGGCTCGATTCCCAGTCCAGGTGAATGATTTTTCTACTCTCTCAATTTCACACAATTGGGGGTTAACGAAATGTAACCTATAAGCATTATATTCGGTGTGTTTTCCATCGTTTGGTTCTCCGAGGTTTAATTATTCTCAACATAATCTCTGCCAGCGCAGAAATTAACGCCTATTCTCTCGAGAAAGAAATTTAATTTTGTAAAAGCCAGGCCTTCCCGTTCTTTTTGTGTCATTTATAGGTGGCTGAGGTCTTCGGGTTTCAGAATTCCTGGAAACAAAATGTGAAACAGTTGAAGTGCATTTTATGATCTCTGACAAACAAAATATTGTTTCAATGCTAGCTTTATTGTAAGCCAGTCATAAAGGAGGAGATTTTAACTTGGGCCCTCTCGGAGATCGCTCAGAATACAGCAAAACAACGTCAGTGTGAACGAGAAAGTATGGATAACATTAACTTTTCGTTAAAACTTTTTATAATAAGCGATAAATCCTTGAAAATAGAATACAAATAGCATTTAAGGATCTTACCTCCTATTTTTTAAAGTTACCAGGGAATTTCTGCCGAAATTGAAGCCATTGGCGCTGAAGTTGGCTCCTATGCCCAGAATAATAAGGTCGTAAAATGTGTATATATTCGTGGAATATCATGTTCATTTTGCACTGTTTTAGTTTTCAATAGCTAACACAATTCTTCTGCTTAAGCAGGATCTCTTAAACCAAATAAATAAAAATATCTAATTCAGTATTTGGTTTGTCTCGCTTAGTGATTCCACGACCACCTGAACCAAGCATTTGAGTTAGCGAGATTTCAATGGTGGGGAAAACAAATTCTTGGTAATTTTGCATAATGAATCAAGGGGAAATATTCATGATATCCATTAAAAATCGTTTCTTAATAGTTACAACAAGTCATTAATGAGATTTACTTTGTCTGATCCTGAAGTTGGTTCATTTACGAAGGTCAGGAAGAAGTAGGGAGAGGATCGGTTTGGTGTGGTGGTTAGAGTACTTGCTAACCATACGGATGGTCAGTGTTCAAATTCCTGCGGAGGATGACATTTTTCAGAGGAAATCCGATCCCTACTTGAGTGCCTTGTGGAGGACGCTTAAGTGCAGTACTTCGTCTGTCGGATAAGACGTTAAACCGTGGTCCCCTTGGCGCCTTTCGTTAAGAACAGGCTAATGCCGACGCCGCGTTTCTGTGCACCCTTCCTAACCTGTCTCCAAAGGCGTAAATGATCTTAGCCGTCGGTCTGTCGGCCTCCCCAAATATCCAATGAAGTAGGGAAGGAAGAAGGACTGGATTAGGAACATTCGCACACTTTCGGGACTTCGGAAAAACAATCGATAGAAAGTTACAATATCACGGTTAGGTTAATCCTGTCGGTTCTGTCGGAGAATCAAGTCCTTGGCTTAGAAACAAAAGATTCGAAAGTTATGACATAACCCCTTTGAACCCAAATTCGCAAGTTGGAATACAATGCACTTTCCACTACACAAGGTCCATTTTCCTTTTACAATTGTCACGAACTTCCTAAAGGCCTGAATCCGGCGTTAATGGCGCTGTATCCCAGCAATTATTAAGCAGTGCGATCTGCAACAGTTCGTGGAGCCCTGGTTCAAATCCGAGTGGGAACTGTCAATACACTCAGTTCAACTCTAAGTTCTGCCATTTTCTAAGTCCAAGATATTTCTGGATAACTGTATGCGACTCACTGAGAAGGAACAGATCATAGGGCTTCATCCTTGGAGAAGCATCACTTACAAAACGAGCCTTCTTATTGAAAATTGTTGCGTTCTGTTATGACGACATTTGGTGGTGAAGCGTGTCTCTTTTTCTCCATCTGAAATAGCTGAAATTTTTGTCACCCGCTGATGCTTTCCTCATTTTTTACTCATCTGCACTTCTTTGTTAGAAACATTGAGCACGCCAACGCTTGCAGAGCCCTTGATTTTCTTCATTTAATAATGGATACGTAGTCGAAAGACTGGTGGCGTGGATTTTATTCACTAAATATTTCCCTTTCCGATGTAAATATAGATATATACTCACTTGCTCAATTCATAAATTGGTAGCTGATTGATATTTTTCACGTGAGTTCATTATGTGATGAAAAAAGAAACTAAAAATTATACGGTTTTATGATTAAGTTCTGTAGTAAAAAATGATTAATAAAAAGATTGACAACGCTCTATTGCATCTCAACTTTGCCTCACCACATGATGGTTCTGGATTATTTCATCGGAACGATTTCATTGCGTTGTGAATTTCAAATTGGCTTCAACCCTGCCCATTTCAAGGTGATGTTTTCTTTGACAATACAGAACAAGGATACTCTAAGAAGTAATCTAGGATGCCTGTGAACTAAACTTCAGCTCCCACGTTCGCTGATTTCGCAATGTTGACAAAGTCATTTTTAATTAGCCGTCCGCGAAAGTCCCCCTGGAAAGTGCTCCCACCCGCTGAAGCAAAGGCATCGAGTCCTGCCTTTCGCATGAATGTTGCATAAACTTTGATCGTTTCGTCCCCGGGGAACTTGGTGACATGCGAGGCAATATCGGGTCCCCAGCATGCAACAAACACCGCAAGCGGTGGTCGGAAAAAAAATGCCTCGGCTTCATCATGCCACGTTACATGTTTTAAAATGACAAACACGTATCACTGTTCCACCCTTCATCTAATTCAGCATTTATTCATTTATCGCGAGATCAGTGCTTATTCGGAGGTATTATTTAAGAGAAACAATCAATTGCACGTTGGCAGCGCCTTGACTAAGGAAAGAATCTTAAATGAATGATTGAGATAGTTTGAGCGAGATATCAATTCATATACAATGATGAATTTGCCATTATTATAAAGAGAAAGATCTCATATTGCCATTGATGAATGCGTACTCTTTATGGCATTGAGTACTACTTTGTATTATTTAAGGGAAATGTGCTAAACATATCAGCCATTTTCCTGGGGAAATGGTAGGAACATGCACTCCAGAGAGTCATAATTTCAAAAATGGGGAATTCCTAACGCAGTGATGTCATCAGAAATGTAACACGGTCATTCCACGTCAATTCCAATAGTCCGAGTTGCCCGTGAACTCTTTGATTGCCATATTTTCAAAATGAATACCGATTTCATTTATCATTATTCACCTGTACCAATCGTTTTACAATATATGCATCCGTTGCCTTAGTTACGGGGGTATAAAACATTGAACTTTTCGTAAACTGGTGTTTGACTTGTCTTTGGCTTTGATATCTGCGGAAATGTAGCACGTGTACGATAGCACAATTTCTCATTTAAGGGAGAAGGCAATGGCGCATAGCTCTGTCACGCCATTAATTCAATATTTTGTATTTTTGTTGTGTTAAATGTCTTCAAGTTGAAGAACCTCAAAATTTCTCTCGTGCTTTTGATACTGAACCTTTTGAAACCTCGTAATTATTCATTTCCTGTTTAGTGCTTAAGTTACATATATCAACAGTATATAAAAATAAACCTCTTTCCAACGGGTCGATTATCTTTCATCCTGATTCTCTTGTGAAACGAAGTGCCATTAGTGTTTCCCTAAGCTTCATTCGAGGAACTGAATAATTCCTCTATATTAATGTCCTTGTTCGAATTCGGCAGCTTAGAATATATAGCCTTAAATCAACTTTGACTAGTTCAGTGACAGTGATGTTTTTAAAAAGTGGAATATGGCCTCATATTGAAGTACTTTGGCACGATGTATATTTGGAATAGAAATTTGGAATATTTATTTGGAATAGAAATTAGCATTTGAAGGATTAATTCAGAAATCAAATCAGAAATTGTTGAATACGGCGAGGGCATCGGATGCATATTTTGCAAAACAGCTGGCTATGGTCCGGAATGAGGTAAAAAAATACATCCTGAAAATTTGGTCGAAATTGCAGAGGTTAAGAACGTCTTCGATCTTTATCTGGTCGTTTTGATATACATTTCCCAACAGTGTTTTGGTTGTATGGTTAATGAACTAGTTTTTTAAATGATTCAATTACTCACCATAGTATTTTTTATAGAATCGCTAAAAATTATGTGGTTGCTACAACATTTTCAGCCAACAAACAATATAAGTTTAAATTTAATAGATAAGTGTACATCTAGGTACTCACTGAGAATTCCAATGATTTAGAATTAAGTCCTTGCATTACTTTGAAAATCATTCCTCCATGCTTTTTACAATCGCTTAGTTTAAAAAAACTTCATCTAAGACATAGACGTATTGCTATTGACAGGATACGTTCACATTGAATTTACCATCCTTTCAGTAATAGTGAAAAAAATTGAGTTCTTAGCGTATCCAAATCCGGAGTTAAACAGTTTAGCCTATGCTTCGTATGGCTACGAATTTGTCAGTTTAGGGTTAACTGATCGATGAAAACTCTTCTTTCCACGCAACGTTCGTCCCACAGCAACATCATATAATTGGGACATGAGGAACTTAAACGCTGCGTTAACATACAATTCACTTTTGTCCTCTCCCTCATTCAATGACTTTTTCCCATTCAATGCCATGCAATGCCGTGGTCTTAAGCACCTGGTACATGCTCAATCTTTTGGCTTGGATGCAGATGTAAAGTAAAAATTTATCTCCAAAAAAATATCAAAAGCAATCGAGACGAAACTGAAGAACACGCTCTAGTCCTGCATCTTAAGTTGGAGACTGATTAAATTGAATAAATTTTGTACCTTCTACACTAGCTTATTGGCATCAAACCCCTATGGTTTTCACACCTTATACATTTCAGCACTAGTATTATCCCTAAAAAAAAATTTTAACCCTCAGCATCCACCTGCGCAATACTTTCGCGAAATCCACCTGGGGTCTTTTCTGGCCCCATGCTTTAAATTTAAAAACAAATAGTGTTTTTTCTGGAGTTTTGGAATTACACACATAGAAATAATGATGAAAACATTCGTAAGTAATTTTTATTGTTTTACCAAACAATATTCACATTATGAACTATAATATTAGTTATTATAAAATAATCCATTAAAATTTTTTACCAAGACACTTCTTCGTCAAAATTTTCAGAAACAATACAAGATAAACAAACAATTTTTTTTAAACTAAGCATTGAAATATTAACTTATTCAACTTATATTATTTCACATTTTCTGCAAGATATTATTATTTTTGCATGATCGTTGCATACAAAGTCTCCACACTTTTCATACTTCCGATTCACTTTCCGATCAAATTATCTTGGACAAATTGAACAGCGCCCACTCTTTTTCACTGTCTGTTGGCTATTTCCTTCTACACAGCAGTGAAATAAATTTTGAAATCCTGCAGAGGTAATTGCTTTCCTAATGACTTGCGTTCGAGTTTGAGCATTCTGCAATCGTCTTCTTATCTCTGGTTTTACTAACTCCTTCGCCAAATCAAGACGGTTGGAATCAATAAAAGACGGTTGATACCTCCAATCTGCACTTCCGTGACCTAAAGAAGCCAGCTGCAATGCCGGCGAAACAGTTATCAGCAAAGATGGACACACGCGGTGTATATCCCGGAAACTTTAGAGCTGAATCTTCACCCCACCGTGAAAGCCTACACAAGAATTACCTTTCAGCACCTTTTATCAATTATATTTATTTAGATATACGCTTTAAAACTTAATGCCTACACAGTCTCCACCTGGGGTCAAATATGACCCCACGCAAGAAAAATGTTCCCATCCATGAATAACTGAAAAAAGTAACATTCAAATGGTATGAATGTAAATAAGAAAGATGTGGAAAGGCATAACTGTAACATGGCAAGATTCTCTCAATTAAGTCAAAAATTGGAAGCGTTTTTTCAAGCTTGGGGTCAAAAAAGACCCCAAGTGGAGTCGGAGGGTTAAGATGTCAACTTTTACTAAAACCACTCGATTTATTAAACAACGACCCAGGTTTCGATGTGCATTCACATCATTTTCAGGTAAATGGAGGCCGATGTGCAGGCCTTATATGGTAAACATTACCAGGTGGGGAAAGGGGGGGGAAAGAACAATTCAGGAAGAGGGTGGTCACGGGAGGGTAGGGAGGGGGGCTAGGAGGACGAAGTGGAGGGGATTAAAGCTTTGAGGATGGGGGAATAGGCAGGGAGCATACATTCATTAACAAGAAATTTATCACAGTAAGCTTGGTTTTTTAAAGTTTCTAGTTGTTCTAAAGCATTCAGCTTACGTCTGTCAGTTGCAAAATGGAGAGGTGTCATAGTAAAATCACTTTTATTTCCGTGGATTAAAAGATGTCTGGCGAAGTTGCTTCCGTTAAAATTAAAATTTCTAAAATCCCTTTTATGCTCCTTTTGTCTAATTTCAAAATTTCAACAGGTCTGTCTAACATACTGTCCACCACATTCATTACATTTCATTAAGTATACACCACTTAATTTCTGAGGTTCAATGGGGTCCTTGCAGTTCACTAACAAATTTTTCACACTGTATGGTGTTTTAAATGCCACTTTGAAACGGTTCTTTGGAAACAATTGCGCCTCTCGAGAGGAAATCTCCCCGAAGTAAGGGAGTGATAGTATTATCCCATTTATAATGACTCGAAATTGTTGAAATGAGTCAAGAATTGTCAGCAGTAAACACGTGTGGAAGATACTTAGTAAAAATAATTTCACTATGTATTATGAGCTCTGAATTCCAAAAAGTTAACTCTAGAACCATTGAAGATGTACATTTCGGGCCTATTTTTTATACTCTACACCAAGGTCTTAAGGTAGTCCGACCGAGATAGTTCCCTAGTTATAATAGAGACCATATTCGAATAATACGCTTTAATTTCGCCAGCTGTAGGACACCTCAGTAAAATATTGCATTATTAATAATGCAATAATATAGTTTAATATGACAGAAATAGAAAGTAATTAAATAAAAATATCAGCATACGTCTTCCATTTGGTTCATGTTTTTCGCGCGGCACGTTTGACACTCCATCAAAACAGGTTTTTTTTGTGATACCCTATAACCTACTGCGGCGACAATATGATTAATTTTCAAAAATAGTTGATAAAACATACAAACTGCACACTGTTAGCTTTTGTACGACATCTAAGTGTTAGAAATACCTCATTTAGTAAATAGTCTCTCTGGAGTGCATGCACGTACCGTTTCCCATTTAAAAAGGGATGGTATTTTTTGGCAAATATTTCCGAAAGTAATGTGGTAAGGAGTAGAATTTTTGGTGTCATTGGATAGATGAGATATTTTTCTTTAAAAGAGACCAAATTCATTGATTTCTAAGTAAAATGATATTTCCCTCAAACTACCTTAAATCATACTTTCTCGCATTTGGGAGAATTTTGGTAAGACTTTTTCTTAGGGGTTAGAGAGGCTTCTTGAGTGGATGGCATTCCGCTAAACTCTTGCTCAGCTTAATCGCTGCAAAGAATAGATGAAGACATTAAAGTGGAGCGGAGTGGCGGGCTGGAGAACGGGTGGGGATGCAAGAGGTAGGGGAGAGGTTAATTTGATGAAGCTAGTCGTAAGAACGGCTGACGAAGTTGAAGAGGGCATTTCTCGAGAGAATCTGCGCGGAGAGGAATGTGCAGTGCACTAAGGCGACAACGAGCTCACCTGATGCGGGGATAAATAAAGACAGCCTGCCGGTGAGTGGGAGGGATCGCGAACGCGTTAAGAATCTCACTGATGAGGGAGCGCGCGAATATCCATGCTTCAGTGCAATTTATTAGCTAGGAAAAGCACTTCATCCTCTCCAGAAAAAGCATCTAATATTTATAACCCCGAGTTGAGTTCCAGGCGTGGGAAACATCCACTTCAAATATTCGCTAACACAGTGATATGTTCCTTTCTTAAAAAGAAAATAATTGGAATGTATTCACTTTAAGTTTCATATCAAATATTTTACTTTTATAATTTTCTATAGGGTAAAAACAGTTTGCGTTTTTGTTTATGTGACAAAACAGGCGTTATTATCTCGCGAAACAATGTCTTCGTTGTCAGTTTTCTTTTTATTTACGTTAAATTTTTCATTTTTCTTTTCATCTTTCTCTACTAAAATCAATGGTTGGCGAATTCACTTTGTGGAAATTATGATTTATCTTAAAAATTAATACACTTAGTTTTTTTCCACCAATGTATTTAAAACACAAATCAACCGGTTTCGGCCTTTTCAGGCCATTATCAAGATTACAGAGGTTGATTTGTGTTTTAAATACATTGGTGGAAAAAACAAAGTGTTTTCATTTTTAAGATAAACTTTCTCTACCTTGATACATCAAGTCAAATTGCAGTTTATATTTCATCATTTTGCAATATTTTTCTGATATTCTCTAATTCTTAAAATTCACTGCGATTACTTATTACCATCAACCTCAACAGTTGTTGTGTGTGCTACGTGTAAGTGTTCCTGTTGAAATAGTTCGTAAAAATTTTACCCCGAGATAACGATTCTAAAAATAACTAACAAAATAACTAATAAATATTAATTCTCGATAGGTTCAGACACAATGCAACGTGTTTAATAATTATCAGAGAATTTTTGGATTGTCCTTAACCCTCGAGTATGGACCAGGTCACATGGGTGACATATGTCCGATAAATTTCTCTACGCATTCATTCATAAATACTGTGCTCACTGCTTTTGAGTATTAGTACCGTTCATATAAAGCGGATATACTCACTAAAACAAAACTTCTTTCAATTTATTTAAATATGAAGTTAGATTATAATTTAAGAATTCCTATAGCTTATTTATTCGTAAAAAACATTAGATTTAGAATTCTCGGAGTACATTCACCAGCAATTTTTTTCCCATTGATTTATTTCAGATTCGGTCGGTGAAATTGCACTATCCTTTTCCTCTAGGGCCATTACGGTTGGGGAGGGAAGTCGAAACGAGACCAAGAAGGAAATAAGCTTATAGAGTTTCAGAAAAATGTCTTGACCGAAGTTGCTTTGAACGAATGCTCCCCCTGCGTAATAATCTACTGAGAGTGAAAGACGTTTATAGTGGCAATAGTCAAAGAATTGAGCATTACTTCGATTAGAGTTATGACTTAGAACATTACACATGCGATGAAAGACATTCACTTCCATCACATTGTCAAATCATATGTAATCATATGTCTTTCCTACTAAAAAAAACACCAAATCATGAATAACTTCTATCATGCAGGGTTTAACAAAAATGTAAGGCCAAGATATCAGGGCACATTTACTGGTAGAAGGAGAAAACACGCAGTATTGGTCCAGAAACACTTCATTTCCATTATATAATTTCTTATCGACAACTCCTCAGAGCACATTAGTCATGGGAAACACTAGGGAAAAGAACTTACCGGCGCACTACATGAAACTCTTTATTACCTGAAATCGAGGTGTATGCAACTCTGAGAAATGGTGTGCGCTTGTTGAGAAATGGTCGCGAGAAATGGACAGAAATGGCTAGAAATGGACAGAAATGAATAGGAATGGACAAGAATGGATAGAAATTAATAGAAATGGACATAAATAGTTAAAAATGTATAGAAATTGACAGAAATGAATAGAAATGGACATAAATGGATAGAAATGCGATGTACACTTGTTTTTGAAGTTGCGTACCCCTCGCTTGAAATGTTCAAATTGATTGTCTGGTTAAGTTGTGATTCTCATTTTCACCGCCAGTGCTTCGTGCTTAATTTCACTGAAGACATCGCTGTCATGAAACTCACAATACTGATTATGTTTACATGTGACTCACCTCCTTGCCATACTTAAAAATAGCATCAACTGTTTAAGTAATAATTGCCAATTTTGCTCCCGGAACAGTTTCAACTTTTATGCCGGTACGTTCTGTTCCTGTGTTTATCACTTGATAAAAATATGAAGGGCTGTGAAAAGTGGGTTCTTCGATTTAAATAGTGTTAATGGTGGTGAAAACTTGGACGTACCTAATTATAAAACCCTGTATTGAGCTTGACTGAGTCAGGCATCACTTTGCCGATGAATTTGCATAATAAAGCGAAACACTTACTACTTTTCTAGAAGATTTGATAGTATCACATGTTTCACCGCTTTATAGCATCGCACGGTATAGAATTTGTTTTTTTTTTTAGTCAGTATTTGATAGTTATGAGAGGAGGTGGACAAAATACCACCTTGTACCTTGAAAATGGCACTTATTTGCTGAAATCCGGGTCGGTTTTAACTAAATAAATTAGTGTTGAATAAACAAGTTGTATATTTTTATCATAAATATCCAAAACTTCCTCAAAGTAATGCCTAAAACAGTTCCATTTGAAAATAACGAAGTTTAAGAATGGCTGTAAAGGCAACGGCAAGTTGATCAAGGCAGGTGAGGCGGATAAGATTCGTATTTCACAAGACTATTCTATTGGAAAGGAGAAAGGAGGGTTGCGTAAATAATAGTTCGTTGAAAAGGTTGTTGAAGTGTCTCATTATTTTCATTACAAATTATCACTTTAAATATTGAAGCAAAAGAGTGAGTGTCCCTAATTTCGCAGGGATTTAGCTTCTCCTACTCGCGGATACCTCATCGCCCCTGGCTCCAATGCAAGAGACTTGCCCTAAGAGATATAAAAGAAAGCCTTATTTCCTTACGCTTAAACTTCCATTTAATCTCGAGAACTCAGAAAGTGTTGCATGAGAGGGAAGTGTTCCTCGTGCAAGATAACTGCCCTATTAACCCTCCAGTTTTTACAAGAAAATTTTTTAAATGGAAAACGTAAGATTGCTATAATGTAATTGAAAAATTTTGCTACCTCAAGTGTAAGAAAATGACGTTTTACCGATGTGAGGAATAAAGAAACACTGGAGACCTTTGTTATGGGCGTTTGGTGACTCATTAAAAATCAAATACTAATTCTACAGAATGTATGAAATCTTTCAAGTCTTTCTTGATAATTACCAGCCGATCAGCAGAAAGGATGCGCAAGTGCGTATAAAAGAGTGCATATAGCACACTTAGCTAACTTTCAAGCAAAAATGAAATAAGTTGACGGTAATATTTTCCATAATTGTTTCTTCCCTCACTGTAAAAGAATTTTAATGTCATCCAAAAGCGATTCCAATTGCTAAAATATAATTGCTCATCTCATTGATAAATTTAAAAGATTGAATTCAACATTTTTGGACGGATGGATGAGGAGATAAAGAGACGTGCAAATACTGGAAGGAAAGTGGTAGGTAGCATGTGAAGCATATCAACTAATGAGTGCCTGTCTAAGGAAGCAAGAAAAGAATTGTCTAAGAAAATCACCGTGTACAAAAGTGTACTTCTCCCCACTTTGTTGTATGGTAGTGAAACATGGGTATGTCAGGATAGACATAAGAGTAGAATAAACGCCGTGGGTTTGAGTTATCTGAGGAGTGTTTGCGGCAAAATAAGGATGGATGGGGTCAGGAATGAGTGGGTAATAAGTGAATGTGGGTTAGATGCTCCAGTAATGGACATATATGAAAGAAGTGTGCTTCGTTGGTTTGGCCATGTTGAGAGAATGGATGAGAGTCGAATAACGAAACAGAGATACAAAAAATGAAATGAATGGTGCGAGAGGTAGAGAAAGGCCGAGAAAGTGGTGGTTGAATGTGATTGAGGAAATTCTTAGGAGGAGGAATATTAGGAGTCTTAAACAGAGGAGGGCGTGTATGAAGCAGTGGATGGGGGTAAATGAGGCAAAAGAGGTTTGCAAGGATAGGTCAGTATGGAGGAAATTATTGAAGCGGAGTAAGGCGTACAAATATGTATTAATGAGTAACACTTTGTGACTGTGCCTACCCCAGAAGGGAACGGCGTGATTGGAATGTTTGTATGCATGCATGGATTTCCCACCATTTGATCCCTCTTGAATTCCTCACATCAGCTCCCTCATTTTATTCCGCCCGGAATTCCTGTCTTACGAAGCATACTTATCTCCAAATTACGGTGTAATTTTAAAGTATATATAATTTTTATACCTAATTTTAACTAATTTAATTTTACACTTACTCAAAGGGTTTCAGCCTTCGTAAGTCTTAGATATTCCATTTGATATTGAGATCATCAGAATAATATTTAAACAGGATCAGGTTTTTCTTTCTTGGAGGACGTTTTATTTTCCGATACGTTGATGCCATTGGACCGATTTTCATTTGGAAAGTGAGTCCCACTGCCCAGTCCCTGAGTTATTGTCTTGTGGAAGTGAAGCACTCCCAGATTGCATAGGTTTATGACTTTTTTTCATTTTTGACTCTGTCTCAAAATTTTTCATCTTGAAATATAACCGACTTCCCTCCTCCTATTGGACTGTTAGTGAATAAACGGTGGCCTAAAATCTAGGTCGCATACCCGGTGGTGAGCTGAAAAAAAAAACTTTCTTTTCCGACATTTTTTCCTTATAAAACAAGAATGCGCATCCCTCCCGTGATCAAGTATTTCCGCCGAGATATTGGAACGCTCGTCATAAAGAGGGTGGTCAGTGACCTCGGCACGCGGCACGTTTAAAGGCCTCGGAATATGTCGGTTGCGAAACGAGTAAAAAAAAGTGACCATGTATGTACCTCCGAATGGTTGGGTTCCTAAAATGAGTGTTTACTGTTGTGCCCATATGGATTACGAGTAGGTATCCTGTACCGCGGATATTTGGTACAATGCATTTTCCTTCTGCAGCCTTTATTTAGACTTTCAGAAAATATGAACATCGAAGTGTTGTGGGTAAGCATTACTAAGAAAAATATAAATGCTACATTGACATCATGGAGTGACTCTATGACTAAGTCTACAAATAAAGCCTGAATCTCCCCTACAGTAAAATGACGAGTTATGCAAATATTTATAACCATCCAAATATTTATAATTAGAACAGAGTGCCTAATATATATTTATGTATTACCCTAGTGTTGTACTCAAAATTACAAGGTATGCGATATTATTTATACGTTTTTATGACAAAATATATTTCCAAATTTTGCCATTTATGGCTAGATTTTTATTCACCATCTTACTTTTTTTCTACCTTGTAGTAATTAAATATTCATGGCATATTTAGTATAAAAAATTGTCATGACATATTTTAGTTTATTATATTTCGTCTTCTTTCCTCATTCACCGTTGGGTCTTTACCGAGAGCGGAGATCACAAATCACAAATATCTTGTATATTTTAACGCAGTCTTAGTTACTCAACACATTTTGTACTTCTTTCTTCTTATATATTTGATTGTTGGTGCAGTTTCTTCTGCATATTCTCTTATTTTTAAGAAAACTGTGATACTTCAATGTTCTTTGCTGAATATCATCCAGTCCTTATCCGCGTTTACAATTTTTTATGTTTCAAGTACTCATTTATAATGATTGGAGGATTAATGGTACCTCAAAATTTTTATCGATATCGAATTGCGTCAAAAAATTACCCTTTCTGTCAAAAATATTCACTCTTAAGGTAGCTTTACATTTACTCTTTGCCCAAGTATTGATCATAACAACGATTTATGTGATAGGGCTTTCGTGCATACTATCCACGCTTCTTGCTAAGCACGGAATAAAATCGCGCCATTTACATTTATTTCCGGAAAAGACGTTTTTTTTACATGTTCCTGGGTTGAAACTTGATGATTGAGATGAGTGCTCTCCGAGTTCTCTGTAAATTGAGAGCCCTCAAGGAAATGAAAATGTCTAGTTCATGAGCACAAATATTTGTTTTCGTCGACATTTCGAAATGTTTTTGCCTGAACCGTATGATAAAAGTTAAGGCACTGAAATCTATCATTGTAAGATAGAATAGAATAGAATAAACATTTTTTTTACTCTGGGACATGTCCCTTAGAGCAACAATACAATAAAATAAAATAGCAACGAGGTATTAAACAAATTAACCTATTATTTAGTTCAGATAAAAAACTTAATAGAGCTTAATAACATAAAATGTATAAAGAAAATGACAAAAACAACTACTCTCATTGAAAAACAATAACTTTAGATGTTATACAGTTGAATTCAGAAATAAGTATAAATACAAGATATATATATATATATATATATATATATATATATATATATATATATATATATATATATATATATATATATATATATATATATATATATATAGATATATATATATATAGATATATGATGGAAGATAAAACAACATAAACAGACCATGGGGAAAAGAAAAAATTTTTGTTTTATAAAAAAATTGGCAATGCGAATTAAATACTGACCAGGCTAAACTATTCTAGAAAACATTCATTCGAGAAAATTTCATACAATTTAGATTGAAAAATTGCCAACTTGCGAGATAAGGAAACCATTTAAAACTTGGAGAGTTTGAATCGGAATTAAAAATTTCATATCGGAAATCAAAATATTCTAGTATTTTTCCACTAAATTGATTTATTCTTTCTTCAGGTTCAAACCTGAAGATGTCATTTTGTGACGAAACCCGGGTCGTAAGGAATAAATCTATTTAGTGGACCAATACTAGAATATTTTGATTTCCGATATGGAGAGGTTCCGTAAGCCTGAATTTATTAGTTATAAAAATTTCTTGTTGCACTTGTATACACGCGTAGCTCAGTGACCAGTGATTGCATTCATAATATTTCTGAACGCCTACAATTAATTTTTAAGGGAACAATGAACCCCTGAATTCTTCATGGGGACTACGGGGGAAGATATTTCCTGCTAAGGATCTCGGACACAGGGTCCTTCATTCGCGTACTTCCGTGCGCGATATTGCTTTCGGAAGGAAGGAAAATAAATAGGGCGCCTTTAAAGGGTCAGAGATAAATTGGAGCCGCACAAATTCTCCGGAGGTCCCCGGGGACTCTGTTGGGATTACGTGCGGCCGACTGCACAGTGGATAAGCATTTCATTGCGAATAAAATCGGGCGGTGGCGGCGGCAGGATGAACTCGCTGGGAGGAAGCGGCAAAGCGTTTGTTTCAGCGAAGTTTCCTCAAGGAAGTTAGTGGATGCCGTGACAAAGTTTCAAAGTGCTCTTGCCGCTCCGAGGAAATCAATTGTCTCAGAGTGGAGAAGTTTTATGTCAAGAGAAAAAAATTGAGGACGCCATTTAATTTGAGAGAAGCACCTAATAAAAGCAAAAATAATGCATAAAAAATCTCTCATCTCAATCCCAAGGGCAAATGTTTTCACCCTGAACACGTAAATTCATTTTTTTAAATCCTTTGTCACGGTATTCATATCGTAAAAAAAATAATTCACCCTGATATTCCATCGTATTAAAAGGTCACCACCTCGCTATAAAGTTGCAGATTTGAATCAAATTCTCATATACCTATGATGTTATCTGACATAAAATCATAGAGGAAACCAATTACCTCGCAGATTAATTAAAGCGAATTACCAATCTCCACAAGTTTCTCTCTTGCTTTAGCACAGGCTTTAATGCAGTACAGAATCATTGGCACGCACAGATTGCGGCAACTTTACGCTGCCAGCGCAAATATTTCCAAAATTAATTAATTATCCATCGACTATTAATTATCCATCCATCAGGTAATTGCAACGCACGACTGCGTGATATATTTCAAAACTAGATAATTTATTTTTTCTATTTTAATAGTGGAATGAAATATTTGAAGATTTCTGCTATCATAATTAGGCTATTATTTTAGACGGCTGGCTGAGGAGAAAGTAAAAGATAATTAATAAAAAAGTACGAATTGTCAGCACTTGCAAGTTTTTCAGTTAAGTACCTTCTCGAAAACGATGGATTTATCGTTGTTTTGAGCTGCATGGCTCAATTTATTACTTTTGATAGTATAATTGAATTCATTTTACGGTCGGGGCGTCACACTTCTATTTCTTAAGGCTTATACTGTCAAGACACAAATAAGACCCACGGCGATCCTAACCAGAAACTTATTCCTCAGTGGGAAGAATGATTTATTGCTCGGTTTACGCACTTCATCCTTGTTTCATTCAAGCAGTCCCTGAAATAATATTTTGCTCATTTGTTTGATGTGATCCTTAACAGATCTAAAAATGAAATACGTTAATCAGGGCATATGATTTGTCTTGAGGTTATTGACTTGGAAGAGTAATTAGAAAATTTACTCTAATCGAAGCTAAAAGTATACTTAACGGCTCAAATATATTTCTTAAGCATACCTCACTATTTATCATCGCTTCCTTAACACCATTAAAGGGAATAGAGACGTTCAAAACCTTAGAGAAGCCGAAATTATCTCTAGCCAAGTTACAGATAAATCTCCTTAAACATCAACCATACTTGCCCCAACAATCCGAAGGATATAAGTGAATAAATTACTTTTATTGAATGAAATAATTGCTATCCAATTTTTATTTATTTACGAAGGCATTAAATTGACCCTTGCACTACTCGATAGTGATTTCTTATGCTCTGCGATGGTCTTTTTAGAATGAGCCATAACGTAGGGGTGGTAAAATGATTCCTGCGTGTAGTTACTTAGTGATCTAATTTCGCAGTCAACTTGCTTCCTTTCTGAGTTCAATGCCCGAACAGCGTAATGACTGCCCAAAATACGAAAATCCACGCTCGATTTTAGTTGCTGAAACCTGAGAGATCATAGTAATCACGTAGATGTCTCCTTATCACTCCTTGGCACTGTGTCAAGAGTGCATTAATCACATTTCCTACTTAGCACATCGATTGCATAAGCTGAAAATTCAACGTTTGAATCACCAATTTTTAATTATACCCTCGAAGATTTTTCCAACTTACTTTTCGCTTCATTTTTATGAATTTTAACCTAGGCAGTGTTTTAGTATACCCCATTTTATTTATATAAATGTGTCCTTTTGCGATTGTTGCTTGAGAAACTCCACCAAAAAATACTTTCCTGAGTTCACAGAAATTCATTTTGTTATAATTAATGCGGCTACAGCTCATACTAAGACGGGAATCTATCTGTGAGTATGATATAGCCTTTCAGTGACTTCAGTCAAGTAGGATTTTTAAAATAGAAATGCTTCAATTTTTAATTCGTTTTTTTACGAGAATTTTTACGAGAGCGTTAGGGATCAAATCAGCTTCTACGCCATGGCAACGCATTCAAAAAAATTTGAGAACAGGAGTGTAACAGAAACAGGCATATGATGCATGTATTTATATAGGTGTAAACCAGAGAATGAAATATTTCCTATGAATAACAGTGTTGGCGGGTGGGGTAGAATTAACCCTAGGCTGTGTGAGTTTGTAATCGGGGTTCATTCTGCCGTTGTGTAGGGGCTTACCTTGGATTGCTGGGCGCTGGATGTTGAGTTAAGCCATCCTATTTTTTCCCTGGCTCCAATTCAGTGTCTAGGAATGGGTTCATCGCCTTCAGCGAGAAAAGGATTCAGTGTACCGTTCGTACTCTCGGAGAGTCGTAGGCGTTAGACTCAACAGACTCCTGGTCTCCTACGCCGATGGGGAAGTGCAGGTAGAAGAGCATTCGTGGGAAGGATAGAGGGGTGCGACTATTGTCTGCCCTAAGCAAAATTCTCCCTGTGATCCTCAGTTTCAATCACTATCCTTCGGACAAAGCCCAATCACTGAATTGTTCTCTAAGCTCCTGCAAAAGTTTAGTACCGCAGTACCAATGCTAAAAAACTACGTCTTGCAGGTAAAAGCCCATTTGCTCAAACATATTTTTTTATTTATCAGTTTTAGAAAATATCGCTTTTATTGATACCACGTGAAAGCAGTAGAAGGGTAATTGGAACAGGTACTCTTCAGATTGATCGATTAAGATTAAGTACACAGTAATACGTAAGAATGGTATCATGACTTTAAATCGGAAGACCTAATTATTTATTGTACCATTATAATTATACCAACTCAACCTGTTGGCATAGGCTTCAATGATTCGGCTGTATTTTAAAGCAGGGAACATTTGAGATCTGACCAAGGCCTGTCGATTTTTTCCGTGAATATAAATGCTCTTTCCTTTGATAAAAGTTGGAGAAAACTATTTTAAATTTATTCAGGAAACTTTTTGCGATTCATCTTATGCCAATATAAGGTGAATAGATGAATCATGATTCTCTCGCACGTTTTATCCTAATTTCCAGACCTAAATGACGACGCCTTGTGCGACGTAGAATCGCAGAGTTGCTTCGGGCAACGTCCAGTCTGTAGTGACGAGCTGGGCACATCCTTTGACCAAGTAGTCTTCTGCCTAGCCGATGGAACTACTTAACTAGTCTCCTTTGTAGCAACATCAGTCACAAATAACGACCCTATTTCGCTGGAAGGCTTTAGGTTGGCTTTGTGGAATGCATTATTTCTTAATTTCAAGGAGGGAAGAGCAGCGAAGGAAGTTGATACTTGGGCCACTGCTTGAACTTGGGTCCAGGCTAAAGGTATTAGGAGGCTCTCACACTAAGACTTGAACTTACCCGGTCCCATCGACAATGAGCTGGGCGCTATTTAGGTATTTCTGGGGCTTCCAGACTCGCCACCCTCGGGATAACTGCCTTTGTATTATATATAAATTATTTGCATAAAATTTATCTTTCTTCCGTCAGCTGTTTTTCTCGGAAATTGCTCCATAGTATTACTCCAACTCTCGGAAATAGCTCCATAATATTACTAATCACACATGTAATTAGTAATTAATATTTATCTACACCCTAACGAAAACCGGAAACGTATTTTGGGCCAATACCCTACAAGTTCCCAATGAAAGCGACCAGTCCTGGACTAATTTCAGCGAAGCCGAGTAATTTCCAAGGGGTGGCTCCGACGATATGGATCCGGGGATGACTTCAGTCGTGCCGGTCCGACTTAATCTCCATGGTCGTTCGGAGTATCTGCTCAACTAGCGAAACGCCGCCATGAGCCTTACAATGTGCAATGCGACTTTCTGTATTTGATCTGAGAAATCCTTTTGAATCCAGGGGAATTCGCGTCCGAGGAAATTTCCGCGCGATTCCAACTTTGAGTCGGGAGTTTGAGGGTTGCTAGAATGCACTCGGAGTAGTTACTCAACCAGTTACCTTCGCATCAAGCGGAGGAAGCTGCGGCTTTGATCCAGATCCACTACCCTCCATTACGAAACCCTCATTATGGCTGTGCTTAGACCTTCTCTCTAGGTTTTAAGACATTATTCTTCATTGCTAACTAATTCAACTATATCAGGCTTGGATTTAGTGGAAGTTGTACATTTTCATACTTAATAAAAACATTTGGTAATCTCCCACATATTTATTTTCTGGCACGACGCATTTCATCACTCTGCGGCATAATCATGTGCGGCGTTCTTCGGTTAGGGTCGTAGACATATAGCCCGAGACAGAAGCGTTGGAAGGGAGGGAGAGTGAGTGGAGTGGGAGTGGATTGTGGCATTGGAGTAAAAATTCTTTAAATGGACCAAGGAAAGAAACATAAGAACGGCGGTTTTAAGGTTAACTTAAAATTTTGCTAAGGGTAACATAGAATTTTCTGCAAGTCTAAATAGAGAAAAAGATGATTTAATGATATAATTAACTTCAATAATGATTCACATAGACTTATTAACAACCATTGTGAGAAATCTAAGTGGTTCATAATTCATCGAATTGGATGAGATTGGATGAGATGAGTCTTTCTTATCATCAAGGAGCCAATCAAGATTGAAACTTCTACATGGAAGTAGTGGTTACGTTTTACATGATGGAAATAACAAGGCCCTCTAGCATCATTCGTAGATTCACACTGTCAGATGAAGTATGGGGATGGACAATCGCATGTCTTACATATATGTAATCCTCCTTCCTTCCGTAGAACATTTGCGAGGTCGTTTCAGAACTAAGCTAGGTTATTCATCTCTGGGCAATATAAAAAAACCTTACATTCAATTTTACATCAAACGTCTTATTTCTGCTGTCTATTTCCATGAGGCTCCTGCAACACACTCTAATGGTAACTAATAAGGTATCTCTCACGAAAATTTAGATTCACTTCCTCCTTCCAATTGCAATTTGAGTAGGGGTGACGGGCAAGGAAAATAAAAATGGATAATAAAACGTTCTTTGCGTCATATGCCTATCGCAAAAACTTGGATTGAATTTATATTATACCAAGGGTTTTAATAAGTTAGCAATCAACTTTTTTCGAATCCGATTCTTGTCATGAACATTACAATTATATTTAAAAAAACAATGCATTGAAAATTAGATCATTATTGTAAAATTGCGGAGTTAAAATGTTGAATAATTAAACTTGAAGTGCGATATTTGTGTCAAATAAATGGTGTTATTAAGGGTGGATAAACTTGTGGTTCGACAGGTATCCCAGTAGAGCTGTGTGGTTCGATAGGTATTATAAATATGATGAGGAATGTATAATAAAGATCCTTTTGACCAAATATCATTAGCAAGGTCTCTTTTTCCCCATAGTAATTTCACAATTCATGTATAAATTCCGCTCCATCATTATTTAACAAGCCGTTATTAATCGAAAAGCACTTTTCTTTACTCGCTTCCCTTTTGCCCCAACCACTTCACCGCTTCTTAATTTCAACGCCCTTTATCATCTGTTCCATGTGTTCTATTCTTAATCATGGTAGTTGCCTCTTCAACTCCTTTTATTGTCCTTTCCTTCCGCTACATTGTTCATATGAGGTTGTAATGGCTAAAGCTGATTTTACAGATTTCGTTTCTTCTACCTCACGGGTATGATCAAAAAACTTTTTTCTCCAAAAATCCATAGCACTTCATCGTTGGTGTTTCTCGCTTACAAATTGATCTTTCTCATTTTTTTATCGGAAAATTCCGCATAATAAAAGAACGCTTTACTACTTTGAAATGAGTTTATAGCAGATATGGCCCAGGAAAATGGTCCCCGTTGAAATTCATCGGGAGAATGAAAACTCATAATTTAAACCAAGGACTAAAAGAATATTACCCAATGGACATGGAATCCTTATGCAATGCTTCAGTCAACCACGCATGGCCTAGTGGTGGTGAAAAACACGACTCCTACGCTCTTGTTTTAGCTTTGTATGTACGACTTAAAGTAATCCGTGGAATTCACATGCATAAATTTCCATCTATAATCTTCAGATACAGTAAAATATCTTGGAATTACCTTAAATTCTGATATATCGTGGGGATTACACATTCAGAACATATGTGGAGCAGCATTAAATAAGCTAGGTTTTGTTGAAGGTGTAATAGGGAGGTCCTCGGATGAAAAAGTCAAAGAGAGATGCTAATTCGCTCTGGTTAGGCCACATCTCGAATTCGCACGAGCATTTGGGACCATGGTCAAATATATTTAACCAAAAAAACTAATAAAATACAAAGTAAAGCAGCGCGATTCGTAAGAAACTGCTACGAGCGTACTTATAGTGTCCCACAACTTTTAGAGGGATTAAGGTGGGAGCCCCTAGAGACTCGGAGGCTACACGCTAGGCTTAGGTCGCTTGAGAAATTTAGAACTGATATTTTTCAGAGTGATATAGAGAATATTATCATGACTCCTCACTATATCTCTAGGTCTGACTGATAAGAAATAAGAGAGATGCACTGCCGAAGAGATAGGTACCAAAAATTGGTTCTTTCCGCAAACAATAAGTGAGCACAATAAAAATTAAGCTCCGCTAAATACACTCCTATAATTCATGTCACCATTTTATCTCCAAAACACTTACACCTTTACACGGCTGATGACCTAACACCCCCTGCTTTAAGCCCATGTGGTGGTTCATGAAGTATTATGTAGATGTAGATATAAATTCTACGTTTTGCGATAATTTACCACAAACCGCGAACTCTTGAGGTGGGTTCCGGGGCACTGTGTAGACGTATGCCTTCTGTCTCGCTCGTGGAACGAAGCCGCCTTATACGCCCCGTGTCCTAACTGCGCTCTTTGTGGAATACATGTGAGCGACCAAACCATGCCCCCATCTTTCCAAAGAAACCATCCCATATCCCTCCCCCCCCCCCTTTCCCTATGCAGAAGGACCCTTTAAGTGAAGGACGAAGGAGACTGTGCGGTAGGACTTCCGCGAGCCTAGGAGATTTGTGGGGCGCCATAATTTGCGGGATTACACCGCCGAGATAAAACGGACCGGGGAATTGGGTCCGGTCCGCCCTCAGTCGGACACGGTCTGCTTGGAGCACGACTTATCCCCTCGCAGGCCGCAGTGTTTGCACACGCCTGGACGGACTGAAATGGGTATGACTGTGTCGGAATAGCTCGGCGACGCCCGGATAGCCGGCCACAGTTCGAATGCGTTAAATGGATATAACCATCCGCGAAGAGAATGCTTAACTATAGCATTTTATTGCAATATGAGGGAGATTTTTCAATAGTCGTAATGGAGACGATGTTCCATTGTTTTAGCTTCAGAAGCTTTTGGAAGTATTACTTGAATACAGTAATATTAAAGGCGTAAAAAAAATGGGAAATTTCTCTTGGACTTCTCACGGGTTTAAATAAGTTATTACTGCCGACGTTTCGGGCAACGGCTTGTCACCCATTCTTATGGCAAGAATTTTGCGAGATTTCGAATTATCGCTGGTTTTAGCTAAGTCACTCCAGATTGACCGGAGGCGGATTTTTGGCTCCGGAGACCGTTAGGATATGGAGGCTGAGATTTTGCATCCTTAATTCTTTTTAAAATAGAATTCCAACTCGGGCTGATGTTATACCCTGTATCACGATTGATGTATTTATCTTCTATTTTAATTTCTATCGCCTCTTTGGTGAGACTATCCCAAAAGTTTCCTGTACGCCAAAGAAGTGTCGTCTTGTCCCACAAGATCCGGTGATCTAGATTAATGCTGTGTTCCACAACTGCCGATTTTTCAGTTTGATAAAGCTAAAAAATCTGCGATGTTCCTTTAACCTCGTGGCAATGGTTCTCCCTATCTCACCCACGTGTACTACGCCGCATTCACAGGGAATTTAATAGACCCATGGTGTCATCAGGCCGATTGGGTCTTTTACCTTCACGAGGTGGTCACTTAATCTAGCCAAAGGCAAAGGAAACCTGAGAGAAATTTACCAAATCTATTCGCCGGGAAAGTGTCAGATCTTTCTTCGCGTAAAAATATGGTTTTCTACGACTTAAATTCCCCGTAGTTAAATGAATTTTTCAGTATAATTCTATTGAGAATATTAAGCTACAGCGTTTGCTGAACTCCTGTATGAGATTCATCTTTAATCTACGGAGAGATGAACACATTACCCCTTATTTTAAAAGGCTCTCCTGGCTTGATCTTAAATCAAAAAGAAAATATAACATGGCCTGCTTCATGTTCAACCTCCTCAAATATGGGAGCCCTCAGTACATAATGGATCTTTTTCTCCCAAGTAGTAAATACACTAATGTTGTTACTAGACAAGACCCCTGTTTTTTGTATCCCCCCCAGTTCCGGACAGCTACAGTCCAGAAATCGTTTACAGTTGTTGCCTCAAAGCTGTGGAATGACTTGCCTAAACTGATAAAAGACAGTGTATCACTGGTAATATTTAAGAGAAAGATTATCACACACTTACTTTCCGGAATGCTGACCATGTAACTCATTTATCAGTTCATTGATGTGATTAATGTCCATTGTTGCGTAAGAAGAAGCAATTCAGTTCCCTTTTTTTCTTTTCATTTGTTAAGCTAAATTTTCTTTTTAAAAGTTGTGTTATTTGTTTATTAATATGTTTAATGTTCGTTTTTTTGTTAGAAGAATAAATTCAGTTCTTTTTCTACATTGCTAAATGATAATGTTGTATATGTCTATTGTTAGCAATTTATATGATAACTTCCCTTTTTTGTTTCCTGATTGGCTTATTCACATATTAATTGTCTTGCACACCACTGTATTTCATTTCTATGTTCCAAAGGAGTTCACTCCTAGAACAATAAACGAGTTTATTATTATTATTATTAAGTCTTTAGCTTGACTCATATTTTTCATACAGTACGATGAAAACTTCTCAGCGGAAGGTTTTTATTGAGATCCTTTAATAATTACTGTCTTGCGTTGCTGATTTTTTTGTGAGGTAAAAAAGCATACAAACTACTAACTCATTGTTAAATTTATGACGAGATCTAGGCGTTGACTAAAACTCATTTTTAAATAAAACCTCTCTAGAGTTCCCACGCCTAACGTTTTTATCGGAAAATGGGTGGTTTTCTTTTGCTGATATCTCGAAAAGTAGGGCGTAAATGGCTGATTTTTTTCTATCTTTAGAAAGGGGATTGAATGCTATTTGAATTATATTCTGCTTAAACTGTCTTAAATGTAATCGGGGTGAAGGGATGCTTTAAGAACAGCCTTCCCATTTCGAGAGCCCAGGTTAGAACCCGGCTTGGAGGTGGGGGATATTCTTTACAATAACCCCAATCCTTGCTTAAGTGTATGTCACCGTAAAGAGATAAAAAGTGCAGTTTTCCGTCCGTTGCATGGGATGTAGGGTCATTGATCCCTTTGTCACCTTTCGTCACAAGTATGCTACTTGAGACGTCTGACGTTTCTCACCACCATTCTCCAAACGATTCGTCTACAGTAATTTGAGAAAGAGACCGAGAAGAAATAAATCCAAAGAAAACAAAAAAACTTTCAGAGGGCAGCAAAAACTTTCGCTCTTGGGAGAGTTTTGCTATTGGAGAATCACGGTCGACATCCAAGGAAAAATCGAGTAAGATATTGTGATCACGATAGCCAAATCCGAAAAAAAAGCGTCTGTTAACACGTGGTAATGAAAAGCTGGAACTAAGGAGGTACTAAGGAGCAGGAAGAGAACAAACAAGCATATATTTGGAGCATGTTCATCAGTAGTAGTGAAACTCGAAGTGCATGGACAGGCATATCAAGTGCCTAAGTGTTTGGAATCAATGTGGTGTATTCAAATACTGATGGAAACACTAGACAGAGGATTAGCAGCAATGTAGTTTTTCGAAGAGTTGGAAACAATCAGGAAACTATAAAAGAAAACGAAGACAGAATATAGTTATTGAAAATTCATGGCAATTTATTTGCAGTAATGATCCATAAATCAAGGAGATAAGAAAGAAGAAAGAAACGACTGAGTAACATGAAGAGTCTAATTTATCACACAAATTATGAAGGCCATCAAAATGAAGAATGATGTGGGAGCAAAGCGGTTAACGTAGTACGAGCAATATAGATCCCTTATAAAAAAGACCATATTCGATACATACGTCTTATTTTCACCAGCTTTGAGGCATACGAATTAAATTTTGTGTCATTAATGGTGCAATAATACAGGTAGTTTTTCATGACAGAAATTGTAAGTAATCAAATGAAAATATCTAAATGAGCCTTTAACTTGACTCATTTTTCACGCGGTTCGTTTGAAACTCCACCAAAACGGAAAGTTCATTGTGATCCCAAAAAATTAACTACGGTGAGAATATGATTAATTTTCAACAATTGTTAAAAAAAACACAAACTACACACTGTTGAATTTTTGACGAGATCTAAGAGTTATAAAGTCCTCATTTTTAATATCAGGTCTCTCTGGAGTGCATACACGTATCATTTCCCATGTAAAAGGGATGGTATTTTTTGGCAAATATCTCGGAAAGTAATGTGGTAAGGGCTTGAATTTTTAGTGTCAATGGAAGGGTGATATATTTTTCTTTAAAATGGGACCAAATTCCTTGATTTCTAGGTAAAATGATATTTCGCTCAAACTACCTTAAATGTGGTAAGTGTGAAGTGGAGAACTGCAGCAAAATCTATTTTTGGGATTCATGAATGACGTTTCCCACCCTCTCCCCAAATGAATTAAAAGAGGGAAACAAATCTTCGATCCCTGCAGTTTGGCTTTCATAGTGGTACCAAGTCAAACAAGATAAAATCTAGGAAAAAATTTGAAATTTTTACTATGTGGATGGAAGCGATACATGATAATATGGCAGTAGTAATGGAGAATCTCCATTCAAATTAGAGAAATCTCTTTACGACGGGCAAGAAATGGAGAATGAACTCTGTGAAAACGTTCAAAGAGCCGTTTCATTAAAAGTTGCATTTAAATTGTGATTAAATCGCTCTATCAACTGCTGAGCATCTAGGTTATCATTAAAACGAAAGTAGTCATTATAGTGCTCGCAGAGTCTGTGCACTGGAGAGTTCCTCCAAGCCTAGCTGCCCATGGTAGATGAGCAGCGATTGGCTGCCGGCGTCCAATCCCGTAAACCGGTTCTCAGCTCACTGCGCGCCGCGTACGAATACTGTAAGTGGCGACCCAAAAGAATCGGCGAAAACGAACGCTATGCCTCGCCAACGCGAGGGTCTTTAGAATAGAAATACTCTGGACGAGAAACTGCTACAGATATCGAGTCAAAACTTGCAGTGATTGCAATAGTCATCGCAAGAGGTAAGAAAGTAATCCCCATCGGCGCAGGTCACCGTGGTTACACGATAAATAAACCAAACTTATATCCTCTTCACCAACATTTTGAAAAATACAAATTCGAAAATTGCGACTAATTGTCATAACAACCAATATTTTTATCGCTGGGCAAGATGTCAGAATTTATCAAACCATATTCAGTAAAGTAAGCGTGGCACCTGCTGCTGGATAATTTAAAGTGAGCTAAGACTAGACTTTTGGGTCGCCACTGACGGTATTCGTACGCGGCGCGCACTGAGCTAAGAACCGGTTTACGGGATTGGACGCCGGCAGCCAATCGCTGCTCATCTACCATGGGCAGCTAGGCTTGGAGAAATTCTCCAGTGCACAGAAACTCTGCGAGCAATATAGTAAGCACTCGGGGATTTTATGCAATGTTTTATTACAGTTTTAACAAGCGTTTGTAACACTTACTTATTTTCATATCCCAATCGATTTAGAGTAGGATGTTTAAATGATTACCTTTGCACGACAGTAACAAAATTCGATCCTTCAGTGACATCCGATGACCGTTGAAAGCAGAAAAAGATCACTCACTAGGATAAGTCCACTGCCATGAAGTTCAATTTACTACCTATTTTTGATTTATTTTCAACGGCTTAAAGTCTTTTAAACAGAGGCGCACGTAGCTTTTAAAGTCGTGCCTTATCGACCAATTGGATTTAGATCCCATGGTATATCCCAGAGTTCTTTTACTTCATCCCAATGCATTTCGATGAAATAGTGCCTCAAACAGTAGTTTCATTCTGGTTTCCTCTCGTTATTCTAGATTTTAACTTTGTCTCGTAAAACTGTGGAACTACCCAAGTTGGCATAAATGCGTAAAATCTGAGTTCAACTACTTCAAAAGGGGCTTTGAAACGACACTTTTAAATCCACGAATCCGTCAGCTCTCTATGCAGGTCGGAATGAAAAGGAGCATACTACCTTAGTAAAACTTTTTACTGTATTCGGAAAGTTTCACACAGGTTTGCTCCAAAGTAAAAATTTTGAATTGTGCCTCTGATCATCAAAGGGAGATTGATTAAATGGTTTCTCAAATTTATTCGAAGATAACCTAACACTGTGGTGGCAGATATTCGTTCCATTGATAATATAAAAACTAAGCGCAATTTATATGTGGATTGATCCTCTGTTAATAAAATGCCAATACATTTAAAAAAATCTCCATTCCCTTATGCATAAAACATGAGCACCAAATTCTAAAAATTTTCATGAATATTCGAGGTATTTTTTTAATTCATCGTTTCATGAAAAATCATGAATGACCGACAAGCCACGAAACGTTTTGCTTGGGATGTTTCGGTGAAAAAGAAGTGCTCCCAAAGCAGGAAAATACCCCCTACGATTAGTGTCTCGGAGTTCTATGGGCACAAGCAGTCCTTTGTTATTGTTTTAAACAAATGAACTTCCATCTATCTTGTCTTAATTTCAATATTAATAAGGAATTTAATAACTCACAAAATCTCAAAACTGTGGAAAAATTTATACATCTTGGAAGTGAAGTAAATTCAGATGGAAATATAACAAGTGAAAAAACAAGGAGACTGCAGGATGGAGGAAATTTTTATCAAATGATAAAACATTTAATATGGGACAAGAGAATACCAACAGCAGCAAAGCAAATCATGTGTAGAAATTATTATGCACCAATAATTACACACGGCGCAGAAACATGGACTACAGAAGAAAAAGAATGGAACAGAATCCAAACAAGTGAAATGAAATTCCTAAGAGCAGTAATAGGGAAGACAAGAAGAGACCGAGTAAGAAATACAGATATGAGGACCAAGCCTTGAACCAAGAAAGTATGAGAGATAAAGTGAAAAAGGCAAGAATTGGATGGTATGGACATGTCAAAAGGATGGAAGTTAGCCGATTGCCAAGAATGATGAAACAACTGCAGCTAAACAGCCTTGTCTTAATTTTAATATTAATAAGGAATTTAATAACTCACAAAATCTCAAAACTGTGGAAAAATTTATGCATCTTGGAAATGAAGTAAATTCAGATGGAAATATAAAAAGTGAAACAACAAGAATGTATCTGTAAACAGCAGGAAAAAGATCTAGAGGAAGACGTAGAAAAAGATGGAAAGAAGGCGTGCAGGAGAGCGTGGAGATGAGAGGGTTGCAATGGCAACAAGTGCAGGGAGAAAAATGGTGGGAAGATAGAAGTAGATGGAGAGGCATCGTTAACACCCAGACACGGCAATAGCTGGAACGGGATCCGGATATGTATTTATCTAAGGAATTTAATCCAATCGGTTACGAAAGTCATTATAAGTCCTTCGCGCAATTAGACAGGATAGGTTAGATGGCGAAAAGACAACATCAGAGGTGAACTTGACGAGCAGTCAAAAATACTCTCTCCGGAAAAAAGTATTTTTTTTCCTTGTGGCCCAGGTATTTTTTTTAAGTTTTCCTCTTTTTGGGGTGAAAATAAAACAAAATTACGATTCTGTATTAAACGAAGGAAGCTATGGAGTTACTAAAACGTAATTGTCTCGGAGACTCGTTACTGCTGCAAGAGCAGTTCATTACCCAAAGATTCGAAATTAATTTCCAATACCAGCAAATCCACAGCCCTTATACGGGATTTCGAGAGACCCTTACCGATGAAGACAGTTGCGCCTTTATAGCGGTGCCATTATCGAGACGAGGAGGTCCTGCAGAGCCAATCGACTGCTTTCAGAA
The DNA here is from genome assembly GCA_963169105.1 of Ceriagrion tenellum. Classification (NCBI taxonomy): domain Eukaryota; kingdom Metazoa; phylum Arthropoda; class Insecta; order Odonata; family Coenagrionidae; genus Ceriagrion; species Ceriagrion tenellum. The sequence goes on along the minus strand of OY720641.1, from coordinate 122,108,194 downwards.
ATTTCCATTTTATAGGCTTCGCATCGGATCGCGGTTTGCCGGTCTTTTCCTCGTCCATCGATTCGCTTAGATTCTGCGCGAGAACTATTCTTTGAAATTCTCAATCCCGGTCCACGACTGCACCGATCGCTTCAATTTGGTCGGAACTTAAAATATTAACGTTTTCGCTTCGTTCCAACAGCCACCTCCCTTCTCTCCTCCTCTCTTCGTGAAATTGGCCCTCGGAAACACGGAATATTGTGTGCTCGTTTCACATTCTGTTTTCTCAATTCTGTTACCGCCCCTGCCTGCTGCTTCCGGCGGAGGACATAAAAGGGGTGGGGGGGGCTTTTATGCCCCGAGCAGTTCCTAGCGTTCCCTCCTCGCGCATCCCTATAATTGACCTTTTGCGGCGGTGGGGATTGGTTTTAACGACCTCAAGGCTTTTGATGTCTCAGCGATTGGCATCGTAATATTTCATTGGTTTTCCTTGCGGGTTAACGGCTTCATAGCGCATAACGAGGGACTTGGTCGCTTCGCCGACGTTACTCCAATATTTTGCAACGTGCACTCTGCGGGGGTGCATTTGGTGACTGAGGACGGATGTCGAAAGCCGCACGCAACGAGGGAGCGGCCCTTGTGCCGGCGAGCTACTCTGTACTGCTCTGGCTTCCCGCGCCCACGGTGCGCTAAAAAAAAAAACGCCGCTCACATGGCGTGCGTTCACTACTCTTCGCAAATTTGATAGGGTTCTGTTACCTTAAAGGTCATGGAGTGCCCATCGCTAATTAATAAATCTTTTATATGAACTATTAATAATAGTAATATTCTTTATTCCATTCGTATGTATGTACATTTGGTTATTAATACAAAGTATAGGAACATAGGTACCCCAGAGGAACTACCTGATTTGTGGTTACCATCATCTGAATGTTATTATGGCAGAGCTGGTGCTGACCAATTATCAAACACATTATCTCAAAATTGTTCAGTGCTTCTATACCTTATTTTGCATTTATATTATAAAAAATAAAACCTCAAATTATTACGCGTCCACAATAACTTGAGTTTTTGCAATAACCTGAGCGATGACAATCAATCAGAGAATTCAGCGAAAACTCTTATATTTAGGAACCAAAAAATGCATGCACCACAAATAATAGATGAATTATCTTGGCAATAAACTATCTCGAATCAAACACAACCCCATTTTAGTCATTAGCATTCTTAATACATTTTCATACAATCTTTGGAAGCAAAAACTCCACTTCCTCGTGACACATTAGCCATTTTCTAACAGCTGAAGCAAATCCCTATTCTGTGTCTTTCTTTGCCACATCATTTGGCAGAGTACGAAATAGTTTTGGACCCAGGTATGGATACGAATGACGAAAAAGTTCGTTCTTTGGCCCAAGTATTTTAAAGCCTGTCTCAAGTCTAATGTAATGTCTTTTCTAATCTAACTTTTATTGATGGCCTATTTATTTCAGTGTCTTGACTGCATCGCTTTTAAGCCTAATTACAGAATTCATACAGAATAAATACGGAATAGTACAGTGGAACACGTGAACGTAATATGTTAAATTCGATAAAATTTCATTACTTCTTGGTCTGAAACCAAAGAATCGAAAGAGCTAATACACCATAAATGTTCTTCACTCATACCTACATCTACATCTACATAATACCCCGCGAGCCGGCGCATGGGCGTATGGCAAAGGGTGTTACCGGGCGTACATGGGCGTATGGCAAAGGGTCACCTTTTTGTTTTTTCCAAAATTCCAAAACACTCTCTACCTAACTAGTCCATCACCTAGTCGCAGCTTTTTTGAGACTGACATACAAATAAATGAGTCAATCGCTCGAATGTCTTGTAATTAGATTTATTTAATTTTATTTTATTTTAATTGGTTTTTGTCTTGGTAAAACCATATAAATACTCTTGTCCAATCTTAAGGAATATTTTACAATAATTCTCGGGTATGTGAAGTTCGGCATTCACCCTGGATTGAAAAGCGGTGAACTATCTATACATCTTTGCATGTAGAAAAAAAGGGAGGCTGTTTCATACAAATAACACGCGATAAGAAGAACATATATTAAGTCAGTGAAATTAATCTCCGCTTTATGATATTCGGTCTGTGAGAACTACAGCATGAGCTAAATTTTCAAAAACGATATCTTGGGCTGCGAGTTAATAACCGAACTAAAGAAAATTGATTTTTATGTTGATATAATTGAAAATTATTTAACCGGCTGTCGGGATAATATGTTTCTACATCTGCATTTACATCTACATAATACTCCGCGAGCCACCGCATGGGCGTGTGGCAGGGATTGTTGGGTCACCAGCCGTGTAAAGGTGTAAGTTTTTTGGAGATGAAATGGTGACATGAATTAGAGAAGAGTACTTATTGGAGCTCAATTTTTACTGTGATCGCTTATTGTTCGCGGAAAGAACGCGTTTTTGTACCTATCTGTTCGGAAGTGTATCTCCTTTATTTTATCGTATCTGTCAGACCTAGAGATGTATTTAAGAGTCATGATAATATTCTCTGTATCGCTCTGAAAAATATCAGTTCTGAATTTCTCAGGCAGCTTGAGCCTAGCGTGTAGCTTCCGAGTCTCTAGGATCTTCCTAATACGGAGGTGTTTAACTGACTGAGATCCTACATTAATTTCCTGCCAAATTGATTCTGCTTCGTCACTTCACTGCTTTTAAGTTTATCACATTGTACTAGAAAGCGAGAATAGTTACCGTAAAAATCACCTTATTAATGTATCGATATCGATTAGAAAAATAAATTATTCTTTGCGCATAAAACGAGGCGATTAAAAAAATTCCGTCACTTTCATGGGAGATAGATAGATAGATAGATATTTATTTAATCAATGTACAAAAGGACTCTCAGTCCTACGAGAGTACAATACAAACATTGAAAGATGTAAAAAGTAATGTAAGTTCAGTTCCACTCGCATACAAGAAAAATTAGTCAAAAATTAGAAAATTAATTAATTGCACCATAAATGAAAACAGAAAAAAAATCAAAAAACAGTATAATAACATCAACGGGAATCGAGAGACATAAAATATTTTCGAGCTTGGAGTTGAAAGGTTTTAACGGAGATGCAGTTAGTGACTGTGGATGGTAAACTGTTCCACAAGATGACCGAGAATATCCAGAAAGCACCTCTTTCTTTATCAGTTCGGTGTTGAGGGACTCTTAGCATATCTGGATTCCTGAGAGGGCGCCACAGTCGTCCAAAGTCCCCAAAACCTGGCCAAGGTAAGAAAAATAAAGTATCTACATAGAGGATTTTGATTGCTGGATCGGTGAGAGGAAAGGTTACAAAGTCGAAAGTCACAGCAGTTGGGTAAACATTTACCCACTTGCGCACACTTTTCACATGGACAACGAGCGCCCTTCGGGTAACAAGTGCATCGAGCGTGCGTCCATAAGAGCAAACTTATTTTTGAAGTGCTGCCAATTCGTTCTTGGTGAAGAGAATTAATTTCTGGCAGATGGAGTCTCCAGTAGAAAGTTAGTACTACAAGTTGATATTATTTAATTTTTCATTTTTTAAATATATTTTTTTAAACAAGGCCGTTTAAAATAATGGTGTTTTTGAGCAAAAATCCGCGCTTCGACTAACCAAAAGTTAATGAATTCCGGATAATTCTGATGTAAACGATACATCACATTGTTAAGAGTTTAATAAACTTAACATTAGCTTGAAGAATAGCATCTAAAATCCTCTAATTCGATAGTTATTAATAAAATAAAGTTCGATTTTTGTCCCGAAAAACGAGCTTGGCTTGGAGCATGCTGCACTCGACTGTATGAATGATTTTGTGAACTTCCCATAACATTCACTTGTTATATATTATTGAATACATGCACCATTTTATATTGCAGCTCAATTACAATTGCAGATAATAATTAAAGACATTGCGTATAATTTGCCCAAAATTTTTTTGGCGTACTCCGACTAGACTGGTTTTATATATTCTCAAAAGCACAACTAATTGCATCAAGGCCATTCTTTTTTCAATTAAGAAAAATTTTGCGACGAGTTTTCAAAAATATATATTTTTTGCAATTCTGACTGCGGATTTGGTTTTATCACACTGAAATACATAAGAATGCAAACTTTTATCAAAATTGGAATACTATTTCTCATGGTGACCATCTTTCGGGGCATATTGACCACTGTGGGGCGACTGTGAATGGTGTGAACAAAAGAAAGCTTATTGTACAGATAGGAAGGTGTCTTAGTATGTATTATCTTTTTTAAGAGTAATACAGTCTGATAATCACGTCTGGGGTCGATTTTCATCCAATTTAAGGAAGCAAGGTGTCCAGAAATGTGGCAGTCACGAGGCAGGTCAAGGACAAATCGAGCGAAGGCATTTTGGAGACGCTGGATACGATTTACACATACAACTAACATTCCATCACAGACCAAAGCCCCATAATCAATAATAGGAAATACGAGACTCTCAATCAGATGATTTTTCTGACATTATTTGGTAACAAGTGTTTATGTGAGTTTATGTAAGTTATGTGAGAGTGATGCTGAGAGCGCTCCCAGCTTCGTACTGAAACATTCCAACTTGTATTAAGTATGGAAGTTCAGGTTACCTTCCAAGAAGATACTCTTTGTATAGGTTTGATAATTGACAAAAGCAGGTAAACTACATATTAATCGTTTTTAGTGTGCTCCATACCACGCTGGCGTTATCCGCATGCCTGCGCCCATACAGACTTGTGTGATAATACGAAAGGCTATCAAATTGTTAATGTATAACAGTTAAAGCTCTGGATTAGTGTTAGAGTAGGTATACAAACATTTAAACCAACCAGAGGACAGAGTTTTACGGCAATATTGACGATATTTTCCATAAGTGCAACTCCCTACCTAGATTCGTGTCGTTATTTATTCAAATATTTTATTGATAACGTGACCGCGACATCTTTTACAAATATCTGTATCATAATTTTCAGAGTTAAAGATAATATTTTGCTCGATACTCGGTTGATTTTTCAGGAGGACATAGTCTCAATGAAAGGGAGGCTGAGATAATACATCACACACTATTGCCTCCTAATATGAAATGTCTCAGAGAATTTTTCACTCCCGACAAAAATCCCTTGCGGTGCGATTTTCCAGATGTCAGAAACCGCAGATGGCACTGCTGGACTGAACTGCCCTACCGTTGCCCTGGATGGAAGTGTGAATTTTCCTTGGTGTGGAGAGCGAAATAGGTAACCTCACCCGACTCTATAAGATTGAACCGTCGAGTAATATTGCCATACTTTCCGAAGAGTGCACTCCTATAAAAAAAGCTTGGCAGTAAAATTGAGAGTGGTCCATCGTAAAAGCTGTGCTTTATTAGTATTGAATGTTTGCGCTGACTCTATGAAATCCACCATTCTAATCGTTTAAGGCTAAAGACTTGAGTTTTTACTGCAAATGATACTTGCAATGATAGACCCTTAAAATAGAGACAGTCAACAAATATGGCAAACGTTGTTTCGTCACCATCAAATACTTATGACCAAAACAGAAAAAAGAAGCATGTCATCGTCGATACAGCTTAACCCTTATAGTGCCAACGTCGCTGGAAGCGATGCTCAAAAATCTTCGCAGAGGTGCCAGCGTCGCTTTGAGCGACTCTTTTTCCGATGGCCAAAAATGGTAGTTTTAATTTAGTAATTCGTGTTTTGTCCTTTTTCCTCTTTTTCTATACATTAGGCTAGGTATTGATATTAATTTTTCTCAAAAAGATCCAAATTTCGTATTTTTATACTTTTGGATACGGACAAATTAATTTTGCTCTGCCTTTTATTCACATTTTTACCAAACTTTTTAATTTCATATACCCTAGCAAAAATTGCCAAAACTCCATTCGGTGAGCATGATAAGGAATCTATTGCTAATGGTTTTATAAATACTTTGCATAAAATCTGCATTTTTCAGCAAAATTTCTTTTGAAACAATGTTTTGCAACTAGGCTTGGTACTCAGAGGGCTAATCTTTCAGAGCAGACACAGACCAGTTTCAGATCAGTTACAGACCAGTTTCAGAGCAGGTGTAGATCAGTTTTAGAGCAGGAACAGACCAGTTTCAGAGTAGGTACAAACCAGTTTCAGAGTTGTTAAAAATCAGGTATTTTTACCTGGGCACTCTTATGGTTAAAGATAGAGAAAGAGGCGTTTCGTTTAGGAGGAAAAAACTGTAATTATTTTAAAGAATGTACATTACACAAAAAGAAATTCGCTCATGGAGGTGCCAATACAATCGTCCAGAGTACCTTATCAATAAAAATGCGGGGAGGCGACCGACAACTAAGGTCATTTGCGCCATTGGGGACAGGTAAGGTAGGAAGGGTGGAGAGAAACCTGGCGTCGGCATTAGCCTGCTCTTATCGAAAGGCTTTTCTTTTGAATTTTGCATTTTTAACTATGACTGTTAGCTATGACGTTTACCCTTTTTAATGAATCTTTAGAATATTACCCCATCCTGATATGAGCCACACTTATGGGCTGCGTCATATAAGATTTCCTGCTCTGTTGATCCATAATATTCCTCCCTCTTCAGACCTTCTCCCACCACCTGACTTTCTCGGTCTGCTTATCCTCTAACTCCAATTTAACCACTCACTTCTCGTCATTCGAGTGTTGTTTGTAGCACAGAAGGCCCAAACAAATGAAGAACACTCATATAATGCATGTACAGTCACTTCATAAAGTATCGCGACACACTATGCTAGCGGTTTGTATAGGTCGGCTTTCGAAGCTGGAAGCACGTTGGCTATCCTGAGCCATATCTGTTGACTATGAGCATTTCCAGGTACAGTATGATATTTATTGAAAGTCAAGAGGGACACAGCCACCAGAGATAGTTCAGGATAGCCAACGTATTTCGAGCTTCGACATCCAACCTATACGAACCGCTAGAGTAGTGCGTCGCGATACTTTATGAAGTGACTGTACATACATTACCGAAGCAAATATTCCAGTCTTTCATGACCCACTCATTCCAAACTCTTCCTCCTTTTGCATTAAGGTACTCCTCAGATACCTCATTCTCACTGCATTTAGCCAATATTTAAGCTTAACCTGGCCGAAAAAAGCAATAAAATCTAAAGCACAATGCTTCAGTTCTATGGACTAAAATGTTAGTTTTTCTTTAGGAGTGTCTAATATTGAGAATTGCGTTGAGAAATGCAGAGGGTAATATACGGCACTTCACTCCTACTGCTGCAAATGTTGTTACACGGATGTACACAAAGTGACGGCCTGCCAACTGGTGGTAAGTTCTAAAAGCAGCGTCTCCAGTCCAGGGTTACCATCGCTCCATCCGAAGTGCGCGGGACTTTTGAACTGAGTCAGCTGTCCAAGATTATGCCCGCTGCATCCAAAATGCTTTAAAGGGAGGCCCGGTATGCGGAGGCGTGAGGTTACAGTCGAACTATAGTTGATGACGGGCTGGTCGCTCCGTTCACGATAAGATTCGGCGTCGTCGTCGTGGTAATGAAGCGGTCGTTTCGTGGGAGAACGCCGCGATTCGAGGCCGCGAGGCGAAGGATTAAGAGGCGACCTTATGGATCCTTCCGGGGGTCTTCCCCGCGATCCAGCAACTTCCACCCGAAATGGTGGCGGTGGTGTTGGAAGCATATGCCTCGGAAAACTTGGCTCGTGCCCCGGCCTTAAATCACAAGAGTCGGGTCAGGGACTCAATATCTCGGTAAAGGGTTAAAGGGATGAGAAAGGGAGGAGGAGGAAGGATCAGAAGGTGGTCTGGAGGGAGGTTAAAGCGTGAGATATCACTAGGTACTCCCTCTCCATAGCCACCGGTCCCGTTCGAACTGGCCAACGGTGGAAGTCGTCCCGTGTCGATAATGTCGATAATTTTTTCTATCGGCCAGTACAATATGCAAAATCCGTCTGCTAAACTGTGATTACCAACTTTCGTAGGTATAATTTTCTATGCTACTCGAGAAATAATTTCATCCATTAATGTATATATGTTTTAAGTTGACAATTTAACGATTTTCTGAATTATTAGATAGATAATCAGGATTCCTTATTACGGAAGATTAAATACTGAACAGAAAAATCTTTTTCAGGGGCACAAATATTTCTTAGAAATATTGATACTAAGGATTCTTTATTGTTGAAGATTGGCCAGCAAAATCATCATCACGGGAAAAAAATTCGCTGCGGAAATGTTAAAAAATAAAACCAGAAACATAAATCGGAATTGCCTGTTTAATGGAGGATGAATTTAAGGCAATTATGGGCCGATATAAAATAAATTACTACCCCTTTTCCGTACTATTAATTTCAAAGAAAATTCTTGAAAACAAAGATGGTATTTTGGAGCCATTTGCGTTTAGTTATTGCTTTACAAGCGTGATCTTTCAAGTGTACTCCCGAAGCAAAGTAACAGCTAATCCAAGGGTCAAATAGTAGGAATTCATATTTTAAATATTGATGACAATAATTAACCATGTCCAAAATTACTCATTTTACATATTCATATGTACAAACGAGTGAATAAACTAACACAAGGTTTATAAATTTCAATTAAGAACAAGCTGTAATGTGCATCTATGAGAAAAATTATAATGCAACTCACCGTACAGAGGAAGGACGTGATGCGATACATTAACAATTATGGTTTCAGCAGAATAAATGCAACTGCTACTGCCAAAGCAAGCACATTTATTGTGAAAAAAATGTAGGCAAAATATATAGAAAAGCTTAAGAAAAACTATTAGCTGTTTGATGACTTACTGGTTCGCTTTTTCGAATATAAAAATCAATGAGAAAATTAGATCTTTCAAAACACAAACAGTGTAACCACAAGAATTGTTTAATAAATACTTTTCTGTTGAAGCATATAATTATGGTATGTATTTTAACGAGAAGTACTTGATACAGGTAGAAAAACATCAAAACTTCATTTAAAAGGGATGTATTATAAAAGAAAAATTTTAGAAAGATGAAATACTAGACACTCATTTGTATTTCTGAAGAAGAAATATGAATTGAATGAAAAATATTGTGGTACAAATTCATTTGTTAGTATCTGAGGAAAAACTGAACACTCAAATGCTAATCTTTAATATGAAAGTTTTTTTAGCGTGTACATCACTAATGTGTGGTTACCAGTGTCACAATACGCCCTCGTTAGATGCGGATTTAAAGCCGAATCTGAAAATTTGGAATCGGCTGTTCCAAATTTTTAGACAATAAATATCTCTCGATATCCTTACGTGGTATATTTCCTTCGAGATATTACGCAAACGCTTCTCGGAAATAAAGGTGGACTCCTTCACAAATCTTTTATTTCCGGTCGATGCTTCAATCGATTCGACCAACCGACCCAGACTGGACGAGACATGAAATCGCTAATCCGTGTTCCTATTTCTTTCCCGAAGCGTTCCCGAAGGAAGGCGATAAGGGGGTTGTTCCCGTGTACTTGTTGCCTCAGAGCCAAGGGGGTCATGTTTCCACTCGGAGTCAATTTGCGGAATCGCTCTGAATCGATCAATGGGTAATAATGACCTCCTCTATGTGCTTCATAATTCAACAACCCTATTATCCTCACATTTATCAAGATACAGTTCCGCAACGCCTTCCATTCGTTTTCAAGAGAGCTAAATGACGTATAAACTTGGGTAAATTATAAAATCTGACGTAGTAAAGGAAATTATATTCATAAATGTATTTGATGTGTATTAAGTTGCAAACACATCAGTGTTTGATGGAAATATAGTATAAAGTCATCGTAGTATAAATCTTTGAAAAATTATAGGAATTGGCGAAAATTTCTTTACTACTCTGTCTACTCTGACATAAATAAAGGATATGATCCTTCTACTCTAAGGCACGTCCCGTCGAACAAAATATTACTTGATGATAACCGTAGTTGCCTGTGGTATTAGAATATAAAAAATGAAGTCATCTCTGTTCATGCTATGATTGTTTTCCATTAATTAGCAAGCGTTGGTATAAGATGCTAGGTAAATTATGCATTACGGTCGGTTTGTTTGCGGAACTCTAGAAGCACAAGAAAATATTTATCATGTGAAATTTGGCGATTAAAGCCTCCGGAAAATATATAAAAAATTTTGTTATGAAATAGCTGAAAATAATTCTGTAAAACGGAAACGTATCCATCTTAGAGAGTGCAGAATCAAAGAGAGGATAAATGATAAATTTATAATGAAATTAGGAACTAAGATCATGCCTATCAATTCAAAGGATAATGATGGTATTCCATGCCTTCACAGGCGGATTGGAATCTAGTTCTAGTCATTAAAGCCATTTTTAAAGAAATTTTTCACAAATTCATTTGTTTCAACCTGGAAACAATCAGAAAAATTCAGCATGCATCCAAATAGAGAAGAATTTGGCATTTCTCGCCATTCGTATGAGTACTGTGTACCTTTATCATTTTTAGCAAGGTTCTTCACAGTTGTACAATTCAAGTGCCAGACATATAATTTATACACATTTATTGAATAAAATAAAAAAGTCATAGTAAATACCATAGTAAATAAAGATTAAATTAATAAAATTTTTTTTTTCTCTATGACATCTTTTTCGCATAAGGTATTTTAATGTTGTCGGCAAATAATAGTGTAACACATATAAAATCAGTTGAAATAAAGAAGAAGCCCATAACTTGAATGCATGTCCATTAATATAATTGAATTTTTAGTCTTTTGACCTGCGCCAAAGCATCTCGTCTCAATATTAAAAAAAATGTTTGCTAATGGATGTTTCAGTTTGGTCTTAAATTACCTCATAACATGCTTCTATTTATATTTAAGAATTATAAATTTATCAAAAAACACACCTGTTGGATTTTGGAAAGCATTCCCCTTGCATCCGAGCAATAATTTCCTTCTTTTCTAAAAAATTAATGTTTCATTTGGTGCCGGTAGCGCAAAATTCCGCTAATTTCTTGGGCGAATCAATTTACAAGGAAATGTGGGCCGAATGATTGGGGAGTAGCCCATTTTTTACCTAAATACAATCTCATCCTTGATAGGCACAATCAATTCCTCTTTTTCCCGAGCGAAATTTTGACATTAATTTTATCATGCTATATGCCATCTGCAATATCATATTGTTCCTAGGTTTTCAGGAAGCTTTCTCTCTTTCGATGATTGGTATACATTATGCCAAGTCGACGTTAGTTTACTATCCCATATGCCTTATAGCCAATTTAACTCTTTTTTGATCATATTGTAGAATGTGTCTTGAAAAGATCCAGTGAGGTGGACAATACGCATGAATTTCCTTTAAAAAATTTTAGATCCTAAAACTTGAGACCTTCAGCCCAAATAAACTTGCTCTTATGTTTTCTTAATTCCGTTTTTGCGTGCCTGAATAATTAATATACACGGAATTGTACGTCTTATTCGAAATTACGTGACTCACTTGTGTGCTTATTGCTATCTTACTGTACCTCTAATTAATAATAGGTTTCGGAGATTGCCTCGGGAAATTTAGAGCCTTGACGAACTGAAGGAGTCACTGTTTCCTTATCGTTTATTTAGATGTGACTCTCACGATGAAATTATGGCAAAGTAAAGTACTAAAGAAAAAGGACGATGGCTGAGTAAAAGAAGAAACTTACCTACAAGTTCTCGACCGATATGCTGATTAAAATCATTAAATTTTATTTATACATAATGAAAAAGACCATGAAACTGTTCATGAGCGGCATTTAGATTGAGGTAACATGTAGCATAATCGATTTGGAGGAATAACATGGAAAATAAAAGGGTGATGGGCTCTAAGCAATTTATATTTATGCCTTCAAAGGTTAGTGATTTCACTCATGTGCATCCATTACATGGATGGACCAAAGATGTATTAATATCACACTTTCCGAGCGAATAGATTTGGTAAATTTTTCTCGAGCTCCACACTGGTTTAGATTAGTTACATTCTTGCCTTTTACGATGGGTGACGAGTCTTTTCCCGAAACGACGACAGAACTAACTAATCTAAAGCGGTGTGAAGCCCGAAAAAAATTTACCAAAGGTATTAATATCCATTTATATTGGATTATTGTCCAATAGTTGTTGTTCAATACTGAGTTTTTCAATCATATTTCTTGTAGCTGAATAACTTTTAACGTAATGTAAGGATTCTGTTTACATGTCTGCATTACATTTTTCACTCTCATCTCGCAGCGGTATATATTTATTGCCGAGCGGCGTAGGTGATTCGTCGATCCCATCCTATTGCAAACAGATTCCAGTTTCATGGGATGATATCATTAAAACGCGCTCTCGAGCAGCGCGGGCGCTAACAGGAGCAAATATTTACCCTTAACGCATGTCCGCGTCCTCGAATATCACAGAGGAAAAGGTTTGAAAACGAGATTCTCCTTTCATTTTCCTCCGGTGTCGATCCGGTGAATTGGTGAACGCGAGAGCAGGAAAGCCTTCGCCATTCCCCGCGCCCTCTGTGGAATTCTCACGTCAACTACGACGTCGAGAGAGGAAAGTGTGGTTTTTTTATATATAAAAGAAGAAAACGGAAGGAAAAATCCAAGGAAAAGAAAAAAATGCACTTATCCGCCACTAACTTATCCGCTACACCCCTATCTCCTCCTTCCATCTAACCCAAGCCAGTCTTTTGTTTGTGCTTCCGCATCCTCATCTCACGCCGATGGCGCTCCGATCGTTTTTTTCCTTCATTGTGCGAACAGCGGAGAAATATTTTAAGCGCAGGCAAGCCTCCGACGAGTCGCGGTTTCGCGGAGAGAATAAAGAACTGAGCATCGGCAAGCGTGATCCGTTAAGGCTGTGAGAGTGGAGAAACAAAATGAAAAAGGAAAAAACACATTAACACTCGCATTAGGGGATGGAAATCCTTCTGACGTTAATGCGTCTCTCTCTCTTTCTCCACCTCCGCCATTCTCGCGACGTTTTCGTCGCAGACGTTTTGCCCATCGACGGCGGTGTTTTGTGGCAGCACAAACCGAACCTCGTGGACGGTCCAAAGGAACGTTCCTCTACCCGGCAGTGATTGGAGAGAGTGATATATTTGCCGAGGAGAGAGATGAACGTAAGAGATCAGCTCGGCGGGGGGGGGCAGGGAGGAATCAAATTTTTGAGAGAGGATTGGGAAATGAAAGGCTGAGGAAGGAATGGGTTTGGTCGCCGCTCGGTGTTCACCAGCGGAGGATATTCGGAAGTGCGGTCCGATTTTGGCCGAATGGAAATACTCCGTAGAGATGCGAACCCGAGATAAAACATGCCTCTCTTTCGGATGGAGCCTGGGAGTTGTTCCTCATCATATTTCACGGAAGCGGTTTTATCTATCTCCATCTTTGGACTCATATCGACAAAAGACTGCAGTGAAATCCAAGAGTGGAGCGATCCATTTGAGGATTTGCGACTTAGAAAATCGATCATTCAGCCGATTTGATGCGCGATCGGCTTTGTACTTCCGAGGGTCCATCCGGGAGGAAGAAAACCTGTTTGTGTTTCGTTGGGTATCACGTGGATATACTCTGTGACGTATTCAAATGCCGTATTCGAATGTGCCATGCATTCTACTCTCCTTGGACGATACTAAAACGTTTTAAACTAAAGATATAGGGAAACTTCGTGTGGGAATGAAATCTATTTTAATTTGTGGCCCTGCTCGGTCTCCAAGTAAATGAGATATTTCCCTCTTGTATCGAAATAAATTTCTCTTCAAAGTTTTCTTTTGGCCTTAGATATCTTATTCCCTGAGAGAAACAATATTCATTTCCTTTTCATTTGCTTAGGTTGAGAATAGCACAACCAGCGACAAATCTTTTGAGTGCATTGTAAAGTAATATGCGTACATGGAAATTGACGCTGCTCTTATGTTATTGGAGAAATTAGGGAGAGTTCTTGGTGTCAAGACTAGAATAACGGTCTTGCCAAATAGAAAATATTGTAAAGTGCCTTCCGACCTACATTATATTACATGAATTAAGATATAAATACATATCATCAAACTATATATCTTGGATATATATGCTACTTCTCAATCCGTGCGTAGGTTATAGCGGGTTATTTTCAATTTGCCTATTAGATAACTTTAATGTGTGTACCGCAGTTTAATGCGTAGAAGTAACTGCGGACGGAATAAATATATACTCATTCGTTGATCAGTTCAGTTCATTATTTTTACTTAAATATCGTTGGCATGTGAGGATAGGCTGTATTTAATGGCATCCTCTTCTCTCCCCTATAAAAGTAGTTAAATCGTGTGCCTTGAAATATTTCTCCTCAATTATTGAAAATTTATTCCACCGTTTCCATGTTAGACTTGCCTACGTCAATAAATAAGCAATGGGTAAACGACCATCATGTATTTATAATTGTGTCCATATCCAAGTCTTCCTGTAATACCCACGGGTGGGACAATCAGTATTGTAATATTGAACATGCTGCGTCTATGCAGTGAAGTCCCGTCGTGGTGATGAGCGAATCTTCATTCATTAGCTGAAAGCGTTATTCGGAGGTACTAGCCATAATATATTTGGCAAGTTCGAAATGTAATCCGTTGTTCCTTTACTTAGATATAGGCCAGATAAAAACATTCTAAAAATGATGGAAAGTATTATGGGGAAGGAATACGATATGAAGATTAATAACACTTAACCCTTTGAGTGCGGAATGACGTGATATCACGTCATGGTTGTCTTAACGCTGGTGCTGATGACGTGATATCACGTCATTGGTACCGCGAGTGTTCCAGCTTTCACTAGAGGGCCTAGTGAAAGCTGGAACACTCCCGGTAACCATGACGTGATATCACGTCATCAGCGCCGGCGGAAAGTCAACCATGACGTGATATCACGTCATCAGCGCCGGCAGAAAGACAACCATGACGTGATATCACGTCATCAGCGCCGGCGGAAAGACAACCATGACGTGATATCACGTCATGCCGCACTCAATGGGTTAAACAATGATATGTGACAAAGATGACAGGCAAAGAAACGCAAAGGCTACCATAATAATGAATGGGGAAACACTGGAAGAGGTCGATGAATTTACTTATCTGGGAAGCATTATAACTAAAGATGGTAGATGTAAAAGGAAGATGAGAAGTAGAATAAGACAAGCAAAGATAGCTCTTAACAAGAAAAAACGCCTCTTTACTACAAACAGTATCGAGTTGTGTACGAGGAAGAGAATATTTAAAGTGCACGTGTGGAGTGTTTCCCTTTATGGGTGTGAAACCTGGACAATAGGGAAGGAAGAGAGGAGACTTGAGTCCTTTGAAAGCTGGTGCTACAGGAGGATGCTCTAGATCAGTTGGAAAGATAAAATGACAAATGAAGAAGTTTAACAGAAAATAGGAGAAAAGAATGGCATATGGAGAAGTATAAGGAACAGGAGGACAGGAATTGTGGGGCACATTCTGACGCACGAGAGCATGATAAAGATGATACCAGAAGGAATGACTGAAGGAAAAAGATGTACAGGAAGACCTCGACTTGATTGTACAAAGCAGTTATTGGAGGATTTGAACTGCACCAGCTATCAGGAACTGAAAAGAAGAGCCGAAAAGAGAGCCGACTGAAGGACTGCTGCAGACCAATCTAAGGATTGAATACCTAGGAAGAGGAAACAACATTCACTCCAATGAACAACTCGCGGTTTCGCCATCGGTGTGAAGATGAAAAGAGCCACCAGGTGGCTTCAACTTAAGGCAGTCCGTAGTTTCAGCCGCAGTTAGGAACGTTCCCTCCAATCGAATGCACCAGATAGATTGTTCCGCGCACTTGTGTCGCGTTCCTCTCCGTTTGGTCCAAGAGGAGGAATAAACTCGGGGATGCGAGCGGGCACTCCGACGCGCACAATGACACGCCAAGCGCCGGCAACGGGAAAGGGTTGAGTGGAGTGCTCGGATGAGGACGATGCGAGACGCGAGAGATATGAGCTAATGTCGATTGAGGGGGGGAGGGAGAGGAGGGGAGGTTTTGAATGACGAAGCTTCAGCAGACTGCGTGGGGATTTGAAAAGGCGGCGGGAGAGTTTCGCATGGCGGGGAAACGCACGGGAGCGGAACAAGGGGCAAGGCGAAAGAAAATGAGCGAAAAGGAATGTAGAATTCACAACGGTAATAATAAAATAAAAGAAAAACGTCATCGAACTCGGGGAGCGGTCGAGGAATGATGGCTGGGGTGAAAAGTGGTCGTAACACGTGCTTATGAAAAGTGAAAGAGATAAAGATAAAGAAATGTTTATTGCTCTCGGACTACTTGGTCCATTAAGAGCATACAAAAAGTTTAGATTAATATTAGAGCTCAAGTACAGAGAGATATATACAGGAAAAGTGGGTACAAGCAATAAATGAAATAAGTTCGCCCGATCTTGTATTTATCTGTCTCTTTTTTGTAACCACTATTTAATTATGTATATCTCTGAGTCTTTTTACATTTTGAATTAGTTTCTTCACTGTATTGTAAACGTTTTATCGAAAATTGTAAACCATTTTGTTTTTTGCTATCGTTTTTTGCATGGTTTATTCGTCAGTAGCCCCAACACAGGTTATTCCTTAGGGGTAATCTATTGTACTACCACTCTCCAATTCTTGAAAAGGAATTAAATTATTATTATATTATAATATAAAAAAGTAATCTTTGTTTGAAGGTAAATATATATTTTCATTTGTGATTATATATTCGTGAATGATTTATGGCCAAAAATAAGTACAAATATTCCTTGTTGTAAATTTATTGTGACCCATCCAAAGGGAAATTACAGCGTGTAAACTATTTGTAAATAAATTTATTATTATTATAATAATGGCAACAAAGAAGGCAAAAAACAGGCATATAGGTGAAACGACTTAAATTTTTCCTGCAATAGCATTTTGTAAAAAAAATCTGTTTTTGAAAGCCATCAGCGAATTAGAACTTTTGATTGATTCAGGAGTACTGTTCCATATCCTTGCCCCTGCAACAGAAAAAGATTTATTGAATGTAGTGGTTCGATGAAGTGGGGCAATTAAAAAGTCTGGTGACATTAGGGTTGCTACATTTCGGTTTTTCTCCTTAGGCTGGAAAAATTGCATAAAATATTCAGGCTGTTGACATTTGAAGAGCTTATGTAAACCGGGGGATCGGGTTGGTGTGGTGGCTAGAGTACTCGTCTACCACACGGGTGGCCAGGGTTCAAATCCCTGCAGTGGCGGATGTTTTTCAGAGGAACCCGATCCCTACTTGAGTGTCTTGTGGAGGGCACTTCAAGTGGAGTACTCCGTCTGTCGGAGGAGACGTTGAGCCGTGGTCCCCTTGGCGCCTTTCGTTCAGAGCAGGCTAATGCCGACGCCGGGTTTCTATCCACCCTTCCTTTCTTACCTATCCCCTCTGGCGCAAATGACCTTAGCCGTCGGTCGCCTCCCCAAAAATCCAATCCAAGCTTATATAAACATGAGGGAAGCATATATTCCATCCTTGTTTTGACTTTAAGCCATTCTAATCTAGTAAAATAAGGAGATATATGATCATCTTTCTTTAGATCATAAATGAACCTGGCACACATATTTAATTGCCGTTGAATCGTGGTGTTAACCTTTTTAGTTATGTCATGATAAACAAGACAGCAATAATCAATATGGGGAAATATTAGCGAGGATACAAGTTGCTTACGGGTATGAGAGGGCAAAAGTTTTTATGAGTTTTTAGCTGAAACAGGATCATATTAATCTTATTGCAGATGAGTTGAACATGGTTTTGCCAAGACAAGTTGGGGATCAATGTGACCCCAAGGTTTTTAACAGAGTTTGCATATAGTATTTCCTGACCACCAACAATAATCTTTGGCATAACATCAAAGTCAACATGTCTGAGTAGTTTGCGGATGAGATGGCGGGACTGGTGAGAAAACTTACCGTAGAGTAAGAGAAAGAATATTAGGAAAACCTATGGGATTTGACCGAAATGGAAGTTATTACGTACGGTTACAAATTTAAAAACAAAAACAAAAGAAAATCGTGACGCGGGTGGCTGCCGAGGAATGATAGTTGTTACGTAACGCGGACGTAACGCATGCTTATGAAAATAAATTTGAAAAAAAGCGGCAATGGTGAGAGTATTTACGGTAGAGTAAGATAAAACTATGAAGAAAGCCTATCGAATTTGGCCGAAATGGAAATCAGAATTTACGGTAATGCATTTGGAGAAAAGACAAAATTGAGGCAATATTGATGGAGCCAATGGGAAATGACTCATGAAATCCGCAGATATTAGAAATTGGGTTGTCAACATGGCACAAGAAATTGCCAGCTGGTGACTCAAATTCATTATGTGTTGATTCGAAATGATGGCGCTTGGAGTCATCGCGGGACCATCGCAGAGCAACCTAGTGCATTCCAACATGCGACTAAGGGGTGGTTGCATTTGAACATATTGCCACTTTTTGGAAGATGACCGAACATTATGAAATGGTTCGCACATCGCGTACTTGCTCCATTCATACCAAGGTTTCCAACCGGTCCTTGTCGGATGCTTTCCCTGATACACTTCCTCACGTGATAAATATGCATTTGAGTGGTTAAAATTCTGTTTTAACGGCAACGACGCAAATCAGTCTTGGAATTTTTTTTTATTTTTTTTTTTGCTGCCGGACGATTCTGTTAGCCCGCATGTCCCCGGAATCCCGATAGGCTGCTGAGCCTGTCATCAGGTTTTCCAGGGACCGGACCAACAGAACTTGACATACATCCATGCCCTGGGTGGTGAAATACCCACCCAGGCGGGACTCGAACCCGTGATCCTCGGTTTAGCAGGCGAGGACTTTACCCCGCCGCCACCGAGGCCGGCGATATAGAATCATAAGATAAAAAATCACCTAGGAAAATGTACATATGGTGAAGGATAATTTTTTTCGTGTTATAATGATAATTCTTGGTGTAATCTAGGAAAAAAGTATTATAAAAACTAATTATTTAATTGATTCGCACTGCAGTACTGCAAAAATAATCATCAATAATATAGAGGAAGAGGCTAGAATTAGGAGTTAGACAAGGATGTCCCCTATCCCCATATCTATTTAACCTTCATTGAGGAATCTATTCAGAACATGAAGGAAAAGACTGAAGAAGTAAAAGTAAATGGTGAAAGAATACATTGTATCAGATTTGCTGATGGCATCGAGAAATTGCTGATGGCATCGAGATGGCTGAAATGGAAATGAATAGAATGCTGCAAGCCCTATCAGACACCCTAAAACAATGTAAATAAAAAGTGAATATACGGAAAACAAAATTAATGGTAGTGCGAAAAAATATGGAAGAAATTAAAACCAATGTTAAAATTGACGACACCAGAATTGATCAGGAGGAACAATTTAATTTTATCGGTAGTATAATCACACAAGACAATAGATGTTTAATGGAAGTGAAGAGACGGATTGCTTTGGCAAAACTGGCATTTATGACTAAGAAAAATATTTTAACCAGTAAACAAATGAATATGGATATTAGAAAATTCTTTGCAAAAATATTTGTATGGAGTACACTGCTGTATCTAAGTGAAAGTTTAGGCAAACTAGAAAGAAGCAGACTGGAGGCTGCTGAAATGTGGATATGGCGGAAGATGACTGGAACAAGCTGGATGGAAAGAAAAACAAATCTCGTAGTTTTAAGGGAAGAAGAGAATAAACTCGATTTTTTCAGACTTTACTTGGTGAAAATCCATTCAAAACAATTCAAAAGATATATGGTACTTTTTCACAGTTTTTTTGTGAAAAACTGTGCAAAAGTACCATATCTTTTTTGAATTCTTTAAGAAAATAAAAGATTATTGGCGGAGAAGGAAAATAAAAAAATTAAATTTATTGGATATGCCTTCAGACACAATGTATTTATAACAAACATTCTTGAAGGGAAAATACTAGGAAAGAAAGGAAGAGGACGACCGAGGAAGAAATATTAGGACGAGATCAAGAAGAAGATAGGATACAGCAACTGCGTGGAACTAAAGCGAACGGCAATTGACAGAGATGAATGGTTGCATCGACAAGACATCAGCCTTTAGGAAGTTGATTGCAGTACTGCAAGTTATTGAAATCGGTTATATGAAAGGGCATTATTAAAAGAAGGCATCTCATCCCTTTATCGATATTGATATGTTTGTTGTTTAGCTGTACACCATCGGCCTTTTACGCGAAACAGGCTCCTTTACCACAGACTCTCAAGTAGTTCCTTCCCCTCACCCGCCCCCTCAGCCGTGTTCAACCTCTCTAAGGCGCACGTTCCTCCCCAGACTTGTATCAAATTCTTCCGTCAATAGAGTAGGATGTCTTCTTCTCCGCCCGGCATACCCATGCGTGTTTGCTAGAGCTCATTCCTATTCAAGCGTAAACATTGTTGACAGAAATGGCCTTCGGAACAATATTTGCCTTCTCACTGTATTACAATGCTCGCGATGATATTTTTACTTTGATTAACGATTCCATGTCGCGGGATATTAAATAACCATACAAATAAGTATTGAATTTTCGCTTTCGTTTGAGTCCCGGGAATACAAATTTTCCGGAAACTCAAAATTTGCTCCCATGAGCATCGTGCGCAACTTGAAGAATGAAGAAGAAAAAAGAATATTTTATTTAGTTATTTTGGTGTAATTTTGTTTCCGTAAATATTGAACAGCTAATAGCGTTCGGCATTTATTTTTAAAAAATGAGATGGGCTTACGGCCTGAGCAATATTTTTGCCAAGGTGAGGCTTGGCTTTTAAGTAAAGTATGACGATGTGAAGGATTTTACGAAAACTATAAATGACCGCATTTCAATAGTTACAATGCAGTTCAATTCCGCTCTGCAGATGAAGAAACATTCTGCCATTGATTTCAATCTGATCTGATGATTGGTGATACGTCAATTCCCATCAATAATATGTGTGTCCATGATCTACTCGACGTTTTATTGCCGATTCGTTAATTGGTACTGGAACTCACATTCTTTTCAACTCCGATAATAATTTAATCTTGCCCTGAAATTCCGCGAATAAACTTTACGGTGAAATGCATTCAGCATCTGCAGAAGAGAGGGTAAATATTCTTATCTTTCAGGTGTCTGACCCCGATTTAAATAGTACTTCCCGCCTAATCAATATATGAATTGATTTATGATTAGCTTGCTCTAGGTTTTATTTAGTTGTGATAATATATTTAAAGAGTCAATTTGAGGATAATTTTTACAGGTCAGTGCATTATTTAATCAAAAAAGTGGATATATCCGGGACCAATATAGCGCTGTATCGATTGACAGTATATTTACCCTGTGTGTATCCCTGTTTAAGACATCGAAGCTGAGCTCGAAGTCTCAAAGGTATTCATATTTATCGTACTTCTTGAGATGATCTTGAGTTGGACATCATCTTAGAACTATGGCTAAAGACCAAGCTTTTATCCGCCCTTAATATTGAACATCGCAGGAGACGTCTGTGCAGCTGAGTGTAAACCCTAATCTTTTCCAGCATTCCTCACCGTTGATACCCGTCGCAAGTTTCGAAGGGGAATGATAAAAATTTGTTTTTATTCACTGCATGATCCTTTGATCCTGGCACCCGATAAGCGATATTAAATCTATTACTCCTTTGTGAACTGTATTTATTGAGCGGAATTTTAGGGCATTCTGTCCTGTATATTTTTCGAAGTTTTCGGTTGATTGGGTAGCAGCAAACACTTTCAGTAAGATATGGTTTAATTTAATTCATGACGACCTCGAATCCCTAAAACCTTTTTAAGGCCAGGAAAGGAAATTTAATGGAAACACGTCAATGATGAAAAAAGCATCGATCAAAGATCTGAAGGACGCATTAGGAGGTTAAGGGATGTTGAAGGGCGTTATGGAGGGGAAAACGATGTGAGGAAAGGTAGAAAATGAATGAGCGCCTTGGGCGCCATGAAAGAACTGAGATGATGCGAAAAAGTTTAGATTTATTTCATGCTGGGGAAGTAATAGCATGAAATAAATTAGTGTGCTGGGGAAAATTAGATACAATCTCTGGACATATAATTGTATTAGCAGTAGTGCGCGGAAAATAAGAAAGATCATACCATAACAATTGCATTATGTTGTAAGATGAAACTTTTTAAAAATTTAGCTGTCATTAAAGATTATGTTTGGTGGGAAAGAGCCCCCATGAGTAACTATACGCATTGTTTTGATATTACAATGTGATGTTTGATTTTGATTTGTTATTTGAAACTTAAGTTTTCCTGGTGTAATTTTGAAAAACTCTTTACGCTTGATAAGCAACACTCAGTGTATCTACAACAAATCTTAATTTTTAACGACCTCTGGATATGTTCATGTGCAGCATCACCAGGTCTTCTCTCACAGAACTTTTATCAACTTTTTTTTGCTGTTCCATTCCGATTCCTATATTTATTTGTTCCTAATACTAATCTTTTCACTGTAAAATACTGTCCCAAAATATTACATTTAGTGTAATGGTCAAACTAAAAACTGACTCCATTGGGTAAATGATTGCCGTATATATAATGAAAGGAAAGACAGAATAGAAGAAATTACCGGTTGGCAAATAATGACGATTTTGAGGCCAGGGGCACCCCAAATTATGTTTGCAAATGACCGTCATAGTTTCGAATGGGGATTGATTAAGGCAGGCCATAGTGGGCGAGTTCAATACACTTGAGGGATCACCTTCAAATAAATTATCTCTATCTCCAGCGACTTCTCAAATCTACGGAATGAGTTTATTATTTGTATTTTGTTGGCATAAAAGACATATTTTATGTATGAGGTGCTTTTTAGGCATAAAACTATGACTAGGTAGTTGAGGTCTAATTAACATAGAATGCAAAATGAAATTCTGATCTGAAACTCCGGTATTTCTTTAAGAATGGATGTTTCAAATACGGGAAATGGCTCAGCTTTGATTTAAAGTCTCGAGAGTCATCACAAGCATAAATATTTACCCAGCACACATGATGATTATTAGCCCCATTGGGTGGCAACTCTGATAGCTCAAGTCATTTGTATTCCGTGCCTTATTATGATAAATATTTGGTGAAATTACAAATTAAAGAGGCCATTCCAGTCATGAGCTCGCCTTGCATTAAGTTCAGCAGTTGTGTTTATGCGATTATATTAAGAATTCAAACAATTTCCCAATCCCGAGCATGAGAAAATATGAGTGTAGTGGTATGAATCTGGGAGCACAAAGTGTATAGATATACAACTCATCATTCATTTAGGAGCAGATAAAATAAGCGACGGAAGCACATTAATCATTCTATTTGAACTTCCGAATTATTATTCAATTTTTAACCCGGGGCTTTATTGGAGAACGCTCCCTGTCCACTTGAGCCTCGGGTTATTGAGTTGCCGTAAATCTACATTTGAATTGCAAACTATCCGAGGAGAATTATGAATACGGCGACAGCTTGTAACTCAAAGGCTTTTCTGTCTTAGCCACGATAAAAGTGAGAAATTAAATTCCCTCTCCACTTCCGAGGTACTCATCTAAATTTATCGGTCGCAGTATTCCTATGAGCATTCAAACTATTTGAGGTAGTGATTTTGACTTTTGATGTCCAATAACTAAAAATAAGATATATGTATATATATATATATATATATATATATATATATATATATATATATATATATATATATATATATATATATATATAATGCACTTAGGATCACTTAAGTGACGAATATATAAAAGTTTGCCAGAGGAAGGCAGACGACAAACACAGAAAACAAAAAAATGATGAACACACTTACAAAGTTTCTTGATATTTCGGTGCCACTAGCACCTTGGTCGCAAGAGCGAATATATATATATATATATATATATATATATATATATATATATATATATATATATATATTTCTGAATCAGAGAAAACTTAAAAGCTGATATGAATATTTTGGCACATGTATATATGTGCAGTAAAGGCAGTGGAAACAACAATTTCTTGTGAAATCCGATACATTTTTCCTGGCTTTGGTATGAGTTTGCCTTTCACATGCACTCGAGTCTAATATTTTGCTTTTCAATAATACAGGAATTATCACCTTTGACCAAAATAATTTCCAATTCCTCCGTTGCCAAAGTCAATGTCACGTAGATAAGACATATTTGATCGCGCTAATTGTACCAAGGTATCCTATATTTCTTCATCGTATTTTGCAAAATATTTTATTTTATTATATCTAAGAGTGTTTCAACATTTTGCTATTCAAAATAGGAGCATTTTGCAGCCACGAATGAGTAATTACATAGTTTCTCAGGAAGACTTTCTTGTCACGTAAAATTTCTTTGGATGTATAGAGTAGTTGAAAATATGAGATCGTCCGTCGCTGTTGATATTCTCCTTGATCCCATTGGCCACGTACTTTGAACGGGCGTTGATTTATTTTATTTAATGCAAACTCTTTTGGAGAGTCAACTTTTCCATCGATATAAATGCTAACTTTTAAACTTATCTTCCATTTAACTTCCACTGATATTTGAAAATTTATCTAGAAATTTTCATTTTTTTATACTTTTCTTTAAGCAGCCACAGTTTCCAGAGGAATTAAATCGTAATTTTTCATATACTTTCAATTAATTAATGTTCCATGTAAAATATAGAAATTGTAGCTGTGTTCTTTGTGATTGAAATATAGCACGTGGTTTGAGCTCATATTTATAAAATGTCAGCTTGGAAAATGGATTTATTCATGGATTCGGTAATTTCCATTGCGCTCGGCGATGAGGTAGTGGTGGTAGCGAAAATTCCTTCGATGCAGGAAAAACTAATTACTTTTTGAAAACTCTGCAGAATATTTTTTATTTATATCCTGCTTTGGTTTGAAGGACCCCTTTCCATATTTTACAAATACTAAAAAAAATCATAAAACTGACTGGAACAATTTAGAGGGTTGTATTTATCCTTCTAAATTTCAAATCATTTCCGCCTGAACGCATTTGTAGAACGATAGAGCTCACTAAGGAATTGTTTTTAAAAACCATGAAACGGAAATTCAATTTAAATATTACCCAGGAGCGTAAGATATATAACACTAAAGGAAGTATATCATTTTGAAATTTATACCTTACCTTGGTCGTAAGCTATTGATTACTTACGCTTATGATTTACGTTCCTTATAAAAGATTCATCAAGCAGCTTTTAAAAGCCCTCATCAAGATCAAGGAGCTTCATCAAGAATTCCGTTGATAAACGAGTGAAATTCTCGTTAACAGCATGCCTTGCATGCACTCCTCAGGCTCGTTCATGGCTAAGATGTTAACGAGTGTTTGAATCTGGAAATATACGCTTCGAAAAGTTTGCAATCTTTCTATTCCCTGGTTAATCCAAGCGAATGGCACCGGTAGTTTTCTATGCGATATGACAAACCCAATTCTGCCCGTCAATGATTAATTTCTGGGAACATATCGGATTCCCGAAATCACGAGCGGGCCCCAGTTCGATACAATCGTGTCCCAAAGGTCCTGACTCCTACGCATCCACCCGTGCGTGGGCGGAATATTTTGAAGATTTTTCAATTACGAAGAGGAAATCTCTTCATAAATCTGCAGCAACGTCTAGGCCCACTATTGAGGCACAGCTCTGAATATAATCCATAGTTCGTTGCGAATTTTTGTGAGACTCTTAGAGATTCTAACGTGAATACTATAAATATAGGGCTTGTCGCTTAATTGATGGCCTCTCTATGAAAATTGTCGCCCTTATTACCGCAGCATTTTGAAAATTTTATTCTTCATAATCATGTGAAAAAGCCGACAGAAACTGGTGAAATTGCGTTAATAAAACGGTTCTTGACTCTTTAAATGCGAATTCATTGGTAATTAGTCCATATTCAGCGAAAATAAAAATAATAGTTAAATATATGTCTCGAGTAGATTTTTTATCGAGATTAAAATTAAATCATCGCGTTGGTTGTCTTAGCCTTATATTTAGCTCAGAGAAGAAATTTAAGAAGAAAACAGATGCCATATTATCGGTACGACGACGCAATGTCATCACATTTTGATAAAAAATACATCAAAAACGATTCAGCATCAGAGTTATCATAGAACAAAAAAGAAACAGCGTAGGAGGAGCAATTTAAGCCTAGGAGTTTCATTTTTTTTTAAGGAAAATACCTCTAAATGTATTTAATCTCTCTTTTGAAGATCATTCGTCGTCGAAAGTTTGGCGATCCTTGAAGTGATACAACACATCGTGGTAAATGCTGACATCATTGCAATAATAACCGCAACCTGCTTAATTGATTTAAAAAGCAATGTTCAGTCTACATAATAACTGGTCAATATATGTCTAGGGGGGGGGGAAATCTCTCATGTCCACCATGCAGCATGTTCCGATCAAGTGTCGCCGAAGGGAGTGGACTGTATATAATCAAAATTCCTAAGCTATGAGCGTGTTTGCTTATGCGTCCACAAGGGTTATATAGGCGGGGCATGTGGGTGGCAGGGGGTTGGTCAAAGGGGGAAGGGGGTGGAACGGGGGTGGGAATTACGTTCAGTCTTTTAGGGGGATGACGAGGGTGCGGAAGGGGTGGTTGACAGATTGTGGGCGGGGAGTGTGAGATCGAACTCATTACTTACGGGCTGTGACGAGGAGAAATGAGGCGAGGAAGGCTAGAGGCATGAGCCGGGCCGTGCGTGCTCCGGCGTCCGTACGGGTGCCGTAAAAGGCGCCGGCGCGGGCGCCTCCCCCGCTCCGGATGCCGCCGATCCTCGCGGCCCCGACCCTCCGGCCTCCTCCAACCCCGTCATTCCCGGCGCGGACGCCGCCCTCGACTGCGTCGGCCATCCCGTCTCCTCCTCTCCACAGAGGAGCACTTCGGCACATGTTTCACCGGGCACGAGCGAGCACAACACACAATATATAATAATAAAGGGAAGATTACACTCCGTACGCTCTCTTATCTGACCGTTCCGAAACACGAGTGGGTCTCGGGAGGAGAGCAGACTTCTTCGCGAAATTAAAACAAAGAAGGGGAACGAGTAGGAGGAAAACGAAACTAAAGAATAAGGCGAAAAAAGGAACCTTTAACCCAGCTGTTGTCAATCACTACCGACCCAAAACCCTGTCGATCACTTAACATTCACGGATTCACTCACACGAGAGAAACAAAAACACTGACTTAACACAACTCATTCACCCCTCCAACATCTTCTTGACACCTTACACCGTCGGATATTCCGGCACGGAACAGCGAATATATGGCACGCTTGTCTGAATAGGTCACGTTAAGCTGAGACGCCTTTGGTACCTCACACGAGAGTTGACTTCCTTGCGGTTTAGACTAGGCTTTGAATTACTCTCCTCGCCCCAACCGCTTCAAAATTTTGCGGTCTCAATGAGAAACACTCAGCAGGTGATGTAACAAAGAAACAGGAGATCAGAGTCTACCTAACGGCGATGTTATCTCCTTTAAGACACGAGAGACAACCATACGGCAATACACAGTGGCTCCAATATCATAACACAAAACACTAATTATGCTATCCTCTTGAACTAATGGTGATCCTTGTGTAGATATTTTTTTGTGCTTTACAAACTTTAATAGGAATTATTTTCGAACATCAAGCTTCAAATTTACGATTAATTTCCTGTACACCCTTTAAATTACGGGTGACGATAGTTCGTTTACTTTTACTCTTGCGTTGGACTTGCAAGAAAGAAAACTTTATCTTTCGCTCTTCAATCAGCTTTCTGTTCCCTCCTGCCTTTCTCTCGTGGCTCAAGGAAGCCTTCCAAACGCTTGGGAAAGTTAACTCCTTTCGGGAAAAGTGGAAAGGTGGGTCCCGAACTCTGCGAAGAATGGCGAATCAGGAGAAGGCCTCACGCCGGCGGGACGGGTGTTGTCGGTCTAGTGCCGGTTGGGCGAGGAGGCTTACGGCGCCAAATGAGAGAGCCTCGTCTTCGGACAAGGTGAGAGAAGAGGGCTGTAAGGAACGAGTAGAAGTTCCAGCGAAGTGGAAGAAGATGGGTTGAAGAGAGAGGTGTTTCCCTGGACCCCTTCGCTCTGAAGACTCGCCGAAGACGTCGGGGGAACAACTCGGGAAGAGTAAGACGAAGGAGGAACGAATGGAAGAGGAAGAAGAAGAAACTGGAAAGGAGAAGGAAGTGCAGCAATTAACGGGACATCCCCTCCTCGACGCATAACGAGTGAAGAGACGGCATGGGTGCACGCGAAAAAACGTTGCACAACTCACACACGTTGTTTCTTGGAGCACCAGAACTTCCTTTCACCCCAGGAAACATTTTTCGCTCAGCTCTTCCCTTAGGACCGGTGGAAAGGCGACGTCAACAGCGGCGTTGTCGATTTCTCTTCCAGTTCCATCGAGATCCCCGGAGCGGAGATATCGTCCCGCGGGTCCAAGTTCATTCTCATATTAGATAAGTGTTCCGGGGATGCGGCGATGGGCGAGATCGTTCCCGGAGAGAGTCCACCGCCAGGCGACTGGGCGATCCTCCGCTGCGACAGACATTCGGACGCTCCCTCGCGCGTCCGATGACAGGGACCGATAAATCGCCGGCACAGTCGAGCCTTCCCGTTTGGCGATGGGCGGAAGGAAAATGGAAAAAAAAATATATATAAATGATGTCGATCTCTTTAATTCTTCAAACGATCGCGAGATGGGAGGGTGGGGAGGGAGAAGATGACTTCGTCAGGAAATGTTTTCCGTAGTTTTTTCCTCAAGTGGGCAGTCTTTCTATTCGAGACGCAATTATGTTTTTTCTACTCCTCTTCCTTCTCGATGCGAAGTTCCCGCACCGTCCCGTGCATGTCTGCACCCGGGTGAAGGGCGACGATTCCCAGCCCCGTATGGTGATGCGTAGCGCGCGCGCGAGATTCGAATGGAACGTCGCCGTTAGCGTCGAGTGCCTTCCACCCGCAAAGCTCCGAGCACGACTGAGGCGAAGAAGCGACTCCCCTTTGGACGGCTCTCCCTCCCCCCTTTCCTTCCCCGCGGATGAACAGTTACCATGGCAACGAGTCCCCCTCCCATTAAGCCCTCTCAGGGGCCCTACCCCTCCCCTCCGAAACCCTCAAACACCATAACGTCCTTCCCCTACTACTCTACCACCGCAGCCTCCCCCCCTACCGGGGGAGTTCTCCCAACGCTCGCTCCCTGGCCCTTCCTCCAACTCTGCTTCTACTACGACTACTACTACTACATAGCATCTTTTTCCTTCTTCCTCTTCTTATTCATTCCTCTCTCTCTCTCCTTGCTCTACTCCTTTCTCTCTATTTTAAGCTAATCAACACAAAGTGTCCCTGATACTTGTATAATAAAGTTATTTTTAACATAAATACGCGGAAAAGATTGACGAGAAACACAGAACTATTGTAAATGCCAAATTTCCATACTACTGTGTACGGTAGATCTTTTTATGTAACCTCTTGTAGGCTATGGAATGCCTTACCGAAAGAAATAAGGGAATCAGCGAATGTAAATATGTTCAAGAAACGCCTGTACACACATATAATGTAATGAACCACCATGCAAATCAATGAAATATAAAATGTATTGCATTTATGATTTAACGCAGATGAGTGAATCAGTATATTTTGTTTATTACTTACATGTATTCAATATTTGTACATCATAAGGCCTCATTTTTGTTTGTTCGTTTTTTGTCTTTGTAATTAAAAATGTGTTCAACTGTTAACAGTTGGTGCTTATGTTTACTACTAATATTAAAGCTATATCTTGGCAACCCTCTGCTGTTAAATTATCAGTACAAAAGAGTGTGTTGATTATTATTTGTTTTATACTCTCTAAATGTTCCAGAGGACAGAATGTCTCAGAACTTAAATAAATACATAAATGTATGTATGTATTTTCTCTTCCACTATTCCCCGCACTTCCCCGCCCTCGATTCGCTCGTGATTGGGAGAGGGTGCAGCAGCGAGTGGGGGGGGGGGAAGAAGGGGATAGTTTCTCGGGGAGCGCTCGTAACCCTTAATCATTCACCCCTTTCCCGTGTCGCTGCCGACAACCTCTTCCTCCTCCCCCACCCCCAAAATGGGTTTGCCCAATTCCCCTCCTGAGCCCTCACACCCTACTGAAACTCTTACGTCTCTTACTCCCGTCCATCGCTACATCGAAAAATAGAGAATAAGGATAGCTATTATGTCCTTCAGAATAACGCTCAATTTTCAACAATGGTGTGTTGACTGACAAATTTATAAATTGCGTACGTGAATTACCAACTGGTTGCAAACAACATGTATTCGTCGACGATGGTAGTTCCGGATCAGTTGAGCTGACATCCGGAGCGGTATCGTATTTACCTGGATATAAAATTAAATTTATATAATTAAAAAAACCTAGTTATCTGGCGAGAAGAGATCACAAATATAAGATAGAGCCTCCAAGGCAGCTCTCAAACACATTGAAATATTCCTTCCTGCATCGGGGGATAAGGGATTGGAATGAGTTACCCAAAGAAGTATTAGAGCCCTTCCCAAATAAGACACTGACGTTAATGACGAGATTGAGGGGAGTTGTACTGTGAGGGTTTTCCCCCATATTTTTCTAAGGTAATAACTTTGCTTTTTTTGTATTTTTTGGTAATGCCATTGTTTTAATTTTTACATGTATGTATAATGGTATTTTCTCAGTATCTGTGTTACCACCGGACCATATGGTCTACTTGTAGCAAATTCTTAATAATAATAATAATAAGACCCCCCCTTTTTCCCCGAAAAATATGTCTTATACGGGGAGGATAAGCCAGAGAGTATCCATACTGATATTTAAAGTTATGTAACACGACTTTTCGAAATTCTTTGAATGATTTCTTTCCTTAAGCATTCAAACAACATTTAGAAACACTTACTGCTCAATTACAAAACAAGCAAAGCATCTCACATTCTTTCAAAACTGGCACTGGGTACTTCCCTGAGGGCTCTCCCACCTGGTTTATATTTTTCTTGGAATTTGAGCCCCAATAGTGGGGGGTATTATGTGTTGGGGGGGGGGTCTTATGTTTAGGTAAATACGGTACTCAGGAGCGTGGTCGGCAATCTGTTATTTGTTATTTACAAAACAATATCAACTCCAGGGAGATTCTCTGTCGAATGAATATACAAAAATGTATTATTCCCTTGTAGCACATCCACAATAACAAAAACTGAACAAGGCTCTAAGACCCTCCTTTAAACATTCATTCACTTTTGTCTTTTCCCTACTTCCCTATCCCCTCCCTTCCTTTTCAAGGCTGTATGTCCGAATGACCCTTGCCAGACCTCTTTTTAGCGGCATGCTGGGAATGAAGTAGCTGTCTGCCAAGAACCAAATTATCGACAAAAGTACCTGAGAAAATATAACTCGACATAGATTATGGCCTCTCCCAGATAATGTTGAATTAAAGTTCTGACCGAATTTTAAGTTACTCGGAATATATGACAGCGAGTTGACGTAACTCCTAATCTGATTAATTGTCAATGGTGAGCCCAACTTTCGTGAATTACCTCAGAGCCCCGACCATGTGACGTGAGGATTGTCCACGGGAGAGCCAATACAAGTCACGCGGGTAAACTTTGGAGCTTAAAGAATTTGAAGAGGAATGGTTGAGAAATAGCATCCTGGTAGTTTCAAATGGAGGCAATGCCGTATTCAAATCTGATCCAAAATTGATCCTGTTCCAGTGATAAAATTGTATTTATCTTACTTAATTATGTTTTTTCATGTTGATTTGTTGTATAGCATGGTTAAAATCTTACATGTCGAATAGAGACCTCAAAAATGCACCAAGAACCTTGGTTCCTGTTGTTTCCTTTTTATGGATTTTCCATTGTTGTATAACATGGTTAAAATCATACATGTTGAATAGAGACCTCAAAAATGCACCAAGAACCTTGATTCCTGTTGTTTCCTTTTTATGGATTTTCCATTGTTGTATAACATGGTTAAAATCTTACATGTCGAATAGAGACCTCAAAAATGCACCAAGAACCTTGATTCCTGTTGTCTTTACATGTTTAAACATTTTTTCATCGACCAACCTGCTGTTATTATTTTTTGTGTACCTACTAAAAATATCGCCATATTTTTTTAGGTTTGATTTAGTGGAGGAGAGTGGAGTCGAGTGATTTTTGTGCGCAAAGAGTAACGTGTCGTGCCAATTTCATCCCTGCATGATTGGCAGCAGTCTGTATAGATACAGGCAGAACGGCGCCTACCCTGGAGGGGGACCCTTGCAACTTCAGGGCAAAACATTGGGGAGAGGTGAACATGGAGGATTTTTATGAAGTGGAGCGAAAGGGGGAGTTATGGGTGGCGCATTCAGTCGACTCTCAGCGGATGAGTGCTTAAGTGATTCAGCGTCATGTAAATTCAACGGACAGATATATGCACTTCGAGTGCTCTCTGGAGTGTAACCGGGGTGGGATTGAACTTCCAGTGGTTGTAAGTAGGGTGCCGTGGAATCGAACCTGGTCGGGGGTTGGCAGCTGAATGGTAGCAGCTGTAGAACACCTGATACCTTTAACAGTTGGATTTTAGCCAACGTGAAGCGAACGGAGCGCAGCTGTATGCTGTGATTTTTACATTGAGGTAAAAGTCCAGTAATGCTTCAGTAAGTACGTCAGTATAAATATAATTCCGCCCGGTTTATGCCGAGATTTTTTACCAGTGGTAAAAATATTCTCTTTATGCGCGCACCTGAAGGTGTAATCATCATGGATGCTTCAGTAGTGATCGATAGAGGTAACTATTAGAACAGTCTCAACCAATGTCGATTTCGAGTACAGAGAAATGTTGATCGCATAGCAGAGAACGGGGATTGCATAATTGAAGCTGCATAAAACTCTACCTCAAATGGCTTATCATTAGATATTTTTATATTAATGTTTACCTCGGAGTAATTTGTGTTATTGGAGGGTGCTTTAAATAAGGCGTGTGTCCTATTATTGAATTGAATAAGAATAAAAGTAATATGTTTTTTATCTTTAATAACTCGTGCTGATATTAAATTTGATTTACGCAAAATTACGAATTCTACTGCAAACAGGAGTCGAAAAACATATTTTGCAAATAGTTGATTGCTAAAATTCATTATTTCCTTCATTCCTTTCTTTTCGGGATACGACCAGATTTGGTACGAAAGTAGAGCGGTGTCCTGCAAGCAGCGACTTAATGTTTCCACACTATTTTTATGAATTCCGACCTCAATCTCAACACTGTCACTATCAAGGCCATTGAATTGTTAATTTCTTCGTATTATTTTGATTTGTCACCAAGGTATCGTTATCTGACCGTGGTCGATGTTTTCTAAAATTTTGTAGAAATTTTCCTCCGAATATTCTCATCAACTATACACATTTCTCTAAGTTTCAATGAAGTTAATTGTTGAGATGGGCTTTAGCCACCAGGGTGAGAAAATAAATATTTTAATTCAGTATTCGATTGTGATCGAGATACGTTTTCGCTCAGTCACGCTCCACAGCCGTAGCTCGTACTCCCTCTCGTGCTTTGTAAGCTCTTTTTCCGACACTTAGCCAGCACGCAGGTTCGTACCACGCAATCAACTCTGGGGGTATTAAATGCGCGTCTGCACCATAACCCCTTTCGTTCCTCGCGTCCATAACTTCAAAACCTTCCGTGTCCCAACTCGACGGACACTTTCTGTTCTCTATATCCTCGATCCTGTCTCCTCCGGGCAGGCAAATCTTCTCTCCATTTCCACGCGTCCTTCCATCACCATGCCTTTCATTTCCTGCGTAAGCCGACTTCAACACTATCTCCCTCATCGTATTCTCCATCCGGCGTACGTCTCGCGAAGTGACTTCGCTGCTTCAGGCTGAATTGCAGTTCAAAAAGAGATGGCAGGCTGGTGCAATATTCAACATTAAATATCGCATTACGATATCGATCATCCTACCCCGTTTTGGCGAACGATTTACCGAAGTATATCTGATTTTCCTCAATACAGACAAATCACACACAGCCAGATATCGCTGTATCGATTTGAGAAGAAATATGATGGTATATGTATATTTAAAATTATTCACCATATTACTGAAAACCAAAGGTATTTTTCCTTTTATTATTGCTGAGCAATGATTAGAATCTTATTCTGAAGTTTTAAATTGAAGCATTTAAATAGATTCTACACAATTTTCTGTTTTCTTTTCATCGTTAAGTTAAACATTAGCAAATGAGTATTCTCAAGTACTCCATCTTAAAATTGACTTCAATCTTTTCTTCATAAGTTGTGCGTATTTATCTTCCTATTAAAGTAGTAGTTTTTGATAAAGAGAATTAAAGTATTAAAGTAGTAGTTTTTGATAAAGAGAATGGGGAGGATAACTGTATGATGAGGGCGAATGGTGAAGTAATTGATCAAGTGGATGATTTCGTTTACTTAGGTAAGATGTATGCAAAACATGGAAGAATTGATGAGGAGATAAAGAGACGTGCGAATTCTGGAAGGAAGGTGGTAGGTAGCATGTGGAGCATATCAAGGAATGAGTGCTTGTCTAAGGAAGCGAAAATTGCCGTATACAAAAGTGTACTACTTCCCACTTTGCTATATGGTAGTGAAACATGGGTATGTCAGGATAGACATAAGAGTAGACTAAACGCCGTGGGTATGAGTTATCTGAGGAGTATTTGTGGCAAAAGTAGGATGGATAGGGTCAGGAATGAGTTGGTCATGAATGAATGTGGGTTAAATGATCCAGTAATGGACGTGTATGAAAGGAGTGTGCTTCGTTGGTTTGGCCATATTGAGAGAATGGATGAGAGTAGAATAGCGAAACAGATATATGAGAGTAGAATGAATGGTGTGAGAGGTAGAGGTAGGCCGAGAAAGTTGTGGTTGAATGTGATTGAGGAAATTCTTAGGAGGAGGAATGTTAGGAGTCTTAAAAACAGGAGGGCGTGTATGAAACAGTGTATGGGGGTGAATGAGGCAATATAGGTTTGCAAGGATAGGTCAGAATGGAGGAAATTATTGAAGCAGAGTTAGGTGTACAATTATGTATCAACGAGTGAAACATTTTGACTGTGCCTACCCCGGAAGGGAACGGCGTGATGGGTATGTATGTATGTACGTATTAAGATCAAATTTCCCATTACAATTGATAAACACGTTTTGAAAACAATAAAGTGACACTTTTCTCCAATGCGGCGCATCAGGCTCTTCCTTAGCGATGTAAAATTCTTTTGGGTTCATACTTCCCAAAATAAACACGCGATACATCGCCGGTGGCATATGATCGCATATTGGTCTTTACCGCATGTTTCGTGATATCTCATAGAGATTGAGGCATCTTTTATATGAAATGATATCGCACCGTGCACTATATTAGATACCTTGGTATAGAAAATCATGGGTCATCCCAGTTTGCTCGATTTCGCCAGGGCACTGACTAATTGCGTAATCCACAATGTAATAAATTCATGATGCAGCACTTCGCATCTCATTGAATATAACCACGTGGTATAGTATAGAATGTATACAAATATCGTGCATGAATGATATCTCAGATAGAATTTTATGTCACATCGAGTGCTGCTGCAGCTAAACCCATCCATTACATCTACATCTACATCTACGTCATACCCTGAAAGCCACCCAAAGGGTGTGTGGCAGGGGGTGCTTTCGCACCAGACATGCATGAATGATATGGTAGAACACCGACATTACATTAAAACCCGCGTACCACACATGCAAAGCGCCAATTAAAAATCTAATACCCAAGAAACATTCTATCTTCAATCGTTCCAACATGCAAGGGATACAAAGACTACTACTACAGATTCAAAATATCATGCATAAATAAGAACATCAATATTTACATCATGCATAAATAAGAGAGTAGAGAATATAATGAGAAAGATTTACTGCCTGCCAATTGTCAATACTCGAACTATTCATGACGACGATCACAGCGGTTAAGCGGTTAGGAGGTTAAGCATATAATTTAATCTACGCTGTGATAGCGATTCCCATCCTAATTCTTCTAACAGTCCAGACACACTAGCCAACTTATCGTAGCATCGTTTCACAAACCTAGCTCCTCTTCGCTGTACGCGATCTAACTCTGATATCAACCCCGTTTCGTATGGATACCATACACTAACAGCATTAACATTGAGGCATCATATTACTCATGGGATTACTTACAATTATTACTATTACTATTGCAAGTCACTTGCAAGCGACATGTTTTACCGTTTCCAATGTTTAACCTTGGTCTTCCGTTACAGGGGGCTAATAGGGGTAGTTATCTACCGCGGTTCATACTTGAATAGTTAATGACTTCTACTTTGCTCGCAAGTAGCATATTGATTAACCGATGTATTGGAACTGCATGAGGTTAAACAATGTGAATCTTGATTTAAATTTGAGAATACCAAATAAAACTTTAAAGGGCCCGTTGGTCTTCTTCATGCATACGGAAGTTCAGAAGGAGTAGAGTATAAAAAAAGGAACTTGCAGTGTGGCTTATTGCTGAGCAGAAACAATGATGACATTATGCAAGCATGAATGAGATAATATGTATACTCAATTGTATCATGTAATCATGCTCAGTAGCTTGGAGTACACGGTAGGAATGGTGAATGCTTTCACTAACAATTTTTAAGCCAAATTCAATATTGAGATATTCTGACGGTGGGCAATGCGAAATATTTTACGGAAATATATATCGGTCGTTCTATGGTGCAAACCATCTGCGATTTTATCACCAGCTCTCTAAAGCAGGGATTTAAACATATGTGTTTATACAATTTATGTAAAAAATAGACTTTAAAAATAGCGCAAGTTCGGCTATCGCGGTGTTTGTCAAACTTTTTTGAGCCTTCGCCCATTAGTTCCGCAAAACTATACTACAGAGTGTCCCATTGATCGTGTGTCATTTTTGACCTGTAATTTTAGGCACTATATTTTATGCCATATAGATGAAATTTGGTACCTGGGTAGAAAAAGGTTGTAAGTTTTGTTGAGTGTAAGCAAAATTTTATAAATTTGACTTTTTGACCCCAGAAATAAGGTCCAACCAAAAATCCAAAATTTGCCTTATGGGCTTTCAATGTTAAATTATTCGAAATACAAAAAAGACAGAATTCTTTTTCGAAACTTTCAATTATTAGGTTTTTGGGCATGAAGAACACATTAGAAGAGCTTTCGAGTTCGAAAATACAACCGTGACCCCTGAAAGGGCACAGTCAAGGTCACAGGAGTGACCAAAAGTGAATTGGCCCTTACAAACCAGTCGAATCACAGGTTCAAAAAGGTGCCAAGGTCGATGGTAAGATCTCCAGGTTACTCTTGTCATTCCTTGACCTTAAAGGGTAACTCTGGGGTCAAAGGTCACAGGGGGACAAAAATGAATCGAGCCAACAAATGTATCGAATCATAGGTTTAAAAAAGGTGCCATGGTCGATGGTAAGGTCTTCAGATCCCTCTTGTCATCTCTTGACCTTCGAGGGCTACTCTGGGGTCAAGGATCACAGGGTGACAAAAATGAATCGAGACCACAAACGAATCGAATCATATGATTAAAAAGGTGCCAAGGTCGATGGTAAGGTCTTCAGATCCCTCTTGTTATTTCTTGACCTTAAAGGGTAACTCTGGGGTCTAAAGTCACAGGGGGACAAAAATGAATCGAGCCAACAAATGTATCGAATCATAGGTTTAAAAAGGTGCCAAGGTATATAACCAACGCCTTCCAACTTTAAAGTTTAAAATCGCAGAATACATGATTCATTCATTATTTGATTATAGATCATTAAAATAAAGTTGAAGTTGCAATTTTGGAAACGATATTTTTTTAGTTAATATAACTGATAGGTATCCATCCGGGGACATGGATATATGGTTATTTGTTCTTCAGCCCCCCAAGATGTAATAATGGAAACAATATTTTTTAATCCATAAAACTGATAGTTTATCCATCTGGGGCCATGGATATATAGTTCTAATTTGTCCTTCAACCCCCCACCCCCTGTACCTCCCCCTTGTTCATTTCTGCTCCCCTAGATTAAAGCATTCTCCACGAGGAGGTGGTTGCGCCCACTTTGGAAACCATCTCACTATTCTTTTGTATGCCCCTAAGCCGAAGAATTACGTAAGCAAATCGATGCTCTGCATGTAGCGATACTGTTCGAGATTTCGAGATAAAAGTTACAAGTTAACATAACTACGGAAACGTACCACCAAGTTAACAAAGATACCGTTTTATTTTTTCGAGATTCGACTTTCGCTACTGCCATAGAAGTCAAATTCCTTTCGGGGGATCGGGTTGCTGTGGTGGCTAGAGTACTGGCTAACCATACGGACTGCCAGGGTTCAAATCCCTGCAGAGGAGGATGTTTTTCAGAGAAAACCCGATCCCTACTTCCCTACTTGAGTGACTCAAGATGAGTCTCTTTTGGAGGGCACTTCAAGCGCAGTACTCCGTCTGTCGGATGAGACGTTAAACCGTGATCCCCTTGTCGCCTTTCGTTAAGAACAGGCTAATGCCGACGCCGGGTTTCTATCCACCCTTCCTCCCTTACCTATCCCTTATGGCGCAAATGACCTTATCTGTCGGTCACCTTCCCTAAATATCCAATCCAAGATCAATCTGGACCCCATATTCCCTCGCACATGGTATTTGGCACTAAAGGCAAGAAACGAGTGAAGAAACAGTACTCCGTCTGTCGGATGAGACATTAAACCGTGGTTCCCTTGGTGCCTTTCGTTAAGAACAGGCTAATGCCGACGCCGGGTTTCTATCCACCCTTCTTCCCTTACCTATCCCCTATGGCGCGAATGGCCTTATCTATCAGTCACCTCACCAAATATTCAATCGATCCAATCGCAACATCCTTTCGCGGAGTCGCCATATTGCATAATATCCAAATCGATACCTCGATAATATCAAAATATCGCAGTGTATATCGCTATATTGCAAGGCCCCGGGGAAAGGAGGAGAGGATCGAGGGGAAGGCGTTGGAGGAGCGCTTCAGTGGGTTTCCCGACATCCCTTCTCCTTATCTTCTATCTCTCTCTGCCCACTCTCCTTTCTACACTGTGGACACTCACTTCCTAAAACCCCAATCCCCTCTCTTCCTCATCCCCTGCTTGCCAGTCGAAGAGGGCGTGGTGGGGCGATTCGGTTTCCCGCCAGGCAGAAGTTTTCCGAACGTCTTCCGAGCCCCTTCCAAAGCGACCCTACCCTTCCTTCTTCACATCTCGTTTTATTGCGTAGGAGAGCAGAGAGACACGAGCAAGTTTTTACTGTGTGCGGATTCCTCTAGGGGCGAGGCGAGCGACCAAGTGAAGACTCCCCGTCCCTTCTCCGGTGGAGAACTCCCTCAGGGGCTTTGTCGCAAAGGAGTCAAGGGGTTTCGCAGGGTCTCAGTCCCTTCCCTTCGACTCCCCTCCTCTCCACCTCGCTCCACCACCCCCCTCCCCCCACCATCACGCTAACGCCCACCCTTATCTTCGAGTGCGGGATCTGCCCGCCAGGGGGACACCTAGTCGGGCCATTGTCGGCGCAGCTGCTCTTCGAGTGTGGAGACCGGAACTCAACCGGCCGATTGCAATCGGGCCTCTTCGGGTTCGCGCTTTTTTATGTGGATATTTTTTATGATCGGAGGGTTTGCTTTGCATTAATTTATCATTTACTACAGCGACAATGAATGGTTCTGTTGATTTTCTTTTCGAGTATCGATCAATTTTGATTTATGCCTGTGTAACACTCGGTGGATAACACATGGGCATTGAAATACCTGGTTAGGGTGTAAATGATAAATCATGGATTATCTCTCCAGTTCACTCCCTCAGAACGTTTTGACGTTTGATACTGCTCAAATAAATGGATGATGGTTGACTACGCTATTATGTGGTAGGTCAGATTCAATTATAAATCTCTTTATAATCATCCTCCGCTTACGTCAAGGTAATGTTTTCGTTTCAAGAGCTTCTCAATGTCCAAATTTCCAAAAATCTAATTAAGATATATGTGCCTGGGTAAGGAAGCGAAAATCGCCATGCAAAAAAAGTGTACTTCTCCCTACTTTGCTGTATGGTAGTGAAACATGGGTATGTTAGAATAGACATAAGAGTAGACTAAACGCCGTGGGTATGAGTTATCTGAGGAGTGTTTGCGGCAAAAGTAGGATGGATAGGGTCAGGAATGAATGCGTAATAAATGAATGAGGGTTAGATGCTCCAGTAATGGACGTGTATGAAAGGAGTGTGCTTCGTTGGTTTGGCCATGTTGAGAGAAAGGATGAGAGTCGAATAACGGAACATATATGAGTGAAATGAATAGTGCGAGAGGTAGAGGTAGGCCGAGAAAGTTGCGGTTGAATGTGGTTGAGGAAATTCTTAGGAGGAGGAATATTAGGAGTCTTAAACACAGGAGGGCGTGTATGAATCAGTGTATGGGGGTAAATGAGGCGAATGAGGTTTGCAAGGATAGGTAAGTATGGAGGAAACTATTGAAGCAGAGTTAAGTGTACAAACATGTATTTATGAGTGAAACTTTGTGACTGTGCCTACCCCGGAAGGGAGCGGCGTGATTTGTATGTATGTATGTTCGTAATGGTAATTTTTGACGAGGTTTAGAAGTTAGGTATACCTCCTTTAATAAACGATATTTCTTTGGAGAGCATTCACGCACCATTTCTCATATAAATGATTGGTATTTTTTGGCAAATATCTCCTAAAGTGGTCCGGTAAGGGGCTGCTACATTGGTATATTTGGAAAGAGGATAATTTTCTTTACAAAATGACCAAATTCATTGATGTTTAGGTAAAATGACGCATCTTTCAAACTAACTTAAGGAAAAAATAGGCCGAAACAAGTGCCTCGGTGTACAAATGTGGGTTTGTGAGTGAAACTCTGTGACTCTGCCTACCCCTCAAGGGAACAGCGTGGTTGGTATGTATCTATGTATGTAAGACGTATGTAGCTAGGTAGTCATCCACCATTTTCCTGTGTAAACTCCTTGCAAAAGTTAGCGTCCAAGGAGGACAGAACCATATAAATGATGAAAAAGATCACGCTAAACAATATAACTGTCGTATGCTAAAACTCCATGGTTATAAATTTACTTAATGGATATGTGTTGCAATTAGCCTAAAAATCGAATTTTATTGCAAACTACAAGGTTAATTATATGCAATTTCGGCGGTTAAACCTCCTTCTAATGAGGTTTTCGTACCTTGTATATATTCCATTCTTTGTAAGAGGTTTCCATGGGTTATTAAAATTCCGGTTTTCGGCACTTGCCCTTCTGTTTCATGCATATTCATTGCATTTGTCTCTTCTCTGCATATTTGATAGCTTGCGCTAAGCCACCCGAATAACCATTTGTGGCATTCAAGGTTGCTTAACAAAGAAGCGTCGGAATTCTTCGCTAGAGTTCCATTTTAATTTTTCTCTTGTACCTGTACCAGACAAATTTCTTCTCCATACCCTTGGCCAGAAATACGAATGCCGGTGGATGAGCATAAATTCTCCAAGCAGTCTTGAATGCTTATTATCTTGAATTTCTTTGCATTCGTGGGATTTGAGAACAGTGAAGGGGCTTGAAAACAAAATCAGTCGTTTCGGTTATCTTCACGAAGAAGTAAAGGTATCGGTAAGTGAAAATTTTATTACTATGGCAATGGGAATGAGGAATGGACTTGTAAAACTCTTCTGCAATTTTTACTCCCAAATGGCAAATCAAAATATTGGCATGGAACTTATTCAGTAAAATCTCAGAGCTCTAAAAACAGTGCAGGCCGCACAATTCCTTAAATGCGGGACTTAGAAAAATGGTTTTGATTAACACGGACCCACGACACTCTGCTCGTCTTCTTTACGGCCCGATTTGTAGGAATTACTAGTGCTTTTGAACACTTGAAAAAATAAAACTCTCTTGGACAGTGTACTTGCTTTATAGAACTCAGCACAAAGGAGAGGCAATTTACTTCCTTTCTTCTAATAAAAATTTTTAAAGGTTTGTTTATGTTTCCAGAGATCTACAGCTGCATCGTTGATCTCATCTAAGATTCTAATTATTCAGATCCAAATTCTCCTCTCGCCTCGTTTCATCTATCGACGAAACCATGAGTCGTGGATGCTTCATGAGTGCAGTCAAAAATCAAAGGCATTCCTTCTGGCACGGAAATTATTTGATCAGTGGAGCCGAACAACTGCTTGCCCGGGATTACAAGTTCTATTCAAAAGTGGATGCATCAGTTCCCCCCGATTCTTCTCTTCAGTGTTCCTTTTACGCTTTTATGTGAACCGCGTCTGGGCAAATGGCCACTATTGAGCGTTTTCATGTTCCAAAGGTAATCAAAGCCAAATATCTCGAGGGTCCACCGAGTTAGGAGTAGTTCCCGACCGTTCCCCTAGAGGGGGGTCTTTGTGGGAGGTAAGAGGAGGGGGGAGGAAGAGTTCTCGCGTTCGCATTATTGGGGAAAGAGATAGAGGAGGGGTTTTCAAGTCGCCTTAGCATTTATTTTGAAGCAATGAAGTTACAACGCGTTTTGACCACGTAAATATTTTCGGCGGCTATTCCGCACCTTGATTTTTCCCGCAGCCCTCCTCCCGCCGTGCTGATCCAATTAATCACGCATGTGTTGGTGCACCCATCTCAATTTCACTCTACATTCTGGACTGGTGTTAACGCAATGGATTAATTAGCTGAGCTTTCTGAATAAGTAATACGGTGGACGTCATTCGATTGGAACGGTGGATCCCAACATTTTATGTTCTCATACTCCCGAAAAACAATCACTGATTGAGTGTCGGTCGGTAAAAAAAATATATATATAACCTTCGATTATTTCGAAAGCGGACAGAACACATTCTTTTTTTTCCTCTATCGAATTTACCCCCGCTCTTACTTGGCTCAAACCACTGTTTTCTCTCATGCTAACTGGATAATATGGAAACCCTGGTAAATAAGATTCTAGGAATCCAAAATTTGGGAGTGTGACGCTTTAATTTTCAGAAACAGTTCATCCCGCACCTTAAATAAGACCGTGTTTCATACTAAAGTTTGAGCCTCTAAGGAATTTGCTTATGTGGAAAGTTCATTTGAGAAGTTAATTAAGATCTTTGCAAGGGCGTTTCATTCCACCCAGACACAGTAAACTTAATTCAAATATATCCCAATGCGTTGGGAAGATAACTACTTTCATGTTTACGTTTTATCGTGTCTATAAATTTTCACTTTGTTGGTAAAAATTTCGTACAAAATCATAAGATATCACTATAATGTCTCCATTCGTTCCACCAACACGTGAGGTTTTGAAATTCATGGAAAATTTCAACTAATTATCACAACGGCGCATCCCTCAATACGTGAGTCATGAGCTAGTAAGTTTTCTTGTAACAATCTTTCTCATTGTACATCTCTGAAATTATCCTCTGATAACTTCTGGAAGCAAGTTTCTACATAATTAATTGTATAAATTTTACGCAAATACAGCGTTACAGAACTAACTCAGAAGTCATGTCAAACCCTCAGTGTATTATCTTGAATACAAGAACAT
This sequence comes from Ceriagrion tenellum, assembly GCA_963169105.1. Lineage (NCBI taxonomy): Eukaryota > Metazoa > Arthropoda > Insecta > Odonata > Coenagrionidae > Ceriagrion > Ceriagrion tenellum. The sequence goes on along the minus strand of OY720641.1, from coordinate 122,064,682 downwards.
TGTGCTGTAATGGGTTAGTTTTTGCAAGTCTGAAAGATGCATGCGTGAAAATTTTACGCAATAGTTAATATGGAGACGATTAAGTGATTAAAAACTTTTTTATTATAATTTTTTTCAAAACCAGGATTGATTTGCCATCGTAGAAAGAGGAACGAACTTAGTAAGGTTGTGCAGCCAAAGTTAAAAAAGCAAAATAGGTTCCTTGGATTTCTTAAAGATGAAAGCCAAGAATGGAATTTTACAAATTTTTTAAGGATGTCCATGTGATTGTGCAGGAATGAAATGGTTGGAGGAAAGAAGATTGGATTGTAGACCAACAGCAAACCAATCTCTGGATAGATAACAACTTATATGATCAAACTCCCGTTGTGAGAGCCTTATTCAGAGGATGTACGACAGCAAAAATGCTGTGAGCGTGACACATAGCATCGAAAAATCTCCGATTTTCAAACAAGTCTTTATTATAAATTTTGTCAGTGAACTGAAAGGGATCTTATTTACGATAAAAAGAGCTGTTTGCAGTTTTCTTCAGAGGAATGTTTGATATTAAATGTTTTGATGGTATCTACCATTCCATTACATCATAATTGTTTGGTTGTGATGTTGAAATTTCGTTATTTTCCAGATTTGGGAGTCGCAAAAATTCCCGAATTGGATAAGCGTATTTATATTTGGTCTTTAGTGAATATAATTAATACCAGCGCTGAGAAAAGTACTGTAAACTGCTATATATAGCAGTGATAAACTTAGGTTAAGCGCTCGTTGTGCTCTGCATTACTCCTGTTAGCATTCCCCTTTCTCTATCTCTGTCCACAGCCTTCCTTCTCATCTCTTTTCCTTCTTTTCTCCCACCTCCTATTTCTTTCACTTCATTTGCCCGACTCCCCTCTTTCACACTTCCCTGCCCGCTTTCTTCGTCCCATACTTCGACTGCTCCACCTCTCTCCCCTCCCCTAACCATGCTTCCCCTCCCTCGACATTCCACACTACCCCCTCATCATCGCGTCGACCCCATGTAATTAAGGGCTGAAGGGCGAAATCAAAAAGTAGCGCTCTCAGCAAACCTCCCCTTTTTAGCAAAAAAATATTTATTTCTGGGAAAAAATGAATCCCACGTAAGCTAACACCAGTGCCATTTTACATCTTTTTTTCCATTCGTTACGTATATGTAACTTTCGGAAGTTTTCGCAGCACAAATGGCGGACCGTAAACTAATTTATATTTATGAAACGCGCAAGCGATAGTGTGAAACGGAGCGTGGCGTGCCGCTAATTAGAATTAACCGAGGAAAAACCGTGTGCCTGACGGCACTAATAAGGATTCACGGGGAACCTATACTTCCTAATCAGGACAGCGAAGGGTTTTAATGCCCAAAAAAAAGCTTTAATCCCCCAGAATTTTTCGCAATTGGTACCTCTAGCAGTAAACCCTTCTTAATGAGGCCCTTAATGAGAGTAATGATTTCGGGCTAGTGGGTTACCCAATACATTTCACGTGATAATAAATTATTATCACAGAATCTGCAAGCGCATATAAGGAAATACAGTTTTGGTTATTATTGGACGTAATGCAGCTCTGAAATATTCGTACAAGTGATCGCACCTGTCTGCCAAGAAGGATGACCTTAATGGTAAATATATGTGGAAACCCATTCATAAGTAGCCAGAGTATCGTTGACCTTCATTTTTTGACATCTAGTTTGACTCAAAATTTTACCTTCACAAGGCCTTTCTTTACAAAATACAACTTCACTTTTTGACATCTACTTTGACTCAAAAATTTTTACACATTTCTTCGGAAAGGTTTAAGATTCTCAAATGAAAATTGACTTCAAGATCAAGGCCATGTTTGGCCAAGTTTCGATGAGCATACCCGTTCGACGCTTGCGTGAAACTTTCATCAATTGATAATGAATTAATTTATTTCAGGAGCTTACCTTAAATTATTCTCACCTCTAAATATGCATAACTTGCTGCTGGGAAAGAATCATGTTCTCCGTTGGGCACAGTTGAGAATGATGAACAACAATGGCAGCAAACATTATAAGTGCGAATTTAAAATTAATTTAGCTGTTAATGAAGCAGTAACATATTTCCCTCATCAGTAGTAACACACATTTGGTCATTTATAACTTTTCTTACATTTTCACTTTAACAAGAAAATTATTAATCAAATACGATGATTGTCAGCTAGTGCTAGTCATTGCTGTTCTTCAGAAATTTTCTTTTGCCATGTGAAAGCTTAGTTCAAAGAGAGCCACAAAAACTACGATGAAAAGAACTTTCAGGCTGTTTCGGTTCAAGTTTTTAAGTAGACTCTTGAAAAAGTTCAATCGCGCATTATTTTGAGACATATTACGTCAAAAAAATAACGCGAGTGCACTAGAGTTGATTTGATCATCAGTACAAATGAATATTCTGGGACGGCTTAACGAAGAGATTGAAGTCTAACTTATTCCGAGAACAACTTGTGTTTATTAAGTGTTTATTAAAGTGTTTATTAAAGTCGGTCAATTCTACATAAAATTTGTTTAAAAATACAAGTCTATAGTTCCCTTTGGATGGGTTACAAGGCATTTGTTATATCTTGGGTATGGTCCTGCTAAGCATTATGCTTATCAGCAGGTTCCAGGATTATCGTATCCAGTAGCATCAATTTACATCTTTACATATATACATTTAAACATAAATAAAATATAACCAGCCTTATTTTCATATAAATATTGTCCTCAATAAAATCACTAATACATAAAAATATTGCATTTAAATCTTTTTGGCATTATATGCACATATGACAAATGTAAAGCATCAGTGCTTGTATTAGCATTTCCAGCTGCATCAATTTATCTCTTTACATTAATACATTGAACATAAATACAACTTAGCCACCCTTACATTTATACACTCACATAAATATTATCCTCAGATAAAATCACAAAAACATAAAATTATTAAATTTAAACCTCTGGCACAACATGCACATATGGCCCAAGTAAAACATTAGTGCTTGAATGTCTCCAGAAAGTACTTTTTTAACTTAATTTTTAATTCTCTAATAGATTCTATTTGCTTCAGATCATTAGGTAAGTCATTGATCTGCATTGGCATCTTAACATTCATTCGGTTTTTACCATAGCTATTATTGTATCTAGGTACGTAGTAATGTGTCAAATTCCTCACTTCCATGGAGTGATTATAATCTTTAGTGTATTGTTGAAATAATTATTTTGTATCAATACATATCTATAAAGGTCATTTAAATTTGATATTCCCAGTTTTGCATACATTGATTTATTTTGATCGGTACACCCCTTAATTGTTGTGTGTGCTGAGCCTATATTCTTATCGCTGTGATAATTATAGCTGCCATAATGACACTAAAAACTAATAATTTGATCGATAAAACTTTTTATGGTAAATGTCCGCTTCCGTCACACACCTTTCAAAAATTGTTTTCGACCCTTTCCACATAGCGTATCACCGCGAAATTTTTGTGACAAAAACTAGAAAGATGCCGGTATCTAGTGATAATTTTATTTTGGGGGAATAAGTAATTTACGATAAATAGGATATTTTCCAAGGTTGAGGTGACGTTTTTCCCGGCCGCCATTGCACTGTTTCCACTTTTGACCGCAGCGTGGCGCGACAGTCGCTGAGTTGCGTTTACCCACTAACATCTCCTGTTCCATGTTAATGAGACGTATTTTCTATAAAAAAATCTCCCTCGAGACGGTTGGTGATTAGAAGGGTGGAAATAGGTGGTGTAGGCATGTAGAGACGTATATTTTCTAGAAAATAATCTCCCTCGAGACGGTTGGTGATTAGAAGGGTGGAAATAGGTGGTGTAGGCATATAGAGACGTATATTTTCTAGAAAAAAATCTCCCTCGAGACGGTTGGTGATTAGAAGGGTGGAAATATGTGGTGTAGGTATGTAGAGACGTAAGTTGTAGAGGTGAAGTTACAAATATCCCTCTGTCGGAGCTTTCGCGAAACTGAGAAAATGGCGTGGAATAAGTCGGAAATATGACGAAAATTGGTCATTTTCTAACGTGAATATCTCAAAAACCTGTGGCTTAACAACTTTGCTGTATCTTTTGTTTTGTACTGTAATTCTTCAAGAAGTAAAATATGTCACAGTCATTATCCTTAATATCACCAATTTCTGGGAAAGTGTTTGAAAGGTGTGTGACGGAAGCGGACATTTACCCTTTTTATTTTTGATCTTTTATTAAAATGATGATAAAATATTGCTGCCTAATTGGCAATGCGAGAATTTGGCATACTTGATTTTATAACTTTTATGCTGCGTTAAGTTCTTTCACTAGTACTAAGTATTAAAACTTATGTAGCATGACAGTTAGTGTGTTTTGTCGAAAGTTCACCAACTACTGCACAATCTTGAGGTGGTTGGAAGGATACACTGGAAGAAAAACATTTACTTCTACCAGGCTAATATCCAAAAAGTTCTATCATCTTCATTTCAAAAAAACCCAAATTCAGACTTAATTTTGAAAACGACAGATCGTAATCAACCATTTCATCGACGAGTTCAGCAATTTTGTTTCCAAGGGAAAATCTTACTTTTGACGAGAGTCCTGAAGATGGACCGACCCACATCTGTGAGTGCATAAATGTATTGAAAGCACCGCAGTGTTGAGTAGGGTTACAGCTGAAGGCGCGCAACTGTGGAGGCCATTCCGTCTTTTATGAGCTATTTACTCCTTTAGTGGGATATATTCGCGGCTTTCCTCAGAGAATGCGACGATAAAACGAAGAAATTTCCATTCGTTGTTTTTGTAGTCAAAGGTGGTACAAAATAGACCCTGAACATGTCAGAGTGAGTACTTCAATTTTATTTCACAGCTACTGAAGTAGGCTATTTTCATGTTTTTATCCTGAAAATTTCAATTTTTATAGTAGTACACGCGATCTGCGGAAAGGAAAAATATGTCTAAATGTAGCATTGATTTATTTTCACTCCTCATGGAAAATTTTCGATCTTTTCGAAATTTTGAACCTATGACGATCTGAGTTTTTTTATGTTGTTTGTGATTCTATCAAGCGCTGCATTTTTTCACTCAAGGTAAATTGACCAATCACCTCGTAAGACTCTTCGAATTAAGAACAGCGTTAAGTGCTGTTTTCTTCCTTATTGATATAAAATCATTAGTTTTCATCCGAGCTCACTTGAACTGTTAAACCAACAATATAATTATGTTGCCCTGGTTCTAGTCCACGCCATTTAGACTGAACGAATTAGAGTTGACTTCATATACATACCAATCACGCCGTTCCCTTCTGGGTTAGGCACAGTCACAAAGTTTCACTCATAAATACATAATTGTACTCCTAAATCTGCTTCAATAATTTCCTCCATACTTACCTATCCTTGCAAACCTCATTCGCCTCATTTACTCCCAGACACTGCTTTATACATGTCCTCCTGTTTTTAAAACTCCTAATATTCCTCCTCCTAAGAATTTTCTCAACTACATTCAACCACAACTTTCTCGGCCAACCTTTACCTCTCGCACCATTAATTTCACTCTTATATATGTTTTGTTATTCGACTCTCATCCATTCTCTCAACATGGCCAAACCAAGGCCCGATTGGGGCTGTGGCGCCATCGAAAAAGAAGAAGTATGAAAGAAGCTGGCGACCCCATTACAGTACAAGATATTTGGACTTCATACAATCCTCCCCCAATCGTTTGAATTTCCCTAATGCTGTGGTCATGATGTCGGTGGGATTTGAGTTGTCATTGTAGTAATAAAGGGGAATGATGCATATGGCCAGATTGGTAGAAGTATGTTGGGAGTGAGGGTGTGGTGCCGAATAAGCCGTTGTAGTCATAAACCTGCTATTAACGAAGAACGCCGAGGGTTCCAAATGTCTCCTCTTACTCGATGGACGGAGTATTGTGCTTGAAGTGTGCGCCGACAGAAATCATAATAGCGGAACGGAATCTTCTAAAAACTCAAAATCTTCGCAACCTGATTCAAACCTGTACCTCCAGAATGAGAAGTCGGCGTTCCATCCTTAGGATAGGCAAAAAGTGCTGGAATTTAGTGCCTCTGAGTAAAATAACTGTTTCTACTTCAATACAACCGGGTACTACTAAGAAATCATGTTAAAAGAATTGCATACTTACTGAGAATAAAAGAAAACTTTCCCTCTGACTCTTTATTGATAAGTATACTATAAGTCTTACATTAATTAAATTTTACGACTAGAATTCGCTTTTAATAATACGGTTTAACGATGATATTGCATACTACCGGTGCTCCTTGTCCAGCACAAGTAATGCTTTAAAAAACTCCATACCTATTCCAGGAATATTAAATCCCTGCAAGGGATTAACTAGAAAGAGCGTTGGATTTGGTATAAATTCCTCAGTAAACTTTGTGGCACGAGTAATTGCTGAAAATACTATTGTCTGGGAAAGAGATTGGAAACGCCCTTATTGTAGGTTAAACGAGATGTTTTCCCGTCATAATGGAGAACTCTTGCGAATTTTATGTTTTATTATAGTAGCGGTAGGAAGCATAAATGAAATATTGCAATACTAGTGTAGGAAAAAGTGTTATTTTATTTTACTGAAATTCTCAGCAATTAAATTAAAACCATCTACATAAGTCTTAAACATCATCCATTTTTAAATGCAGTACATTTAAAACTGTTTCGTAATTGAAGCATTTTTTGTGATTCTAAAAAAATTACAGCAGTGACTACATGACTTACTTCAGTTTATAAAAACATATATAGACAATTTTTTACAAATGCTTACTAGATAATTGGGAGTAAATGAGGCAAAGGAAGTTTGCAAGGATAGGTCAGTATGGAGGAAATTATTGAAGCAGAATTAGGAGTACAGATTTTTTATGAGTGAAACTTTGTGACTGTGCCTACCCCGGAAGGGAACGGCATGATTGGTATGTATGTATGTATTCATATCTTCTTCGATATGCGAAATAATTAATTTTTTATCATTGTAACTGTTGCTGAGGAACATCAAGATGTCGCGACATGTCATTATTTGGATGTAACATTTTTCAATATAATTCCCTTTAGGATTTTATTTTTCAATATAATCATACAAAAAAATCCTATTACGAATGAATTTCGGTTAGATGCTCCAGTAATGGACATATATGAAAGTAGTGTGCTTCGTTGGATGGGCCATGTTTAGAGAATGGATGATAGTTGAACAACAAAACAGATATATAAGAGTGAAATGAATGGTTCGAGAGGTAGAGGTTGGCCGAGAAAGTTGTGGTTGAATGCGGTTGCGGAAATTCTTGGGAGGAGGAATATTAGGAGTCTTAAAAACAGGAGGGCGTGTATGAACCAGTGTTTGGGGGTAAATGAGGCAAAATAGGTTTGCAAGGATAGATCAGTATGGAGGAAACTATTGAAGCAGAGTTAAGTGTACAAACATGTATTTATGAGTGAAACTTTGTGACTGTGCCTACCCCGGAAGGGAGCGGCGTGATTGGTATGTATGCATGTACGTAATGGTAATTTTTGACGAGGTTTAGAAGTTAGGTATATGTACCTCCTTTAAAAAACGATATTTCTTTGGAGAGCATTCACGTACCATTTCTCATGTAAATGAGAAATGGTACGTGATTGGTATTTTTTGGCAAATATCTCCTAAAGTGGTCCGATAAGGGACTGCTACGTTGGTATATTTGGAAAGAGGATAATTTTCTTTACAAAAAGACCAAATTCATTGATGTATAGGTAAAATGACGGATCTTTCAAACTAACTTAAGGAAAAAACAGGCTGAAACAAGTCCTGAGAGATAGCTAGGGAGTAAAGACGTACGTGACCTCATGATATGCTAACACTAAGATGTGTTGATTTAAGTACTGCGTTTTTCCGTTTGGGTTAATTACCATAGCTTGCCAGCAAGAGTAGCGTAAGTGCAATAAATATTGAAGTGGAATATGAGGTTGCATTTTACCACGGACTCTCCACCGGCGGAAACCAACCGTAGGGCTGCAAACAGCATTCCATCGGAATACGCGATTGAAACGAGCTGCCAACGAGATGGAGCGCTGCAAAACAAGAGCAAACTGGAACCCGCTTCATTTCAATTCGAGGAAAATACTGAAAAATACCCATTCTTGTTTGCAGGCATGCAAATTCTTTCGGATCAGGTTTTCATAAACCAATGATTCCATTTCAACAAATAGATGAAAAGAGAGCAAGGTAGTCCGTGTCCCCGGCATGACGTAGTGGGGTCTGTGGTTTGATTCCCGTTAAGTTGAAATTTTTTCGCTTGAAATCAGCCAACGTTCAACCAGCACCATTGTGCTTGTCTATATATTATACTTTGCCTATCCTCCTTCCATATAATAAGTATAAACATACACGAAGACTACTAAGTATCGGCACAAACGAAATTAAAGCTGTTTGCCAGCAAAATAGCCTCTCAAATGGATAAACATAGGCACATATATACGCACACCGAGGGAAAAGCAAACCCGATCCATATTCATATTTCCTCCAAACATTCTTCTCGCCCGCTCTCCCGGTCCCTTCCTTATATTCGTTACGAAAAAATAATGTTTGTTTTCGGCAGCGCACGCTGCGGGAAGGAATGTGGAGTGGGTGGGATATTGGAAGCGAGGAGAAACAAGGGGGATGGGTGAGATGGGGAGGGGGAAGGGGTAGAAATGAAGAGAAACGGGGAGGTGGGAAAGAGGGGAGGGATGAGGAAAGTGTGACAGAGACCCTTGCTGAGGGTGAGGGGGAAGGGAGGGAATAGGGAGGGGCGTATTTTTTATTGTTGCGGATTGAAAGGTTGAGGGGTAGGAGAGGAGTTGGAAGGGGCGGGGAATCGAAGGTGGGGAGCGGTGGGGGGGGTGCTGAAGGAGTAGGAGGAAGAGGAGGAGGAGGAGTGGGGAAGAAAAAACATTTGACGGATGGCACCCGCCGATAAAAGAGCACACAGGAGGAGAGAGGAGCAATTCGCTCGTTTAAGGGCCCCGCGCGTTTATTTCCAATCCAGGCGGGGCGAGAAATGGCGATTCCAGTTCGCCAACCGGGTGAAGGGGAGGCATAGACGGGCGGGAGAGGGGAAACTGGGGCGAATGGTGTGGGCATATGAGTGCCTCGGAGGTGGAGGGGGCATGAGATGATAGAAAAAATACGGGGATGTGAGTGAAGGGGGAGGAGAAGGTGAAACTGTGGTGCGGGAATGGCCAGCACCACGGAGTGTGCTGCTGTACGGCCAGGGGCGGGGGGGGGGGTTGTGAACAGTGTGCAGGGGGGGGAGAGAGGCAATGGGTGTTTTGGGGGGTTTGGGAACACAGAGCGTGTGCCGTGATTGTTCCCGGGGCATGTGCGTCCACAAACAGGGGCGTCAGTGGAGGCAGGGGAGGGTTTTCGAAGGCCGGGTGAGATTTTTCGCCGGAGATAGGGAAGGGTGTGAGTGGGTTGTCGGTTTGTCGAAGCGGCGAGGAGACAGACAAGAGTGATGGAGCGAGTCGCTGGCTTCCAGCTAGAGTCCAGCTGGCTCCAGTTTTGGCGTTTCAATTTCGGTTTTACTCGGACATGGACAAGCAGGCGCGAGCCGAAATTGTTTTGCCCCAATGGGAAAGAGTCTATTTAACAGACGGTAAGGCTGTGGCATATTCGAATTTCAATATGAATTTTCAGAATACAAAAATGACATTGTCCAACGATAAGTTGAAGAGTAGAGATATCTGACGACAGTTCTGAGGGAGGACAGGATGCTAAAGGTCAGATTGTAAGCGATGGAAATATGAGGATATGGAAGCATGCCGAATATAAAAATGGCAAAGAGAATCAATGTTGAATGAATAGCTAAAATAAACGGGCAAAAACAATGCGTGTTAAATATTTGGAGAATGAAAGACAAGCTAACAGGACACGTTCTGAGAAACGATAGCATCTTGGAAATAATAAGGGAAAGGGAAAGAAACGTGAAGAATTTCCAAAGAGCACCAGAAATGGAATACATCAGGTAAATTATGACCAAAACTATTACTATCTAGAGACTACACAGTCAGTTGTAGTGGAGAGTTACCGCAAAGTAATTTTCAGAATTTTAAGCTGCTCATCACGCGCTATTTGATTTTTCAGCGCAGAATGAGCGAAACAGTATCGAATCATATTCCATAAACCATGAAGTTATAAAGAGTAGTTAATATTAAAAAAGTTTTTGCATCAGTCGAACTAATATATATTCTGAGCTGTCAGTGTGTGTCCTCCACCCTGGCTAAGCAAGAAATGTGAATGTAGGCCAGAGTTATTGAAACGTAGTTGATGCCAAGCAATTGAATGATTAAACATCTGAATGGTAGGTTTTAGGGACAATGCCATAGTCAAAATTTTCACGACAGTGTTTGAGAAGCTATTAAAGATCCATCAGGAATAAATACAAGCTGCATATTCATGACTGCAACAATATGCGCTCCTCGTTCTTCTTTGCCCTAGTTTGACCACACGCAAAATATGGAGCGGGGTATGGTTTTAAGACTTAAAATGACATAATTTCCATAAAATAAAGCACTCACACACGTCATTTTGTGCACGGCAAGGTGTCTCACCTGCACTCATAGAGGAAACTCACGTTAACAAGGAAATCGGTAGAGAAAGGGTGTGCCGAAAATGGCCAGCGGCGTCGCCCAACTCCGGCATAGCCTGTAGGTTTTTGTGGTCTAGGTTTCGAAAAGGTCAAAACAATAATGGCTTAGCGATGAGGAACACGGATGAATAAGCGTTGAATATGGACGGGGAGAAAGAAGACATTAAAATTAGCTTAAGAGTGTATGTCTACGGGTAACGAAAGTTCTCCAACTCAGGGTACTCAAGGGTAGAATATTGTATAAGTGAGGAATACCGAAGGAAGGAAAATGAACTGAAAATGGAGATCGGACTAAAGTGTCAGTAAATCAGACTAGAGTGTGATCGGAGTGCCTGGGTGACTGGCTCTTAGCTTGTTGCAGTCATCATAAGGGAGCGAAAAGAAGGAACTTACGTACGCCTTCATCAGTCTGGTAAGATATGTCCAATATTGTGTCGCTCATACCATTCATAAAGATGTAGAGCGTCTTTAAATAAATATCCTCCGTTTAACCCTAATACTGATATGATTTGAATCATTTTGATAGCTTGGGATAATTAGGTCTAGCCTTCGCGTAAGTGTCAACTACCCTAGTCATTCTATCAAACTACGTTCGAAGACGAGATCTGACGATTGTATTGCGTCACAGAGAATGTTAGAGATTTTGAACAGCATGAGGGGGCGTATAAGTTACGAATAATTTGAATGTGATACTAAATTGAAAACATCCATAATTTTAAAGAGAAAATGCAAGGGAAGACTTCTCATAACGGATTTATTGGCAGGATGAGCCAACATATCATGCCGTGGAATACTTGTGATGATGGTACACTGCCTAGAATTTCACAGCATTATTATTGTATTTTCATTGGCATCAAAATCGCATTGCTCTGGCGATTGACATTGAAGAGCAATGTCCTAAAAATATCGCGATTCTCAGTCGGTTCACTGACTATCCGTAAATCCTTAATGAGTGCCAAATGTGGAAGGCAATTCGGCATGATTTACAATATCATATGGCAGGTATGCCGCTGGCTGTTGATGATTCTCGCATGAGAATATGATCATGATTATTCCACCTTTCTGAAAATATAAGCAATCAATTGTGTGTGTATAAACTGCCAAAAAGTTGTTAACGTTGGCCTGGCTTGTCGAATCTAATCCACAGAATCCGAAAATAAATACGTCAAAATTTTGAATGAGCCAATCACATAGCTATATCAGTGAGAGAGAGAGAGAGAGTGATGGGAATGAAATTAGTGCAATTTTACATTTTTCTTCAGCGTAAATTCAGACCCATATGAAGGTTGAAGAATAATACTGTATTATTTAAGCATTAATAACCCATAAATAAATTTTTATACAAATTCAAAACCCATAAATATTGATACATTTGATTGGAAACTACTGCTTAAATCCTTGGAAAGAATAAGATTAGACTGGAGAGATAGGAGATTGATATTGAAACTGTATGAAAACCAAGAAACCAGCATCAATATAAATGGAGTTGAAGGAAGGGCAAAAAGAAGGAAAGGAGTCATACAAGGGCGTCCGCTTTCCCCATTTTTGTTCAATTCATTCATTGAAGAAAGTATAGATAAAATAAAAGAAAAAACGAGTGGGATAAAAAATAAATGGCGTGAGCATCCACAGCATTAGATTTGCTGATGATATTGTTGTAATAGGGGACTCTGCTAAAGGAATCAATAAAATGTTAACTATTCTCTCCTCGTCGCTTAAGAAACAGAAATTAAAAATGAAAATACTAAGAAAACAAAACTGATGGTCGTGAGTAAAAGCAACATTGAAAGAAAACCCAAAATTAAAATAGAAAATGAGGAAATTGAACAAGTCAAACAATTTTTCTATATAGGTAGTATGCTTACTGAGGATAGCAGATGTTGTGCAGAGATAAAGAAAAGGGGGGCAGTAACAAAACAGGCCTTTCAAAATAAGAGAAACCTTCTAGCAGACAAGCATATGAATATCGAAACTCGGAAAATGTTTGCAAAAACATTCCTTTGGAGGACTTTGCTCTATGGAAGCGAGAGTTGGACCCTCCAGAAGCGGGAAAAAGAGCAATTAGAAGCAGCAGAGATGTGAATTTGGAGAAGGATGCTTAAGATAAGCTTGGACGGAAAAGAAAAGTAATGAAGAGGTTTTAATGGAAATAAATGAAAAGAGAACCCTACTCAAGAATGTGCGGTTATCTGCGTCGATTCGTTTTTTATTTCTAATGTCTCATCGCCTTTTCGAGGAGACATTGGAACCCAAATAATAATAATAATTTCTTTAACACTTACAGGTTTCCCCAATTACAAGTGTTTTAATATATCATTAGACGAACACAAACACCCATGTCCTGGGCAGTGAATAATCTTATCCAGGCGGGACTTGAACGCGCGATCCTCGGGTTAGAAGGCGAGGACTTTACCCCGCCGACACCGGGGCCGACAAAATGATATCGGTGACATTGGTTATTCTTTCAAATTTTTAGTCTCCAATGGTGATTTTGTTTGGCCCCACGTCTGTCTTGTGCTTCCCACTTTGCTTCATTAACTTAGTTTTGTGCTGATTCAAACTTAGACCCACTTTCCAGGTTCCCAAAAGCTTCATTTACTGCTGAGATCGATCTCCCAACGATATTTATGTCATCTGCATTACCAACTATTTGCATTGACTTATTCACTATGGTGGTATTAGTGCTGAGTTTGGCATTCCTTATGATATGCTCCAGAGTCCAGTGAAATAGCGCTGATGCCAATCCGTCTCACTGCTTTAACCGTAGGGTAATTTTAAAATCACTAGAGAGCTCTCTAGTCACAATTACCTCCCCCCGAGTGGCCATCATCGTCGATTTCACAAGTCTGACTAGATTTGGGAGTATTTGGAAGTCAAACAATATGCTGTATAGTTTAGCCTTCTCTATGCTGTCATAGGCCTGTGTGAAATCTATAAACAGTTGATGTAGATCTTTCTCTCATTTGATCTTCAATTAATATATTGATATCGTTGGTATTTTATCATACACCAGTTCTAGCGTGTGGTAGAAGATTTATTTTGTGGCTCCATTTTTACCTCTGTTTCAGCGTGTACATTGATTTGTGATAAGCTGTAGAATTTTGTTTTCAGCCTCTAAAGACATATTCTTTCATTTATCGGCTTAAAGTCTAAGATAATTTCATTTATTCGTCTTTCATAAGTTATCTGTTATTTGGTCAGCTTTATTCCTTTCTCTTGTCGATCGATATAAAAACTTGCCGTTCTCCCTCCTCTCCTCTCCTCAGAGGGTTTTAAATTTCTAAAAAGGTCTTCACTGTCTCCTCACCAATTATTAATTTTTCCAATTACCTGCTCTTCCTATTCCCTGCCTCCTCGAGGGACGCTTCTTCTTATCCCATAATGCACCACACTTAGACTTGAAATTACCTTCACTGTTCTAATCAATCTTGCAAATTGTATTTTCCCGCATGATTTCTTTCATCAAGTCACCATACTTTCTGTGTCTCTTATTCTCTTGTATCAAGGTATATTACATCTTTCTCATTCCCATGCAGTTTTGTTCTCACCAGCGACCTTCGAAAATTTTTGGCCCATAAGCACTAATTTCTTGTACCAACGGACTATTTCTCTTCCATGATAAGGAAAGAAATAAAATTAGTAGTTTTTCACGCGGTTTATTCGTCCTCAACCGGTTTCAGCGACTCTTTGCCATTATCAAGAGGTTACACAGACATCGACACTCACCATTCTTTCACCTTAATACCTTACAACAGAGGAGGGGGCGGGGTTTTGGAAAGAGGTGGGGGGGGGTAAGTAAGGAGAATACAAAATTTTTCGGTTAGGGAGCAAGGTCAGGATTATGAAACCTTTGAGAAGGAGTAACGGGGGCGAAGAATTGGTGAGTTCATGAGAACTACCTCTTTGACGAGTTTTTCCGCGTACAATTGGTGAAATGTCCTTATTTTAAATTTTCTAAAAAGACCAGCTTAGCACCTTTGTCCCATCATGTAAAACCTTAAAATCAAAGGCAAACACATGATTATTATCAATCCAAAAGATAACCAAATATATCAATATAAATAATATGATTTCACGAACCAAAATTTAATATTCAAGCAATAGAAATCAAAAAGGCAACATCTTAAATGTTCCGAAAACATAGACTTATTATCCTGGTTTATGAATGAATTCTTATGTTCCTTCATTCGAACATTTAAACTTCTTACAGTTTGCCCTATATATTAAAACAATTGCAATTTGTTGTGTTACATTTTGACGTACAAATACCACGTTTGTCAGTCACATTAAAACAATCCTTGGAATTAAATAGTAATTTACCATTAGTCACAGTGTTATAAAAACATAATTTCACATTATTTTGGGGGAACAACTCTAACATTTTGTAATAAAGATGGGGTACAAAAAATTCCACCAAGTGAGCCCGTCGACGATTAATTTTATTTCTCATCCATCTCATCCGAATTCCAAGATGGCGCCGAAGTGCATGCCACACGCTCCAGTCGCTCCTGATTTATACTGTGTTTCAGTGATTAGTTTCATTATTTTAGTGAATTTTTCTTTGCTCACGTGTGCACGTTTGATACCGGAAACCTATCCGTCAACAGTGCCTTCTGTGCCTCAAGAATTCTTCAGTCATAGAAAGTTTTATTTTCCGGCCTTCCAAGCGAGTGGTTTCACCATATTCCCCGATGTCCTGTCATCCCCGTACCGGCGTTCGCGCGGATCCTTGCCGGCAACTCTCTCTCACCCGTACCCGCTACGTGGAGTGATTATTCTACTAATTGTGCTACTGTCTGGTGATGTGAACCTTAACCCCGGCCCTCCCACATGTGATCCACCTTTTCGTGTATACTATCAAAACGTTAGAAGCATCAAAAACAAACTTACAACTTGTGATTCCCATGCTCACGAACTCTCCCTTTTTGATACGTTTGCCTTCACAGAAACTTGGCTGTCTTCCGCTGTCAGTGACAGTGAGTTGTCTTTCTCTGATACTCATAAAATTTACCGCAGGGATAGAACCTCTACAGGTGGTGGTGTACTTCTGGCCATAAACTCTAACATAAATTCAAAGCGTCGGAAGGACCTAGAGACGGAATGTGAAATTGTGTGGTGTGAAGTCTCCCTTCCTTCTAACCCGCATGCAAAATCAAAATCAAGAAAAACGTTTATAGGGTGTTTTTACCGCCCCCCTTCAAGTGACATCAAAATTTTAGAAAACTGTTTGGACTCAGTACTAAGCGCCTTGAAGCTTGGCAATGTCACCCTTGTTGGTGATTTTAACCTATCGATTCGATGGGACTCTCCAATCAGTGGTCATCCGCGCAGCGTCCACGACAATTTTTTTCTTGATCATTTTACCAACGCCCTTCAACTATCCCAGTATAATCTTCATCATACTCGCGATCTGGCAACTCTGGATTTCCTTCTCTCATCCTTTCCTCCAGAAGAAGTTGTCCCGGGGCGAAATATCTTCACCTCGGACCGTGAATCCTTGGATGCCGAGTACCGTTTCCACCGTTCCCACACAGTCAGGGGACTTCCCAATGTCCCTTTGTTTCCCCTTCCTGCATGGTCAAAGGTTTGTTGGGAGGACGTCAATCGCCGCCTCGACCTCATCCCCTGGGTCGTTCTATCGTCATTATTCCCCGAGGAAGCGGTCGACTACCTGTACAGTGTCCTCGAAAGTGTCATAAAAGACTGCGTACCTAAAGTGAAACCAAAAACAAGAAAATTTCCATCCTGGTTTAAGCCCGATACTCTGCGCATTCTTGGAAATAAGAATCGCGCCTGGTACCTTTACAAATCCTGTCCAAACGTGCACACCCATCGCTCATTCAAGAATTTGCGTCGCTACTCAAAGCAGCTCATTCATCGGGATTATGTTGAGTTCACTCAGAAAGTATCCCCGTCTATTACTACCAACCCTAGAAAATTTTGGTCTTTTGTAAATCGTCGCCGTAGTAAACCTAGAATCCCAGAACTAGTTTCATATGGTAATATTAATGCTGTAGGGGAAAGCAGGACGAGCCTCTTTCTCAAATTCTTCTCTAAATGTATGACACCCCTCTCCATCCCATCCCTCACCCAAGATCACTTTCTCACTCCCATCACCAATAACTGCCTTTCTGACATCCAAACTGACCCTCTTGAAGTTCTTAATTACACTGTTCTGCAAAAAAAAAGTTCAAAAAATGCTCGGCTACAATTTAGGGTGTTTCTGGCTAATTTTGGGTCGCTGAATCCGAAAATGACCTCCTTTTTTTTCTATCACCCTCCATTTTTACGAGCAACCCCTAAATTGGGGAAACCAACCCCGTATCTAAACTTATCGCTTTTCAAGGGACTTTTACTAATGTTATCTGCTTCTGATTAAAAAAAACTGACGTTTTGAGGCTATCAGGGTCATGAAAGAGACAAACTTGACTGGGGTTGAAAATATTTAGGGGGTGAAAATCGAAAAAACCTTAAAAAACCATTGAAATAACCATTTTTCTTCGCTTTTTATTGCATATGATATGGTAGCTAATAGAAAATTTTTTAAGGGATGAATACACTGTTCACTCACCCCCCATTTGTAATGGATTAATATTACATAAAATATAAGAGGGGAAGGGAGGGTATAGGAGGTGGTATATAGAGGTGCCTCAAAAATCTGGATACAAAAATTAAATTTGTTTATACATTACGTAATTGTAAAGTAAGAAAACAATTCAGTGATTTTTTCCAAGTAAAAATCCTTAAAGCAATGTAAAAAAATAGTGAAGCTGTATAATTTTACCTAATGGGTTGTTCGTTTCCTTTTGTACTGCTCCTCTGGAACTTCTCTGATGATGCGTGCCCAACAGAAATCTCCCAACATACTCGGTGTCCATTTGCCAGCGTACCTTTTTTTCATGTTCGCGATTTCATGATGGAAGCGTTCCCCCTGCTCGTCTGACACTTTGCCAAAGTTTGCTGGAAAGTAGTCTAAATGAAAGTGCAAGAAGTGGACCTTCAGTGACATATTACATCCAAGTCTACATTTTATGACAACCACTGCAACAGAATTTAGGGGCCCACGATTTGTCTTGGTCACCAATTTTACACCCGAAATAAAGTTCATAAGTTTTCCGCACAATTGCAGTCATCGCTTTCCTTTGGTCTTTAAACGTTAAATCCCCACAGATGTAACAAAATGAATTGGGATGATTTTTGCAAGATCGCGGCATGATCGCAAGAAAACACTTTATCGCTCGCAAAATAACACGCTAAATGAACACACCACTAGAAAAATAAAGAAATAACTTGGAAGATTATAACTCGACACGCACGAAAGAGAGTGATGTACTGAATAGACCACTGGTTTATTTCATAGATGAACATCAGCAAGTGCAACTGCCAAGACACATGAAGACACGTTACAACGTGTCCAAGCGTGTCAAAACATGTGGTGAGTAACTTTTACAATGTATTTTCCAATGTTTCCCAATGTATTTACAATGTATTTACAATGTATTTCCCAACGTTTCCCAATGTATTAAATGGAAAGGTCTCAGCTCTTACTTTAAAAGTAAGGAGGACAACGAAGTCAAATCATGAGCCCCCAAACGCTGTTACAATAATATTTTGACAAATCTGATGTGTCCAGATTTTTGTGGCAGCTCTTTATACCACCTCCTATACCCCCCCTTACCCTCTTATATTTTATGTAATATTAATCCTTTACAAAAGGGGGTGGGTGAACAGTGTATTCATCCCTTAAAAAATTTTCTATTAGCTACCATATCATATGCAATAAAAAGCGAAGAAAAATGGTTATTTCAATGGTTTTTTAAGGTTTTTTCGATTTTCACCCCCTAAATATTTTCAACCCCAGTCAAGTTTGTCTCTTTCATGACCCTGATAGCCTCAAAACGTCAGTTTTTTTTAATCAGGAGCAGATAACATTAGTAAAAGTCCCTTGAAAAGCGATAAGTTTAGATACGGGGTTGGTTTCCCCAATTTAGGGGTTGCTCGTAAAAATGGAGGGTGATAGAAAAAAACGGAGGTCATTTTCAGATTCAGCGACCCAAAATTAGCCAGAAACACCCTAAATTGTAGCCGAGCATTTTTTGAACTTTTTTTTTGCAGAACAGTGTTATCTACGTAAAATTCGCCTTCAACGTTCCGCTGGCCCTGACGACCTGAGCCCGATATTTGTTCGTAATTGCGCTGAATCCCTCTCAATACCTTTGAGTTTACTTTTAAACCGCTGTTTTTCCCTTGGTACGTTTCCAACACTATGGAAAACTGCTAATGTTATCCCCATTCACAAATCCGGCCCAAAAAATGAAGCATCTAACTATCGACCTATCTCTTTACTACCAGTTCTCTCTTCTGTTTGTGAGAAAATTGTCCTCAACAGACTTTTTTATTTCACATCTCCTCATCTCTCTGATAATCAACATGGTTTTCTTCCGCGTCGTTCATGCTTGACTAACTTAGCTGTTTTCCAACATAATGCTGTAAATTCCATTAATAATAAAACTCAGTTAGATACCATTTTCCTAGATTTTTCCAAAGCTTTTGACTCCATCAACCATAGCCTCCTCCTTTACAAACTCAGCGAACGATTTAACATTTCTGGTAATTTTAAAAATCTTCTTACTAGCTTCCTCAGCAATAGAAGTCAAAGGGTCATTCTTTCTGGTTTTTCGTCTCCATGGTCTCCACTGACATCTGGGGTTCCTCAAGGCAGTGTCCTTGGTCCTTACCTATTTAATCTATACATTGATGATCTTGCCTCCCTAATACCCTCTTCCCAAGCTCATACTCTACTTTATGCCGATGACTGTAAACTTTTCAAGAACATTCAAAAGCCCTCCGATTGCCATGAACTACAGGATGCCTTACGCCAGACCTCAAATTGGTGCGATATTTGGAACCTTAAATTAAACCCGGAAAAATGCAGTGTTATGTCTATCTCCCTAAAGAAGGCCCCTCTAGAATTTAATTATACTGTGACTAATCACCCGCTAAAACGTGTTTCAACATCTAAGGACCTCGGTATTCTTACTGACAATAAATTGAACTTTTCTCCACAAATACAAACAATCAAGACTAAAGCAATGTCCCTCTTAGGCCTCCTCTATCGTTTTACCGAAATTAATGAGCCCCGAGCACTTACAACTTTTTTCTCTTCCATTATTCTTCCAATTCTTACCTATTCCTGCCCCATCTGGTCTATCTCTTCTCAAACTAATCTTTCATCACTGGACTGTGTCTGCAACTTCTTTGCTAAAATAGTTAAGAATAGATTACCACAGTGTCGTAATATGTCCACCAAAGCTATTCTATCATATCTCTCCATCCCTAATCTCCCCACTCATAGACTCACAGCAGACTTAATATTTATTTATAATATTCTTAATTCCACCATCGACTGCCCTGAATTGCTCTCTTTTATCAATTTCAAAGTTCCATCCCGCCCCACCCGTTCTCACCCTTTACTCCACATGCCCATTCCTAGACTTTCGATCACTAAACGTTCTCTTTTCTTCCGCCTCTCCTCTCTATTGAATTCCCTCCCTTCCCATATTGATCCTTTTGCACTTTCATCTAAATCCTTTATAAGCCTTTCTCTTTTGTATCTTTCACCTAAGTAGTTATTCCCCCAATTTTCTTCTTTTTATATATTTCCATAATTTCTTTTTGCAACCTGTTGTTAAGTTTGCTTGTATATGTCCTTAAGTGTATGTATTGTTATATGGCCACTATAAAATGGCGACATAGCTGTATGTGGTTTTATTACTTTAAATAAATAAAATAAAATAAATTTCAATCAATACCAAATAATTCTTCTTTCCTTTCCGTCCATGTATTTCTCTCCCCGTTTTTCTCCACCCCCACATTCCAAGCACCTGCAGACTGTTATTTCATGTTATCCTCAGGAGTTCAGATTATTGCCCCAATTAACTGGGTCCATATTCGTATTTAATGAGCATTTTCTACGAAACTTCTCTTTCAGTTAGTGGCCATTGTCAGTTCATTTTCACAGACTTAACGAGAATTTAACTTATTTAACCATTAATCTACTTTCATGGCTTTAAGGTTTTATCCACCTATTTACTCTAATATTTTGCTTTGCAAATTTGATCGCTCACTACGATTAACAATTGTCATTCAGGCTAAAAACCAATTTTTTAGCAGTAATTAATTCTGCAAAATGAGCAATCATCGTTGGAAAATCGATTGATTAATAACGTTTAGTAGGACTTATTGATGACTCGGGGGTTGAGTCACTGACACTGTCAAAGCTGAAAGTAATGATTTTATAAAAGGTTCTTTCGTTTCTATTTGTCATTAATTCTTATGATCAACATTCAGTGAGCGATGTGATATTGAATTTTTACAACCGTTTAATAAAATTAATTAGTATCATGAAGTAATTGGTGCAAAACTAGTGCTTTGATTAAGAGTTGCTCAATGAATTTTCATTGCGCTTGTAATTTAAACCCAGGTATGCATGTATTGTCCTAATTTCAACTTATTATGCTATCGTTCTTTGTCGTTTGAAATACACCATGCCGTTCGTGGAGAATGAAACGTCGTCTAAAGCTAAATTTCATTATTATTGATAGCATCAATATGATTGAGCTTTCTAATTAAATAACATCATGCCTTTTGTATTAATCATTTCAAGTCTTATAATTGCATAGATAGTTTATAAATTGTAACCAAACCACAGTAGTTTGTCTTGATGTGTATCCCTCAGTTTTTATATCGATTGTCCTGTTAATACTCGGAAGAGAGTTAATCTATATGTCAGCAACTCATTTCAAACTACCTTCATCCAAGAAATAAATGCAAAATAATGAATTGGTGAGATAAGAATGAAATTATTCGGCCAACTTTAACCGTTTTTACAGATGTTAACTACTTCCATTTCCGCTAAGAAGCAAAATTATGGTCTCAATTCCGGGTTTTTTATTCCGATAAACATCTTGCAGTCAATAAAATTTCGTATAACGAAGCCAGCCGCGAGAAAGTGCTCTCTCACGAAACCAATTCATCTGCATTGAACCCTGTTTATTTTTATAACCCTAAAATTGCCATCAAATCCTTATCGATAGCCAATGAGGGCGAAAAATGCGAGAAGGTTTTATTCGCAAAAGGGTACAAGATAAACTTCCGTCATTAATTTTTTTATTATCTGGGCGCTATTAGATCTATCTGACCTCCTCCATGGATACACATTTTTTTAACCATCAGCTCATTGAGAACATTTCTTCATGTAAAATTATCACAACTTTATACCACGTTTTCCATTCTCTCCAAAGCCATTTTATTCCATACATTCTGCCCGTGAGCCATATTTTTTTAGGTTGGTTTACAGCATTTGACGTGAATTTCCAAATCTAACGAACAGTCAGCTTCAACCAGCCCTAAACCACATTGGTTAATAATGAGAGCATATAGCTCCATTCTGAAGTTGTCTTCTTTGGTGATGGTCTCTTAGAAGAAATAATTAGGAATGCCTTCATTCGGTTTGGCCAAATCATGATTTTTGAGATATTTTCAGTCAATGTCGATAGTACTAATTTTACTTAAGCACTGACATACGCGCTATAATAAAATATATTCGGTATTTAAGACTGATGTCAAGTTTTTTGTCAAAAATGATAATCATGAGAGTACATTTTTAATTTATACTCTTGATTTTCCCAAGGAAATTGTATTAATAAAGTAATTGGCATAACCAAAGAACCAGTAGTTTGGAGAGAGTTGCTTAAGAAGTTTAAAGAGCATTTTATGCTAAAATCCTTGTTAAAGACGCTTTGTTTCTAGATATTTGTGGTATTTAGATGTCTTCTCTAGCAGGAGTGGATATCAGGAAAAATTGCATAATGTGCAGTAATTGCTGTACAATCAAACAAAAATGAAGTGTACTATGGAATTGATTGCAAGAACTTATGTTCCATTCTTTCTTCTACCAACCGATTGTGAAAATTTTAGCACAGTATCGAGATATTGTTGAAAAAAGTGAATAAGAAAATTGCACTGATTCTCATATTTTCCACTGGAGTAAAATAGTAGCCCATTTTAGAGGCCCTTGGGCCCTTGCGCCCCTGTAGCGATTGATTCATTTTTTCCCTTACCGAATCTTAGGAGAAATTTTTGGTAGCTTTTGAGAAAATAGGCGCATGGCTACATACAAAGTTAAGAGAGATACATTACCGCACGCAGTGCATAATTTACCACTTAACATACTGAAAGCCCCCGCGCCATAAGGTATTTTTCCAGCAAGTACGATGAAAATGATTTTCTTAAAATAGGTGTGCCACGCAAAATTCTGGTGTAAGTTACTGTATAGTAAATTTTCCTTCCCCTAAAGTTTCATTTTAGTGGTGAATCTCACGTTTATCAGAGAAATTCGTGTTTCGCTAGTATTAGTCTCACCATAATCGAATTTTGGCCGAATAAATATGGCTATGCTGATAGCACAGCCTGGTCTTAATATTCTGCGTTAGCAAGGATTACTTGGTGGCCGACATAGTTTTAGTTTTCACTGTCGTTTTCCATTCGAGTCCCTGAGATTTTCCAATGTTCCCGTAGTCCTTTAACCCAAATTACCAGGGGTATTGTGCTATAATTCCATGGCTGAGTGAAACATTTTACAATTAGATGTATTTTCTAGTATTCCTCCATTTTTTTCAATAAAAACGGGCTAGCATCTGTGATATTACTACAACTTCGTAGGACTGCAACCGCGCGTGATGGAATGCCTTGCGCGTTCGAATGGCCCCAGGAGCCATACTGGCGGGAGAATTTTACGCTGCTCTCGGTTGGGCCATCCGTGCCAGATAGGTCGAAGAGTTGGAGCCAGATGAAAAAGGTAGTCCAGTTATGGTGTCACGTGAAAATACTGTTGGGAAGCGGGGGTGGGAGTCCCTTCCAACTATCGACTATCCAGAAAAATGAAAGTCTATGAAATAGAAATGAATCCTGGCAACTGCGGGACGCTACTCACTCGAGCGGGTTTTCTTACACAGCAGCACGGGAGACAATGCCCCCGAGACCATTATCTGGCGAAATTATAGCACAGTATAGTTATCGCAGGGCACAAAGACCTAGGTAGATAAGAATATAAAGCATAGGAAGAGGAGATTGAACCGATGAAACTAGGAACTTGGAATGCTAGAACAATAATGATAGCTGGGAAGCAGGCTGGAAAATATTAAACGGGCAATGAATAGAGGGAATATAGACGCCTTGGGGCTGTGCGAGGTGAGAAGGAAGGACAGCGGGGACTACTGAAGTGATAGTCACAGAGTAATGTATGGTGGTGGGGTCCAGAGTCAACGTGGAGTAGCTATTGTATTGAACGCAAAATTGGAAAATGAGGGTTGTAAATATCAAAGAGGTGAGCAATAGGATACAGATGGTGGAAATAAAAGCACACCCAGCAAATTTCTTATTGATCCAGGTGTTCATGCCCATAAGAAATCATAGCGAGAAAGATATGGATTTGGTATACGAAGGGCTAAATGAGATAATCGGAGAAGTCCCGGGCAAAAAAAATGAATTGTAATGGACGACTGGAACACAGTAGTTGGGCAATGGAGAGATGGGTATGAAGTGGGAGGGTATGGATTAGGAACGAGAAATGATTTAGATGAGAAGTCAGTTGAATTTCACAGAAGAAATAAATTAGTTGTAAAAAAAAACAATTGGTTTAATCACCATCATAGGCGAAGGTACACTTGAAAAATGCCGTATGACATTGGGAGATATCAAATTGTCTTTTTCATGTTTAGGCAAAGATGTAGAAACAGTGTCAAGAACTCGTGGAGCTATCCGGGAGCTAATGCTGTAGAACTAAGGGAATAAGAGGCTGGCGAATAGCTTGATATGTAGCGTAGCGTTGTATGGGGCAAAAACGTGGACCCTCAGAAATGAGGACGAGAATAGGATGTGGGCATTTGATATGTGGGTGAGGAGAGGGATGGAGAAGATGAGATGGACGGAAAAAAGCCTAACAACAAAGTGCTTGAGATGGTGGGCGACTAAAGGCAACTTCTGATTGAATTCCGGGATAGGCAATGAAGGTGGCTAGAGTAAAGGGGCGATAGGTTGCTCGAGAGTGTGATAGAGGGAAGTACGTTGGCCAAGCGGGGAAGGGAAAGAAAGAGAATAGATTTCATGGGCAAGAAGAAGAAAGTTAGATCGTATACCGGGGCGAAAAAGAAATCCTAGAAGTAGTTAGGCCTCTGAAAGTGTATAAAACCGGTAGGAAATTCTCTGACTTTCACGAAAACCTTCCTTTACCGGTAGAAAATTAAAAAAAATGAATTATTGAGGTGTTCTTCACGAAAAGAATCTACACACAAAATAGCTGCCAGTCTGCTCTGGTTTCTGATCGCGTCTTTAAAATGCCTGGTGCCATCTCAAATTCATGCTCGTATCGTAGTTAGTTCATTACGAAAACGCGCTATTAGTCACAGAGATTTCGACCCAGATTGTGAATATAATTTTATGAAATGAAAGGTTTCTCCTATCTTAAATTCTTCAGGAAAGAAATGTGGCATTTTTTAACGCCCTCTGAACATTGTATTGCCGTTTCCACATAGCCCAATGTCGATTTGAGTTCAAAGACGTATTTTCGTCAAACCATAAGGAAAATAATACGTTTCGGAGGTAGTGAACTATCTGCATTATTCCGAACTTTTAATCAACCTTCATAGTATAACTGTACCCATCAATGATTCTTTCGATTAGTTACTGCCATGCATTGGAACACGGATTCATTTGTACAGACTTCAGCTAGGAGAAAGGTGAGTATCATTCTGTGAATGAACACATGAGCGTTTATGAATAGAAGTTTATCCGAACTTGCGGAGAGCAGAGATCATAGTTCATTTTTTCCATGTTATAATAGGAAAATGTGAAATCTCATTTGTGTTAGTGACTTTCCCCTTGGACATATAAGTAACATTGAGTGTTAAGATGCCTAAAAAATACTGTGTGATCTTTATGCGGATATAAATTATATTTCAGAATAGTATCATACCCGAATTCTTTCTTCGTAAATTTTATGACTTATCCCAGAGAGCTAACGTTTAATTGTGCGCGTACATTACATTTTAACCGATAATATACAAATTATCAGTACTAATGATGATGTTGTATGGTTATGCTCATTAAATATCTTAGAAAGGCCTTTTGATCGTGAAAAGAGGATTCCATCAACACTAATATCACGCTTTGAAGTACTGTACCATATTAATGCAGTCATTTCCTCCGAGTGATTCAGCAATGTTTTCATCCTCACTCTACTCCTCGTCATCTTAGCCGCCCTGATTTCAGCGTTTGAAATTATTAGAACATGGGATGTGATACGTTGGCGAAAAAATGTTGCGAAACAGACACGGGCGGACTGTCATTTGTTCAGTTGGCGTGCCAGGTCAAACCAGCACTCGAACTGGTTCACTGCTGAGGCATGAATTCTGTAAAAAGTCCATCCGGCACTCTAAATACATCTCTGCCTCGTCGGCGTCGTTCCCTATTTCAAATAAGGGTCACCGGGCCTTCTGCTCCTTCCCCACACCCTTTTCCGCTCCCACTCCCCTCATTCCCTTCGGGACCGGAGAAAGAGCGTTCACTTCCACATCTCAACTCTCCGCTCCCGACTTCCGCAGTCATTTCTGTCGATAACCGCTGTATTTATGCCGCCACACGCGGAACGCGGAAATGGCGACGAGCAGGAAAGGCACACAGCCCATTCTCCTCCCAGAACCTCACCTATATATCGAAATCCGAGCACATCACGCTGAGTTCTCGCTTTGACACTCAAAACTCCCTCTTTTCTCGTAGTCAAAGTGAAGTAAGCAATCAAAACAGGGCGATAAATAAAGCGAAATACCAGTCCTTCCACGATGGTCTGCATGCTATAATTTTTAGGTTTCTGAAGCAAAGAGTTCTTATTTTCAACCTCCTCTTCATGCAAGCACCCAAAGATTTGTGATTTAACTTCGTGAAAATGACACACATTCCTATCGATTAATATCGCTTTTTAGATTTATGGTGAATTAAGTTTAAGATGGTACAAAAGTTCTTCTATTTACGTCATCTTCTCATTGAATATGAGACATAGGATCGTCACCTTGCCATTTTACTAATATAATTGGGAAAAGTCTTAAAAATTGTTGTCATTCAATATGAATATCCTCTTCGTATCGTTGTATTTCAGCATTGCCCTTGTGAAAATGTTTAGAAAGTAAATGTAAAAGGAAATTAATATTCAAGTAAAGAATGAAGGAATAAGGCCCATTTCATTTTTTTATTTTTGTCTACATAAATTAATTAGTCATAGGCTGAAATGAAAAATACATTGCGGGTCAAAATTCTAGACGTCGATAATTTTATGCAATCTTTTTCAATAATGCTACTTATGGACAGCTATTTAGTTGTAAATTTACTCTTCAATAAATAGAAAAACGTTATTTATATTCTCGTTAATTGATTAAAATTTTTCACAGGGGCAGAAAAATCATTAGGCTGGCAACTCAGTACTAGGATGAACACTACGGAACATAGAAAAACTTACAGAAAAACAAATTTAGGGGTATTCGATCCTCTTATCCTTCGTTTCCCTCGATCTCAAAGTTTTGAATTCGAAATGGGGATTGAAAAAAGTACCTGGTGAATTGTTTCAGGCATATGAATAGTAAAAAATGTTAAAGCACAATTGCATTGATAAAGCAATAACTTACTTACAGAGTTCTCTTTACAGTAAATTCTGTGTATGTTGAGAGATCTGAGAATTTTAGCCGCATTGTCAATAGTAACTAATAGGTAATCAAAGAGTTGTATGTAGCCAAAGTAGTAGTCTTTAAATAGTATGTAAATATGCCGTTAGTTTGAGACTGAAGGGATTAAATATGGACTTGATGGACTCTTTTACTGAAGGGTTCAGGGAATTATGAATTACGGTGGAAAAACATTCAGATCTTGGCGGTTAAGGCTTAAACCACTACTCATAAAGTAGAACGCCGAAGTAAACTTAAAAAAAAGAAGTTTATAGAGAAAAGAAAATATCATCTCTAAGTTGAAGAGGTCCATAATATGTTAATAATGACAGATAGCAGCTTTTGGACGACCAAAATCTCTTCATTGAAGCATGCCACGTACAGAGATGGAACTTCTGTGAAGGCTGAGAATGGACAATAACTGCATTCCAATAAACGTTGGAATGGATGAATAATGATGTTCGGAACACCAGAGCCAATGATCAAATTAAATAACAAATGTACACATATTAATCATGTCGATATGAAAATTTCTCTGCTGCACAGCATTTTACAGCTAAAAATGTCGTCATTAGATTATACCTATCTCTTCTGATTTGATAATTGTCTTAGATCAATTTTACCATAATTGTTAAAATTGGCTTCATTTTGAAAACAGTAAATGTGAAAAAAAAATCGTTAGTTGTTATATATAATATTGCGGGGTATTTCACGGGGAGAGTATTTAACATTCAACCCGAGAGCTTTACATCCCGAGCATTCGCCGGAAATGCCGAAGATTTTTCAACATTTACCAAATCGAACAAACTGGTTAACCTTGTAGTTCAGAGTTATGACAGTCTGAAGTAGATACGGCAATACAAGGTGTGATCAAAAAAAGATCGGACATTTTATTCCGCGCAAACCGTTCAACGGATCGAAACGAGAGACAGTGTGCCATCTAGCGACATATCTGACGACTAAAACGAGAGGTGTTGCGTTTGTTGGCGTCGAGTCGTTATGCAGCAGCAGCGGTACATGTCTTAACCTGTTCGTCGCCCCGTGCAACGGCAGCAATGAAGGAGCTAGAGGAACAGCGTGTGTGCGTGAAATTTTGTTTCAAACTTGGCAAAAGTGCTACGGAGACATTTGGAATGATTCAACAAGTCTTTGGTAATGAAGCTATGAGTCGAAGCCAGTGTTTTGAGTGGTACAGTCGTTTTAAATCGGGCAGAACCTCGACAGATGAAGATTCGCGAACATTCGTTTCACCATTCGGGGCGGCCTTCCACATCGACAGACCCCAACCATGTCAAATTGGTGAACGATTTGGTGCGGGAAAATCGCCGTTTAACTGTTAGGGAGATAGCCGAGGAAGTGAACATTAGTTTTGGATCCTGTCAGACAATTTTGACAGACATTTTGGGCATGACGCGCGTCGCATCAAAATTCGTCCCGCGGGTGCTGACTGATGAACAGAGACAAAAACGTGTGGACATTTGTCAGGAACTCCTGGATCGAACCAATGCCGACCCAGAGTTTCTTAAAACCATCGTAACCGGTGACGAAACCTGGGTTTACGGTTATGATGATGAGACAAAGGCCCAGTCTTCTCAGTGGAAGGGTCCTCATTCTCCGCGACCAAAGAAAGCTCGGATGTCCTGGTCCAATTTGAAGGTCATGCTGTTGTGTTTCTTCGATTGGCAAGGGCTGATTCATTACGAATACGTCCCTCAAGGTCAAACCGTCGACAAAGATTTCTACTTAGAGGTTATGAAGAGGCTGAGGGTCGCAGTGAGCCGAAAGAGGCCGGACATGTGGAGAAACAATGCATGGCGTTTCCACCACGCTAACGCGCCGGCTCACACGGCGCTGATCGTGACAGAGTTTGTCGCCAAAACCAGAACTTCCGTGATCCTGCAGCCACCCTACTCTCCAGACGTGGCTCCATCAGACTTTTTTTTGTTTCCAAAGTTAAAATCAATCTTGAAAGGGCGCCGATTCGACTCTATTGCGGACATTAAAACTAATTGTACGGCGGACCTAAAGTGGATCCCTAAGGCGGCTTACCAGGCAGGGTTAAAGAGCTGGAAGAAACGTTGGCAAAAGTGTGTCGTCAGCCAAGGCATGTACTTTGAGGGCTACAAGTTCGATTAAGCTGTATCCGTCGAAATAAATAAGTTATAAAATCAGTCCGGTCTTTTTTTGATCACACCTTGTACAATTGACACAAAAACTCTTTGTACCTATGTGATTAAACCTCTCAGTGATCGACTGAAAAAATATACTTCTATCAAGGTTACAATAGCATTTGAGGCTTTAACTTGACTTATTTTCTTAATATTTACCCTTAAAATAACCTTCACAGTAGAATATTTTATTTTAAATCCGATAAAATGTGTTATAGTGAGTAATAAATTGATTTTAAGACATTATAAATTCTTACGATACCTTAAATTTTAAACCTAACTGTGGTTCAGAACTTTCGACATTTTTAAAGTCATCTCCTTCGGGGCGCACATTTAATCACATCCCAAACTGAAAATTATTGCTTGATCTGGTTTATATCTTCGATTGGATTGGATATTTGGGGAGGCGACCGATGGCTAAGGTCATTTGCGCCATAGGGGACAGGTAAGGGAGGAAGGGTGGATAGAAACCCGGCGTCGGCATTAGCCTGCTCTTAACGAAAGGCGCCAAGGGGACCACGGATTAACGTCTCATCCGACAGACGGAGCACTCCACTTGAAGTGCCCTCCACAAGACACTCAAGTAGGGATCGGCTTCCTCTGAAAATCATCCGCCACTGCAGGGATTTGAACCCTGGCCGCCCGTGTGGTAGGCGAGTACTCTAACCACCACACCAACCCGATGCCTCTTATATCTTGGTATAATATGGAGAATTATATATATTTCTTAACAATTTATTGAATTTTATATGAATGGATATCATTCCCGAGCTACTATTATTGGTACAATGCTAATGATAGTGAAGGAAAGTTGTCAAGGAGTGCCTATTCTCCGTTTTCCTTATTTCGCAGTTCGGTTTTTTGTTTTCTACTCCTACATATTATTCTGCGATCGGTTGTAAGAGTGATTCTCTTATGGCCTACTCCTCTTATGGCTGAGTTGTGGCAAAAGGTTTCATCAGTCATGGAAAATGGAGGTATTTGGAAAAACGAATTGGAGCAAGGAAATATCCAACGTTGAATGAACGGTAATGAAGTTTGCTTGTGTCTTACTCTTACTTCGTTGTACGAGGTGTGTTCAAAAAATACCCGGAATGTTTAAATTTCGCGCGTTTGGAGAGTCCGATTGTCAAAAAAAATTTTATTGTGTTGGTATACATGCCCCTGAAGTATGACACAATTTTAAGCTGTATTCATTGTTTACTTTATCTGTGGCAACCGCTAAGGTTAGACGTGTTTTCATGAGCTCGGCGATTTTCGATTGTTAAAAAAAATGGATCAAAGAATTTGTATTTTTGCGTAAGTTTTGTTTTGCGTAAAAAATGAAATAAAGTGTAACAAAGTGTGCGAAATGTTAACAAAGGCCTATGGTGAGTCTGCTATGAAAAAAACAAATGTTTACGAGTGGTATAAGCGTTTCCAAGATGGCCGTGAAGACGTTGAAGATGACGAACGCCCCAGCACATCAACAAACGATGAAAACGTGGAAAAAGTGAAAGCAGTGGTTATGAATGATCGCCGAATCACAATCAGAGAAGTCGCTGATGATGTTGGCATATCGATTGGCTCATGCCATGACATTTTTGCGAACATTTTGGGTATGAAACGCGTGGCAGCAAAATTTGTCCCAAAATTGTTGAATTTTGAACAAAAACAGCGGCGAATGGAAGTAGCTCAGGAATCACTAAATGAAGTCAACGTCGACTCAGATTTGTTCCAAAGAGTTATAACAGGTGACGAAACTTTGTTACACTTTATTTCATTTTTTACGCAAAACTTAATACAAATTCTTTGATCCATTTTTTTTAACAATCGAAAATCGCCGAGCTCATGAAAACACGTCTAACCTTAGCGGTTGCCACAGATAAAGTAAACAATGAATACAGCTGAAAATTGTGTCATACTTCAGGGGCATGTATACCAACACAATAAAAATTTTTTTTTGACAATCAAACTCTCCAAACGCGCGAAATTTAAACATTCCGGGTATTTTTTGAACACACCTCGTATGTTGCGTGGAAAAATAGGAAGTTGTACGCCAATCAGTCCGGCAGAGTACACCAATTATTTTTGTCTCTTTTAAGGGCTCTTGAAGTCCAAGGTGGGGGAAATTTATTTACTTCGCATCACTTTAAAACTCACCTGACAAAAATTAACTTAGCGCGGCATGTGCCATCCGAGTCTTCAGCGGCTGTCAACCCACTCGTAGTCCAGAAATTGAACTCTCTGAGAGCCTGCATCATTTTATGACTATGCTTTTGGATTTTATTTTAATTTTACGCTAATTATGGAGGTTAAGGCTCTGATTTTTGTTCGCTTGGAATATATTTTAATACTTTTTCATAGTATCGTAAACATGTTATGATTAAAGTTCATTTAAGCACTGCTCCCTTAGGCTAGGGAACTCACAGTAATTTCAGTATCGGAAGTAATGAATGTATTACATTTTTAAAATGTTTTTTCTTAATTTACACGAATGTGGTCCACGAATTTCAGCTGAAAATTTGATAGCACCTTAACTTGTTATCAGTCATTACATGTATGTGAAATGTGATATTTTGCGTTAAGAAAGTGTCCAAGAGGTATCGAAATGTTGCGAAATACATCCCATGTGCCATTTAGCTACTTGCTTTAATAATATCAAGTTTCAAATAGACCAAATCGATAGAATACATTGTTTACATTTTTATGCAGATTTTATCTATTACCAAAAAGATAAAAACTATGCCCGCGTTCCCAGATGCTCGCGGCTGTTCCTGCTTTCCTGAGTAAGAAATCAGAAACATCCACAAACAAATATACGGCGAACTTTAATCCAAAGCGAGCCGTTCTCATGCTTCTCTTCCCACGTCTGAAGAAAGCAAATGTCTCCTTATCCTTTTACTGGCGTTATGACATTCTCCCTTTGCGTACCTCCAGGGTTTCTTCACTCAGCTTCTGCAAGCACTTAGACGACCACCTTTAGCATATGAATTTTCCTCTTTTAATTAGGGATAGTTACTTAATTACTTCGCCCCGAAAATGGCTTTTAAATTGAGTTGTTAGTATAAAAACTCTTCCGCTTTTTCATTGTAGTTCTTCAGTGCACATATTGCTTTGCTGTGAAAAACTACTTACCACCTCAATGAGCCAGCTGGATTTGATGGTTTTTCCTTGCATGCTTTTGAGGATCTGTGCGCATTTGAGATTAGCAGGGTAACTAGGTAAGGGCAGGACACTTTTGGCTATGGACGAGGGATGAAGGGGATCTCGGTGGTAGTACCGACCGGCACTTAAATATGTATACCACAAGGATCTCACTCCAACGCCCACATAATGCGTTCGACGCAGAACCCAAGTCCGGATTAGAATTTTACTGAAACCAATAATCAGATTACTGAATCAGTTAATTGGCGATATAGTGATCAGTGAGAAACAAGTTTCGGTTTCTTATTCCTTTTACCATTCCCTCCCTTCCTTATTACTGGTTGATAACCCCTCTGCCGCACGCCTTTGTGGAGGTAGTGTGTAAATATAAACGCTTAGTTCCGTCAGAAGTTCGCCGTGTCACATCACCTATCCATTTTTATCCAATCAAAATGGATTTATGGCACATGCACCCATGCACACATGTATGCATGAACATATTCCAGAGGTATGAACCAATATATTCTCAATTTCTAATTTTCTCAAAGTTAGCTGATATAATATTTCTATCTGCATGGTTGAAGCCGGCTTCAACTGGTGATGAGTGCGGTATTTCTCAAATTTTCTGGAATCGTGAAGAAAACGAGATGGCAGACTTGTGCATAAAGTCGAAAGAGGATAGTAATAGACTACTTGACTGTTGGCTTACCTTCGAGAAACGTAAGTAACCTCGCTCCAGAACAGGGAAACGACTAATTGGTCATTTAAAAGCATAAATTAAAAATTTGATTTCAACAAGGCTGGAAGTTTCAGATATTTGAATTTGTTACCTTATCATTTGATTTTTACTCTCCCAAAGTATTCATTCTGACGGCGGTTGAAGTCCTCACCTGCTAATCTGAGGGTCATGGGATCGATTTCCGTCATGGTATATTTTTTCCTGCCCAGGACGCAGACGTTTCTGCCCAATTCTGGCAGTATGGCTCCTAAGAAACCAAATGACGAGTATTTGGCACGAAGGGATCATAGGTATCACCAGAATGAGCGAAGCCGCGGAGTTTGAAGCTCTGTCATCGGACCTTAAAAACGTTCACTCGTGGTGCCAGGAGTGGGGGTTAGAATTAAATATCAGCAAATGCACCACAGTTCATTTCCAGCGAAAGTCATCACAAAAATGCTATACCTATACTGTGGGTGGATTAAACATAAAATCATTAGATACATTAAAATACCTTGGAATTACCTTAACATCTGATATATCGTGGGGATTCCACATACAGAATAAATGTGGCGCAGTATAAAAGAAACTCGGTTTTGTTAAACGTATAATAGGAAGGTCCTCGGATGAAAATATCAAATAGAGATGCTTCTTCGCTCTGGTTAGGTCACACCTCGAATACGTTGCGAGCATTTGGGACCCTGGTCAAATAGAATTAACCAAAAAATTAATAAAATACAAAGGAAAGCAGCGCGCTTTGTTAAAAACTGCTACGAGCGTACATATAGTGTTGCACAACTTTTAGAGAGATTAAGGTGGGAGCCATTCGAGACTCGGAGGCTGCACGCTAGGCTTAGGTTGCTTGATAAATTCGGAACTGATATTTTTCACAGCGACATAGAGAATATTATCATTACATTCCCCCTTACATCTCCTCCCCATTACATCTCTAGGTCTGACAGATGCGACAAAAATAAGTGAGAGACTGCCGAACAGATAGGTACAGCAACTCCGTCTTTCCGCGACAATAAGCGACCTAAAAAAAATTGAGCTCCACTAAATAGACTCCTATAATACATGTCACCATTTCATCTCCAAAAATCATACATCTTTACACGGCTGGCGACCTAACAACCCCTGCCACACGCCCATGCGGCGGCTTGCGGGGTAACTGAAATGACAATCTATTCGCGTGGATAGTTATAACACGACTTTTATTCGAAATTTGTCGGATCAATGCTGGTGAGCATGGTTTTGAATGAGTCTAGGGTGTTCTAAAATTTCTATTTTAAACAATATTTCATCCAATATCTTCTTATTAGACTAACTTCCCCCCCCCCCATTCATTTCCTATGCATAATGTCAATGCTTTTCATCCAACTCCTAGATCGAAGGAGATTTGGATTCCCATGGTTCTCCTCAATCCAATCACCTCCAATTGCTTGCTACAATTACTTATGGTCTCTATAATTATCCCAAGTGCTATCCTGTTCATTAAATTTTCCTACTTCTACTTAGTTTTTCTACCTTTTGGCTATCCTAACTGCCTTATTTCTACCGCGTACTCTCATTTTTAACGTCCACATTTTTTCTACACCCTGGTTTAATGTCAGTTGAAAAAACCGCACCTAATCCATGGTTGCAGGCCTAATAGAGTGGACATGGAACATAACTGCACTATGAAAAAATGCGCAACCTCCACTGTGATAGTATTTATTGCCACGGTTTCGTTTTTTACAGCATATTCCGGTAGTCGTCAGATTCTTGAAGATACTGTAAAAAGCAAAATCGGTATTAATAAATATTAACAGAATGGACGTCGTCCATGTTATCATAGAGCAGCAATAAATTCCGTATTTACCAGCATACTTCACACCTATTACTTCATATAGATAATTAGTGCTGCAGTTTATTTACAGCAGCATTATTGAATTTTTAATTTACATTAAGTGCAATTCTCGAAGTACGGCATTCGTTTGAGAGAAAAGTAAGTTCGCATAAATAAATATTACTGTATGCAGAGATTTACATTGAAATGCTATACATTTATCCTCGTTATTGTGAATCAGATAACATCGTACCTCTCTTATTTCAATGTTTTATTTCGTAAAATATGGAGATATTTCTTCACTGTGAAGCTTAATGGAGGATTGCATTTTTTTTACGGCCCTCGTATCGCGAGCCTTCCAATATCAACTGCGTCCCTAGCTTTCGCGAGTTGTGAACCGCCTGGCTCACCAAGATTCCAAATCCGAAAAACCTGGAAAAAATCAATAACTTTGTCGTTTTAGTGAACGCTTCAATTTATTGGCTATTTAATGCAATTTTTGTGAATTTTTTAATTTATTGGTTGATTTGATATCGTATTTGCCGTCACCTTTGCAACATTTCTCAGAATTATTACCTTAAGGGAGAACAATTGTTATTTCATCCGAAAAGTGATGAAAAATATGCCATCATTTGAGTCGATTGAGCAATTTCGTGACTTTAGTAATGCAACGCAATGAGATTTGATATATTAATCATTTGACGATATTACATGATACATATACAGTAAATTTAAATCCTTATTTACGGCGAATTTTGCACCCATGGCCTTGGTTTTGTCGGCGGACAGGTTGACTGACTGGGAAACTGAAATAAATGCACTTATCTTGGCCCTGATTGTTCATCAGCTATATATTTTTCTGATTTTAAGCATTATTAGAAATCATCCAAAGTACTCCTCTTTGCATGTAAAGCTTTTATTAAGGTAGTTTGAGCGAAATATCATTTTACCTACAATTCAATGAATTTGGTCTCATTTTAAAGATAAATATCTCACCTTTCTAATGACACCAAAAATTCAACCCCTTACCACATTAATTTCGGAGTTATTTGCCAAAAAATACCAGCAATTTTACTCGGGAAATGGTACGTGAGTGCACTCCAGAGAGACATTATTTACGGAATGAGGAATTTCTAACACTTAGATGTCGTCAACTAACTAACTCAAAAACTAACGGCGTTTATTTTGTATGTTTTCTAAACTGTTTTCGATAATTGATCACATTGTCACCGCAATAGGTTCTTGGGTGTCACAGAAAACATTCCGTTTTAACGGAGTTACAAACACACCGCGCGAAAAAAATTAGTCAAGTTAAAGACTTATTTAGACTTATTTATATCTTTAATTACTTACAATTTCTGTCATATAACACCATATTATTGCACCATTAATAATGCAATATATTATTGATGTGTCTTACGGCTGGTGAAATTAAAACGTATATAATTCGAATTTGGTCTCTATTATGACTAGGGTACTATCTTGCTCGGACTACCCTAAGGAAAGGAGTGACAAGTCAACATTTATTTGTTAATTATTTTTTTAATGAGTCTCACTAAAACTGCAGCCCTACAAAGATGGGCGTTTGAGTAGCCAAATTTTGAAAGGTTGCTTCTTCATTGCTTCATCGTTTCTCAATATTTATATTCGCTTTAAAACTGTCAATAGAATAGCATTTTACATTTTCCTATTGTGCCATTCTTTTTAAGTAATTACATGTGTATTAGAGGACACCTCATTTTAAGATTAATCTTAAGCACATGTTAAAATTTGTATCGCAACTGTCAAATGTGTCTTAAAATTTTTCGCAGATTTTATCGCAGAAGCTCCCATGGTATGTAAAAGAAATTTAACTGGGCTCAAGGTTTTGTGCCGTGGGGGCTGATTATTGATGTGATTTCATGGATATCTAAGGATACTTCTGCTTTAATTTCCACGTATCCAATGAAGTGATAAGTACTGGTTGAAAACCATTCGAAAACTGCCAATGCACCCACTTTAGGATCATTTGGGTAATAGGACCTTTCTTGCATATGGCATTATATATACTTACATACATATCCAAACCCTGTTCCACTCGACGTGGGTCTAGGAGTTCGCCATTGCCCTCCATCGTTCCATAGCTCTTGTCAGACAACTTCATCCCAATGGTGTTCACCCTCTTGCCTCCACGTCCCTACTCACTTCGTCAATCCAACGTCTCCTCGGCCTTCCCCTCGGTCTTTTACCTTCCTTCATTTTGCTTAGCATTACTTTTGGCATTCTTGTCTCGTCAAGTCTTTAAACTTTTCCTAACCATCTAATCCTATTGTCTAATATTTTTATCCAATAATTTTTATATTTAATCGCTCCCTCATGTTGGTATTTCTCATTCTATCTAGTTTGGTTTTTCCCAGCATCATTCTCAAAAACTTCATTTCTCCTGCTGTTACCCTACTCCACTGTCTTTCCGTCATTGTCCAAGTTTAATCTCCCTATAAAACTATTGGTAGATAGTACGTCTTGAGCATGATCATTTTTGCCTTTTGTGGTATCTTCCTATCCCATACAAGATGCTGAATGCTCTTATAAAATCTACCTCCTTTACTTAGGCTATTTGAAATTTCATGTTCTATCCTACCATCTTTACTTATATTATTTCTCAAAGGTGTTTTTTGTCGCAACGCCATAACTCCCATAATTCTTCATCAAAATTAATGATCCAAACATCGTTTTAAAGCTTATGTTTACCACTATTGACGAAAATTAGACAAATGGTTTAAAAATAAAGTTTTTGTCAAAAAATCTAAAATTAAAGATTTTGTTAAAAAAACGATACAGTGCCATCTGTTGGCTATATAATCAACTAATATGGTTATGCTTGCGTGCTTAAAAGACTGCAGGAGGCGCCATCTATTAACACATCGTTTTCTTAGATTGTTTAAATTCTACATGCAATCAGTGTGACCGTTTACGTTATGTATCTCTAACACAAGCGTAAATAACATATAATTGTCCGTGGGAAGAAAAAGGTAGAAGAACAGGAAGAAAGAAGGAAGAAACAGGAAGAAGCTGCATACTGTGCGAAATATTCGCACCGGTCAGCTAGTCTTTACTTATTGCAGTACCTAGGTATGAAATATTATCCACTTCTTTCACTGGTAGACCATCTATTGTTATATTTACTCGGGTGTTTTCATCTCTGCCGACAACCATCACTAAAAGTTTTAGTACCTACTTCTTTTAATTCCATGAAGCTTCATTTGCCTATTCCATTCATATAGTTTGTCCTGCACTTCATTCAGATTCCCATACACAGCATAATATGTCCTTCTATATTCTGTCATCTACGTCATTTCGAGATGATAGGTTCATTTAATGGAATACGAGGCAACAATAAAGAATGATTTAAAATAAAATGAAAGAAGTAGCACCTGTGGGCGTCGTAGCGAGAATATTTATTTTTGCGAATAAAAAAGAAAATGCCATTGAGAATAAATATATTTTTTTAAATATTCTTCTCTGGTCCATGATTGCTCTCCCGCAGCCGTCGCGTCGTTCGATCATCGGAATGTATTCCTTCCTGAAACATTCAGTCCGCTTCCGACGGGAGCGCTCGCGTGGATTTCATGCATATTGCCTCTCAACTTTTCAGCCCACTTCCTCTGGGTCAATTGACATCGTGCGCAGTTTACCTGCCAACTCCTTCGCGAATTTAATTTATTTTCTCCAGTATTTTGATGCTGATTCAAACAACTCTCTTGTTTCTTTGAAGGCTTCCGCGACTCATATACTTGTTGATATTGCTGTTTTCAGGAAAGAAAATTGGAGATATCATCCCAAAACCCGAGGACAAAATTCCCGCTGTAATGTGTGAAGGAGTCTATGAAATAAAATGTAGATGTAGTAAATCCTACATCGGCCAAACGGGGAGAGCAATTCAATGTAGAATTAAAGAGCACCAGAGGGCCACCGAAAATAAGAGATTCAGCCTCTCCGCAGTTGCAGAGCATGCGTGGTTTGAGCCAGGACATCTGATTGCCATTTGACCAAGCGAGAGTACTCTCAAGGGAAAATCGTTATTTTCCCAGGCTGATCGGAGAAGTAGTAGAAATGGTTAAATATCCATCAAATTTCAATCGGGAGGATGGATACCCACTTGCCTCAACCTGGGAGAGAGTGGTCGGACCACAGCGAGGAGCAGCCAATGGAGACACATTTTGTATCTATGTCCAGCAGATGAACATAATGGTCAACTGAACTAGCAACGAAATACATAACAACGGGAAATGAATTATAACAATAATTTAAAAATGTCCAACGGACCTGAAGACGCCCCCAGGAGGAGGGGAGAAACTGTAGTCAGAAAAACTAAACACACGACGAGAATTCCTGAAAACAGTAATATTAACTCTCTTGTTTATTTTTCTACCCTTCATCTCTTGGCATACTTAGCAATGTGGAATTGGCGACTCTGTGTTATGTCGGAATGTACTCGTCCTGCGTTTTTTGCAATTTACGCATGGCTTAGCTGTCTGCAAGAGAATCCACTGGCCGAATTGTTTAGAATATTTTAGTGTAATCACGCCTTGGGTAATAGTAAGCTGAAATTGGATTGGTTGACGACTGTGTGGTTTTATTATCACTCTTTCCAGCTGCAACTGCTATGCCATATAAGTTAAAGTTATATTCCATAACGTTCAATTATTGCAATAATTTGCTGAAAAATGAAAAAAAAATTCTGCTCCCTTTATTTAATCGCAATTATTTTGCCAAAAATAATTGTTTTCCAGTAAGGCTAGGCTAGGTTACACTCTTTAAGCAAGATTTTGGTAATAGATCAAAGTTTTCCTTGGTAATTGTATATTACTTGAACGTTTTATGGCCGGTTGCAAGAAAATTTAGTTATGGAATCAATAGTTATGAGATCCATAAAGTTATAGAACTCATAAATATATTCGGGTTGCATGAATACATCGATTAGTTACCAATAGTTATTTACCAATAGTTACTAGCCTCGAATATTTTATCT
This sequence comes from Ceriagrion tenellum, assembly GCA_963169105.1. Lineage (NCBI taxonomy): Eukaryota > Metazoa > Arthropoda > Insecta > Odonata > Coenagrionidae > Ceriagrion > Ceriagrion tenellum. The sequence goes on along the minus strand of OY720641.1, from coordinate 122,024,438 downwards.
AATCTGCCACCGCCGGATAAAAGTTATGAAAGTTTAGCCTATGAATAATCGATAATGCACATTATAATTAGTCAGTAAGAGTAAACAAACTGGTCACTTGTCTCAAAACTACTCTTTAATCAAGTAATTAAGACTCCAAGCGGTTCATTGCGCATCCGCCATCTTGTCTACTTATGAAACTCATAACTCCATGCCATAAGTTATGAGACCAATGAATTTATTGAATGTTTGTGCAACACTTATTGAATGGTTGCCATGGCTTATGGGTCCCATAACTTTATGGAATACATATGTTACGTTCCTGCAACTGGCCATTAGACTTTTAATCATTAATATTTTAGAATTTTTAACCGACATTACTTTTACCAAATTTCCCTCTTCCTGCCTTCTACTCGTACAGCTAACATCTTACTTTCTCGTATGGTCCTAATCATCACGTCGCCTGTTGTTACTTCATTTACTCATGCCTTTAGAAGGCTTAAATTTGAATTCAGTTTTTAACCTTCCTCTCATCTGATACAGTGAATCGTTATTGCAACACCGGTTTAAATGCATTTGCGTTTCCTTTCGAAGCGTAATCATCGCAGTAACGCTCGCACTTTATATATAATGGGCTGATAGTTATAAAACAAACCTCTAAAAACTACAGCAATAAGCAAATGTTTGTATTTCAAGCACTCCATTCATTTTAGATATTCGCTTTAATCGAAATACGCAGAGAAATACAATACCTTCTTGCTTGCTATGAAGCGTTTTTTTCTTTGAGTTCAAAGAGGTAAATAATCGTTCGGATTAGTTTGTTGCACTACCTGCCCTCAACCACTTAAGCCATTTTTTCCAGTGTTTAGCTTAAAAAGTTACTTTTTTTCCTGGGCACAATTTAACGAAACATTCCCGAAGATTATGGATCGAAATAACGGGCTCTCCCTTTCATGTGTTTCACCCTAATCTAGAATTATTCTTCTGTTGTGGGAATGTATCTTTAGCTGAATATGCCGATATTTTTAAATTTTTTTTGTTTCTGAAAACCCGTTATATTTTGCCTCTGGGTTAAATGAAGAGACAAATTCTCCCAAGCTTTCATGTTGAAGATTATTCCTCCCGGAACGTTTTAAATATTCAGGTGAAAGTCCTTTGCTCCAAAAATTCTCTGGTTTATGGCAAGCTCTCCCCCAAACGCCTCTGGTCTTTTTTTTGGGCGGGCTGTCAGGGATCTGGCGGGTAGCAGATGGCAACTAATTAACGCTCTTTAAAGGCCTTGTTCGAGTTTATGCAGGTTTATATCCGTCATTCAACGTCTCCCTTCTTGAAACCATTTAGAACTCCCATGCTGTGGTAAAAAGTGCTCTGTTCATTTCATATTCTGTTGATACAGTTGTACATTTTTTTCATAATAGAGCCTTTGATCCGGTGGCATTCTACTGGATTCGTAATTAAGCTTAATAAATTTTAAATGAAGCGTAAGTGTAAGTGGATAAAAATTCATTAATTTTTTCAGCTTTGGTAAGCAATACCAAACAGGCCTCCAGACTAAGGGATAGTGACTAGGCAGTAAAAGTAGTATTTTGCATGACTTTTGTGTTGTGCCGCGCACCGAATCTCCCTCTTCAGAGTTCAACTAGGCAACATGAGACAAGATATCTAGGACTCTTGCCCTTGACTTCGAGATGAAAGAGATAATAAGAACACGTTTAAAGAGGATATTTTATTTAGGATTTAAGTAACATGGATCAATGTGCAAGAAGGGAAGTAACTTAAGCGTTCTATAGAAAGAGTGAGAGAGTAGGGAGTAATACTAGGTGCTTCCCATGTGAGCCAACACTCACTTCGGCGAAGGGACGCGACCGGGCGGGCGATAGTAACCACGGAATACAACCGGCCCCGATCACGGCCGGATCGTGACGTAGAATCCGGGAAAGAATACTCAATGAAACCTCGGGAAATATTATTTATTGGGATTATGTTAGGATGAAGTTTGCTGAAAGGTAATCAAACGCTATATTCGTCATTCAACGGGACGGAACGGAAGAGGTTACTATTAGATTTTGGGTAAACTTTGTAATAAGGGCATATCACAGGTTGTATACAAGGAGAAGATGGCAAACGAAGTTGTTCCTATGAGCTCACCTCTTTTGTCTGTAAGAGTTCCCCCTCCTCCTTCTACCGAATTATGTTTTTTCAAAACACTGACCCTGCTACCTCCCAGTAACCTTGCACATATTCACCTTATTTCCCTCCCCAACCTCTTTTCCTAATTCCCCCCTCCTCTGGCTCAGAGTATAAATGTGTGAATATAAGACACTGTCTCCGGCGTTACTCTGTGGAACTCCTTTATTTTGATAATAAAAACACTTGGTTGTCATTCCACACTTTTTTGTAAGGAAACGACCCGGGTTTCGGCATGTCATGCCATCTTCAGGTACAAATGGTTGGGTGGCTTACACTTCTACAGGAATCCGATGGCCTTGGGATTGCTTGCATAAGAAAAAACAACAAAGGAAGGGAGGGGGGGAAGGTTTCCCAAAAGGTTTAAAAGCATGAGGAAATTAAGGTTGAGGGTCGTGGAGGGATGGTATTGTGACATAAAGTAAAGGTGACTGGGAGGGGAACATATGGTCATTACAAAGTTTTGTGGGGCAATCCACAATTTCAAACTGTTCTAAGAAGTCCATTTTACGCCCCTTGTCAATGCAATGTAAAATCCGAGGTTCAAAATAACCACATCCATCAATAACAACTCAAACCATCACCATATTCACAAAACAGCTTCGCTAAAATTAATGGTGAACAGGCTAACAAGTATCCCAATGTCCCAGGACAACTTTAATAAGGAATTAAATACCATTAAGTATATTGCCCAACAAAATTGTTTTGACCCAAAACTGATTGAAAAACTTATTGAAAGATCTAAAAAAAACAAGCTATAAATTTTATAACTTCCATTCAAGTTGATATTGACAAACCTTCACGCTGGTGCAAGCTACCTTTCATACATCATGTCTCATATAAGCTATGTAATATAATCCATAATGCCAAAGTGTCATTTTACAATCCTGTGTCAGTGGGTAAAATGCTTTTTAATACAAAGGACAAGTATAACAATTTACAGAAAAGTGGTGTTTTCCAGTTGAAGTGTGATACTTGTAATATTAAATATATTGGACAAAGTGGGAGAAATTTTAACATTAGAATGAAAGAACATCGAATATGTTTTTTAAATTATGACGAATCCTCTGGAATAGCCAAACATTTATGTGACGGTGTAACCATTGGTGTAATTTTGAACCTCGGATTTTACATTGTATTGACAAGGGAAGTAAAATGGACTTCTTAGGACAGTTTGCAATTGTGAATTGCCCCACTAAACTTTGTAATGACGATATGTTCCCCTCCCAGTCACCTTTACTTTGTCACACTACCATCTCTCCACGACCCTCAGCCTTAATTTCCTCATGCTTTTAAACCTTTTGGGAAACCTTCCCCGCCCCCCCTCCCTTCCTTTGTAGTTTTTTCTTATGCAAGCAATCCCAAGGCCATCGGATTCCTATAGAAGTGTAAGCCACCCAACCATTTGTACCTGAATATGGCATGACATGCCGAAACCCGGGTCGTTTCCTTACAATAAAGTGTTGAATAACAACCAAGTGTTTTTTATTATCAAAATATAAATGCGTGAGACTGATGGCCTCGTCGTTTAGTAACCTCTTTAAAATGACGCTATTGCGTTGAAACCGGTTGAGGAAAGTAAACCGAGTGGAAAAGGACAAAGTTAGTTCATTCCAAACCATGGAAAAATTCCACGAAGTAAGCCCGTCGAAGATTAATTTTATCCCTGTAAAACTCGTTAATCTGTTCGAGAAGGAATTGACCCTTCCCACTAAGACAGTGGTCGGAACATTATCTACTCCTTTTTCCGTTCCCGATAGCTATCGTAATAACAATTGCAATAATTATGTTCTTTCGAGGGTTTATATATGATTTAAGCTTCGTGAGGCCCCCAATATCAGCCCTCTTGTTGACTGGAATACTCTTTCTCTCTATTAAAAACTAATCTAATGTGGGAATTCCACTCACAACACTTTTATTCAGCTGCATTTATGATTCGTGATTTGATTACCCTTGACGAAAGAAATGTTTACTTCTCAAATATTTAAAATCCGTCTTCACTGATCGGATTAGTTGTCGCAGCCAACTTGGATAGTATTTTTCTCCCTGTTGGGCCAGATTTTATGCCTTCGATAGGTAGTTACATTTTCTGTTCCCATCTACTGTATAAATGGTTTTGGTGACATATGACCTATCAATCTGTAGTAATGTATAATAATTATTACTGATTGGTATGTATATAAAATATTGGTATGTAGATACAGGGTGTCCCATAAATGTCACGCCACAGTGACACTGGAGCTATGGCAGCCTAAGAGGAACCGAACCACCCTAATATGACCTCAGTAAAAGTTGCACGGTTTTCGAGATATTGCCAAATTAAAGCCTTTTCAAAAATTTCACTTTTTTTACATTTCTAGTCCCAGAATTCACTTGAATAGCTCTCAAATTAAGTTTTTTTTTATTTTACGACATCATCAATTGGTTATTAAGCTGACAAAAGGGTTATTTTATTGATAACTAATGTAAAATGAGGAAAAATACTGCATTAATCTTGACTTAACTTAGCAGCAAAAAAAACAACTTCGACTTTAACCGCCTGCCGTGAAAAAAAATACGAAAAAGTAAATGAGATAGTAACTTCAAGAACTTGCGTATGTTATGCCGATTTTAAAATGGTATGAGTAGGAAAAGTAGCGTGATTTTATTTAGTAAGATACATGTGTCCAGCTCCAGTGTCACTGTGGCGTGACATTTATGGGACACCCTGTATATCCAAAAAAGTGCTTTTTTATCAATTGTCAATCCGTAGCAATCCAACTGAGGCAGTGGTACTGAGGAAAGCAGGGCTAAATTTGGTGATAACCTAGCACATATGTTTAACCGTAGTCCAATAATAGCGTCTAAATTATCAAATATAATTCCAATCCGTTATAACTGATAATATTCTGAGGGATGCACTCTTATCCTGGTCCTGGTGAGCAAAATTTTTCACCTGAAAAATTACTATACATTTGTCCCGTACACATTGCCTAATAACCTCAACTGTTCATGATTGAAGAAGTGTGTTGACAGTCACACTGTAATCTCCGTAAACTGATCACAAGCTTTAGCGTTGTACACTATGAGATTACTTGAGCGAATATACTTTTGATTCAGACTCAGTTTGCTTCCACTTTGCTCATTAATTCGTATATCATTTAGGTTTATTTTTACTTTAAAAGTTTTCATCCCACCTTCTCCGGACCTGAGTATATCCTATTTTATTCCGAGAGATTTTCACTGAACGTAATATTTCATACATCAATAAGTTCCCTTAGGGCAGGTGTTTCGGCTCACGCCGCAGGATTACAACTTCCGCCCCCGGTCTGCAAGCTCTCGCTTATACCAGAGGACATGGAAGAGGTGGGAGGAAAGGATGGGTAGGGAAGGTTAGCAAAACCACTGCCCCTTCGAGGCCGACACCAATGAGGCGGATTGAGGTCAAAAGGACCTCAAGGTCCTCCGCCTCCCCGAAGTGCTCGTATTAGTCTGGTTACCCCAAACAACTGAGACGAGTGACCGTCGGCCCCGCTTTCGCGAAAGACCTACCGCACTTCTTTGTGTACCGAGAGAGCCCGTTGCCCAAATATTTGGGATTAGGTATCTCTCTGGCCCACTTTACGGGTTGACGCCGTGCGGTCTGCCGAAGTGCGTCCTCGAGTTGGGGACCACCGGGCCCATGGAGAGTCAATTCGGACCAATTTTGGTCAAAGCGTGGGTACAGCCCTTCTCTCTGCAGTTCTCGTCAACCCCTTTCCCTTAGGGCAGCATTCTTTATCGTTTTCTTTGAAATTCAGGCCCGGTTTTCTTAAGAGGTGTAATCTCCCATGGAGGTGCTACTTTTTTAAGTATGCCATTCCAAATTCCCCTTTATTTTATGGTTAAAAAGCATATCATTTTGCTTTTGCTTTGATGGCCAATGTGCTGCATTGATTTTTTTCGTCGTGATTGTGTTAAGCTAACTTTTTTCGGCATCAATTTATTCACGAGCAGTTTGTTAATGCATCATCATGATCTCCTTCTGCTATTTGCACAGGTTACACAATAGGCACAATATGTAGATTACTGAATACATATCATGGGGGAAACACATCAGGGAAATAAATATTGTAGCAAACCGTAGATTAGGATTCGTAAAAAGGGTTCTAGGCAAATGCGATGGTAGAGTAGGAGAAAGAAGCTATTTTACACTTGTCAGGACTCATTTAGAATATGCTGCTAGTATATGGGATCCGCACGAGGAAGATATGATAAAAGAATTAGAGCGTGTGCAAATGAGATCCGCTAGGTTTGTTAAAGGCCGTTATGATAATTGTATAAGTGTTACGAGTTTGATAGAAGAACTAGGATGGGAATTACTATCAGAGCGCAGGTTAAAATTTAGGTTAAACCTTTTAAGTAAATTAGAAACCGATTTGTTCACAGATGACGTTAGATATGTATTGAGAACCCCTGCGTATTATGCTAGGTTTGATCATATTTACAAGATTAGAGAGATAGATTGTTGTACCGATAGATTTAAAATGTCATTTTTCCCGCGTACCATATGAGAGAACAATAGGCAGCGTAGCAAAGGGATAGGTAGGTGAAATATAGTTAGAGTAGTCTGTAGTGCATGATGCATGTAATAACAACAAATAATCCCTTTCTTATTATGTAGATACTAACCATCTAGCTGCATGTGACCCTATTATCTAGCATATCTCCCTTAAATCTTAAATATCCTACTTGCATGGCAATAGTGCATGTTTGTTGATCTTCACCCCCTGCCACACACCCTCGTGGTGGCTCGCAGGGTATTACGTAGATGTAGATGTAGGCGACATAGATCACCAAAAAACAATATCCAGCATATTTTTACATTTTAAACAACAGCAGAATAAAAACTTCTTGAATTCTGGCAACCGTAGTCCTCCCATGACATTATGCATGATCTTAGAAAATTCAATAATGGGCCATCGTATTGGAGTGTTATGTAGCCGACTCTTAGATTTAAAGAGAACTTTTAAGTGAACATTAATCAGAGTTAGAGTATTCCATGGGTCTTTTTGACTCTAATAATGTGCATGGATTACAAAAGAAGTTTTTGGTGCAAGTGTATAGATCATCATAACCTCATACCGGCCATGGAAAAGTTCCCATTATTCTGGAGCGATATTTCATTAGGAGCTCTAGTATTAGAGTCACGCAGTGAGTTTTTATCTGGCCAAGCGTTAATGGTCAACTGTGCGCATCTTCTTCTTGAGGAATTTAACCTCATTCAGAAGCCTTTCTACATCGCCCGTCCCTGAGCCGAGCATAACCTAAAAAAGAATTTGGCTCCGTAATTTGGCTCTCATAAGGTCTGCAAGTAATGAATATCACGAATTTATACGTGATTCCTATGCAGTGATGTTTCATCTCTCACTTTTACGGATGACCTATTTTTTACATAATTCCCTTGAAGATCTTTTGTGACCGCAGCGACGACATCTCGCCAAAGGAATAAAAAAAATAAAGTCTCCAAAGCGCATATTTGAGGTTCCAAGAGATCCTTGTCCTCAAAAGTTTTTGGCTGCAGGAAATATGAAAGCAGCGTCCGGCGATAGTTGGCAGAGGAACGCAACTTTGCCTGCTTATATATTCCATGTTGCAAAGGCCATCGAGGTGGGCTCAAATTTCAGGCAGGTAGATCAGTTGCGGAAAGTGCTCTTCTTGTTTTTTTTTGCTCCGAGGAAAGCTGTTAAAGTTTTTTAAGTCACCAGTTTAACTAGAAGGTAAACTTCTGGTACGCGCGGGATAAAACTTTAGCCTGTGCTTACGGGTATGAACAATCCTGAATACGTTTCAGCCGCGCCAAGTAAAATTTTATAAATCATCATTTAAAAATATTTCATGTTAAAATATAACTCCTGCCATGAAAGGAAATTTATCACCAGAAGCAATAAAAATTATCACTCTTGAGTTCGTCCTGATGAACACCAAAGACCTTTCTCCAGCAATATTTAAAGCCATATTTCATGAGATTTATAGGCATAACCCATTGTTTTGTCCAGATTTGTTGTTAAAATGAATATAGATAATGGATTGTTGACTCTTCGCCAAAAAATTGCCTTGAATTCCGTAAACAAGCAACTATTTCGATTGAGTCGCCGTCTAGTGATGAAAGACGGCAGTTCAAATGTAAACACAGTCTACAGATCGTAAATAATCACGTCTTACCGGTTTTACTTACCAGTAATCATAATGCATGGGATAAAAAAAGTAGTACTACACGCGGGACGTAATTAAAAGCTTTTTTAATATTGTCCGGTCAACAGATATATTTGATTTCACTCCAAATTAAATTAGACCAATGAACAATCAACTTCTTAGCACTTCGTGAATATCGTTCTAAGGCAATTTAATAATAATACTAGGTGAAAAAGTGGAATGAATTAGAAGATGGATACAGGTACTATAAGGATTTCAAAACCAAAGTCCGACAATATCAACAATGGATGAGAAATTGCGCCTATAACTATAATTTAAAAACAAATGAAGGAGAGATTGTTAAACCTACTACGAAGCCACACATGAATAGTAGGTTACACGTTAACATCCACATCAATCTATCAAGATTATACCTTCTGATTGCCAAGGTTCTCAACAGATAATAAACCAAAATAATGTAGCTGTAAATTAACAGTAGAAGGTCCACACAACGGAGAAAAGGCTCACGATGGAAGTTTCATATGTCTCTTACACATTTCCTGTATTAGATATTTTCACTCTAGCAGTAACAAAGTAACTGTTAGGTCTCAAAAACAGTCAGCTATTATTCACAGTTCATATCTCTTCGATCGTTATTGAATCTTCACCACAGTCTCACGCTAACAACAATTAACAACGGCCATTTACGAGTCGACTGAGAAGACTTTTTTTCCAAGTGGCGCCAAGGACTGAGTGAACTAAATGTGCAAATTTAGTCAACACGTAGCCAAGGCAACGATTCCAAACATTTGAGTCTATTATGTATATTAATGGTTGTTAAGCAGACCATTCAACAGCAGAGGAACCTAGGAGTTGCATGCTTTACTTCGACCACATTGCTTCAACTTTACAGATTTTTTCTCCACACCCATTGGTCCAGGTTATAAGAATAGACAGTTAATTAGCTTACTTTTTACGGGCAGCTAAAGTAACATTTCAGGAAGTGGAGTTTTTAATTATAACATCAAAGTTCACCCAATTTTCTGCTAGAGGAACACTATCTTTCAGGCATCACCTACAGTTGTGCTCAGTTGATGTAATAATGAAATAATTTTATTACGAATCCGATGCATTTATCTGCCTTTTTAGAAGATTGGATCTTTTATTCCCCAATGGGAAGGGAAACCAATTCCAGTTGCTGCCCCCAGGGGTGTTTTGCATCACCCCTCTGCTGATTTGATCACCACTGTCTCTTGGTTGGTCGAAAATCGATGTATTGACCGGAAAGTAGAGGCTTCTTCTTTCTTTGTCAAATTAAAGTCCTATCTTTGGACGAAAAAGGTTACAGAAGAGTGAGCCCACTGGATGATTCTTGACTAAACGGCCAAAAATTATTATCATTTAACTCACATATTATCTGGTGATGCTCTCTGAGCGCCATTATTCCCATTTTAGAAGAAGATTATATGGGTATTATATTCTCACTCACATCGCTCATCAGGGAATTCGATTCCCTGTTGCTGCAATGGCCTGCGGCAAGCATTGAATAAACTTCATTTTAGACCAATGCAAAATCTCATCCCGATCAAGGCAATAGTCATCATTTCCGCAAATTTATTGATTAATCAACTTATGCTTTCATCAGACTTGTTTCAAATGAAAACCACTATTTGACTACGGTGTGTTTCTCACATCGCCTAATTTACGCTCCCGCGAGATGAAAAATATGAGTTGTGAATACATTTTCTCGGCTAATCCTCGAAAAGCAAAATTTTTGTCACAGATTCTGGGTGAAGGTAAAGTAACTTTCTGTGGTCTTCATTGCTGTTGCAGCCAAATATATATGTTTTTGTATTTCAATTGAAACGACCGGTTTTTATGAGATCACATCAGGTTTTTATATGAACAAATGGATCTTCTTTGGCACTCTCGCAACATCAAAGTAAGACAAAAATTCTATAACAGAAATACATCATGTATTCCGTATTCCGTACTTGAAAATATAATTCCTAGTTTATTGAACGTGATGTAAGATTTATGCATCAAAATTTATAATGGATTGCGTCAGAGAATGATGTAGTCCCCCTAAAAAATCAAGTCATTGCATAGGTATTTGATCCATTACCTCTTATTTCATCTCATGACTGGTATATTCATATATTTAAGTTTAATAATTTCTATTTTACTCATCTGCATCATCACTGGAGTTTTCTCCTCAATTGAATTTTCAATTTTGAGAAATAATTCGTATGAAATACATCAAAATTATGTGACAGGACAGTTAATTCCCCAGAGAGTTAAACCATGTGTACATCGTTATTTTAAGACCCTTCTGAGCTATTATTTTCCTTACCATCACACCCTCAAATCGTTACGTGTGAATTGACCAATCCCATGCGGGAGTGAAATCGGTCTCTAAATGCCCAATCACAAACTCGGAAACCAATAGTTTCACTAGTTATCAAAATGTATTTACAACTTCGCGCAGGGTAATTTTATCCCGTTTTTGCCAATTCCAACGATATTTTTCCTTAAAATACAGCGGAGCAAAGCATTTTCAACTGCCTGCATCATATAAGGGTTTAAAATATTGCCTTTGGAGAACATTATTTTCGTTATAATTTCATTACAATGTATAATTTTTCAAATGAGGTCAAGAAAGCGAGAGTATAACTGCCTAGAAGCAATTGAATTTGCCAAGATCAATGACTCTCATTTACACCACTGTAAAAAATGGAAAGCTGCCTGTAGGTTCGCCATTATTCTACTCGAAAACTTCTGCACGGATTGACTTGAAATTTTTCTTGACTGTAGCTTATTTGCAAACTAAAGCTTTGGGCTGACTAAAAGAGACCTCAGGGCCTAATGGGCCCGAGGGCCACAAAAATGAGTCCCGCTCAAGCCCTGAAATAAGTGCAGAGGTTATTTTGCTATTTTTACTTTCAAACAAGATATAGGGTTGAAATTTTCACTCTCAGAGGGCAGAAAGAATTAAATATAATCTTGCGATCGTTTTTGATAATTTAATCGTCGTTTTAGCTTTCAACGCGTTTTCAATTCTAAAATTATCTATTTTTCTCTTATTTCATCAAGAGCATATTTTCTTTGTAACAAGAGCATAGGTTTTAACCCTTTCAAGACTGATTTTTTTGTGTTCATGTTTTAATCAACATCAGTATATTTTCCACCTCGCAAAAACATGTGCTTGAAAGCAAACGGAGTTGCTGCAAGCAAGTACCGCCACCTGTCAAAGCAACTACATCAAAATGACTGATAACGGCATTTTTAAATACATGGATGGGGCATGATATACCCGATAGTAATACGAAAACATTCATTGGGGCATATATAACCCGTCAGTATTGAAAGGGTTAAACGGAAGATTTCCCGTAGGCCTTTTATGACTTGAATTAAATGATCAACATGAAAAATTTCAGTTAAATGTCAGCTGGAGTATTTTGTTCCACAACCTTTCTACGTGCTTTTATGTAGTATCTGTATTTAGCACGTCAGAATGATTCCTATAACTAGGTTCCCTCGATATACTTTGTAAATCGCTTACTACGTAAGTTTCTAAACTGCTTGATATCCACAACATTGTGGTTATTGGCGGAGAAAGGTTAAAACAAATATCATCCTTCAGATACCGGAGAAGAGCCACCACTCAGAATGGAAGTTTCTCTAAGAAAATAAGAAGTGGAATCAATAAAGAAAAAAATACTTCTTGTTAAGTTAAAGAACCACTTACAGCCAATTGATTAATGTATGTTTTACAAATATTTTTGCAAAATATTATGTAGTACAGAGTGTATTTCTTTCTGGAGTAGACAGATGGACATAGTCATGAGTAAAGTATAGATATGTGCATGTCAGTGTCTTCCAAACTTTTTCGAGCCACCCTCTTTTGTTCCACAAACCTTTACTCAGCGACCCCAACCATAAGCGTTAAAGTTATGGACTACATGACCAAAGCAAGATGTTTATAACAATAGTCTAAAACAATTTAGATTAAATTGTGTCTCTTTCAAATGCAACAGAGCGATGGATTACTCATCCCCGGCCACGTATATTCGCTAAGGGCCCAGTCTTCAGTGCCCCCTTGAAGCCCCCTTGGATGAAACTGGGCGCCCAGTTTGGGAACCACTGGTCTAGATGGATTTGAAATGTGGCTAAGGCACAGAATGATAAGGTTCAGATGCAGTGATAAAGTGAGGTATGAGGAAAAATATATAGGCGCAGAAAAATTATGAGAACAGTAAAAATTATCGCGCTAATAATAGGATGCATCCTAAGAAAATACTGCCATCTAAAAAGAATTTTGGAAGGAAATATTGAGGGAAAGAGAGGGCTAGGAAGAAGAAGATGTAACATGTTGACGGGCATAATGCTGGGCAGGATTTATGAAGAACTGAGGGATTCAGCAAAGGAAAGAGAAGCACGAAGGGATTAGTTTAGGACTTTAAGTCCTACTGGAGGACAATTCCACAAAAGAATGAGGGGCAAAATACTGCACCCATTAGACCTTAATGGATTGTAAAAGTTTAAGAGGGATGGTTGATATTTCTATGGGCTCTACTGCTCACCATTTAGCCTTGAACCGTATTGAGGTAATTTGAGCGAAATATCATTTTACTTAGAAATTATTGAATTAAGTCTCATTAAAAAAAATATCTCACCCTTCTATTGAAACAAAAAATTCAACCCCTTACCACATTACTATCGGAGATATTCGCCAAAAAATTCCAACCCTTTTACATGGAAAATGGTACGTGTATGCGCTCCAGAGAGACATTACTTACAAAATGAGGAATTTTTAACACTGAAATGAATAGTGAAATTTTACTTGCAAATTGATAATAGTATTGACTCCTGATAGCTGTAAACCCTTCTTGCATGTAAAACGAAAAATATTGCTGGAATATTCCATATCTAGGGGAACAAACTTTGTTGTTTGATTTGTGGGTAATTATTGTTTCAGCGTGAATTTTGCCTCACTGTGGGATAAATATGAAATTCACCAAATGTTACGCCAGAGCGGACGCGTATTATACTACAGATACTGTCAACAACAAAGTTTGTCCCTTGTTACATGATTATCCCTATATCTTTTTCACCGTGTGAGGTTGTGTTCCATCAAATTTATTTTTAAAATTTCCGACAGATTTGCTGTTGTATTTCTAACCATTGTTTTGGCGTATTTTTGTCATTGTCGCTAATTTGGCTCATATAAAATAGTAGGAATGACTAGATTTGCATGGGTACTCTTTAGCATCTTTTCCTTTAATAACTCGCTAACAAAACTTTTAATCGATTTTTCAAAATCTCATCCGAAACCTGAAAAGCCAAGGCTCAGTTCCTTTCCTTAAAAGTGTGAAATGGCCCTCATCAGAAGAGCTGCTTTCGTTGTGTGCATCTTCAAAAGTACGGAAAATTCAATGGTGATTTATGTCCCCATCTACGCATTATCTTCCAAGGATATCTGAAGGGAATATGGTCGGAGAAATTCTTGAGCCATCCGGGTAAAGGTGTCAAGGAGAAGGATTTTGGGAGTTGAAAAGGTAAAGTGTATTATGGGAGTGTAATGAGTGGAGATCAGTATTTTTATGGTTACTTATTGTTCGTTGGAAGAGAAAATTTTTGTACCGCATTTTTATACTCTCTGTCGGACCTAGAGATGTGGTGTGTCGTCAAAATAATATTTTCTGTAACGCTCCGAAACACAACTGATCTGAATTTCTCTAACAAGGGCTGGCGTGCACCCAATCAACTCCTTTTTAAAGCTGTGAAGCACTCTTTATTCGCCAATAGAAGTTTTTAACAAAGCGCACAGCTCTCTTTTGTACTAAATTTTTCATATTGAATCTATCTGTCCAGCGTTCCGATTGCTCGCAGCGTATTCGAAGTGTCCTAACCTGGGAGAAATAGCACCTTTCTTTCACTTTTTCCACCAAGGATCTTCTTAACAAACGCTATTTTGGATGCAAGTGGACTCAAATGGTAGTTTATTTGGGAAAGTAACTGTTAATTGGTCAAGAGGTCTTTAGAGAGATGGCTTGTAAGGAAAGAATCACATAGGGAATGGAGGAAGGGTGTAAAGAAACATGGAGTTTTTTATTGGCAAGCTCATGACGATAGACGCCTAAGGGACCTTATTTATCGTCCCATTCTTCGAATGTAGTTTTGAACTAGGAATGCTTTCTATAGAGTGCCATGGTATGGATAAGGCGACCATGAAAAAATCTCAACTACTCCCGGGTTTCAAACTCAAGAATGTATAAAGGAATATACCGAGCTAAGGCTTTGGAAGCAGGATTTGACGTAGTCATGGACGAATTATCTTTTTATTCTACTTCGTCAGATTCCTCAGCTTAAATTTTTAGATATTTATAATATTTAATGTGATATTACTTCATTGCATGCGATATATTTTCTAAATTAACGAAGTGTCGGGTGTTGACCACTGTATCAACGAAGAAAATTTGCGTTGACAGATGATAGGTAAAGAGTAAAAAAAAAAGCAAGATAACAATAATAGGAATTGTCGGGAATTATTATCAAACAATGTCCTAAAAAACAATGCCCTTTTCTCTCAAATATACGAAATTTGGGATGGAGCAGGGAAAAAGAGCTGGAGTACGGAAGAGATGAGAGATAATAATTTAATATCGGAATGTCTCATTGTCTAGCTATTTTTGTTGAAGTCATAAATGGTTCGTTTTAATAACAAATGTTTGCACTCGTCAGTTCGGCTACGCATTTGACTCCGAATAAAAACGGAAAGAAGAATCCGCGCTTGATCCTCCGGAGAGCTAGATATTGCGGCCCTAATGCATCAAAATTACTTCAGACCTGAAGAAGCGAGCTGGAACGCTCGCGAAACTGTTGTCAACTAACATGACACCACGCGGAAGCCATCCCAAAAGCCGTCAGGATTCAAGACCACTCCTCGGAAGCTTTAATGATATGTTTTTAACTGCGATTAATTTTAGGGTGTTCTAAGGGTGTAATTTAAGGTTGATAATATTGGACTTCTTGGAAAATTTTGAAATTCTATATTATCACAGAGTGCACGGGGAGAGAATACTTAATGACATTATCCCTTCAACCGCCTCACTTTTGTTCTCTGTGCCAGTACCCTCACCTCCATCCCCGTAGTCCTTGAGCCTGGCGTCACCACCTGTTTGTTCCTTCCCTTGCGGTTTGCCCAATCACCTCTCATTCCCCCCCGCCCCTTATTTCAACCACTTCCCTCTCCTTGAGATTTCGTATATAAGCTGTGCTGTCTTTTGGGTATTTTAATTTGTAATCTTGATAATGGCCTGAAAAGGCCGAAACCGGTAGGTTTGTGGTTTAAATTCATTGGTGGAAAAAAACTAAGTGGTTTCATTCTTAACATGAATTGATAATATCCTCCGAGCTATCTTGAAACTCGGAGATTCGAATTTTTCCAAATAACCAATATCTGGCGCGTGGCCTTTGATTCCTTTGCTCACAACCTTTTTTCCATCAGCTGTGTTATGGTGTGTAACTGCAATGTTACAGCATCAATTAAGTTAACGATTTGTAAGTTAAAATTTCATGTAATATCCAGGGGCAAAGTAGTTAAATTCTATCTCTTTCTATACGAAAAACTATGCTAAGCTATTAATCAAAATGTCAGCCATCTCCCTAGTGCTCTCTCCTCTTATTATTAATGCTGGTTTTATAGTTTACCAGCGGACTCGACAATTTCCTGCCCAAACGCTACCTGCTGCAATTTCTCGCTCCTCCATCTGCTCGATGTGGTTATTTTGACAGCGTGTGTTTATTTGTTGCTCACCATCGCCCATGAAGTAGATTTTCAAGAATTTTGGAATAGCATCAGGTATTGAGATTAAAGAACCAATTTGATAATACTTTTTGCCCTGAGTCTTGAACGTTGCTTCAAAATTGCAACCATACGAACGTCTGAACGATTTTTGTTGCTCCAAATGATGTCATTTGGAAGCAAGAATTGAATTTGTGAATTTTACGCAAAAATAATTTTGATTGAGATGGGGCTCCAGCCAATAGTGTTTTCAATGGTTCTGGCGGCGAATTCAATGGCGGGAGTACAACTTTTCCAGATGCGCAGCAGAAACCGGCCGATTCACCATTGTATTTGGATGCATGGCAGTGTTGGCATTCTTTGTCCATAGCGCCAATGACAACTTGTGAATGTGACGAATAGTCAATGTCCGACTCATATTCTAACGCAAGGTGGAGAAGTGATGCACGTGTCAATTCGCGATGTACTTGCAGGCGCAGTCATTCATGTGCTCTGTGTGCGTCGGTGGCTCGTTGACGCGCCTGTCTTTGTCTCAATGCATTATTAGCTGGAAGGCGTTCGTTCCATTGCTCTGGACTTTAATTTGCACGTGTGTTTTGGTCCTGGTCTCTTAAATTTGCATTGTCCGTCAATTGATTTTCTGCCGTTCTATTTAACCGATGGGTGTGGACTATTTGTGAATTCCGTGTGCGTCGACCAATATTTCCTCCTCCTCCACGAAGACGTGTCATTGTTCTTTAATAAACACACAGCACTTAAATATAAGTAACTTGTATTGAATTTTATGGATGTTATAATTTGTTGAACAAACATGTTGCTTATTTTTGATGAGCCGTTAAACACTCCGTGAATTTTATTGATGCGTACGTCAAACACCACTGAATTCGACATCAGCGCCACCTATGGTACACAAACATAACTATAAATTATTCTCAGATGGTCAATTATTCATCAACTTCGCAGATGGTTTCTACAGTCAATTATTCATAAACTTATGATTTTTTCATTTTAAAAAATATTGAGGGGCTGTGGGGGGGGGGTGAAATTTTTGGGTTATATGTTCTGATATGCGAAAAATCTTAAAAAATATAAAATTATAAAGTTCCGTCAAAACATTTTCCTAGAACCCGATCGCAGTGCCACCCACCGGGTCCAATTATGAATCTAAACCATTCAGGGACCCACTCAAGCACACACAAAAAATTTAATCAAAATCGGTCCAGCCGCTTAGGAGGAGTTCAGTGACATACACACTTACAGAAGAATTATATACATATAAATATTTAATTACATTTTTCTTACGTTGTTCACCGGTGATCAGTAGATCACTGAAATAAATTAAAATTATTCTTTATTAAACGGAAAAAAACATCTGCCGTAGAGCAATAAAAAACACTACCACCTCAAGCATCGGACGAAATCATCCTCAGTGGGCTGTTAGGAAGCTTCTTTGCCTCTTTCAATTGTCTCCAAGACTATACATATATACCAATTGTAAAATATATGGAGACGAAACCATTTGAATTAGAAAGTGCAATACACACGCAACATTATCCATTACAAATATAGTTTAAACCTGACAGAATTTCTGGTTGATTACCAGAAAAAAATTAGTATTTTACTCTCTGTATTGATTAGGTTACAGTGCATAATTTTTATTCCCTGTTAAGTCTTTTTTTATGACATGAAACTAAAACTCTACTCTACTTGTATGTAATGAAGAGCTTCAATTCTGTGTGTTGGCGGATTCTAAGTTGTTGATCAGATCAATGTGCTGGTTTAAATGTATCATTCGTCCGATGAATTGTATATGAAAATATTCACTGCAATTCTATTAATGAATCCCTGAATGGGACATTTATTATGTGGTAACCAAGTTAAAAATGCTTTGTGATGCTAAAAGTATTAATTTAAGAATATTTATAAAATATTCATCATGTTTGCGAGAAAGTAATAACCGAGAGCATACGGTCAGTCAGGTGACTAAGAGAGTTTACATCGCGCACAAGCCGCGATTAATTTCATACTTATAGAGGAAAACAGTGCTTTTTGAGGCAGAAACTTTAAGATTTCTTTTCTATGCGCTTTATTTGGAAATTGGAATCTCATTTTATAATCGCCATTGAATTAAATTATAATCAATTCCCTAGTTGAGTGCAGTGAAACATGACCAGTCTGTAAAGTAATATCATGCAACCCTTCTTGGGTAATGAAAGAGTGAGAATCTAAATAGAGGCACACTGAGGTATCATAAATCAATGCATTTTTGATCCAATATTGAAAGTTATGGATTTCATAGAAAATTTACCGACTCGATTCGTTGAAGACGATTCGATTGATAGGCAAAGGGAAAATTTCTGGAAGAAAATGAGAACAAGAGATTTAATCCTTCAGATAAGCTTAAGGGGAAAGAGAATAAAAAAATGAGTTATCTAAATACCTCAGAAGATTGTTACTGAACTGTGATTAAAGGGTATAGTAAAAATGTTTTAATTGGCTATCAAAATTCTAGCCGTTAACAGCCTAAAATACTGAAGATTATATGCCGTAGGATATGCTTTTTCTCCAGTGAACGGAATACTAGCGTATGTTTAAAATTTTATTATTTTTCAACTGGTAATAGCATGAAATGTTGAACTGCTATACTCAACTTTCCCATGGTCTGATATCCATCGGTCAACTTCGCTTCGGGAATAGACGAGAATATTTCAATCAATATTGCCTCAGGAAAATATATATAGAGTGCCTAAGCACTGATGCCAATTCAACGCCATGTCTTGTATTGTAGATTTACATTTTTCCAAGAGGAGAAACGGAAATAAAATTGTGCGTTGAAAATTCTGTCCGAGGGAATTTTTATTTGAAGGATTTGCAATATTGATCCACGGACTTGAGTGGCTCGATTCGGTATTACAAATCCGGAAAAGTGGTTAGTTGGGCGATACTGTTCCGATCTTTACAGGAATTAGGCGACTTCATTCCTCTTTTGGCTCGTGTATTTTATAAGGAGACAACTGCTCTTATCAAAGTTGATATTTGCTGGAAACTAATTTTTGTTCTCTTGTTGATGTAGAGTCTATGCTGGCCAACTAATGTCGAACAATATTTGAGTTAACAGTGCGGAAATTTCAATCCTAAAAGAAAAAAAAGTTTCCTGTCATATTCCGTCGGTAAATGTTTAATTTCCACATTCGATTGAACTATATTGCCTGATCGATTGTGGGTACATCGGACAGAAATTTAGTCACTTCAAAACATAATATTTGGATGAATGAGCAAAGAAGTGTTTCTTTCGCTTTCATAATTGCTTTTTATCATTGGGCGTATTGTAATAAACAATTTAGTGATATTTTTTGTTCTCAATGACAATATTTAAATATAATTAATATTTACGAATATCGTAACTACGACAGACGGTAAACAATCACGCAAGTACCCTCTCTCGCGAACAGGTTGGAGGCTATTGTAAAATAGTATCCGTCTGAGACCCTATAAATAATTTAAATCTTCGAATCTGAATCTATCATAAACCAGCTAACATGCCTGACTAACAATAAGAAATGCAGGCTCAATGACAATCAAATTGAACGAATGTTTTCATGGTTAATTTTCTCAAATGTATTTTTTTCCTTTGAAAAACAGTACCAATTCCATGATGTTTTACAACTTAATTAAATTATGAGCCTGATTTTTTTATGGCCAATATTGGTTACGCCGAGGAAATACTTTTTTTCATAGTTATGGATAGAGTCCTCAAACTTTATAGCGCAAAAACTAAAAAAATGCGTCACAGAACGCCCGTTTTGTAACGCATTTGATGTGAATTTCCTCCTTACATTCCTAGAATTGTTTGTACTTGCCACTACCATCAATGGTTAACTTACCACTCCAGGAGTTAGTGCAAAAGAAAGCGACGATCGGGTCCTCCTTTTATAGAATTGATACCTTCAATCCCATTTGACCCTAATTAATGATCAGTACCCTGGTCGTGGACAAAATTCTAGAATGATCATCGCCACATTGCTAAATAAATCATTGAAGATTGCATCAAAGGTAAAACGTTCCCGCATTGAATGAAAGACTGTGATCTATTTCAGGTTACGATTCAACAGGATGGAAAACCTTGTTACTGCAGCTGCGCGTGTGCGCCAAGGTTTGCCTGATATTCAAGGGAAGCTCTGTTTCACTCGACCCGTAGTCAAATGGCAAAGTCACAGTTGTGAACCTGTTAACTGAGGCAATGAAGAACTCCCTATAAACCCAGGTCAGTACGAATCTCTT
Organism: Ceriagrion tenellum; assembly: GCA_963169105.1. NCBI lineage: Eukaryota > Metazoa > Arthropoda > Insecta > Odonata > Coenagrionidae > Ceriagrion > Ceriagrion tenellum. The sequence continues at coordinate 122,004,031 of OY720641.1, read as the reverse complement.
TCTTGGTTGAGAGAACCTTGCTTGTTTGTGAATAAGTTTAAAATCAAGCCAGTTATCGTGTGTTTACATTTTACATGCATTCATCTGCATCTATATCGACATAATGCGAGCCGCCGTATGGGCGTGTGGCAGGGGGCGTTAGGTCACCAGCCGTGTAAAGGTGTAAGTTTTACGGAGATGAAATGGTGACATGTATTATAGGAGTGTATTTAGTGGAGCTTAATTTTTATTGTTAAATCTTTATTACCATGGTCGCTTATTGTTCGCGGAAAGGACGAGTTTTCGTACATACATGTTCGGCAGTGTATCTCTCTTATTTTATCGCATCTTTCAGACCAAGGGTTAAAGTGAGGAGTCATGATAATATTCTCCATGTCGCTCTGAAAAATATCAGTCCTGAATTTATCAAGCAACCTAAACCTAGCGTGTAGCCTCCGAGTCTCTTGGAGCTCCGACCTTAATCCCTCTAAAAGTTGTGAGACACTATTTGTACGCTCGTAGCAGTTTTTAACGAATCGCGCTGTTTTCCTTTGTATTGTATTAATTTTTTTGGTCAATTCTATTTGACCAGGGTCCCAAATACTCGCGGCGTATACGAGGTGTGACCTAACCAGAGCGAAGAAGCATCTCTATTTGATATTTTCATCCGAGGACCTTCCTATTATACGTTTAACAAAACTGAGTTTCTTTAGTACTACGCCACATATGTTCTGTATGTGTAATCCCCACGATAAATCATATTTCAAGGTAATTCCGAGATATTTTTCTGTATCTGATGATTTTATGTTTACTCCACCCACAGTATAATGGGGAGGATATGTAAGGGTGAATGTAATGATAATATTCTATATGTCGCTCTGAAAAATATCAGTTCCGAATTTATCAAGCAACCTAAGCCCAGCGTGTAGCCTTCGAGTCTCGAATGGCTCCCACCTTAATCTCTCTAAATGTTGTGCAACTCTATATGTACGCTCGTAGCAGTTTTTAACGAATCGCGCTGCTTTCCTTTGTATTTTATTAATTTTGTGGTTAAATCTTTATTACCAGGGTCCCAAATGCTCATGGCGTATACGAGGTGTGGCATAACCAGAGCGAAGTATAGCATATCTCCTTAACTTTTTCTTCCGAGGACCTTCCTATTATACGTTTAACAAAACCGAGTGTCTTTAATTCTGCGCCACATATGTTCTGTATTAGTAATCCCCACGATATATCAGATGTTGTGGTAATTCCAAGATATCATTCCAAGATATTCCAAGGTATACTGCTAAGCATCACAGCACTGTTTCATTGATAAATTAAATGAGTAAAACGGGTTTTTTAACGCCTCCCATTCAATATATAATATTTAGAAATATCTTATTTTACGAGGGGTGTTTTTTAAGTTACTACCGTTTTAAAAGAAAAACAAAACAAGTATACTTTTCTTAACAATCATATATTTACATGAAAACTTGTACCTTAATTTACTTTTCCACATAATTTCTACTATTAATTAGGGCCTTTATCGCATCGCAGAACCATCATTTTAATCCCAACCTCATAGAAGAGTGCCACATGATTTGACAACCACCGCACCACGGTCGTTTTGGCCTCATCATCGTCATCGTGACGCTGACCACTCATCTGCATCTTCAAATGCAAATACAGGTGGTAGCCATTGGGCGCTAGATTGGAACTGTGTGGAGGGTGATCAAGTTGTTCCCAGCCAAATGATCCGATGAGATCTTGAGTTTGATTAGCCGTGTGTGGAAGGGCATTGCCGTGGAGCAAAACGATCCCCTTACTCGGCACGCCACGCCTTTTGTTTTTGATTCTCTAAGAGCTCTGCCCCATTTCCGTACCATTCCATCGCCCATAATCTTCTTTCCACAATCTTTGCTGATCTGAAGATGAATTTCAGCCGCTTTCACGTCTTTAGCACTAAGAAAACGAATCATAGCGCGTATTTCACAGTCGGCGGGATTTTCAATCGGCGGAGGTATTTTAAATACTCACAAACAAGCGTAAACACGGTCGAATGTTTCCGTAATGGCGTTTAAGGCTTTCTAATAGATGGTGGTACACAGCGCTTATGCGCCACATGCCGATCGCAGCACTGAAGTGGCCGAGTTTCAAAACAGTACTTACTTAAAAAACATGCCTCGTACTTGAAAATTAACTTAAGTAGCAAATAGTGCTAACTATGGTCATTTAGTTTACAGCTAAACCCATGAGTTAGTATTTATATCACCAACATCAGCAGTCATCTATTCCAAGATTGGTTTTCTGTAGCTCATCATTCCTCTTTCCAATTAGGTAACCCTTCTATTGGGTAACCTTGCTGATTAAAGTCTTTTATCATCCTTCATAATTTCATCAGCTCACAATCATTAACCCTCCCTTTGAAATTTTCAAGGGGCAGTTGTGTCGAAAAATCCGTCCCGTCGAATTATTTTTTTCTTTCTATTTTTATATATGCATCATTTTCTCGACAATTTTCGGAGGGCCTCTTCGTTCATAATTATCACCGTTAATTAGATCTTAATCAAATTTTGATCACTCATATTTATTGCTTTAAATCCTCTCTGCTACGTCATTGTTTTTGTCCTCGATTCACGGCCTTAAAAAAAGAATCTGAATACATATCTTTCTTAGGTTCATCCTTGCTTCTTTTCTTAATATTTGAGATCAGAATTTTTTATGAGAGAATTAAACTGCGACAGTTGGGCGTCTTTTCTGAAGCAAACACTTCATTTCCAGTGACGGTATGATTATGAAACATTGCTTGTGAAATTTTGGGGCACGGTAAAAGGGCAAAGTAAAAGTATAGGTGAAGACGGTTAGAACGTGAAATTCGAAACTGAAAGGCGAAAAAAAGGGAAAGACAACGGCGATTATTTTTTTCTGTTTGCCGGACGATTCTATTGGCTCGTATGTCCCTGGAGTCCAGATAGGGATAGTCCAGAAGATAAGCCTCTTTTTTTCCATGGACCGGACCAGTAGAATTTGACATACATCCATGCCCTCGGTGGTGAAAAACCCACCCAGTCAGGACTCGAACCCGCGACCCTCAGTTTACCTGGCGAGGACTTTACCCCGCCGCCACTGGGACTGATTAATTTTCTAGACACTAGTCAACAAATCCAGACAGTGCTTAAACCACCATTCCGACTTTCAAATCTAGTTGGTAACGCCGATTGCGTATTTTTTCCTTACTCAAGAAACAATTTGACTGAAATAACTTGTTGAGAAAACGTAAATATCGATCTGCCCCCGATATTCTCTCCCCTTCCAGTCCAAACGCCCAAATTACTCCCTCAGATGAAGGATCATCCACCAGAAACCCAATCAAGTCAGCCAAGGCGATCGCTGCACAAACAACGGAAAAATATTAGCAAAGATCATGTCGTAAAGTAAATATTATAAAGTGTCATTTAGTTGATAACATATTATATGGCAGAAACCACAAAGTAATAATTTTTATGCATGGTATCACATCTCATTAATTTTTCAATATCAATCATATTATCTTTGAAATTATATATCTTTTAGGGCGCAAGAAATTTTTAAGGTGTAAGGCCTTAGGTTGCTTTTCATTCCACACAAATCAGTCAATATCCATCCAGAAAAATTGAGAGAAAAATCATATTTTGGCTAGAATACTTTTCCAAAAAAAATGTAGTCACAAATAAATGCTTACCCTTGATTAACCGTGACCCTCAAGTCTTATTAGTATGTAAATATGTTGACTGCTGTTTAAATTATTTATTCGCTTTGCTTCTCGACCACATTATTAAAACACATAATGGTGAGTGTCAAAGAAGTTCATACAAAAAACTCCACTAGTAACCAAGTTTCCATTGCCTCCATTAAGTTTTTAAATCTTTGACAAGGCTCCGAAAGATAGTAACAGGCTTATCTAAACACCATATTTTTAACATGCTTAATATCAATCAAAGCATTATTGCATTTATATACCAATCACATCAATCCTTGTAAGTATATTCGTATCTTTAAAAATGTCACAAATTAAGATGCATTATCTGACATCGTTAAACAGTTTTTGCGTCCGAATGAGCCACCTGCTACGAACCTCAAAGGATAGATACTCTTCCCCCTTTTTAGGGAACCTCTGTTTTGGGGAACTGGAGCGCTGCAAACTATACGAGTGACATTCTAAGCGTCCCGGGGGAAAAAATGAAATCGGAACACCCGCACGATGCACTCCGTAAAACGCGAGATAAATACTGGAAAACCGAGCCACCGTTTTCGACGTCCTGTTCTGGATGCAGCGGAGCGGGTGAACGTGAGCGGATGCAGCGGAAGAGATAGTTTTCGTGAAGTGCGGGGTGACGAGTAGAGGGGGCAGCACTGTCGACGAGGACGACGACGGAAGAGGCGTTGAAGTGAGACCTGTCCCGTCGCTTCGCCCCTCTCCCTCTCTCGCCTCGGCCATACCCTATTCAATCCCCTAACCCGATTATCTCATTGCCATCGGAGTAGCACTCCTACGCGCAGTCGGAACAACATTTCCCTCCTTTAAGTGCCTCTCACGGGCGCCGCCACCGTCGCCGCTCCGCTGTGCACCGAAACTTTCCCACGTTTGCCGTAGGGGGCCCCGCCGGAGGCGCTGCGGGCGGCCGAGCCGGAGAGGAGGAGTAGTAAACTTAACGGGAGGCAGCCTCGTGCAATTTGCCCGATGAATGTTAATGCGGAGAGCGGAGTCGATTAATCACATTTGTGCACGTTATGGACAACCGAGCTGTGAATGCAGAAGAAGCGGAACAGACCGCCCGCCGCGCCGGCCGGCGTCGCTCGTGGTTATTTTCTGTATGTCGTTGTAGCGAGATTGAGCGGTCTGAAAATCTACGGCACTGCGACTGCATGGATTTGGATTTAACTCATCGCATTTTCCTCTGCCTGCTCAAAATGCTCACCTGCCGACGGAGATAATTTCTCGCCTATTATCCCAGTCTTGAAATCTTTAGTTTCAATATCGCCCGGGTAAATACGGGGTGGGTATTTTTTTATCACCAACGCAGGAGAAATATGCGAGTGACAAATTATATTACGTATGCACCACATAATCGAGGATGTGCTGTTAGCAATATCGTGTAAATGTCTGCCGATATTTGAAGGCGCCCTGCGTGGAATGTTTAAAAGTCTTCATCGGCTTGCAACCCTTTAAGAACAGTTTTGTTCCATAAATTATTCCCTTTGAGGCGGTAATATAATCTGCACGGCCGTCCTTCGTATTTTGTCTATTTTGCGAAATAGACCTTTTTTTTGCTGGGTCTAAATACTTGCAATGTATGTGGCAAGGGTGAAGTAATATCTGTTATTTCCGCATGTAATTTAGACATTTTCTGAAGAAATATCTCACTTGGACATGTATTTCTTCGCTATACTAAACCGAGTTCTTGCGTATTTACCACAATAAGTCTTCCATTGATTTATCTCAGGCATTTGTCTCCATTTACTGCGCTTGTGTCTATTTCCTATACTGTCTTACGCTAAGCATATTCTTATAAACGTGCATGAGGCCTTCAAAGAGCTTTTTTTTTGTAAAAAGGAAAGTGCGGAACATATTTTACGATCAAGTCCGAGCATTATGAATGTAAAAAGCACCTGTCTTCGGCGCGACTGGAGGTTGTTCCAGCGGCTGATATTCTCTTCAAATTTCTGCGATACTAGCTGCAGCATTAAATAATCTATGTCATTCGTCGTTTGAAGAAATGAATTCATATGAGCATAATTAACTGTGAATTATTCAGCCGGACTGGGACGAAGATTCCATTCTTTCGTTTTGGGATTCTTCGGCAGTTAAACACAGAGTATAGCAGGACGTAATGGACGCTTAATTGACTGACGAACTCTAGGTGTCGAACTCAATCATTGTAAGTGCAAATATGGTCAAAACAAATGGAATGGAGGTACAAAATCAGAATACAAAGACTGAAAAGATAAAGCTTGAATAAGAATGGAAATTTAAAAATATGAACAAAATAAATAAATCATGTATCGGTGAAAAATATATTGAGAGCTATCTTTTTATGGATGATTTGGACCGGTTTAAGTTTTTTATTTTCTAAGTATATGCCCATTAATAAAATAAATTTCGAGAACTAAGGTTCACACTCAATTTTATCGATTTGCAACCCAGAATATAGTTCACTGCAGTCATTCGTGCCCATTTATTTTCCTAATCAATGCATCGATTCTCTTGCATCATTTAGTGTCCCCTTCTCATATCTCAGTTGATTCCATCCATGTTTCTATCCCTTGGTATTCCTCGAGGGAACTTCCAATCTGTGTATTCATTCCTCCCTCAAGAACTTTTATTTATTCCCCTGAATTTCTATCCAATTTTATCATAAAAAATTGAATACTTCGATTTTTCCTCTGAAAATCTTACTTTATGTAATGGGAACTTAAACTCCTCAGTTATTCAAGACTCGAATGACCAATGGCAGCGCTGTTGCCGCTGGCTCCACTTCCCCAGATGACCACCAGACTGATCACAACATCAACCGGAGGATATCATAATATGATTATGTTCAGCGTTAGCGATGGAAACTAAGTGGATTCATGCCAGTAAATTTACAAAAAATGTTGCTCTACCCACTCGCATCTGTAATGAGAAGGAATCCGTTCATTTAGTGCCTTTAAGTGTATTCTGACCAATCTCTGATCGCGCGGAGAATGGCTGTTATTTTTCGGTAAATTCGAAGTTTTGGCCGGCATCACACAACCCAATGTGTGTTGTACACAGAAATTCGTCATTAACTCGGGACTTATTGAGTTATGTAGAACGATAGAATGTCAAGATAGAGTGATATCTTTTTTTTTTAAATCGCGCGTGCAAAGGTGAATTTTCCAATTACTGTCAACCTATCAGAGTCATAGCAGTAGCAAATTTCAGTTTATTGGATGCGCCAATGACTATTTTATCTTCAATGATGTTAAAGCTCAACTTCTCATTTTCTGTTTTAGGGACATTCCTTTTTGTGGCTTCCACCACCACCATCAATGCAAATTGTTCTCAAAAACGCTGATGGTGCTGTAAGCAACATTAAATAATAATTAGCTCGGCATTCAAAAGATGAAAATATTATAAATATCTTCAAGTGCACAGAATAGTTTAGGAGTATTTGAGTGGTGATCACACGGAAATATAATGTAATATTGTTAAATCTGAAATTTAAAGCTATTATCATTGGCAGCTATAAAATTAAAGCAAGGAGGGAATTCAGATCTTGGAATGTTCGCGGCGTCAGGTAAAGAAACATTTGAAGCTCAGTTTTGAAAAGACTAGTGTCTCATTTTAATGGCATTATAGCTGAAGAGGTGTATCTTATTAAATCAATTAATGAGAATCATTTAATGGAATCCCGATTATTTATGAAAGCAAGCCAGTTCTCTGAGGTAAATGCTGTATCAACAGCTAAAGCCGATTTTCCAGGGTCGAATGTTTGTCCAAAAGCCATAATTCGAAATTTTGTTTGGAATGAAATGTGTTTTCCACGCTGCGGTACCTATATTTTAAAAGAGCTTTTACATTTGTTTAATAAATTAAAACGGAGACTTCGGAAAAGATAGTAGCCGGCTTAACTGAATTTTTGAAACGGCAGTTTTAGCGGTGGAATTAGCTTACTGAGGTTCAATCGTAACTGAAGACTCATATAAGAAAGTTAAGCCTTGTCGTTGACACTCAGTTTTGAATCAATTAAAGGGTGTTGATGTAGCAAATGTTGCTATAGTTCCGTTTATTCGGATTTTTCCCGCATTGATTCATTTTCATAAACAACATTTTTGCTTGCATTATAGCCAGCGTTCATCAAAATGAATCAACGCGGGAAAAACCCCAATGAATTGGACTCCTCAAATCACCGCGGGAGCCTTCGTACCGAATGTTTCTATGGTAACATTTATAAGTAAAGTGAAATGAGTGATGGCTGTTCCTTATTTTTTCGGGATTCATTCCGCGATGTATGTTTTTTTTTATTTTATTTATTTTTTTATTATTTTTTTTAACAACAATATTTCGCTGGTCCTCCTGCCAGCTTCATCAGGTTAACTGAACTGCTTTATTTGTCTCGCTCGTCTTTATATATAAGTCTGGACTCCCATTGTTGCCGGAATATGAATTTGAAAAAATTCGTTTTAGCCAGCTACTCAACTTGTAACCGTCTTCTCGGTTGACGTTCTCCGGTCTCTTCGCAATTTCTATAGCCTCCCTTATTAATCTTGGGTAATAGCGTATTTCCCTAGATATTAATCTTGTCTCCTCAAAGTTGAAATTATGAGTGGGGCCGCTGAGATGGTGTTCGGCTATTGCAGAAATGCGGTAATTATTATTTTTAATTGCCCGTTGATGTTCTTGGAGGCGTATTTTTAGGGCTCTGCATGTCTGGCCTACATATGATTGTCCACAGCTTCACAAAACTTCATATATTCCTCCGTAGAGGTTCCGTGGAAGCGGGTCTTTGGCTTTCAGAAGTACTGCCCCTGTTCTTTGTTGTTTAAAAAAAAAACATACATCGCGGAATGAATCCCGAAAAAATAAGGAACAGTCAACACTGCATCCGCTGAAGCCTACGAGCTAATGAAATGAGTGATGTTGAATTTAAATCGCATTGTACCTGGTGAGGTGCTCGGGCGTGAAAACGTATCTTACCATTCAAATCGTTTCAAAGCACAGTAAAAAAAAGAGTCGTAGAACACTGAGAATGGATTTGACTGGCAGCGGGGATAAAACAGAGTCATTTATATATAAGCGTGAATAATTTGACAAATTTTTCAATTGCAGCTAATGAAACGACTGCTTCAGAACGCTTGTGAGAGGAATATCATCGGAAAAAATCTACCTAACTACGCGAATACAATCACCTAATCTTTATGAAGTTGGGTCAAAGTCACGCAGCAATGAGCAAATGATCACACATAGCTCACTACTAATAGTTTGAAGTAGTAAATCAATGCGAACGCTTGTTTATACGTAACAAAGCAACTGCATAGCAGTTTTAGTGTCGCGTGAAACTACGCTTTCGCAAGATTCCCCCAACCCATAGAGAAATGTTCCGTTTCATAAATCTTATTTCGTTTATTCATCGATATTTAGTTTAACTACATCATGTCCTGCAAAGTTTAATCCGTGTTGCCTCTTTCCCGCGAGGTTTTCTGCGCAGTATTCCCCTTTCCTTTCCTCTCCTTCGCTATGCTTCCTCGTGGTTCATTTTAAGTGCTTCCTTTTGCTTTACTGCACGGGTCACATCACAGATGCTCGTCATCACAGCTGCTGCTATATTCGTTACAGGCCTTGCATACTAAGCTATAACCATAGAAACAGATTGGAAGCATTATCAGTTTAACCTGGAATGCGATCAACAGATATTTGGTCTTTGACAGCCATCGTGGATGCGATTGCAGTTGATATGTTAATTTCATCATACGTCGCTAATTTAGAGCTTTGATTATTTCTTTCGGACTAATTCATATATATGTTTAAGAATGCGAATGATACGACTTTGCATTGTTTTGTAGAGCAATCGGTCGTGATGGTTATGAACCCCTAGAGCAGCGGTTCCCGAATGGTATTTCACGGAACCCTGGGGTTCCGCGAAAGGGTCACAGCGGTTCCGCGAATAAGGCCCTACTGTCTTAGAAAACAGGCGTTTACAGGCATTTTTTTATTTTCTTAATTCAAAAGATTTCAATCCAAAATTCCATTTCATACATACACCATTACCGAATGTTCCTTTTTCCGGGATTCATTCCGCGATGTAAGTTTTAAAACAACAATATTTCGCTGGCCCTCCTGCCAGCTTCATCAAGTTAACTGAACTGATTTCGGAAAAAAAATCTCCAGAGTTCTGTCGAGGTACAACGTAGCGAGCAGATTCACATGCACGACGAAGACAGGGGACGTACTTCTGAAAGCCAAAGACCCGCTTCCACGGAACCTCTACGGGGGAATATATGAAGTTTTGTGCAGCTGTGGACATTCATATGTAGGCCAGACATGCAGAGCCCTAAAAATACGCCTCCAAGAGCATCGACGGGCAATTAAAAATAATAATTACCGCATTTCTGCAATAGCCGAACACCATCTCAGCGGCCCCACTCATAATTTCAACTTTGAGGAGACAAGATTAATAGCTAGGGAAATACGCTATTACGTAAGATTAATCAGGGAGGCTACAGAAATTGCGAAGAGACCGGAGAACGTCAACCGAAAAGACGGTTACAAGTTGAGTAGCTGGCTAAAACGAATTTTTTCAAATTTAAATTCCGGCAACAATGGGAGTCCAGACTCCTATATATAAAGACGAGCGAGACTAAGAAATCAGTTCAGTTAACCTGATGAAGCTGGCAGGAGGACCAGCGAAATATTGTTGTTTTAAAACTTACATCGCGGAATGAATCCCGGAAAAAGGAACATTCAAAGCTGCATCCGCGGAAGCCTACGAGCTAATTTTATACACCATGTACCTACCGCACCTTAAATAACATTATAGTCAAGTTAATTTGCAACTCTCGAGATAGGGTTCCGCCAAAAATACGTGGATCAATAAGTGTTTCGTAGGCAAAAAAATTGGGAACCGCTGCCGTAGAGAATGCAGGTTACCGCGCGTCGTGCCTGCGTAAATCCTTCGGTTCATTGTTGTTCGTGTGTTCGGTGAAATTTCTCTAAAACATTCGAATCTGCGCTATTCCAAAATCTAGAAAGCCTGGATTAGTTGTTGCCTTTGGAAAAATTCACCTCGACCGGAAAATGAACCTCAAACCTTTTCCTTACCGGGCTATGCGCACACCACCACGCTACTCTCACTTCCGAATACCTGATGGAATCTTGAAAGAATTAAACTGAAATATATAGCACGCTCTAATACAATCGGTCAAGGATTACACTCGTAAGAATATATGACTCTGAGGTAGCCACTAACGGCGAGGAAAAATTACGTCAAATCACCCACATCGTGATTTATTCTACGCATAATGAATATAGAAGTTAAATATTCAAGTATGTAGACATTGCACTTCTGCCGAATCCGGTGACGAATATACTTACATTGTGATCCATGCAAACTTTGCCTCTACTCACTCGTTAACTTGAAGATAACCGAAGACCTTAATTTGAAGAATCAGAGGAAATACGTGGAAAAAAATGAGGGAATCTTTTACAAAATATGTTGATCAATTGAGCTGAAACTGATTCAATATATGTAGTTAGAATATAATGAGTGGGAACGGAATAAAAATTCGTAGTTGTCGAGCGTAATGGGAAGACATGAATAATTGAAGATACGGGATGGTACTGGGCTAAAATCTGGGCCGTCTATGTTCTCGGTAGATTCGAGGAGTAGGGGGCGCAGCGACGGTGGCGGCGAAGGGAAATGCCTTCCCCTCTGCACCCGAACACGTGCCGCGCCTCCAGGGGGTGTGGAGCGAGGCTTTGAGAACGGCTGGGCCAAGCCACCCCTTGACACACACTTGGCACGGTGCTGCCGTTCGGAATGAGGTGGAACACGGTGACCCTTGAGGATTCTACTCTATTCGCATCAGTGCCTTCTCTAATCTCCCTTGATTCTATGTTTGATCACCCGTTGGTTATATATCCTGTCGACCGTTTATTCGTTAGTGCACGAATCCGAAGAATCGGCCGTATCCCACCCTTTTATTGCCGTTCACACCATCCAGTGCAAATTCTCTCACATCCCTTCAACTCTTATTCAACGCTTTTATTTGAACGACGTAATTGTCCCTCAACCTTCCTCATGGGAGCTACCTTTCAATTATGTGGCCGATAAATTTCCTCTCTCTCCCTCTCGAGGGAATTTTTTAGGGGCGTTGAAATCACTATACTCCCTCTTCTTTGCCTCGTGAACTCCTTGGGGCCTTATCCCTCTCGTAATTTTTTCCTTGTTTCTTTTTCTCTCATTACTATGGTAGTAATTAACTACCAGTGACGGCAAACCGGAGCCTAATTCATTGATAATGACGGAGAGAGGTTGGTATTTTGGTAAAGGTCGGATTTTTAAGAAATAAAATTGTGGAGAAAAACTTCATGCGTGCTATAAAATTAGTCAACTAAAAAATTAGGGATCAAATGTAGTTTCACTATGTTACGACCCCTTCCAATAGCTATAATTATGCTCGTAAGTTGGCTATGGTGGATTAGTGAGAAGGGCTTTAGCGTGGAAAAAGGTAAGATGAGTGATTTAGACCACTGGTTATTGCACCAATATTTTGATCGAAAATTTTCTCCGTGTTCGGCATCAAATTCGGTGGGGCGTGGTGAAAAAATGATCATAAGAAAGCTCGATAAAAAATTTTTTAAGGTTTCGCACCAGAGCAGCGGGTATACTTGAACATCATCGGCACACATGATTATAATTATCCCCATATTTTTAAGCATGGAGATCTTCTCCTTCAATTTTTGAGGAAAATTTGTGATTTGAGATGCATTTCTATGTTTATATACAAAGACAATCTGTGAACAACTGGCAGACTCATTATAAAAGGGAGAAATTTCACAATATAAATAATAAGAAAAGTAAGTCATCTTTGTTGCATGGAGAATCAGTAATAAGAAGTTTTTACTAAACCTGGTGATGCAAAGATAACGCTATGCTTTAGTCATTTACCGATGTGTCATTACATGTATATACTTTTGGACATTGACTTTGTCTAAGTATAACCCTACCCTGTTATTAGTTGAAATACGCAATAATGATTCTCATATTAATAGATTTTTATGGATCATATCAATAGGGAAAATAAGTAAATTTAGCTCGAAGTTAGAATTTTGGTAGATCTGGCCTGTTAATATTCATTTATTAGTCAAGGTGCCTTTTACTCATAAAATATGTATAGAATGTTACATAATCAGACAAATATTTGTCATAAATTTCATTTTTTTTATTTCGTCAACATCAATTGTTTTTGCCTTTGAAATTCTATGCCATCCCTTTGAAATACCACAGTCCCATTATCCGCTGCTACCGCGAGACAATTGTTTCATCTAATTTGTCTCACCATACCTCACCAACGTCCATCATCAGTGTTTATCTGATGATTCCCACGATTTTAGTCTCGCTGTTTATTTTCGCATTGCATCCTTTGGGTGTATGAATCATTCCTCGGAAGGATGCATGTAGGTCGTCCGGATCCTTTGCCGTAATAGCAAAGGCAACGGTTAATAATGGCTTAATTTCATCTCATAAGGTTGGGGATTTGTTCAGCGTTCGTTTGAGGAGGGTTAAGCTCTTTGGCAGAGTAATCCACCATAATTCAAAGTCCGTTGAACTAGGACACAATCCACGCTCCAATTAATTCGGGTGTTAAAATAGACCCATGGCTGGCAATGCGAATATCCCACCGTTCTCTTTTAAGGGAGTCTGTTATGGGAATTCCGGATGCTCCTAAACCTTGAGCATATATATCCTCTTCGATGAAACATCAAGGCGGTATTCAACGGCGCCCTCCCGGCCCACGAATTCCACCACCCGCAGTTCATCTCCGATATTAATGCCGTCGAGCGACCGCAGGTTGGTTTGGTTAACAAGGAAGACGGTCACGTGGCTGCCCTTGGAAAAGGAGGATTCCTTCATTTGTATCCATTCGCCTGTTTCCTCAAAATACGAAGGGAACAGGCTAAAGCTGAACTTGAGCTGTAGTACGTAGGGATCATGTTGATTTGAAGCGAATTTCTGAATGTACCTACGAACATTATAAGTTTCTACATCTACATAATACCCCGCGAGCTAGCACATGGACGAGTGGCAGGGGGTGATAGGTCACCAGCCATGTAAAGGTATAAGTTTTTTGGTATGGATTAATTTTATCCCAGACTTTCACCGACATACATACATCCAAATCCTATTCCATTCAACGTGAGTCTAGGAGTTCACTTAGCCTCGCCATTGCCCTCTATCGTTCCATAGCTCTTGTCGGACAACTTCATCCCAATGGTATTCACCCTCTTCTCTCCACGTCCCTACTCACTTCGTGAATCCAACGTCTCCTCGGCCTTCCTCTCGGTCTTCCTTCCTTCATTTTGCTTAGCATTACTTTTGGCGTTCTTGTCTCGTCAAGTCTTTAAACCTTTCCTAACCATCTAATCCTATTGTCTAATATTTTTATCCAATAATTTTTATACTTAATTGCTCCCTTATGTTGATATTTCTCATTCTATCTAGTTTGGTTTTCCCCAGCATTAATCTCAAAAACTTCGTTTCTCCTGCTGTTACCCTACTCCACTGTCTTTCCGTCATTGTCCAAGTTTAATCTCCATATAAAACTATTGATAGATAGTACGTCTTGAGCATGATAATTTTTGCCTGTTGTAGTATCTTTCTATCCCATACTAGATGCTTAATGCTCTGATGAAATCCTCCTCCATTACTTAGTCTATTTGAAATGTCATGTTCTATCCTTCTATCTTTACTTGTTGCAGTACCTAGGTATGAAAAATTATCCACTTCTTTCACTGGTAGACCATCTATTGTTATATTTACTCGGGTGTTTTCATCTCTGCCGACAACCATCACTACACTTTTTAGTACTTCTTTTAAGTCCATGAAGCTTCATTTTCCTATTCCATTCATATAGTTTGTCTTGCACTTTATTCCCATCCTCGCCCCAAATCATTAGATTAGACTTTCATCGAAAAATATAAAAAAAATTGAAGCTATTTTAAAATTGAAAATCCAATTGTTTGCCAATTGAGATGATTGCAGTAGCAAATCAAAGTAATTGGTAGGTTTTGTTAATGCCGCAGCTTGCCACGATTTCAGCATTACGGGGTCGACCGCAAATGCTCCGAAATGCGAAATTCCGAAGGGTAGAAAATCATAATCGGGCAAAGATGAGTTGGTTGGGAGAGATTTTTCTTTTATTCCTTTAGTCGGACATGTCGGCGTCGGACAGCGAATCGTTCGAATTTTCCTCTCCACACAAACCCACGCTTGCGTTTTTGCATCCCTCCATCATCGACCCCGAGGGCACAGTGTGACCTCGTGGAAATCAAATTAACTAGGTCGTCGGTGCCGATTGCGGTCCGCGATGCCAGTGGAAATTTGTTTCGAGGAAATAAATATCCCAGATGGATTCATACGTCGCACGTATACTATGTAGTACCTAAGCTGCGACACCACTCGCCGCGACGAACGGCGGGAGCAATCGGACGTGATCATTTAATTAGTGCAGCCCTCACATCGCGAGATCGGACACATAGATCCCAGAAGTATTAATCATCCCGACGGCGGAGCGCAGTTAACGGACCTTTTCGAAATGGGAAGACGAATCTGCGGTGGCGCGTTCTGGACTCCAAGTTTCATTCGCTAAATAGCTACGCGGTGCGGTTGACGCGCCGGCAAAACAACTCCCACTGTCCTTGCGCCCACAGAATTAGAAGTACACCCTCGTAACTCATGTCTCATTTTCTCTCTAGACGTGCCGAAAATACGTGCTGTGAAACCTGTCCATAGCGGACTCTCTAGTTACAACAACTTTTTTTTATTTCCGTGGAAGGTAGTATTCCTGCTTGCTAGTAATTCAGGAAGTAGTGGAAAAGATTTTTGACACCCGAAATAACATGAAAATAAAGAAGAACAAGACTAAAGTCATGGTGGTAAGCAGACTCGGGACGAGAGTAGAGCTGCTTGCTAGTAATTCAGGAAGTAGTGGAAAAGATTTTTGACACCCAGTATAACATGAAAATAAAGAAGAACAAGACTAAAGTCATGGTGGTAAGCAGACACGGGACGAGAGTAGAGCTGGTTCTTGGATGAGAAACACTAGAAATGGTGGAAGAGTTTGTTTATTTTCGAAGCAAAATAACATCAAATGGGTGGAGCAAGAAGGAAATAGCAAGCTACATTAATCAGGCTAACTTAGCCTTCAGCAAGAATAACAAACTCTTCACCGCCAGCAACATTAATTTGAGGATTATGAAATTGCAATTGAGGACTATGGTATGGAGTGCTCTGCTCTATGGTAGTGAGACCTGGACAGTTGGAAAGAGAGAGAAGGTAAGAATGCAGGAATTTGAAGTGTGATTCTATAGAAAAATGCTGAAAATACCCTGGGTGGCAAGAGTCACGAACGAGGATTTGTTTAAGAGGACAGGAGAAAGACGGTGTCTACTCAGAATGATAAATAAGAGTAGGAACACCTGGATTGGCCACATTCTCCGACACGAAAGCTTGGCTTTAGACCATACTAGAAGGAACAGTAGAGGGAAAAGACCAGAGTGGCAGACCTCAACTGGGCTACATGGGACAGTTGATAAAGGAACTAGGTTTCCAATCGTAGAGAGAAGTGAAAAGATATGCCCAAGATCGGATAAAGTGGAAGACTGTTGCAGACCAATCCTAGGATTGCAACCAGGGACGAGTAATTCAGGGAGTGGCAATGCAAATAAAAGACATAGAAAGTCCACTATGTAATATCAATCGTCCGGTTCACGTGCAGACTTTCCCGTGCTCGTGTCTGCACACATCAGAACGTTACAGGTTACATGTTTCGTTCATCCCAGAAAAATTTGAACAATGCTGAGATCGGAGTTGAGGTTCGACGTTTGATACCAAGAGAAGAAATATCTGCCGCAATAAAAACAAGCCATGACGTGTGGTCGTTCCAGGTCAAACATCACTTGGGATTTTTATCTGTTTGCCTTTGTTTTCCTGTATGAATGCACGAAATTACTTATTTCATGCAGGTGCTTTGGGACATCAGAAGTTATTTATTCCAAAATATTATTCTATATTTGAATGCTCTTTCGAGAATAACTTCAAAAAGCTATCTTGTTAGGGAAAATTATTGTCTTTTTTCGAAGCCAATGTCTTGACCATAAAGTTCATATGGCATATTTCTTTTAAGTTATAGTTATCCTTTTCTTGCTAGACAGACTGCGAAAATTACCTCAGTGAAACGTCCTCCATGATAATTTCTGCAGAGTTAAGTGGTAAAATTGATGCTGATAACTGTGCCATGTGTACTCCTTTGGTTTGGACCGACTTGCTTGCCGCGATGTGATGTTCGCAGACAGACAAGTGGTTGCGTGTAAACCGTGCTTATTGGTTGCAATGCCTCCATTGTTGGGATGAAAGTCAATGGATATCTGACAAGTATATAAAAATCTAGTGGTGTCTGTCTGTCTGTTACTCAATCACTCATAAACCACTAAATCGATTGAAACAAAATTTGGTTGGAAGGTATTTTATATATCTGGTTCACGCATAGGCTATATAACAAGGGCTTCGGGGCCCTAAAAGGCCCTCAAGTGGGCCCTTTTATCGCCAAAAATTGGCCCTGGAAGATAATTCTTGCCTGTATTAGAAACACGTAAAATATACCTATACTTAATGTTAACAATCATGGGGGCATAAGTCACGGTCTTGGGCCCCAGAGGGCCTTAGGTTCCAAAAGAATGCTTTCTTAAAAGCCTCATAAGTATAAAACGAGTGAACCGACTTTAGTGAAACTTTCACACATGGGATCAGTAAAGCTTTTTTTGAGGAAATTGGGACTATAAGGAAGGCCCCTGGGCCCCAAAGGGCAGCGTAATGGGCCGTCTGGTGTCTTGTGTGTTTGAAAAACTCAAGTCTAAACATTTGGTTCAAGTGCAGAGGTTTATCGTTTTGCATAATTTAATTAGTTCTACTAAAGATAGCAGGCTATATTTTTCACCATTAGATGGATAAAAGATTTTAGTTTCTAATGTTTTCATTCAATTTTCTAAAAAGAATAAACTTTCCCTAGAAATCGTGTTTTTATTGTCAAAATCATTAATTTTACTTCTGTCAACAGTAGGATATTTCCTTGGTAACCGTGGAATTAGCATTAGCTTAAGAAGGGAAATGGGACTTTTACAATGGCGGCTGGGTTTTGTATCTAGATATAGGTATTACAGTAGAAATCTAGACCGTATACTGAAATGTTGCTGATTACGATATTTTCACGGATATTTTTGCCTATAACTGGCAAAATTCATTTGCCAGTTATAGTTTGCCAGCAGGGCCATTTGCCAGAAGTGGACCAGTTTAAAAACATCAGGAGAAACTCATAAAAGGAGACCCATCTAAAACAGGAGAATGCCACGATGTTAAATTTATGCGGAAAGCCTATGGAATGCAAATGGCCTGTAGTTTATTTTCTGTAGGTTACTGTAAAAGAATGTCGAAAGTCGGTAAGCTTAATATATAATGCAGTTTTCTTCGGCTGAATTAAAAAATAAGACTAAAATATTAGCTGATTTGCCTAGAAAAAATATACACCTCATGAGCGACTCAAACCTACTACCTTGGCATCAGCATGTATCAACTCTAACCAATAGCCCTGACTTTCTATCATCCCCCGTTGATTTTCAACGGGCACCTTTGCTAGTAATCGATATAAATAAAAATAATAACTTCACATATCGTGCATTAAGGGTTTTATTCTCAACAGACTATCCCATTTCTCTGCACTTCGGTCAGTCTGAGAAATCAGCAGTCGTTGAGCTCGGCAGGCTAGAATACCATGTCATCCAATACCACAGTACCAAATTAATAGCTTCCAATTTTGGATATTTATTTTGAAATTATGATAACTACCGTCTTCCAAATAATTTATAATAGCTTATATTTCTGGCTGTATTTTTTCCCTTAAGGTAGTGTGAGCGAGATAATTTCCTAGTTACAATGGAAACCATATTCGCATTATGCGTCTTGATTTCCCCAGCTGTGAGACGCACAAATTTAATATTGCATTATTAATGTTGCATTAATATACTGTTACACGACTGAAATTTGAAGTAATCAAATAAAAATATCTATACTAGTCTCTAACTTGACTCATTTTTTCCACGCTGTACGTTTGAAACTCCATCGAAACGGGAGGTTTTTTGTGATCCCGAAGAATTAACTGCGGTGACAATATGATAAATTTTAAAAAATTGTTGAGAAAACACAAACTAAACACCGTTGATTTTATGACGAGATCTGAGTGTTGGAAATGCCTCATTTTTAATATAAGGTCTCTCTGGAGTGCATACACGTACCATTTCCCATGTAAAAGGAATGGTATTTTTCTGGCAAATATCTCGGAAAGTAGTGAGGTAAGGGGTTAAATTTTTTGTTTCAGTGGATGGGTGATATATTTATCTTTAAAATAAGACCAAATGCATTGATTTTTTTAGGTAAAATGATGTTTCGCCCAAACTACCTTAAGTGGTTCCGGTAACATCTTTTTTGGGAAGTAGTTTGTGGAATTCTTTTCAATACAGGTTCACATCAGCAGGTAAAAATTCAATATAACACATGGTGTTAGTGCATGTCAGCCCTATTATCTCTGCTGTCACCAAAAACTCTTTCTAGATGGGGCTGTTTTCTGTTTCGTACAGGTTACGCACAACACAGATTTCACTGCATTCGTGAACCCTCCTCTGTTCCCTTTACCATATGGTGACTGGAAAATTACCTACGCCTTGCCCACGCACATTGTTTTGCAGAATTGTCATGCTCACCTGCGAAAATGGCAAATTTAAGTAATAAAAAGTGTCAAATAAGTTTAAATATGATAAATAGAATATTTAATGGCAGTAAATGGAAAAGACCATGAGTCAAAGCACTGGTTTTAGCCTCGGGCTAAACACACGTGTTCACGGGATGAAAAAAACTGTTTCTTTCGATCAATGGTCACTAAAAATGCATGCATTGAAGTCCTTATCCTTGTTTTTATAGATATTTTTTATTCCCCTTTCATTTGGATACTTCCCCTCAACCACATTTGCTAGACCTGAAGAAACTACCGCAGGTAAAATAAATTTTTAGCTAGTCTAGTGATATAACTCCCGTTATTTGATGAAGGATCTGGTGCTTTCCCGAATAATCACTTTTCTGATTTCTTCATGTGTTGGCAACCGGGTCAGGAGTGTAGGTACCGATATTTTGATACAAACTGAGCCATTGTTATCAAGGTAATTGACACCAAGATATCGATTTTTCCATATTTAAGTTTTTAACTTATAGCTTTTAAGTTTGAGTTAGCAAACCACTACATCTACATAAAACCCTGCGAGCCGCCGCATAGGCGTGTGGCAGGGGGTTTAGGTCAC
The DNA here is from genome assembly GCA_963169105.1 of Ceriagrion tenellum. Lineage (NCBI taxonomy): Eukaryota > Metazoa > Arthropoda > Insecta > Odonata > Coenagrionidae > Ceriagrion > Ceriagrion tenellum. The sequence goes on along the minus strand of OY720641.1, from coordinate 121,983,948 downwards.
CAGCTGAATAAAGCTGTAAGTTTTTGGGAGATGAAATGGTGATATGTATTATAGGAGTATATTTAGTGAAGCTCAATTTTTTTGTAGTCGCTTATTGTTCGCGGAAAGAACGAGTTTTTGTAACTATAGTTTGGCAATGTATGTCTCTTATTTTATTCTCTGTGTTGCTCTGAAAAATATCAATTCTGAATTTTTCAAAGCAACCTAAGCCTAGCGTGTGGCCTTCAAGTCGTTAGGAGCTCCCACCTTAATCCCTCTATAAGCTGTGAGGCACTATATGTAGGCTCGTAGCAATTTTTAACGAAATGCGCTACTTTCCTTTGTATTTTATTAATTTTTTGGTTAAAACTATTTGACCAGGGTCCCAAATGCGTGTTCGAGGTGTGGCCTAACCAGCAGGGGTTTTCTGTAACTCTGTCGCAAGTCTTATCGACGTTGATACGTCGTTAGCTTATCAAAAATCTTAACTAACGACAATCAATTTTCTCAAGCAATCTTTAGCGAATTTTGTCGATAGCGTTAGCGAAAATTGTCGGTAAGCTATCGGAGCATTGAGTACCCCCCGATAAGCTTAACGACGCTCGAAAAAGGGAACTGTTGTGGAAACGGCTTTGTTTACCATTTCAAGGCACAGCGAGAATTTTCAGAATTTCCTTGAAGTAAATGAATTAATATTGATGTTATTATGTGTTACGGCTTTATTTACTCAATTATAGCGATTGAAATCCATTTAAGTACTATTTTTAAAATAATCATATTCCTTAATTTAGTATTAGCAGTTACTCAAAAAGCACTGTCTTTAACAACCTATTTGGATATTTATTTTAATTTGTATGGCTATCAATCTAATCCGTAAACATGATGAACCGTATATTCATTAAGATGACTCTCCATTTTCTTGCTTGGGAGATGATGGTGCTCGAGGAAAGAGTTGAGCACGTAAAAATAGTAAAAAGATCCACGGCCAAAATAATTCCTACTCCTCCGTTTTCTCTATATTCTCCATCACCTAACAAGCTTTGAAATCCACCGATGCGTTCTTTGGCAGCTTGTTGGTTTGTTTTGGTGACCGTTGCCTCTTGATTTAGCTGCCACTTCGCATTGTGATTGGTAGAAAATTCTAGCCTCACTCGCAGGCGCCGACGCCGCATTGTTTGCCATCGAAAAGCTGCGATCATGTTTTGCATCAATGAATTGTCGTTAAGGTGAGTTAGAGAAACGCACTTTCGATAAGAGGGTGTCGATACAAGAGAGGACTTTCGTTAACAACCCGTTATCAACAATGCCCTATCGAGTTACAGGAGCGAAGTAGAATTTCTCTTTTACTTTTTCATCCGAGGACCTTCCTATTATACTTTTAACAAAACCTGTTTCTTTAATTCTGCGCCACATATGCTTTGTATGTGTAATCCCCACCATATATCAGATGTCAAGGTAATTCCCAGATGTTATTTCTGTATCTGAAGGTTTTATGATAACTCCACTCACAGTATAGGCATGGCATTTTTGTGATGACTTTCGCAGGAAGTGAACTGTGGTGCATTGGTTGACTGGTTGACACTACTTGTCTATTAAAACTCTTTCGCGCCAGACGTGCATTTTCTCGCGTAGTCTTGAACTTGTGATAGCATATTTCCAAGGTTAATTTAGTCCATATCCTGCTTGCGTGTTGAAATTCCTTTTGGATTTTTTTATTCCAATTTATTTGGTATCTTATGTCAATTAGTCTCAGTATTCGCTGGCTCTACGAATTAGTACAGTGCATTCAGTTCGTTTTCCCCCAAAATGCAGAAGTTTAGGAAATAATTCTATTCATTTAGTTTTTGAAATATAGATCATAAATTAACAATTTTGCGTTTATTTATCCCCGTAATTTGTCAGACACTGTTAGTTACTTATTACCAGTCCATGAAAATATTAAGGCATCAGCATGTCCTAGAATTTATTTTTATATTTACGTAACACATATGAGATGTTACCGTTATTCGTCACTCGTTATATTGAAAAAATAACTGTAAGAAAAATGTTACAAGTGCAGGATATCGACATACAGCTAATTGGTGAAGTTATGACCCAAACCTTTCTGTAAATTAATATATTTCCCTTCCGTGTATTCTTCCATATGATTGTTGGGTTTTCGGAGAGTACTTCTTGTAACGTCCTAATGTCTGGCATATCGTTCCGCTTTCCCTTCTATCTATAGCTGATCCGCCATTAGATCCCTCTTAAATTTTCATATTGTCTCCCTTTTCTTATTTCGTCCAGAATTCCAATCTTTATCCTTCCTCCTCCATGCTTCCCCAGGGTTTTCCCATATATTACCCTTTTCGACATTCTCTCTCTTTTTAAAACGTCCTCCAATTATCTCTTCCGCCTCATCCGAAACTCAATCATCAGCTTCCTTTCCTACCTTGTCCAATATTTCCTCGTTGATTCTTTCCTGCTACCCCGCTCACCTTCTCCATCCTCGACACCCTCATGTTAAACAACTCAAGTCTACGCCGTTCTTCCTTCGCAATGACCATATACGTACATACATGCATAGATACCAATCACGCCGTTCCCTTCCGGGGTAGACCCAGTCACTAAGTTTCACTCATAAATACATATTTGTACACCTAACTCTGCTTCAGTAATTTCCTCCGTACTGACCTATCCGTGGAAAACTCTTTTTCCTCATTTACCCCCATACACTGCTTCATGCACACCATCCTGTTTATAAGACTCCCAATATTCCTTCTCCTAAGAGTTTCCCCAATCACTTTCAACCACAACTTTCTCAGCCTTCCTGTACCTCTCGCACCATTCATTTCTCTCTAAAATATATCTGTTTCGTTATTCGAATCTCATCCATTCTCTCAACGTGGCCAAACCAAACGAAGCACACTCCTTTCAAACGAAGCACACTACTTATGCCGCAAACACTCCTCAGATAGCAATGGCCATATCTCCGACCTATACAGAGCCACGTTCCATATTCGAGCTTTATTGGTAAATTATACGGATAATTCGAAATCATGTTATCAGCCGTCTTAAAAACGATGGCATAGTTTTTCATCGAAATGTTTTCTCGAGCTTCGGACCCGTTTGAAAATCAATGAAAAATGTACTCCAGTCATTGGTAAGTGCAAAAGCGGCTGTAACGTCCGCACTTCCGCGAGGTTATTTATGAATCGGTCTCATTTAACAGTAAAAAAAGTAATCTCGCGGGAGAAGTGTCTTTTTTTCAGTCTTTGAGTCATTTAGTTCTTTTATTTTTATGTTCTGCATGCTCTCAATAAGCTCTTAAGTCTGGTGTTAGTATCACGAGCTGTACACATTCGCAAGGAATGGCAATAGACTCGGAAGGGGCTAAAGAAAATGTAATCGCAGTGCTGTTCGTGCCCTTACTCAGGACATGACGAATATCCAAAGGCAGATCGCGGATTTCACAACGCCGATAATAAACCCAATTTGGTTGATGTTCGAGCCATTAATGAAAGGCAACCACCACACCACGTTTAGTGCATTTGCTATGAAATTCTTTAATGAGGATGACTGGTCGACGACGAAAGTCGAATCGCATTTCGTGACTTCGATAACATTCCGTGATTTTAATTCGTGATTGTTTTGAGCTACTAAACCTTCATTAGTTTTGAGTTTTGAAGTCTAAAACTCAACTTTACAAACAGCATGCCCACGCATCGTAATTAATTGGTTCGTCCAGAAAAAATTGACTTTTTATATGTAATTATTTATATTTATACTCACAACCCGGAAAACAGCACAACAAAGTCCTTTTACATCGGATGTTTTAACTTTAACAATAGACGAACACACTTACCCATGTCCTGGGCAGATAATATTTTACCCAGGCGGGACTCGAACCCGCGAATCTCGGGTTAGCAGGCGAGGACTTTACCCCATCGCCACCGGGGCCGACAAACCAGCCAACCAGCCAAAGCATAAAACCCAGCTAAACTTAACCTAAGGATTTCTAAGGACTACCTTCCAGAAATGAGTTTATTCATATCTAATAGAGATCTTTTGCGGCCAGCATTATACATACCACGGCCAAATAATTGGGTAATAATATCTGCTTAATTTGGCTCGCACATGGATTTCCGCTGATTAAGAACACCGGTTTCCGCTCAATTTGCACATTGAGGTCATGAATGTTTGACATTTCTTGGGACAAGAATATTGTCACTGTAGCGCTGCACTTAATGTGAACACAAAAGATGTGCGGAGAATGATACAAGGAAATTAAAGTAAGATACACTCCTAACTATTCGAAGCAGTGACAAACTGGTCGCGGATTTAATTTCAGCGGAAGTCGTTTGCTGAGGAGAGCAAGAAGGGTAACTGAACAGTGAACAGTCAGTAAATCCCTCTTCGCGTACGCCGGACACTATTTCGCATCCCCACTTATACGATTGCATTTTTTAGGATGTAAATTTTTCATAATTTCATATTTTACAAATTTTTAAGTCACAATAGCCGCTTATCTTTGATGGCTAATTAATAAATTTTGATGATATTGGTCAAAATCAAATGCACTCAGAATTAGTTGAAAAATTCTTTCCCATTCTCAAAACCCCTAATGAAGACATATTTGTAAAAATATTAATTGATAACAGGTATTGGCTCGTAAATAACAAAACTATACCTGGAGTAGTTTCCTACCTTCCGCTAAACAGCTGAAGGTCGAATATCGACCTTCAAATGTCTGGGTCACTGTGCTCACCAATATTTCCACTAAGATCTCCCCTGAGATTCTACTCAGCATTGGCCCGGCAATCCGGTGATCCATTCAATCTGCATGCGATTTCCTGTGCATTGAAGAATATCACATCTAAGCTGGTTTTCATCTTGAACTGAGTATTTTTAGTCCTATTAAAACTGGTTTTAGAGAGTTTGAAGATGGATGAATAAATGGATTTTTTTTAATGTAAAAAATATACGAGTGGACTATTCAAGTTAATTACGTAAATATAACTTTTAGTTGTTAGTCCTTTGGCACGAAAGTCAAAGATTCGGTAGAAAAGAATTTTTATCTCTGAATTACCTCCAGCAAAGTTCTCACCCTCGGAGGACGAGCCATTGTATTAGTTGCCGCGGACTAATTTGTGGAGAAAGGGTGACGTCCTGACCAAGGGCATTTAGTTAAGTAGGTCGAATACATTTCGGAACAGTCACAAGTCCATAATTACTTGAATCAGTGTAGCGTTATAGAGAGGCACGGAATTACCAATGCCCACCGACTAAATGCCATTCCATTGCCTTCATTTGGTTTCTAATTTTCATTACGTCATTATTATTTCTTTTATTTTCTTTTGCCTCATTAGTTTGAATTTCTACCTCATTAGTAAAGTCAAGAGTAATACTTTAATTATCTTTTACCTGGCCAGTTTGAAAGGGTGTGTCATTGTTACTTCCCGTTTAGCAAATCCACCCGTTGTTCCGTTATTAAGTCTGGAAAAATTAATTAAAGGGCTGTTACTGTGTTCTCGGAAATTGTTTGCTGGCTCTTATCCTGCTGTATTACTTTTTTTTACATATTCAGTAACCGCCCAACTCCCTGGAAAAAGAACCTCCATATAAAAAATTCCTTTTTAAACTTGGTATTCAATTTCACTTTCAATTAGTGGTGGAATTCCCTCCCATATTTAACACCTTATATATGAAAACTCCAATTATTAGCAGCGTTTATTTCGACAAAATGGTTTATGATTTGATCGGCAAGATGACATTTTTTCAGTGACAGGCTTATTTTATTCAGTGGTTTAATTATGTATATATATATATATATATATTTATTTATTTATTTATTCTTTTGTACTATATATTTATAGTCACCTAATTCAAGGCTGTCTCGTGATTAGGCCAATTACTAACCCTTAAGTTGGCGTGCTCAGTTTTTGTCATGCAAGTAGGCGCGTGGATGTCTGGCGGACCCCAAGAATTTTAAATGAACAACTTAGGATTGATTATATTTTACGTATTTACCTCACCCAATACTCTTATTACACATCATTTTTCAACAAAAGTATTTTTATTCATCAATATGGGTCAATGTTACTTCCAAAGTCGTCATAATCTGAAATGTCCACATTTTTGCCATTAATTTCATGGTAGTCTAATAACTTGCCTGCAATTAAAAATTAAAAAGCATTTTTTCCTCATGTTAAACAACCGCAGCCGCGAATTAATGCTTATGGGCAGCATGGACAGAGGTTGCGTTAGTTGGCACGTAGAATCACTGAGACTCACACGAATTAAACATTATTAGTATAATTGAAATTATTTAGTTCTCAAAAGAATTTTTTATGTGTTTCATTTTAATACCAAGTTTCTTTAAGGGACCGTCATGAAAAAAATCAAAAAAATGTATAGCACAGTTAAAAGAACAGGAGCAGTGGTAAATTATTGGGTGTCTGACTGATCCTCGTGTGCAAACTTAAGGGTTTTATGCAACGTATTAGCATTAAAAAAAGTTGAGCGGTAGCCGAGCTCCGTTTGCTCCAAACTTCTTTCTCTTCTCAAGCAAGACATGTATTCAACGCTAACGCAAGAAGCTGAACAGGAAGAATGAAAGTAATTCCTCTAAAAGCATCTTGAGTACGCAAGGGCCAAGCCAAGCCGGGAAAAATCTCAATGCATGTGAAATATTTCACCGCCTGAGGACGTGTATTTCTCGTCTCACCGTTCTTTGATTCACGGCACAAGATGGGAAGAAAAATGACGGAGTACACCCTGGGGTCTTGATCACAGACTCTTCTCTGAATGTGTCAAAAAGACACATTAAATGGCGCCGAATCAGGATGAAGCCAAATATACTCACGTATCCTATGTAATACCTCTCAAATGAAAAACATTGTAATGTATGTCATTGCATTTTTTTATAATGAAAATTGTAACAATAATAATATCAACAACTGGTTGAATACTCAAGAACTTGCACAAAAGCTTGGAAACAATAGAAATAGATTATCATATTGACATGCAAATTCAAAAAACCTCATTAATTCATACTTGCCCCAGAGCAAGAAGATTTCTAAATGAACTTAAAAAAATTAGTAGATTTGGTACATATCGTCCGGGATAGGTGAATGTTTCCCAGACAGGAAAGGGAAAGTGGAGGCTGAGAAGTTAAAAATTCGTAAGAAATAATAATTTATTTCACATACCTAATTATACAGTATAATCCATTATATACTGTTATTAAGGCAAATAATTGCCCCGAGTAGATGATTTGAATGGAAAAAGTAGCCTAGTCTCCTAAAATATTTTGTGATACTCGAATAATTTGAAGGCGTAAAATTTTTCGACAGCTACTTCATGATCGTTGAAAAATCACTCGCATTTGGAGTGGCCTCGATGAAGGCCCTTGTTGTAAAGAAATGTCACCAGAGGTCCTTATAAAGTAATCGCTTAAGGGTCAACTCACGAGCACACTTAACTGTAGGATGCATCAATGGATTGACATTGCCGTTTTTTCATTCGCCGTCACCCCAGATATTTTCGGAGCGCAAAGCGACTTCCTCGTTCACCTTAACCAGAAAACACTTTTTTAAATCCACTTTTCGAGACAAATTGAAAAAGCCGAAAAGTCAATTCGTTAGGGGCATAGAATTTCGCGACGGAGCGAGACCTCGCAAAAGACTTTTCGCAAGGGCGTTATTGAGTTGTGATATCGATGACAAGAGATTAACGTCCGACAATTGGAGCGAAATGAAAAAAATAAAGAGAAAAACGATTGCTTCCCCCAAAATGCCCCGCAGAAAAAGCGTTTCATATTGCTTGCAGCGCAGTTCTCTCCTTATCTTCCTAATTGCTCCTCTTGACTCCCCTCCTATTTTTCTCCACTCTGTTTCCTATCTGCTTTTTCCTCCTTTGCCAACATTTTCCTCTCTACCACTCCTCTCCCTATCCCGAGGCAATCTACCCCCTCTTTCTCCAACTCCCTCCATGCCTCTCCTCCAAGCCTCCTCAAACCTCTTCCTCACATCTCCCCCGTCCACCCTCGGTCTCCCCGAACCATTACACCCTTCCTCCCTCCCTATCCTCCTCAAACCGCCCCATTCGCCATATTGCCCGGAAGGACTCATTAGGCTGATTCACTGCAGAAATAGATCCCTATCACGTTCCGCTTCTCCCCCCCCCCTTTCCCCGAACATCGTCCACTACAAGCCCCCGTTTTTTCTCCTCTCCATTTTGCCCAAAATTAGTTTTAAGGACTCAAGGACTCCACTAAGGGTTTGATTAAATAGTCTCGTGGGATCGTGAGGAAAATGTGGCATGAGAAAGGAAAATGTGTTTACAACGGAGAAAATACGTTGGTATTTGGAAGTCTGCGTCTACTTGGATGGCTTGTTAGATTGGGCTGACTTCTAATAGACGAAGCATTTCGATGGTCAGTGGCAACGGGCTCATTTCCACGAAACATGCACGTCGGTAATTGCGATGAGTGTTTCAGGAACTTGATGGCTGTTATAGGAGGAGCGGAACTTGATGGAACTCGCTTGTGAGGAGCATGGGGCAAAAGAATGGAGAGAATTAAAGCGGTGTCGTGGGTACTTTTGTGCCATTTTCCCCTCATTAACGTCTGACCTACGCTCAGTGACATTTAAAACTCCGATGCTGAGTTCTGCCAAGTTTTGCAATACCTATATCTTGTATCTTTTAATGGGTTGAGGACACGGGCGATATTAATAAGGCTCTTAAAGCAGTTCTTAACGGGTGTTAAAAGTGATTTTTATATTAAGAAGTGACACTACACAGAGTGTGTAATCATGAGTCTAACTTTCAAACAACCAGTTTAACTAGTATTAATGATAGTTATTTCAATCCATATTTTTCTGTGGAAATAATAAATTTATGTTAATGATAAAATTGATGTGCAGGCCTGGAATAGTTCACTAAAAAGTGTTTGATGCCATCAGAAGGTTGAATGGTTTCGAACTCAATGAAGCAGTTTAGTCCAGATATTTAACATGTCTTGTATTAATTCCAGTCTAAGTTGCTGAAGAATACAATCTTGACACAAAGAAAATCACTTTTACGTCCTAAACGAATATTCCGACTCTTAAAAATGCGTTTTTCTTCGATATTTAGGTCTCTATCGCAATGAATCCAGCTGTCTGAAACGTTAATCTTATTTTAGATATGTTGTTTAATCGAACGGGGAATGTCAAAGTTCAGAAGAATGTTTTTTGCATCGGTGGATAAGAACTTGGCTTCTGCCTCAGTCATATGAACGATAAATATATTCAATATTATATAATTTTATTCAGAACTTTCAGATTTAAATTGGAACTTTGGTATCCTTCCCTGGACTTCCATCACACCACATCTCTTTGCGATGTTTTTAAGTTGACATTCATAGGACTCGAGAGTAAAGTACTGTAGAGAGTCAGGCTTTTAGTATTTTTCATTTTTCTTCTTTCACTTTCTTTTCTTCTTTATTTTTTTCTTCGTCTTCTTTCTGTTTTCTTTCAGGTCTTTTGAGTCAATACTCATTTTAAAGCTTACTACAACCATTTTGATCCTTACTTGGGCCTGGACTTAGTAAAATCTCCCATCCCCATACAGTGGTCTTGAAACTCCCGTTTTCCGGTCTAACGTAGATTTCCCCTACTTTGTTCAAATCGTTCAAAAATCAAACTTAAATGAAGATAAAAGATCATTTAACCACGTACGGGAGCTTTTCCTTCTATACCACGGTTTTTTTCCATATTACACCCCTGAATTCAAGGGAAACTAATTGTGATTCAAATTTTGAAGTTTTTGTTGCGTTTGTGTTCCATCCATAAAGTGAGTTAGCGCATCGCCGATGCCGTTTTTTTTAGTTTCAGTAGTTTATATCATACCCATTGATTTTTACCTTTCATTTGGCTGTACTGTGATTATTTTGATCGAGGTGGACTTATAATTAGCCACAGACGGACAATCTGTTACGATTTGTAAGATTGGCTAAACAAAAGACCACTATCTACCACCGTGTTATGATATAGTAGGATGGAAATAAATTTATCTCAGTTAAATTATTATGTAGAAATCTTTTGCCTTGACGTGCCTGTTTGCCGACACCAGCTAAATATGTCACTTTGTCGCCCGGCGTCAGGAACGGCACTTTGCGGGAAACCGGTTAGTTTGCTGATACAGAGGATTATCCGGTCATTGCTTCATCAACCTATCCATCGCGAAGGGGTTTCAATCGCTTACATACCAAATTATGACTCATTGAAATAACTTTTCATTTTCTGTTCAAAGGTCACTATTTTTGACGGAATTGAATGGTGAAAGAAAATTTAGAAATCAGTACTGAATGTATTTACAGACGAAACTGTTTCAAGCGTTACACGGTGGAAGTTTTGGATATTCATGATGAAAAGATACAAGTTGGTTAACTTGGTTTATTTATTAAAACCCACCCTTAGACTTAACGATTGGCTTTAAGAACGACAGCCATGATCTTTCGATTTATCGTAAACCGACTTTCACAGACGTCGTTATCCCAAGTGATTCACAACATCACCATAGCCACAATCTAGCTTGTTTTAGAGCAATGCTTCACAGACTTATGAATATACCCATTTCTCGTGCTAATTATGATAGATAAATTTTGTCGATAAAATTTATTGCCACCTGTACCCCTATTATGTAACTCGTTAACTCGTTAAGACATGGTAACGACATCTGTCGGTTCATTATCTTCCTTAACGACGCCTTAGCGAAAATTGCTATTCTGTAAGTACTATTTACCGACGTTCATCGGTAACGTCGTCGGTAGGTAGCGAAAATTGTCGATAACCCGTCGCTACGAACCGAGGCATTGAAGTACCCTCGATAAGGTCTCGTTGGAATGCTGTTATCGTCGGGACAGTGAAAACATTTTGTAAACTTTCGTTTGAAGAGAGACGGAGAAGGTAAGTTGTAGTCGTTTATGATGAATGCAATAGGAAATAAATGTCTCGTGTCTTTGTGCTTAGGAATATACTCTGATGTGTTGCTAAAGTTGGTTTAGAAACCAATAAAAGATTCTACCTTTTTTGTTTTTAGATTTTCGCGGCGATTAGATGCACTAGTATCAACCATTTTCGGGTATACTGCTGCGTGATGAACTTTAACGGCTCAGCGTTTCGTTCCTCTTGCTGGGATCGCCGTCAGGAGACTGAAGAAGATGTATCCATTTCATCTGGTAGGACCGTTGGAAAACTTACCATTGTTGTGGTTGACGGGAACTACTGAGAAAAGGGTCGTGCTCACGCTTTGACCTGAATTGGTCCGAATTGATCCTTCATGGGTCCGATGATCCCCGACTCGAGGACGTACTTCGGCAGACCACACGACGTCAAACCCATGAAGTGAGTCAGAGAGACACCTAATCCCAAATATTTGGGCAACGGGCTCTCTCGGCTCACAAAGAAGTGCGGTAGGTTTTTCGCGAAAGCAAAACCGACGGTAACTCGTCTCTGTTGTTTGGGGTAACCAAGCTAATACGAGCACTTCGGGGAGGCGGAGGCCCGATTGAGGTCCTTTTGACCTCAATCCGCCTCATTGGTGTCGGCCTCGAAGGGGCTGCGGTTTTGCTAACCTTCCCTTCCTATCCTTTCCTCCCACCTCTTCCTTGTCCCCGGGTATAATCAAAAGCTTGCAGACCGGGGCGGAAGTTGTAATCCTGCGGCGTGAGCCGAAACACCTGACCATTGTTGTCGCGGATTTAAAAAAATAAATAAAAACCCAATATTTAAAAATTCAAATATGAACCCAGAAAATGGTTGGTTGTTACACCAATTAACTTGAGCCGTTAAATTTCATCACGCAGCAGTATACCCGAAAATGGTTGATACTAAATGATTCTACCGCTATGAAAATTGAAAGCGCAGACGTTCTTGCACAATCATTTATGCATTGGATAGGAGCGAAACGAAGCTCAAAGATGTTGATTTTCCTATTCAATAATTCCGTATTGCTTTTTGTTGGAACCATATGGTTGTACTTTTATATAAATAATTTTCCTGTGTCATGTTATCATCAATACCAGTCTTCGGTCATTATTTGAATGAAAAATGGAAATCGACATAATGAATGAAGTTTGGTGTCAAAACTTGTTTTTAATTTAAAACAATAAACAAAAATTTACCATGAAGTAGTCATGGCATTTGAATACCTTGTATGGGATCTGCTATTCGGCGAAGAACGAGTTAATATCCTGGACAGACGTTTGGAGAGAAGGCTTTTAAGAGATTCTCAGGATCCGTGCAAGCAAAGTGCATTGAAAAACATTTAACTTGTAATTCAAAGTTCTACTCCACTTACTTGCATAATTCAGCCATTGTCCTTGCGCTTTCCTCTTCTCTTGCAAAACTGAGCATTAGGTGAGCTAATCGCTTGTGCGTCAAAATATTGCTTCGTTTTTGTCCGTCTGGGAGCTTCATCTGATTGGTGAAAATCGTAGCCTCCATGCGAGGTGCTCTTAAAAAATATTATGTTTCGTCGCTAAGAACCGAAATTTTGTTACAGGAAATGTAACGATTGCCTGTCGTTAGGCAGTGTCACAGAATGGCGTTGTTGCTAGGAAAGATTCGTTACATCTGAGGATTTTCGGTACGGATGGGCTTACGACGATTTCTTGACGAGTTACAGAATAGGGGTACAGGAACGGATATAACGAGGCGTGTGTTTCTAATCTGATGAAAAAAATTAGAGAAAAATAAGGCAGAGCGAATGTAAACAGTTCATCCCCCAGTTGAATGTAACAAGAAGTGGTACCTATACTTTGCCTTTCATTCAGAGTGTTTCTTATAAATTACATAAACTCATATCACACGAAACACTACCTTCCTGTTTTTTTGTGTTCTTGTTTACCTACAAATTATTCAGTTTGCACCCCATTGTACTCATCCTTTCCGCCGCCTTCACGTCACCTCTACCAGTAAATCTCCATGCCCGCCCGCCCCATTCTCCTATACCCTCTTGTCCTCCCTCCCCTCCACCCTTACTATATATATATATATATATACACTCAGCCATTCAAGTCAGTTGTACCTTGAAAATGGCACTCAGTTGCTGAAACCCGGGTCAATTTCGATGGATTAGTTTGGAATTAACCAAGTTGTATCTTTTCATCACGAATTTATTTAGTTACTACTAGATTTCAAATCCGAAGATAGCAAAGAGCTAGAGAATTCCACAATTATTTTTACATGATAATTATTTATCCGCATCATTCGGAAATCATGTTGCCCTGAAATTTCATGGCAACGTGATTTCGGCATGACGGAAAGGTTTGCAACGTTTTGACCAACAACGCGTGTACGCAGAATTGTTACGCGACTGGAGCAAAGCCGCGTGAAATGAACATTGTTGACAGAGCCTTTCAAGGAGGCATTAGTTCTAATGCGAGTGAAATTAGAATTTCTCCTTTTAATTCAACAATAAGGGCTTTTTGAATGCTTGCTCTATATTAGCAAGAAGTTAGATAATAATAAATGGAAATCTTATGAGGTAAATGAGAAAAACGCGTTTTTTGCAAATCCAATTATTGCAACGTGGCACGAAGACTTCTTGCTAATCGTGCTCTTAAATGGACTTAATTCAGGACCTAATTTATCGAAAATCTATTATACTGAGACCTATACCCAGTTCTTGAGAAATAAATGCCCTGAAATTTTGAGAATACACTTTAAGGGCAGCAAAATAGTTTGTATCACTGAATTCATGATATATTATTCCGCCAAAGTTGCACAAATTACTGCTAGATGGAGCCGAAATAATGATTATTGACGCTCTTCCTGTTAAAACGCTTTCTGAGGAATTGCAGGAAACAAGAAACACGGACTGCAAAAGCTTTAGACAATTCTACGCCTGAACAACATAACAACATCCCCGGGTGATTCCTACACAAATTTACCTTATCTGCCGCTCAATAGTTCCGATTTTTTTATTACATCAATTAGAAATACACCTCGCAAGAGAACAGTTAATATTTCTGGTGAGGTACTTAGCCTCCTATTTTCCCCCAAGGCAACGTTAACTCAACAGCAGTGCATATGTACCCTCAGTAATTCAGTAATTAAGATTAACATTCGAATACAAGAATAGAGGATAGTTAGACATAATTTTAAATTTCATCTTACAAAATTCGTACATAAATTTTAAATTAAACTGAATATTTCTGCTCAGTAAAAAATATCCCTGAACTAATTTTGCGTTTTGATAGATGTACAAAATTAAGTGTTATCCTATAATTGAATACCAATGCTTATTGCGCGAGCCTCGATATCAGGCGCTTATTTTCTTGATTTCGGTAGCTCATATAAATGAAAAAAACACCTGTCTTCTCACTCACAGTGGAAATTTATGTCACAATTTCCTTAAAGGCATGTACATTTAACTAAAAATTCATACGAAATGAAATTCATGAAGTTAGACATCAGTGGAAGAGCTTTCCAACTTATGACGGGAAAAAAGGGATCCCCAGACCACTGTGCATCATATTTTACTTGGAACTCATAAATTTGTCTACAAGAGTGCGATTCATTAACTTTTTTATTATGGTACCACTTCAAGGTTCGGCGAGATTTGAGAAGGTTTTGCAGAGATTGTAGTGGTCGAAACAAATTGTAAAGTTCACATTTAGGCTTTTTCTGTAATAAAATACTGCTTTTACGGATGATAGGCTATGGCTATGACGAATAATTCCGATTATTTTACCTATGTTTCGTAAATTCTGAGCAATCTGCAACGCCATTTATCCCGAGCTTTTTATTTTGCATTCATCATACATAGTCTAATTGAAAACATTTGGCCATATGTCCATCCGTTATCAAGTTATTTACTGATGACAAAATAAATATGATGGATTGGTTCCTCAATTTGAATACGATTTTGATGTTCTGGCTGAATGCTATTTTTATAGAAACTTTCAAAGATACGTCATCAATAATGATGGGATAAGAAGATAGAACTAAAAATCAGGAATAACATTTTTGTGGAGCGTAGCACTCTATGGATCGGAAGCAAGAACCATTTGCAAAGATAGCCGAAAAAGAATGGAAGCCTTCAAAACCTGATGATATAATTGACGGACAAAATAAAAAATGATGAAAAGTGCAGAAGAGTAGATGAGGAAAGGACCATATGGAACGGGGTAGAGAAAATAAGAACCAGATTGATTGGACACACCCTGAGACACAATGGATTTGTAAAGAACATACGTATTTGAAGGTAAAATAGAGAGAAAAGCCCCCAGAAGAAGACCAAGGAATAATTTCATGGACCAAATAAAGATAAAAGTACATAGGAAGAGATACTAGAAGGAATAGGAACTAACATTATATAGGAAAGGGTGGATGGCTACAGTCTACCATCAAAGGTATCATATAGCAAAGTAAATATAAATATGACAAGATATGTGATCTACTCGAATTATGTTTCCGGCAAGTCGGAATTAACATCTAAAATGTAAGCCAACAGTAAACAACATCACCCAAAAATAATCATTATCAATAATTTTGAATACTTAATCTCATAGTAAAACAATGTAATTATTTTTTTACAAAATCTCTTCATGCAACCCTTCACCCCATCTCTGCCATTTTTCATAAGTGACCCAACTTAGTATATAAAGTGGAACAATGGGTGGAGTAACTTGTGATCAGGTCAATTAGTTAGACCGTTTAAGAAGAGATACCAGGAGGTAAGGAAACTAGCATTAGATAGGGAAGGGTGGAGGGCTGCAGTCCAGCAATCTTAGGATTTAATGACCTATGATGATGATGAAAGGATCGAAAACACGATTTTCCCTATGTTTCACTAATAATCGTATTTAGAACTAAGTATTTTTTGTCAAAATAGTGAAATTAGGGCATGGAATTGTTGAATGTCTGGTAGGTCACTCGGCCTATAATACCTTCTGTTAAGACAGTTTGAGCGAAATATCATTTCACCTAGAAATCAATCAATTTAGTCTCATTTCAAAGTAAAATATATCACCCTTGAATGACACCAAAATTTAAACCCCTTACCACATTACTTTCGGAGTTATTTTCCTAAAAATACCAGCCATTTTACATGGAAAATGGTACATGTATGCACTCCAGAGAGACATTATTTTCAAAATGAGGTATTTATAACACTTTAACGTCGTAAAAAAACTAACATCGTGTAGTTTGTATGTTTTCTCAACTATTTTTGAAAATTAATCATACTGCCACTGCAGCAGGTTCTTGGGTATCACAAAAACCTTCCGTTTTGAAGAAGTTTCAAACGCACTGCGCGAAAAAATGTGTCTAGTGAAAGACTTATTTAGATATTTTCATGTAATTACTTACAATTTCTGTCATATAAAACTGCATTCTTGCACCATTCATAACGTAATATTTAATTCATGTGTCCTACAGTTGGTGAAATTAAAACGTATAATTCGAATATGGTCTCTATTATGACTAGGGAACTATCTCGCTCGGACTACCTTAAAAGCGGTGAGATCACTTTTAGATCTTAATTGTCGCCTATGCCTCTCCCGCTTATTTATGAAACACAATCTATTGCCAGGAGATGCGGGAGAGGGTTCCCTTGGTGATCGGGGCATTATTCATCAGCCTTCTCACTATGAATTTAAATTATTTTGAGGAAGCGATCCATCTGATTCGGTTAGTGGAAGTTCGCGCGGTCATATGCTTCGCGCCGTGGTGTAATCATGGGATACGCATCGGAGGGTTGTGTGCGGGTGGAACTGAAGAATCGAACGTGGGCGATGAATTTCAAATGACGGGATGAGCTGGTCGGTTTCATTATTAATTTTTTTACATTCAGATGAGATGCGGTTTTTTATTTCTCGTCGGGAGGGCAGTAAAGTGATCGGACGGAAGTGATTTCCCTTATGCATGCATATTGGTGAATTAATGCGACTTGAAAATTTGACTCTCTTTCATTTGCGGCGGTGTCGGTTCCGAACCATAAAAATCCCAACTTTATAAAAGCGAATCAATAACGTGTTTGCTGGTTTTAATCAAAAGATTTATCTACATTCCTTTTTTGAATTTAAATTGGCAGATTGTAAGCGCTGATTTTCCGAGTCAAAATCCTCCATCGTTTTCACAGGGAGTCCCGAAATGTGAATGACGCCGATGGGGATGTTACTCTATCCTATAAAGTTCTCCGCTTTCATTTAGAATTCTAATTGAACAATATTGTTTTATTCATTCTACCTTCATCAGTAATCAACAAACACCTATCATTCCACTTTTCAGTCCTATCGTTTGGGGAAGCGGTAATGCACATGAGCCAGAGAGTCACTTCTTTCATTTAATGCACAATAGACCTTAAAAATAATATCATTATTTTTAGTAAGGCGAATTCCACCAGGTAAAATTTGACACGAAGATCTGGAAAAGATTCAAGCGTGGCTGAGTATGAAAACACATACCATTGCAGCCAGGAATTGTAATACTGTACTTCATTACAATAACCATTGCACATATAAAAATGAGATGGAATCGTCCAACATTGTCAATATGCACCAGGGTTGAAATTCGCTATGAATAAATCATTTGACTTGACCGGGTTTCGAACTCGGATTTCCCAATTGCCGGTCAGGTGTGTTAGCCAGTTACACCACCAAGCCATCTTCCTTTAAGGTGAATTTCGATATGCACCCGTGCGAGTGACTTCGTACCACATCATTTGTTGAATGCAGTGTTTGAAAATTGTCAATATGATTGAACGCGTTTGTCCGTCATTCTTCCTTCCAAAATTCTCGATTTGCTGATCTGTAAGTATATCTGCACCTAGGAAATATATCAAAACCAAGGGGTTTGAAGTTACCGCTATTTTCAGCATTAATACTATCTCTTTAGAACTAGTTTCTCGTGAATTTAGATCTCTAAAAATAAAATGAGATTATCCACTGTCATTACTGCTGACTGCCATAGATTGAGGAATTCAAAGTTTCCGCGACGTGAAAGTTTATTTTGTGTAATATATTTTATTTGTGAACTCCTTTGCGGGCCCAGAGAGGAGACGTTCCTTCCCAACTCGAGTCGTATTTTCAACAGGATGAGCTTTGCCGCAGCTCCTGACACCTTGCGGCAGGATACTTAACTACTTGAAGAGCATTTCCGACGCTCAGCCGCTTGCAAGGTCTCGTACTCGTAAAACACGCTCCTTGTTCTGTCTCTGCATGGCTAAGTACGGTTTTTTTTATCGCATAGCGCATGAAATTGCACGAGTATATGCGTGATAATACTTTCATTTAAATTGAGTCGCGCTGATACGACAACTTACGCGAATGAATTTGCAATAAAAGTTGCCTCTTTCTAAACATTTTGAGCGTGTGCCTGATTTACGTATAACGTGCTTCTGCTAGGCTACCGCTTGTACGTCTCGTGAAATCATAAGCTTCGAGAAAATATATTTTTTTTATAGTTAAACGAAATGCATGCACCCTGAGGCAATATCCCCGGATATGTAGTATCACAAGAACAGGCATTCGTAGGTCAGCATCTATTGTCCCCGTGCCGCATCTCGATGTGTCGCTTACGTTAAATTCTGAATGGAATAATTTTGAATTTGCAGATTGGGGCATTTAATTTACAAATTAGTACATGGATTATTTCGACGTATGCCTCCTTACCAATAATAGGCGGAGATCATTACGATAATAAATGTGGACGCCTAGGTTTTAATATGAGAATAAAGATACTTAAGGCAACCTCAAACTACTAATTGGGGTTGTGGAAAATCAAATACGACGGGGCGATCATTGACCTAATTCAGCAATTGAAGTACCTAGGAAGTTCTCTAATTGCTATCCAACTACCATATTGACCTGATACTGATCTGTTGATCGTGTAGATGGTGAGATTGATGTTTTAACTAAGCCTTTTGGCGTGTGCGTTCACACAAATCAAAATATATCCCGTCATCCAGAAAAAAATTGGAAAAACAAATACAGTTTAAGCATAAAAATGTCTACTAAAGTTATGATTTTCTTTAAAAGTGTCATTTTTGCACTTCGTAAATGACTCTCATTTTAAAAATTAGCTAAGCCTTTATGTCATCCATGATCGAATTTTATGCGTTGAAGGATTCCTATCATTTGCTTGTTGGCGTATTTTATAATGCGCTACATTTTTAAGTTCCGTAAGTTTGTAATCATGAACAGTGTGACTTTTACACCAGGGTTGAAATTCGCTATGAAAAAATCATTTGACTTGATCCGGATTCGAACCCGGATCTCCCAATTGCCGGTCAGGTGTGTTAGCCAGTTACACACACCTGACCGGCTATCCTGGTTTCCTGCAACCGGGAGATCCTGGTTCGAATCCCGGTCAAGTCAAATGATTTTTTCATAGCGAATTGCAACCCTGGTGTATATGCACCCGTGCGAGTGACTTCGTACCACATCATTTAATGTTACATGCAATGTTCGAAAAAAAAGTGTAACTTTTGTTTGGAAAAATATAAAATTCCATTATATTGGAAACCGTTTTCAAAATATTTGAATCTCCTGTTCGGATATGTTTCTACCATTCGAGTTTTCTATGACTCGTACGTGAGTCCAAAACCTGATGACCCAAATTTCCATTTACCTGGAGCCACTCGTAGTTTCAAGTGAAAAATATACCCAACATCCCATATCATCATCATAAGGTGCTCTGTTGAGTGGCAGGTTCTTTCTACCGTCCTTGTCTCCATCCGTTTCTAATCATTGCTTTGTATCTTTCCTTTGTTAAAAATTTCACCTCTGGCCATTTAACACCAGAAGGACCGGGGTTGGATACCTACCGTGACGGACCATTACCCGTCATTTTGATGGGTATGAAATATTTTAAATATTACCTCTTTTTTGGTTCAATTCTTTGATTAAATTTGAATATTGCACTTTTATTTATTTACAAATACGATATAGTAATACTTCAACAATTAATTAAGCAAAAAAATCAGAAAAAATTGTGCCTTTTTCAAATTACGTTCCTCGAAATGTGATACATTTCGCGGTCGGTATAGCAGATGTGGGGCTTCTTTTCAATCAAAATTTTAAATATTACCTATTTTTTGGTCAAATTAATTGATAAAATCATTTAATATTGCACTTTTATTTATTTAAAAACACGATAGAGTAATACTATAACAAATAATTAGGCAAAAAATTCTGAAAAAGAGTGCCTTTTTCAAAATACAAACCGAAAATGTGATACATTTCGCGGTCGGTATAGCAGCATCTTCTTTTCAATCAAAATATTTTGAGACGTATGAAATCCTTTCTTACGCAAACTAAAACATTGAAATGCCCAGAAGTGTCGATGACTAGTGATGTCATGAAGTAATAAGCACGAGGAACCACAAAATTAAAGGAAAGCACGCAACCCGTCATTTTGAGCGGTAGTTATCCTTTAAGGTAAAATGTATTATAATTCCATTTCTAACGGGAAAAAAATATTTTTTTCCGAAAGAATCCGTAGGCAACGCAAATATCATTAAAAGTCAGAAAAAATTGAGGTGATACAAAAAGAAATATAGGAAATATGAATAATACAAGTTCTTTGTTAACTTTGTGGTATTCCATTTTATCTTTCAGATGATTTAATGGTAACATTTACAAAACCACAACTTAAAAAACACACACGACCTTACAAGATGAAGATTTACATGAAGATGACGCTCAAGCGTTGAAACCCGGGTCGTGTGTGTTTTTTAAGTTGTGGTTTTGTAAATGTAACCATTAAATCATCTGAAAGATAGGAAATATGACCTAGTATGTAGAGGTCAACCGTCAAAATGGCGGGTTCGGTCCTTCTGGTGTTAAATAAATGTCTCCCAGGACTGCTAGCCATATTTTGCCTTTTTCAATAATTTATTTTGGAGGTTTCATAGTAAATACAAACACATTTATTACATTTGTAGAGAGCTTTATTTTTCTTCTTCAATATTCTGTTTAAATTGTTAATATTTGAGTAGTACAAGATATTAAAAATTTTTCCTTGCATTAGTACATTCTGACCAAAACAACTTTATAATTTTTATGACTTGGTTGAAACCACCCTTAACAAAATGCAATCTTACTCATTTTTGTCATGTAATAAATAAAAAATATTAATAAGCTCATATTTGTCCTAACCTGAAAACAAAAAAGGCTACAAAGTAATATATTACTAACTTAAATTTTTATAATATGGAACAATTAAAACCATGGCTGCATGCACAGGGCTCCAGTAATGGATGATGGATGATTTCTTCATCTAATGGATTAATGCATGAACTAAATTAACCAAGCTAGGTGTGCGAGAAATTCGAGTGACTTTCTTTGATCCCTTGCTTGGTAAAGAATAATGTAAATAGGAGGAACGTCAATTGACGTCTTCCGCAGCCGTGGAAATTTCTGTCAAAAACGTCAATTGACGTCGGCCGCAGTGGAAGTGTTAACATCATCTATCGGTTTCAGAATTCTCATTTCTCTTCTCTTCCTCTCTTCTACCGATCCTTCAAGAGTTGCAAATATTATCCCCCTCCCCCTCATTACAAGTTCAATTCAGTTTTTCTCTCATGAATGGTATGAACGAATATATTTTTTTAAGCTTTCCATGAAGGGTGGTCTACGCTTACAAAACACTACCGTGGTACTTCTTGTTTGATTATCTTTCACTCGGCCCAATTCTGTGCCTCATTCTAAGAAGCGTTCTATACTCATAAATACTTCTTATATAATAAAAGTTACTAATCATCCCTAATTCATTCGTAATGCAATCGGTCTTCGCGTTTAACAAGAAAAAGCAACATTTTGAAAAGTTTTCTTTGGTGTTTTAATCAAAGTTTTTACAATTTCGAACAGCGAGTGAAATTGGCATGACAGAACAAAACTCTTTATAAGAGATTTGTCCTTTTGTTTGGCGTTGGTCTCGACTTGGAATTGGACACATTGAAGAAATAGTGAATTTGCTGTCGGAATCCTTACTAGAATTGATGCTAACTTGATTATATCAAAGCAAAAATATTTAAAGCTAATAAAATGAACTTGATCCATATATTGGCATTCTTTATGAAAAATCGCAGACAGAGAGGGAAACTTTATTTTTCATATTCTTATATTAACTAAAATACTAGCAAGAGGATGTCATTAAAATCATAATAACAGGCCTTTGACTGCATTAAATTTCAGTATCGTTGCTACCGATTACAGGCCTGTATCAAGCATATAAAAAAATTCTTCATAATTACGAAGACTGCTTGGTTTTCTCTCAGTTATTTTGACAATAGTCCATACTGGGATACTAAAGGTTAAAATTTGAGCCTGGGATACTCATAACGTTTGTTTGACACTACTATCGTTACTCAAACTTATGTTACGTTTCTCGTAACATAAGTTTCACACTAATATCATACTAGCATAAAGAGAATAATTTATTTAAGAGGTAAAAATAGATATTCGTTTAGCATAAAAGACGATCTCCATATTCCAGAGTTAATTTGTTTTTGCATATGTACTGAAAATCTCAACCGGAAATTGTCGTTGAATTAGCGAATGTATTATCGATATGGATGATCCTCTCCCTCTCTCAATGCTATGCTACTATATGTCATATAATTGGTGACTGTTTAGCATTTCAGTATTGAATATTTTCTGAGGTATATCATGGTTGACTTTTAATTGTGGCAAAACTGACGTTAAGTTTTAATCCTTTATGGAATGCTTGTTCATTTATTATTATCTATATGTATTCGCTTATTAATAGGACAGTGTGTAGTACCAACGAGACATTACGCTGAGAAATGCTACTCATGATTATTTCTTGATTGCTTTTCATCGTGATGTGCCAAAATGTGATAATTGACGTTGGCCGCTATTAAAATCGAATTCTATCGCTGCATCTACTCCTTTTAACACTCGGTAGTCCGTGTGCAAGCTATAATTTTACACAGTATTTTCAGTTCAAGTACTACTATAGTATCTATAATACTTATAGGAAGGCGTGAAAGTACTCGGAAAACATTGAAGTACGATTTTCGGTACACTAATAGGAGCATTTCGCCATTTTTTGTTGCGGCTCAGAGACCTTTCATTATTTCTAAAACTCGCTTCCCATTTCTGCTGGAAGCGCAGCAAAAATGATAGCCTGAGGAAATCACTGAGTTGTGGCGTCAACGTCGCCTTTTACATGAAATTTTTGCCTGTCAGTGGCGGATTGATGCCCAGAACTAACAATTTTTTTATGAAGTATTAGGCGAGAAACCTCGAGGCTAGACATATCTGTGTGTATGCATCGAATTCGTGTACGCAGAATGTCTACATCAGGCGATTGGTCACCCACACACAAGGAAAATACATAAAAGATAAAGAATGGGTCAATTCCGGATAGTTTTCCTAGGTTTAAAAAACTATTACGAGACTAAAAACAAAGAGCACCAAATAAAAACACCAATATGGATGATCGAATTTGGGTGAATAAATCTATGACACCACTGACGCAGTTAGAAAACCAATGAATTTGCCAGGATAACTCACAGGTGGTTCGGCTCTCGCCGCAGGATTACAACCTCCACCTCGGACTCAAGCTACCAGCTTATATCCAAGTAAGGAAGCAGTGGAAAGGAAAGGAATGGGAAGGGAAGGTTAGCGAAAACAACAGCCCCTTCGAGGCCGACACCAATGAGGCCGATTGAGGTCAAAAGGACCTCAATTGGGCCTCCGCCCCCCGAAGTGCTAGTATTTGTTTGGTTACCCCAAAGAACTGAGACGAGAGTATCTGTCGACCTCGCTTTCGCGGAAAAACTTACCGCACATCATCGAGAACCGGAGGAGCCCGTTGCCCACAAGATTGGGATTAGGTATCTCCCTGGCTCCCTTTCAGGGTTGACGCCGTGCGGTCTGCCGGAGTACGTCCTCGAGTCGGGGACCAACCTACATCCCTTCTCTCAGTAGTCCTCGTCTACCCATTCTCTCTTTCTCACTCACAATCCTACGCGTGTGTATCCGAGTATATCCAGGAAAAAACCAAATCACAACTTACTTATTTCACTGTGTATTGAAAAATGAATTCACCCATGCATTTCTGTCCGGAAACGGAACATTCCGAGAATAGCAAGAAAGGACCGCACACACCGCGGGGTCAAAAAAAACCCTTTTCGCGCAGCCCACCACAGCGAGGGCGGAAGGGCAATTAGGCACGTTCTGTGGCTGACAGAGTTGAAAATACTTTTCTTCTCTCATAATGTTAGTGGTGGCCTAAGTAATCTGCTATACCCTTCCAAAGACTAAAATATACATGCAGAATTGTTATGGTTAGAGCCTTGCTTGCATCCGAGGAAAGTGGGCAAGATGGTAACTCGGCCAACAGTATGAATTGTGTGGGAGATTGTTTTTCCCCTAGTGGCATTGTATCCACGTAAAACGAAGTCTATTAACTTGCGATGACTTAAAATATCCGTAACGAAGGTTATTGAACAATAGCGCCTTCCAATATACGCCGCGTCACAGCCTTCTCCGTAGCCAGCGGGCAGCTCCGTACTGGAGCTCTTGATCAAAAAATCGATTTTATTTTCGTTTTCGTGGACGGTCACTGCTGATCTCTTCGTATTCACACTTTTAAAGCTTTGCTGTAATTGTTGTGTAAATGTCTCAGTGTCAGTGGATGTCCATTTTTTTATATTTCCACATAAAGACAAAACTTGGACGAAAACCAGGGTCCGCCATTTTGTGATGTATTGACGACAAATATTAAATTGTAGTCATAAAAATAGGTTATAATAAACTATAAGAAATTATTTTACTAATAAACTTCAGCTTTTATTCCATAACTTTGATAGAAAAGGTTCAGTGTTTGCCCTTTCCAACACCTTTCAAGAACGGCGTCCCCGTAGCCAGCGCGCAGCTCCGGACTGGGCAGCACGATCGAAAAATCGATTTTATTTTCGGCGTCGCAAAGGTTCGCAGATAATCTCTTCGGATTCAAACTCTTAAAGCTTTGTTGTAATAGTGGTGTAAATATCTCAATGTACATCAGAGTCTATTTTTTCATATTACTACATAAAGTCAAATAATTGACGAAAACCAGGGTCCTCATTTTGTAACGTATCTCTGGAAAATACAACAATTTGGCCATGTAAATAGATGATTATTAAAGAGAAAGAACTGTTTTATGTCACTGCTAAGTGTTAATTAAATAACTTTGCTATAAAAGGTTCAGCATTAGATTGAATACGGCGATTTTTGGAAAAAATTTAATACCGGCGATTTTTGCAAAATTTGTTCAAATTTGAGGTCATTTATTTTGTCAGCGAAATTTCCCTTTGAAAAATTGAATGCATCACCACATGCACCAATATATTGGCAGTAACTGTGCAAATTTCCAACTTCCGGACTCAAAAAAAAAAGTTTTTGAGGTTTTGGCCAGCTTTTTTCGCTTTCGTCCCACTGTGCGACGTTTCGGAAAACGACTTGTCTTCCATTCTCAAGGCGTGCGTTATTTCTGTCGTGTTCGGTATAAAACTGATTTTAAACTGGACTTTGATGTCTAACAATGGAGGTTAGCAACCACATGATTGGCTTACGTGTCCCGCTGGCTGTTGAATTATTTTCCCATCTTTTTAATACATTTGATTACAGGCCTCCAGGTGTTATTTAGTTGGAATCCGGTGTCTCTATTAAAAATTTTCGGATGTAATCGTATTTCAACGGCCTCTTTGATAATGCGGTCCCAGTAACGATGTACGCGGAAAACATTACCCGGTGCGAAGCCCAAGAAAGATATTTAAAGTTGGAAAAAGTCTAAAAATGAGTGGCCCTTGGACGAATGCGCATTGTAAATTCTAGAGACGGTCATTTATGAAAGAAACATGGTGCCTTGTTTTAACCATGTTGTGAGAATGGGAGACAGTATAAGAATAATCCATTAATAATGAAGGATTGAGCGGTGATGAGTGGAAGGGCTAGACAAATAAATTCATGGATTTCTGTGGAGAGACTCATATAAGTATAAAAATATTTGAAAATTTTAAGGATAGGAGAGTACGTATTAAGCAATACATGGTTAAAACAGAAGCTAATGAGGCATTCAAAGATAGGGCATTATTGCGTATATTATAACGAGCGCTATTAATCCGTAGCCTGGCAGGTCTAACTATGTTCTTTTATGTTTGGCTGGAGCGGTTTTGTTTTTGCACTGATTGACATGGAATTTTATGTAAGTAGTGTACTAATTAGTAATTTTTTTAGATAACATTGAAAAAAATTTGAGGTAGAGATTGGGTTTCTTGGCAATAAAATGCTACTCTAAGTCGTAGCTTTAAGGCACTTGATATATATTTCCATATCATTCGATGACCTATGGACTGATTTTCTTCAAAGCGCAAATTTTGCGTTGCATATTATAATAATGGTCGCTAACTAATACCAAGGAATCAAGTCGAGTGGAAAACAAGTTTTTTGCATATGATTTAGGCCGATTTTTGCATATTGTGTTTAACAAATTTGAGATTCATAAGTCAAATTTTCAAATTTTACTCTTGAATTACTTATATTGCACCACACTCGGTGATTTCCACAATGTAAACGGATATTCCTAAGTGGAATGTGTTCCAATAATTTTTTTACGACTTACTTGAAAGGTAAATTCAATGTCCATTCATTAACTCTAGGGCTAACTTCTAACATTAGGGCCCCAGGCCCCTAAACTTTGTCCACTCCGAAAGACCTGGTGGATTTTTGTATACATTTCGATCCCCCCGATCATGAAAGATTAGAACGCTTTTCTCACCGAGAGTAGTGGAATGATGGATTCTACAGTAAGTAAACTTTTCAAATGCTAAAGAAGATGCAGTTTTCGTAGAAAAAAGTCGTTTATTTATATAATTATTTGTTGCTGCTCTAATATAATCTAAGACTCACTCAAATAAATCCAAAAGATAAAAAATTAGCTCTCACTGTTAATTGTCGGAGGATTAAATTTCAACGGAAAATTTAAAAGTCGAAATATTTTAAACGATTATATGTCGATCCAGGCCGGTCTTCATGCAATGGTACCACAGCGATTGTTAGTTTTTTTGTGTAGTGGTTTGTTTTCAGGAATCAGTCATTGATTATTTTTATTGGGTATCCTTTGCATGTTCCAAGCTCTCAGTAACTCTCCTCGGTTTCTTAAATTTTTTGTTATTTATTCAAATATAATATGGTGGTCATGATCATGAATCTCCGAGACAATTGTGAGTCAGAGGTGTTATACTTCTGATAACTTTCTTAATCGAAATAATGTTTCCCGACATTAAGTAATGCCTCGTATTAAGTTTCATGAAAAGATTGAAATGCGCCAGCACATAAAATAATACCCATTATGAACCCTTATCAATGAAAAACCTCTCTTCTATAGCCATCTGAGGAAATCGGCAGGGATGAGTGGATTCCGGGATGGATTTTTCAATGTACATTCTGCCAGTTTTTCGGCGAATCACCAGTCCAGATTCAGGTAATTTGAGCGAAATATCATTTTACTTAGAAATCAATGAATTTGGTCTCATTTTAAAGAAAAATATCTCACCATTCTAATGATACCAAAAATTTAACCCCTTACCACATTTTTTTCGGAGATATTTGCCAACAAATGCCAGCCCTTTTACATGGGAAACGGTACGTGTATGCACTCCAGAGAGACATTATTTACAATATGAGGAATTTCTAACACGTAGATGTAAAAAAAACTAAAGTCGAGTATTTTGTATGTTTTATCAACTATATTTGAAAATTAATCATATTGTCACCGCAGTCAATTCTTCCGGATCACAAAAACCTTCCATTTGAAGGAGTTTCAAGCGCACCGCGCGAATAAAATGAGTCAATTTAAAGACTTGTTTAGATATTTTCATTTAATTACTTACAATTTCTGTCATTTTAAACTATATTATTACACCATTAATAATGAAATATTTAATTGATGTGTCCTAGAGCTGGTCAAATTACAACGCATAATTCGAATATGGTCTCTATTATGACTAGGGAACTATCTCGCTCGGACTTCCTTAAGCTTTAAAAAATGCTAAGCAAAGGAGGGAATAACGGAAGTTTTTGAAAGTCGAGAAAATTTATATTTGCCCGGAGTGAACGCCCGCGCGATAACACCGAGGATAAAATAAAACGCAGTTATAAATGCGGTATCTTAAACGCTGTTTTACGACGGATGAGAGTCCCACTAATGAAGTTGTCCTGGTCCTCCTACTTTTATCTACTCGCCAGCGAGGGGAGGGGCAGAGGATCACGCAAACCCTGGGACGGCTGTGTATTCCTCTCTCTTCCGGCTTATCTCTCTCTCTCTCTCTCTCTCTCTCTCTCTCTCCTAGCCCGGGAGAATTCCCTCCGGTTGCCCGCGCGAATAAGACATGAGAGAAAGAGAGACCTCTCGCGGAACAGCATCTCCTTAATGGCGAGATAAAGCGCCCGAGTTATATTTTCGAGAGAGAGAACTACGAGAGGCATTTGCATGATAATATTTACCATGGATTTTGCGCTCCTGTAATACATTACCGCAGTCACGCCCGTAGTTGTTCACTTGTTTCTGTTATGTGACGCTTTTCAACGGTTATGTGATAAATTCATGTTTTAATTAACGCGTTTTTCCGACTTTCGAAATTGACGGGCATAGATGACGCGCCTGAGATTTAGCCAAACATTTTTTTAAAAATAGTAGCATTCATATTTTCCTTCAATAAACATTCCTGATTGCTGAAGGGATACTCCAAAAGAGATGATTTATCATTCATTTGTTATTCAATATCTCGCCTGTTTACAACTGCCGTATTTCCATTTAGATTAGAATCTCAAATTCCGTTTTATCCGCAGGCAGCACTTTGAAATATGCATTTCTTATTCTATAGGCAGTAAAAAGCTCCCCCAATGGAGAAAATGGAGGTCCTGAAATGGATGATTTAAAGTGCGAATGGTGACGGAGGAATACTTCACATATTGGACTGAACTGTATTCTAAATGACAAGGAAATGTATACAAATCACTGTGAGTTGGCTAATTACCACCTGACTATTCAATCGATGAACTTAAAAATGTGTAATTGCTCGACTAAAGCAGTTCATGAATGCGGAAGAGTGTTTCAATGTTGTAAGTAATGAAATATAATGTCCCGTAATGAAAGACATTAAAACTTGTGAGTTTAAATAATAACTCGTCCATTGACTCTGACATTAGAATCACTGGTAACCAATCCTTTATGAATTCAATATATCATTCTGTGGTCTAATAAATGCGATAATCAACTAAGGAGTTAGATTTTTGCACCCAAGAAGAAAATATAGAAACACCTCACGATAAGGAAATATTTTTCTTCGAAGTCGGAAAGTTAAAATGAAAGTAGACAAGTTGAAATTACAATGCAGAATTCAAGGTTACGGGGCATAAGAAGAAAGGATGCTGTAAACAGAGGCAGTATTTTATTTTAAGGCTTTGCTCTCACGGAATTATAACCCGACATCTATGAAGTAATTAACTTTGAAAGTGTTCGCTCAACGATAAGGACCATCACTATTAAAGTTTAACGAGCACCGTATAAAATTAAAAAAAAATTAGAAGAAACAGAAAAAGTGCATCGCTGATTTAGTTACTTTTATGATTATTCATTGTAACTTTTTTCTAAGAAAATGGCTTTCTTAACAAGGTAAACATTTCCAAGTAAGCAATCATGCTTTTACAATCATCTGACTAATAACTCTTGCCCTATTGGCATGAGACGTCAAAGTAAATGTTTTATTTTACAGTCAACAATTGTAAAAGATAATATTTATGGATGATTTCAATCTTATTCTGGTGATCATAGAGTTGATAAATTAGCAAATTAATACCGTTGCTCACAAATTTAAGGAACTAGGACATTAAATGAAGCTATAAGCTATCTCTAAATATAATTTTGACTATCGTAAAACAATCACGATCATTCCATACGACGACCGATTGTGGAAGACCTTTTTCTAAGATAGTGGCGGTAGGCGGCGTTAGAACTTATAGGAATGGCTAACAACCATTTAGAACGATGAGACGACCGTCCTTTTAATTAGTTGGCTTCATTGAAACACTGGTCCTCGATTTGAATTTTGTATGTATTGGTTACCCAAATATGATAGATTTTTATGCACAATACAAGAAATGTTTCTCACGTGCTGATTTCCGTTCTCAGGAACTCAAAATGACGAGCACAAAGCCGAAGATTTAAAAAAAATATAAAATAAATTATTTTGGTTATATTTCCGAGATCCAAATAAATGTAAGCAGCAAATCTGAAGGTTGGAAAAACTCTTTTGATATCATGTTGTTATTGACTATAAAAGGCTCAAAGCATTTTTTTCCGCACAAACTCTGGAATCCTTGACAATTAATTTTCTTCGTTACCAAGTTATAATTCAAAAAGATTATAGAAGTACAAAACGGTAATATGTTAAGAAGAAAATTCAGCGGAAAGGAGGGTTGGAAGCGATTCGTTTTCATGATCGTTCAGGAATTTCTCTTCCCCGGAAACAGTAATACGTTCATTGTATTTAGATATTTTCTCATCTCAGCAACCATAATCGCAGATAGTTTAATTTTGATTTATTAAATCATATTCTCCTGTCACCTATTCTCTTATTCTATTGGTTACAGCTCTCGAGGTTACACTAGGTAATTTTTGTTCGATTCCTTGTCGCGGTGGTGATCTTTTTTTTACGTATAAATCACACTTTAACGCTTTCCTCATCAAGTAAATCCACTATTTTAGTGCCAAGATATTTCTCAATGTGGTAAAAGATTGAGAATACTTCCTTCCTGCCTCAGTTCTGGTGGACCAATTCAAGAGAGAACCCACGGGCGTAATGCCCCACAAACAAATCACATTTTTCTCCCTAAGTTGCTTCACCCTATGGCATTACTCTTAGGAAGAACTGGATTGGGATCCGGTTGCAACTCTAAGTTATACTCTACACTTTAAACAAAAGTAATTCATGCTTCAAGAGTTTCTCGTGGACACGATGGCCATTTACGGACCTCTATGCCTTATCAATTGGACAGAGAAAGCGACGAAAGTGTGAGAAATCTACTCTCAAACTGGTGAAGTTGAGAAATTTATCTCCTCACTGACCATTGATGACTACAACAAGAGCATATCGAGGCACTTATTCTATCTCAGCACGCCTTTTAGCTCGTGAGGCAGTATTTATTTGCTTATCACCAGTTGTGTACATTAGTATATAGAATACACAATAAAGTAAATGAAATATTTAATCCACCTGATGTACGGAAGGTTAACTGTTTGTGGGTCTGACGGGCTTAAAACTCAGAAGAAAACAAATGAAAAATGACCTAAAAGTAAATTAGTACAATTTTTCCCCTCTATAATTTGTATTTCAAAATACATAAGTACAGATACAAAATTTTTAAACAACCATACAATTCTAAATTAATAATAAAAATTATTAGTAAAAATAAACTTTTATTTCCAAGAACTTTAATCAATATTTAAAAAAAACCAAGCGTCTTAATTTGTTTATTTTTTTTGCAAAATGGAAGTTATCAGGTTGAGATTGGGGTAGAATTCTTGAAAGAAGATTCTCGAAAGAAAAAATTTAGAAGTTTTACTTAACTCTTGTTGAATTGCTTATCGAAGTCGCGTTAGTTTGGGTCCCTGCACCGAGAGATCAAATTAGCGAATCATACTAGAAGCCCAGGAAATGCTTGCGTTTCGTAAAAAACCATTACGAGCGAGCAGAAACAAAGGCAACCGATGAAAGGATAAGTTTAGGTAAAAGTTTACATGAAAGGACACACACGCTACGACATATGCTATTATTATAAATTGATAAATGTATATTACTCAAAATTTCAGGATGACACATAATGGCGTCTTCTAAGCAGGTGGTTGGATTGAGAAAATAAGAGAGTCACACTAACACAGTGATGGATAAAAATCCCTTTTCCCACTCAGCAATACAAAGCCCAGTTTATAAACTATGGTTAAATATACAACCCGAAGATACTCGCAAAATTGGGAGCAAATACTACATAATGTAGTAATAAATCGTGAATTTATGTCAAATAATATGTCAAACGTCGTTAAATATTTTCTCGGTATGAAACTCAATGTCAAAACTTTTTCCCATCTACTAAGCTCATATCAACTGAACAACAGTCTCATGTAAATATATTTGAATCCCGAGCTCTCAATTATAATAAAGTTGGCGAAAATCCTATGTTATCCCTGCTAAAAAAATTCCTTAGAAGCTGTCCTGTAGAACGTAGGGAATTCTACAGAAATTGCCTCTTTCTCTTCAGAATTCGTTCCTTTTCTAAGGATCTGTACGGAACATGAGAGCCTGACTCTTCAGAACATATGTTCTGCAGAGTAAATTAACTCCTTACAAGCTGTTCTGTAGAACTTATGTAACTCTACGGAAATATGTGAGGTTTTCGTTGACCCAATTTCTTTTCTAAGGACCTATATGGAGAGTCGTAGAGAATTCTGCAGAACGTCCTACACATACAGAACATATGTGGCGCAGCATTAAAGAAACTAGGTTTTGTTGAACGTATTATAGGAAGGTCCTCGGATGAAAAAGTCAAAGAGAGATGCTACTTCGTTCTGGTTGGGTCACACCTCGATTACGCCGCGAGTGTTTGGGACCCCGGTCAAATATATTTAGCCAAAAAAATTAATAAAATACAAAGGAACGCAGCGCGCTTCGTTAAAAACTGCTACGAGCGTACATACAGTGTCTCACAGCTTTTAGAGGGATTAAGGTGGGAACCCCTAGAAACTTGGGGGCTACACGCTAGGCATAGGTTGATTGAGAAATTTAGAACTGATATTTTTCAGAGTGATATAGAAAATATTATCGTGACTCCTCACTACATCTCTAGGACTGACAGAAGCGACAAAATAAAAGAGATACATTGCCAAATATATAGGTACAAGTGCTCGTTCTTTCCGCGCACGATAAGCGATCACAATAAAAATGAGCTCCACTAAATACACTCCTATAATACATGTCACCATTTCATCTCCATTAAACTTACACCTTTACACGGCTGGTGACCTAAACACCCCCTGCCTCACGCCCATGCGGCGGCTTGCGGGGTATTATGTGGATGTAGACGTAGATGCTTGGGGCTGTGGATGTAGAATTGAGATGAGATAATCATGTAAATGTCATCGTGTAGCGGAAAAATACACAGCTTAAGTTCGCGGGGCTCCCGGCTATGATTGTATGAACATACATTGTCGCGTGCTTCGGCGATTTGATCTCACCATTCGCTCATCTGCATGTGTTTGTTTGCGTGTGCCGCCACGAGGCGTCGCGTCGGGACAAGTCGGGCAGGAAGAGCTCGAGGTTTGCCCGAGGCGCGTGAGGGCAGCACCGTCGGACGCCGAAACGTCTGCCCGCGGCATTGACCCCGTTTCCACACGATACACGGAATTTTCCTTGCGACGCATTTTCCGGAACCCGCTGATTCTCGGCGGAATACGAGCAAGCCCGCGATGCGCTCCCCGGCGCATGGGGGAACGAGAGATTGAGAGGGGCGTTTCCTAACTTTCTCCCGTTCTCCGCGAAAAGAGTCCCTGAGATAGTGCGATATGGAAGGGAGAGGGATGGTGGCCGGTATTGAGAAACTGAAAGGGTTACGGAGTCGCTCGAGGGCTCAGGGTCGAATATCGGCGGAGAATTAAATCGTTTTGAAGCGACTACTTCTCATCGCTTCATTTTCTCCCTTAGATCATGCATTGCCTACACTGGCAAGGAGATACCTCTTCAGCAGAGATAATTGTCTCCACAAAGGGTTGCCATGTACCGAAGACCTAAAATCGGGACATTTCTTTTTTTCGACAGAACATCAGATATTAATTTATGGATGGTCGAATATTTTAGTATTTTGGAAGATTTTTGGAATATTTGGAAGAGGGAGAATCGAAGATGTAAACGTAGCCGACATAGAATACAAACATGAACAGGTGGATTTTTTCAAATACTTAGGAACCATTGTCAGCTCGCAAAGTGATGATCATATTGAAATTAAGAACAGAATAAACCTTGCCAGCAGAAGCATGTATGCACTAAACAGCGTATTAAAGTCAAAAATCTTATCTCTCCATACTAAGCTGAAGATCCACAAAACTTTAATTAGACCCGTCCTCCTTTATGGAGCTGAAGCCTGGATTCTAGACAAAAATACAGAAAAAAATAATTACCTTTGAGAACAAAATCCTACGTAAAATTTGATGACCAACTAAAGGAGGCGACACATGGAGGATAAGACACAATCAGGAAATCAGAAGTATTTTCGAGGAGCCAGATATCGTGGCGGAAACTAAAAGCAGAAGGCTAAGATGGGCCGGCCACATCATCAGAAGGGAAGAATCCAAATACTCTATACCAAATATGGGAAGAAAACCCGAATGAAAGACGACCACGTGGCAGGCCTAAACTGCGGTGTAAAGACCAGGTGAAGAAAGGCATGGCTAGGATAAGAACAACAGAAGAGCATGCGAAAGACAGGAGGCAACGGAGGCACTGCGTTGGTGAGGCCAAGTACCACCTTAGGTACACATGGCCATGGGAGTAAGAGTTAGTAAGTAAGAATATTTTGACTAAATTAATTATCAAGGCATTTAAGCAATATAACATTGGATAAGTTATATTTAATTGGCAAGAAATCTACATTTGAACATATATTACATAGTTAATTAATCACAATGTTTGTTTAAATATCTTTCTCGGGCTTCGCACCGGGTAATGTTTTCATAATCCGCCGACGTTTCGGAAAACGACTTGTTTTCCATTTTCAAGGCACGTGTTATTTCCGCCGTGACCACTATAACACTAAAATTAAACAAGATGATGATGCCCCAACAATGAAGGTTGCGATCCCTATGATTGGCTGACGTGTTTCGCTGGCCGTTGAATCATTTTCTCGTCTTTTTAATACATTTGATCTCTGGCCACCAGGTATTACGCAGTTGGAATCCGGTGTCTCTATTAAAATTATGCGGATGCAATCGTATCTCGATGGCCTCTTTGATAATGCGGTCCCAGTGACGGTGTGTGCGGCAAAGGATTGTTGCATCGGTCCATTTAATGGCATGGTCTTCGTTGATGCTGTGTTCCGCCACTGCCGATTTCTCTGGTTGCGCCAATCTAAAGTGCCTACGATGTTCTCTAAGCCTGGTTTCAATTGTTCGACCAGTCTCCCCCACATATATTTTGCCACATTCACACGGAATCTGATATACCCCTGGTGTCTTCAAGCCGGTGGGATCTTTTGCCTTAACCAACTGGTCCCTTAATTTAGATGGTGGCAGATGGATCGTTTTGATGTTAAAACGGTGCAGGATCTTTAATCATTTACAATGTTTGCTATTCAACATGGTCCTACCAAACGTCTTTGAGTTAGCCGGTAGGTTCTACTTCGGCGAAATAAAACGATTTTTTTTCTTCATTCTTCGACACAATCTTTGTTGAATTATATATTTCATTTTTTAAACCTTCCGTGAAATACATTCATTTTAAAATACGTCATTTTACCTTTTGCAGAAAATTGTATACACTTCAGCGTCGTTTTTCCTGGTATTTCTTCAAACTTAATTTTACTTGGCTTATTTTATCACTTTATCTCATATTGCCTGTTAAACTATAAAAAAGCGTTGGTACCTCTGCCTCAATTCAATTTCAAATTCAACTTTAAATATTACCGTATTGTGGAACAAAACGCAAATAATTGACCCCCTCTATCCATTTAGTGATTACTTTCCCTTAATCTTAGAACGTTTCTATAGTGGTAATAACTTACAATTCAAAGAAATGTATAAATTCCTTCAGACCTATTTCTTTGCGCAATTATTATGATATCCTAATTTGTATTAAATTTATAATACTTTTTTTAAAATTTAAAAATAATAAAAAAAAAAAATAATAAAAAATAAAAATAAAAAAAAATAAAAAATAAAAAATATTTATAAATTGTTTAAATTTAGTAAACCAACTTTTGAAAGAGTTTCAATCCTTTAGATTATGTTCAGTAATGCTTACTTTTAAAGGCCTTAACTTCTCTGTTGCAAAGGTGCTTTAGCTTGAACGATCAATAGGCAATCCCAAGTCGAGTACTCAGAACTTCCTCATCGATGAGCTCCGGGGTAAACCATGATTCATCGATTTCGAACCCATAGATAGAACAAGTTGGTAGTGAATTGGATTTAGAAAATTCGGCCAGAGGCAACAGGAAATAATTGCTGAAACGTTACGCCGTGGCCTAATCTGTGCGATTCGCCCAATTATGACGTAGATTCAGACATGCAACGTTCGATCGATTGGTGCGAAGAATTTTCAGCAAATTACATTCTCTATGGGTCAGATGACCACCGTCCGGTACTTGTCGGGACTCAAGTTATCTGTATTGGAGTAAATGGTTGTAATGACTATCATGTCAAAATATAAATCACTGTCAATCTCGTTCGTCAAGGTTAAGCAGATGCCAACAGTTGGACGTGCGAATCATTTGCTTTCTAAGCGGATAAAATATGTCACGCTTACTATAAGGAAGCACCATGATGCCTAACAACCGTACTGATCCCCCCCCGGAGTCCGTTGTTCCACCCATCTTTGGATCCTTTAGGTTAGTCGTCCCTCAACATTTGTCAACATTAATTCTGTACTCAGATCTTGAAGGTCCTCAATGAATCTTGAAGAATATTAGCATAGCTAGAGGCTCAACACTCAAGGAAGGTGGCTTGGTGGTGTAACTGGCTAACACACCTGACCGGCAATTGGGAGATCCGGGTTCGAATCCCGGTCAAGTCAAAAGATTTTTTCATAGGGAATTTCAACCCTGGTGTACTAGGAGTCTTATTTGACAGATAATGCTTTGTGTGTTAAGGCAAACAATGGCACCTTATGGTATCTAAGCAGTAAATATTTTAAGGTACTCAACGTTTGAATAATTCGTTATCATCCTTAAAATTGGAAACGTAGAAACCAAAACAGTGCATTGTGCTATAAATGCTTATAAAGCAACCAAAACAATGTAATGGAGACTAATATGCCCACCACAGCGGAACTTATAGGAGTACCTACACGTTATCGCAGTGAAGGTTTGTAAAGACTATGGTGTCCAATTGAAGCACAAAAAGTACATATTAATAATATTTTTTTAAATATAAGTGTCATGATATATTTTTCGTGAAGTATTTCCAAATAATTCACCTGATGGTAAAAATATCTCCTGGATTACATTTCTGATTTTTATTTATTGATTTTCCCGAAGAAGAAAGTATGTTTTGATTGGATTAGAACACGCCTATTAATTTCGCGTCATGCAACTCTTTCAACGGTGGCGATCTGTTTTGCCTACGGTCACTCGACGGGTAGTTAGTATAGAATATGGTCTGTTTGGAAGGAATATTTTTTTACGAATTTTTACGCCATGCCATCGGAATAATAATGCTTGTTGATGTCTGCTTTCTTTTTTAAAGATCGTTAGGACTAAATTATGGCTCTAACAACAACTGTCATCAATCTGTACCACTTTGTTTTCTATTTTTCCAAAATTCCTATTTCTAGCCATATATTTTGCCACTCGTTTCTTTTAACTCGT
Organism: Ceriagrion tenellum; assembly: GCA_963169105.1. NCBI lineage: Eukaryota > Metazoa > Arthropoda > Insecta > Odonata > Coenagrionidae > Ceriagrion > Ceriagrion tenellum. The sequence goes on along the minus strand of OY720641.1, from coordinate 121,946,357 downwards.
TTCGTTTCAGGATTTACATTATTTGCCATGAAAACAGGGCATATTATTTAGTATTATGTTTCTCTTTTCTGTAAAAATGAAAAAAGTTATTTGAAAACGGTAACACTCAGTCCGATAAACTTAGATTTAGTAGAAAAAACTCTTATTTCGATTAATGTTGGTGGTTTCCGGCGGTATTTTATGGAATTTGGTAAACATTTTGAACGAATAGGGTAAACTTCGTTTTTTCACAATGAATATTAATGACTTACGACCATGGTTTCGATCATTAACGTCAGCATCAGAGCTGATGGTGACGTTAATGGTCGTAAGTCATTAAAGTTCATTGTGGAAAAACAGTCTTTACCCTATTCGTTCAAACTTTTATTTATCGTCGAGAATTGATTCACTTTGGTCTATCTCACATGGCTGACCTGATTTGCAGTAAAAATAGGATATATCCTTAGTTCTGGTGAATTATTCTTCCTGTATAATATCAATAAAAATAAAGTTTTAAAAGAATGTCAACAAATATCCATATTATGAATGCATAGTATTAGATTTTTTGGATGGTGGCACTTTATTTGTGACGCTAAGCTTCGTGTTGGAGTATCAGATTGTTATCTTTAAATTCTCTTTCATGAAGAAAATGTCTCTGGCCTGAACTATAATAATAATAATTATTCTATGGCTTTCATTGGACCACTTCAGTCAATTTCAGGAATTCCTCTGTTTTTCTGTTAGCACAGTATTTCTTCATTTGCTCAAATCGTAATTTTCTCTCTTCACCTGGGATCACCCTTCCAAATCTCTTTTTGTTAATCTTAGTTTGTAGTCTGGTCTCTTTGTCCTTGAGTTTCATGATTGCGTCTGTCTTTTCTTTCAAACCTTCTATTTTAATATGTAATTCTCTCATATCTTCCTTAATTTTTGCAATCCATCTTATGCTAATCTTACTGTACCATAGTTTTTCCACATTTTTTTCTTATTCTATTTTCTCTCTTTTTTGTACTTACGTAAGATGTTTTGCGACAGATGGACGGATAGATGAGGAGATAAAGAGACGTGCGAATGCTGGAAGGAAAGCGGTAGGTAGCATGTGGAGAACATCAAGGAAGGAGTTCCTGTCTAAGGAAGCGAAAATCGCCGTGCACAAAAGTGTACTTCTCCCCATTTTTCTGTATGATAGTGAAAAATTGGTATGCCAGGATTGACATAAGAGTAGACTAAACGCCGTGGGTATGAGTTATCTAAGGAGTGTTTGCGGCAAAAGTAGGATGGATAGGGTAAGGAATGAGTGGGTAATAAATGAATGTGGGTTAGATGCTCCAGTAATGGACATATATGCAAGGAGTGTGCTTTGCTGGTTTGGCCATGTTGAGATGATGGATGAGAGTCAAATAACGAAACAGATATAAAAGAGTGAAATGTATGGTGCGAGAGGTAGAGATAGGCCGAGAAAGTTGTGGTTGAATGTGGTTGAGGAAACTCTTAGGAGAAGGAATATTAGGAGTCTTAGAAACAGGAGGGCGTGTATGAAGCAGTGTTTGGGGGTAAATGAGGCAAAAGAGGTTTGCAATAATAGGTTAGTATGGAGGAAACTATTGAAGCAGAGTTCGGTGTACAAATATGTATTTATGAGTGAAACTTTGTGACTGTGCCTAACCCGGAAGGGAACGGCGTGATTGGTATGTGTGTATGTATTTTGTTTTCCAGTGTTCTGATTCGGTGTCCAAAGAATGAGATATGCTTCTTTCGCAAAGTGTTTGTTACAGGTTCCATTTCTCTGCAGACCGTTTCAGTTGAAGCTAACCTCCAGTGCCCACTCTCTTGGTATTTTTTTATTTATGCAAGTTCTGAAAATTCTCTTTCTATCTTGAGTATTTTATCAATTGACATTGTCTTAGTTGTTTTGATGATGCTTGCATATGTTATTTCCGGTAGTGTAACTGTTTATATCCTGACCTGTGATATACCTAAATGCAATAAGGTCACCAAAGATATGAACTTCTCGGTAAAAAAATTTCCGACTTGTTAATGTATCGAACCCGGATCTACCAGTTTCCGAAGAGGATGAGACATCCAGGCTCAAATCTTGGTTTAGAAACTGATTTTTATGGCTACTTCCTTCCCTTTGAGGCCTTTACTTTTGTTTGCGTGACCCCATACCTGATTACTCGGGCATATTGAAGTGATATTTGGTTATATCATGCGCTATAATAATTGGTAGCTGTGCTATATCATGATCACGACTGGGTCATATTATGTTCATATCTTTGCCTAACTATCATGTGAATTGAATGAGGTACGGCTAATGGGAACATAATTACTTGAACCTCAATGTGCACTGCGTGAAATTCCATCGAACCGTTGATGTAATAGTAGTGTTTGAACTCAAGATCACAAGAAGTTGCCTCGAAGAGTTATCCTCTGCTATAAACCCTATGCTCTCAACATCATACTTTATTAAATCGGTGGGGAACCGTCAGACACATTTACAATTGAAAGATAGTTCCATTAATATGATATTGAAGGCATGATCCTCACCAGCGATCGCTGCATAGAACGGCATAGTTGCGGTACTTATTGCGAGGTTGTAAAATCATAAAATGCTGCTCAGACATCTAGCAGATGATAAATAGATGATAAGGGATAAATAAATATGCAGGAGCTCAAAAAACTTACTGCGACCCAGCCAATAATTCCTGACAACGAGTCACAAAATTCTTTGGAGCGCCTGCTCTATTTCCTTGAGGTGGCGATGACTGCCTAATCTCTTTTAAGTAAACAGTATTAGAAGGAAATTCAAGAACCTCTCCCAAAATATAGAGCGTTTTCCTGTCAATTTAGTTTTTCCTATGCTTTGGGAGGGTAAAACACAGCAAAATCTCGAGTTTTCCGAATTGGCAGCCAGTGTTCAAACTCCAGTCATGTCGCTCGACAATAATTTAGTGATCCGGAGCGCGCGTCTCATATTTAATGTGAATTTTGAACACCGCACGGTATTGGCGTAATTATTAACGACATCATTATTGTCAGACAAAATGGAATAATTAGGAGTTAGCCGCTTGATTTATTAATTTCTATTACATGAAGTGATTTGAATTTTGTTTGAGTTTGTAAACTTTTCGCAAGAATCGCAAAAGCATTGCATGGTGTCAATGTGAAAGGCGTGATTGAATGTAACCACAGATAATTTAGAGAATGCTGAAATTCATCGATGTTAATCATTAAAATCAACCCATGTGATGGTTCTATCACCAGGTTAAAATTTTTTCATTCTTCACGGAAAATAAATAAATGAAATTGAAATCAATATTATCGTTAATATTGTTGTTTATATTATTTTTTGACACCATATTCTTTACAACCCTTTTACCTCGAAAACGAATATTATAGATACTGCTTTGTTGGGTTAAGTACCCATTTACAATATTGTTTAGGTTGCCACAAGAGTAGTTATATTATGTCTATTTTCTATGGATGTTAAGGTAGGTTTCTACTGTCTATAGACATAAGGTGCTCGTTGCTGAGACACCTGAGGGGGGCTCGTGATGCCATGATTTAGAGCTTTCCCCATAGGCTTAGCATTATAGATCTTAAAGTTGACTCTATGCTGGTAGTCTTGAGGATAAATGAGTCAGCACCTTCAATATCTGAGTCGAAAAGTAATTTGGTTTTTAATTCAACCAAACTATCCTTAAAATGTCCAAGATCTGCACCGGGAAAAACGGACTCCATAGGATGCCAGTACGGTAGATTGGCATTATGGAGGTTCCCAATTACAAGCGCGGCCTCTTATAATTGTTTGGAATACAAAGGCGATACACAACAGAATCTACTAAGAGCATCAGCTTACCCTTCACTAATGTTGGCGACAGTGACATTGACAGCATAGACATTACAACCCTTCACCCCGATACCGAGTTCGCCTAAAAGTTCCGCTATGTTGGCATTACCTATGAAAAATATTATTCTGGTTGTTATCTATGTAATTATAGTAGCTACTAAGCAGTGTTTCCTTTTTAACATTCACTTGTTAACCCTTCGGCTACCAAGGTATTTTTTCACCTTACCTCTCCCAAGGGGGTAACTCGGTTTATCCATTGTATTTTTTTGTTTATTCGCTTAATTTATACAAAAAATGGATTCTGTGTGACGTAAATCTTAAATAAAAACAATTATACAAAATTATAATAAATATGATTTATATTTAATCAAATAAGACATAAATATATAATTGTAGGCTCCGATTGGAGCATACAATTATCTAATCGGATGTCCTGTCTAGGTCAAATCGGATGTCCTGATATTTCACAGCATTTGGCTTTTCATTTGCTGCTCTTTCCATAAATGCACAGAAGTCAAGGGACTCAAACAAGTAAATCAGGTGTCATGTACATTTCACGGCGCAGCTCCGCACCCCGTCGGATTGAAGGCGCCGTGATGACCACGATTGCCGTCCACGGCGCGGTTTGATACATCTGAAGGCACACATTGAATCCCATTGTTATTTTAAATCTCGGTAAACTGTGCTGTGAACGGTGCACAGATACTCAGAAAGCGGGCTGGTGAATCTGAGACGAACTATCCCAAAAGGGGTTACACAGTAACCCCAGCGAGTTTTTTTAGAAATTAGAAGAATAAAAAACAATCAATGAATGAAGATTTCACATGAAATCGTATTGTAAGATTTTTAAAAACTAACTCATGGAAGCATAAAAATATCTGAAAATAATTGTAAATAAAAACAGTAAAAATGTGGCGTTGGGGTAACTGTGTTACCCCCCTTGGTAGCCGAAGGGTTAATAGATATGCTACCAGTGCTTGAGACACTTTTTGAACCTACGTATGTATTTAGGTACTTTATATATATGCTTAGTGTTCCATTCTATTACACCTTCCTGATTGTAATTCATATAAATTTAATACTCCTTCAGCCGGAACCTTTGACGTGTGCGAACCGAAAGTTAATACCACGCTTCATATTACCCGAAATTTAAGAGCAGGAACGTCTCCGGAAAAAGATGTTTTGTTAATATTCTACTTTTTATCCGTTAATGAAACTGTTCTCTATGCAGACGTTAAGTTTTATTTCCGATGGAAACTACATGGAAATAGAATTCTTGCAGTTAATTGGGGGAGCGAAACTATTTTTCAGCTTCGGTTTTGTTCAAAGACTCGAGTTTTAGTGAACTGTTTCGTTTCAATTAAAGTTCCTGTGATTTGAAACCTTTCTATTGTAGTTTATCAATGCTTTTGGCCTCGAAAAATAATCAATTTGGTATGTAATATCAACTCTCTAGTTCTATTTATAAACTCAATTAACTAGTCTAGTCATTGTATCAATATTGTTTTCTGATTCGGTTGGAACTCAGTCACATTTTCACTCCGGGGAATAAAACAGCGAAATTTGTTTTACGTTTCTCTTGAAATGTTTAGCCATTAAAGTTCTCCAGAAGTGTCTGGCGATGACTCGGAAGAAATACTCACAGTTTAACATAAACAATCTTTACGTAAAAAACCATAGCGCTTCTATTATTGTTGAATTTGCAAGATATCCTATTGTGTTTGCCATTTCCTTTTTCAAAATATTTCTACTAAAGATTCATTATTGTCCCCCACTCAAAATGTCCGAATGTCAAGTTTCGCAGGAATACTTTTTTTCTATTTTTGATTAACTTTTTCCCATTTCGGGAGAATGTGGGGCGGTTGCAGTCGACCAATCTTAGTATTAAAAAGCTTGTGATGATGAAGGGATAAGCTTCAATATGATCTCAAGCATTGATGAAGTTCCCCATCGGTACTTTGTCTGAGAGAAGGGATAGTAGAGAGATTGGCTCTCAAGTTGAAGAAAAAAAGCTTTTAAAATGCATTGCACACCACGCTTTGTGGAGAAACCGTCCCAATAGGCTTCACGTCGGTCGTCAAATTGCCTCCCCTCCTCCCCGTTGCCGGGCAACAGACAAGAGAGGGATCCCTCGAGGCCATATCGTGACGAAAGTTGCAGAAACTTCCCCCATGCCATCCCCACAAGGCGGAAATGCCATTAGGAGCCGTTTTATTTTTGGCTTTCGTCGTGGATTATTCATCCGATCATTCCCCCTCTCCTCATGAACTCACTCACACACATATGCAAATGTGTAAGGCCGCTCAAGCACGTATTCGGTCTAAAACGAGGCTGCTTCCACACGTATAACTCTCTCTCTCTCTCCTCCTCCAGATTTTCATTTCCAACTCGCATCTCCTCCATTCTCCTAGCTGCTTATTCAACCGTGCATCTACTTGGGGTTATATTTATGTCGCCAGCGGTGGAGGGACGTGAATTAGTGGAGCAATGTGTCGCACGCTGCATTACTGCGCGAAGTCCTGGCATATTCCTCCCGGCTTCCGTTCCGCCTAATGTCCACTTGGCTCATCTTCCTCATCCACATTTATTATCCTCTTCCTCCCACTTTTTTCCCGACTTATTGGCCGTGAGATCTTTCATTTGTATCAACCGCAACACGATTCTCTTCTAAAAAAGGAGGACGCAGTATAATCCGTTGTATTTTTGGTTACCGCATGAGGTTTTTGAGGGCGGTTTAAATTCCGAAAAATTCAACTTCTGTCTGTTGATTGATGTAGTGTAAACACTCATTTTATATTCGTTGACAACGGGACGTTGTTATGTACATTTTGAGTTGTTGACTGGCTGGAAGTCATTAAATACAAATTGACTGATAAGCTATGATGGATTTGATTATTTAAATATACTACAGAGGACAATGTGTGGAAGCGGGGTACAGTGGTCCTGCTGCAGTGCTGCAATGCTGCAGCCCCACGTTCAGTATTAATTAAATATGATAAAAATAGGCTAAAACAAAGGAAGACCTACCACGTAAAGCCCTCTGTCGTTGAGCATTATATACCTAAACTCATAATGTAAAAGATTACGAAGGAAGGCCTACCAGGATTAAGAAAAAACCTACTTTTTAGAAAGTTATATTTCATAGTTTCTGAAAGAAGAGTATCTGATCTGAGATTATGTTGCTCGTGATAATGTTGTTAAGTTCATGACGTTATTACTTTTATTAATGTTGTTTATTTCATGATGTCAATATTCTAAATTTTATTTGGTGTTCAGTTCATAAAGTGAATGTTCTTATTTTATAAATATGCAAATTTCTGTATAAATCTGTTTATTGTGCTGCGGGGGAGATGCAGTGTAAACACTCATTTCATATTCGTTGACAACGGAACGTTGTTATGTACATAGTGAGTTGTTGATCTGGCTGGAAGTCAAAAACATAAATTGACTTATAAGCTATGATGGATTTGACTATTTAAATATACTACAATTAACAGGTCCGATGATATATCTGGTATATCTGCATTTTAAAATGAAAACTTTTGCGAAGTGACTATCATAATACTTTGTTACTTGCAAGGCAATATCAATTACTACATTCCATTTCGCAGATGGCTTTTAGTCAAATACATTTTCCTTAGTCATAACTTTTAGCTCTCCGTATAAGTGTCTGCGGCAGAGTTCATGTTTCACAATTTTGAAGAAATAGTGTAATTGTCTTGCTCATCCCATATTTTTTTCTTAAATTTAGGCCAAAGTATCTACTGCATACGCCCGAACACGTGTCATCCCGGCTTTTACTCCTCGATAATTGTTAGAACCTGAGATTCCTGTCTTTTCAAATGAAATTAAATAGCCCATTTTTATAATGACAATATTGCTTGTCAATGAGATCTCGTTGGAGTATTAAACTGTGAGATATATATCAATGTAATGCCTCACTACGGCAGAAGGAGAATGAAATACTGATTTCAGAACATTAGCCTATTTTGCTTTTTTGTGATAGTTTTTGCTGAGTTTCCGTAACTGAGAACCAGCAGTATTACATACATAATAGTACATTGAACAAGTTACTGCCTGATATTTTGAATCTGAATGTTATGTTAATGCTTGGGAAACAACGTTTTTGTCGATTCCTGTAAATAAAGTTTTCCTGCCGCAGCTATCGATAAGGCTGATGCGAAGAGTTCTGGATTATGAGGTTTCCTAAATATATAACCTTCCTCGTAAATGTAATGAATGAAAGAGAGAAATTATGGCCAGCTGTTATTGCTGTAGTGTTTCCAACCAGCGAATGAAAGAACTCAGAACTTCCGTTGATGTTACTCTGCTAAAATTATGTGCGACCAGGCGGGAGGAATGCCAACGCGAGAATGCAATGTACTGTTTCGCTTCCATCGGTATTACTGTCTGTTATGGGCTTCGGATGGTCATAGTATTGTGCTGTAACATCTCCAGGGGGATAATGTGTAATAAAAATGACTAACGACTAAAATGTGGGCGATGTCTTTTTTTTCCTGCTAAATACGGAAAGTTCGGTGGTCACGGTTTCCTACGGCCATGGAACGAGTGTTCGAGTGGACAGGGGGAAGGATTTAACTGGCTGGAAGCGGTCTGAGAGTGAATTGCGGGCTACGGTGTTGTGAGTGATTAGGTTCCCATGATTCTGTGCTTAATGCCATGGATCGGATGGTAATGCAGTTTCATCGCTGCCCGCGGCGTAAAATGCCGACGGTTGGACGGGAGCGCCAGTTTCGATTCGAAAAAGAAATGAAGTCGGGGCTCGTGAAGCTCACTTGGCGAGATCCGCGCCTCAAAATTTACTAGTTGATCGAGTCTCGTGGGGATCAAATCGACCATTCTTTGGATGAGCCAAACACGGCATGGTAATCAAAGTAGGTCATGTGCCTGTATCGCTCTTTGACAGGATATAACCCAGCAATATGTGGGAGTGTTGTTTTTTTTAGTTAACGGAAAAATTTTGCCAAGAAAAGTATTCGGAGGTACACTCATACTTTTCATTAATATCACAAACCAACAAGAAGTCACATTTATTGTACCGCAGTATTTTTCGCGTGACGTTACAAATGATTTTTCGAACTGTACTATTTCGTAGTGTGCTGATATAGTTCTTATTCTCTACCAAGAGAGAATGGGAATTGAGGTGAAGTATGTACGAGGTCATGTGATAAAAAATTTAACTCGTGTTTGGGATCAGGTCGTCACAGAATGTGAATTTTCAGAAAACATTCTTAGTGAATAGGAATAAAATGATTTTTGTATTTTCTCATGCAAGTATGAACGATTATAAAAAGGGAAACTTAGATTCATAAAAAAATACTAGCCCGACGTTTCGTGACCTACTGCTGGTCACTTATTCATGGGAATAACACTTACTGGTGGTGGGGGGGGGTTTATGAACTTAAGTGTGACACATGTGGTAGTGTTTATGTCGGTCAAACTGGGAGAAACTTTTTAACCAGGGTGTCGGAACACAAAAGGTGTTTGGTGAACAGAGACCCTAAGTCTTATTTCGCCAAACATCTAATGGAAGAATCTCACCACTCCACATTTAATGTGAAAATCCTCCGTTCCCAGGAGAAAAGACACCGTCTAGATGTTGCGGAACAGTGGGAAATAGTTGAAAGGAAACGAAAGAAAATGAACTTATTAAACGAGAATGAATTTGTCTGTCATTCTCCTATTTTTGACTCCATTGCTAAATAACTTAACCTCCTCCAACAAACCACCCCCTCTCCTCACACCACCCCCCCGCCCTCTTTTCCATTTTCTCCCACTTGTCCTTCTATTCTTTCACAGTGTGACGTAAACACGGTGTTTCACGTATTATATAAGCTCATATCAGTTTATGTTGTATTAGTATTGCCTGAGGATGACTGTTGTTCAGCTGAAACACGTGTAGCAAGTGGTGAAATAAAAATTAGTAGACAGTACGAAATCGTTTGAGCTTTTACTCTTTATTCCAACGTTGAGCGGGGTTCCTCTCAAACTCTTTATCTTTCTCCTTTCAAATCCAACGGATATTTAGCTCCAAAATCGTGGTTGACCTCAGCAGTGAGGTTCAGATGAGCTAACTGCATGGCGAAATAGTATATTATTTCCACCAATATTGTTATTATGTCCAACAATAGCGATAACTAGGATGACTTCAAACTTTGCACAACATTAAGCTGAAAACTACGAGTTAAAAACAAGAGACATGAGTGCCTTGGAACTGGCAACGAAATACATCCAATCCATCAAACATTCTTAGTTACATTTTTCCTGCTCAGAATAAGAACGCTGAGCATCAATCAGTAATAATTCTAAAAGAAAATAGAATAACGACGCCCATACCACCTGAACAAGGAATGGTTTCCATTTGTACACATTTTGAAAATATCAAACGCGACCACTAACATAAGTTCCTCTAATCTTGTTCGCTATCATTTAACCCTGTTACATTTCTCGCATCGGTGTACGATCTCCAAGCCATTAATCATAGAGCACCACACGAACTATCTACATGTACAAGCAGGGGATGCGGTGTAACGTATTACGCAAATCAACTCCTCGGAGGGAAGAGAATTTCTGGGAGTTATTACGGGGGAGTTGGAGGAAAATCATAAAAAGATAATTTTTGGGAGAGCAGAAAAGATGGAGAGCTAGAGAGATGTACTTTACATTTGCAGTCAATAACAGATATTGTTCATGGAGGCAGAGGTCATTATCCTGCCAATGTAATTATGAAAAGTGAACTATAATTCACACCATTGTGTTATAATTAGATTAGTGCCTTATTTTATGAGATTTATAACTTATGCCATCTGTTTTGTTTCACTTGATAATTTGGATAGTTTGGACGAGTGGGTTTAAATCCCACTCGTCCTACATTTTATTGATGCGAAAAACAATTATTAAAAATTGTTTTAACCTCTGAAGAAGGACATAAGCATAGCCAAAACGATTCTAACCAATACGTAGAGACGCTGTCCTAAGTGTCGTCGATCTGAAAGTCAAGAATTAGCGTCAAGGGAGACTGAAATCAATTATTTTCATTTTGCTAATTGTATCAGTTTTAGTAAATGAGATTCTTTTTGGATTACCTTTTGACTGAAATTAATTATTCTCGTAAGCTCTTGCAATCGCTTGCTTGTGCCATTTGAGAAAATATAATTGTTCTTCTACCTCACAAGTATGTGTGAATTCCCATTTCAATCTATTCCTTCTTTTCCTGAATACTTCAAAAACGTCATAAAACTCATTCTACTACATTCTAGAAATACCTACGACGCGACACAAGTAAAGTGCCACATCTGAAATAGTTCTTAGGAAATTCTGAACATGACGTTCGCCTGCATTAAAAAAAAAATAAAACAACACAGTGAAGAAAATAGAAAAAAGTAATGTTTTCAGAATATCACCTGATCCAAAAGAATGAGTATATACCGGCCAAAATTAAAAACACTGCATTCAGAACCCCTGAAGATGGAGAGCAAGTCGTTCTCCGAAACGTCGGGGGACTTATGGACCTACTTACCTGGTGGAACACCCGAGAAACATTTATCCAGCAGATATACGCCGGGAAAACGTAAGATCTTTCATCTTTTAAAACCAAGCTAATCTAATTTTTAGTTCAATTTTATTATTTAAAAAAATTTTTAAATTGAAATTATTGATTCAAGGAAACAAAATATAATCAAGTGGTACATTCATCTTCAATTCAATACATGATTAGAAAATTGGGAAAAGTTTCCTCTAAGCGGGAAAAAGCTGTATCGCTGCTTTTTTCCCATATCCCGTTCTCAATTTTGTCTCCTGAAAACATTTATTCATGCGCTCTTAGTCATATTGGTTTGTAGATAAATTCACCTTGTAATATTCCATAATGGTTTTTATTATTCCTACCAAGGTTTCGACTCAAGTTATTATCAAGGTCTAATCATTATCAAGGCCTTGATAATGACTTAACTTGAGTCGAAACCTAGGTCGGAATAATGAAAATCATTGTGGAATATTAAAAAGTGAATTTATTTACAAATCATCGCAATGTTGTTCCACCAAGTGAAACCTGAGAATTTATTATATACCCGTTCATATTCTTCCTCTTTATGAATTTTTCGATTATAATCTATCGTGAGATTTTCCCTGCCTACCCTAGCATTACAAGCTGATCGAGGACAATATTCCTTGTAGCTGATGGTACTTATCTTCTATTTTCAGCTGATGGTAGGGGTTTTGTCAAATCCAATTCTTTGATAGTTTAAAGTGGGTTTTTTCCACTCCTTTCCATCCTTTTTTATAATGAACGATTTCCACTCATTTTTTTTAGTTTGACCAATAGACTAATTCCCATCCATCGCAAGTTCCCCGATATCAGAGTGTCTAATTTTTGTTCTATAATCCTCTAATTTTCAACTCTTACATTCAAAGTAAGGAGTAGAGCAAATAACGCGGTTTTCATCACTTCATCCTGTAACGACGGACAACTTTCAAAGAACTCTGCAATTCGATACGCAGCGATTTCTTCATTGTTGTTATAGTTCAATGCAAGAAACAAGTGCATCTTATTAAGGCCCACAGCACATTCCACCTTAATCTCAACCATTCCACTCTCAATCTAGTTACAAAAACCTTGTTACTGCCGCAATATTACAATATCACACAATTTACATCAGGTTTCGGCTGCTATGCTATCATTAGGTACACTGAGGTATATCAGTTTATGTTACAGACAGCATAGGACATTTTCCTAAGCAATACCCTCTCCAGCCATGATTTTTAGACTTGTTTTTACAACAGTAATGCGTTAGAATAACTATAATACAATTCAGGAGAAACTGAGGGTATTACGTATAAATATGGTGCGTTTAAACTTGCTTGCGCTGACCATGAATGCTTTTATTTTGGCCAAACTGGGCGAGACTTCAAAACTAGAATCCACGGGCATTGAACCTTTTTTATGAATAGAGACAGTTCATCTGCCTTCACCAGTCATCTGATCGATTTAGGCCATAGGAGCGATTATAACCAGGAAGCTCTGTACTGTACCAAGAAAGGCATGAAGTTGAACGCGTACTAACAAAGAGAGATCGACCTTCAAAAAGATTCCGGCTTCCTTTTAAATGGAATAACTTTCCTTAATCGCTCCCCCTTGCTATTAGCTACTTTATCATTTAACCTATAGTGACATAATGGCTCTCCTCTCAATCGTTCAGCCAAAAGCCCCTTCCTTCCCTTCCCCTCATCCCATGTAACCGTTTCACCCACTCCATTTTCTCTCGGTCTTTAAAATATTTGCTCAAAACCGATAAACCTCAGTGTACCGGATGGAGTCATAACAGCCTAAACCTATAATAGGTACATTATGAAATAAATTGTGGAAATAACAAAGCTTTTGGTATAAAAATGTCGGTCTTCCGCCGTCTGACACCTTCAAATCTTGAATTAAACCTCTCTGCCATGAACGAACGACGCATCACCAGCCTGCAACAAAAATATTGAACACTTAAGACAGAGCACAAACACAGCTATTTTAACCCTTTGAGTGCCATGCGACGATATATCGTCCTTTGCAGAATGTGCCAGAAGTGCCAACGACGATAAATCGTTGTCTATGAGGAGACATGTTTAAACAATGAGTCATTGCTAAAAAATTTAGATTTTTCGTATGCAATAGCAAAAAAGCATCCTCTTTCAAATACAGAAATGATCATGTAAAAATAGTAAAAAATAATAATTAATTCACCGTAATAAACAAATAATAATTTTACGAATAAAGGCCTGCAAATATATCAGAATATCCATGGCACTTCTGGGGGTGCCCACCAAAAAATTGGTGGCACTCAAAGGGTTAAAGTATTAAAAACACAGTAGAATGGTGGAAACAAGTGCAAAACATGACAATAGTGTGAAATTCACAGTGGAAAAAAATCATTCGCCTGGACTGGGAATCGAACCCAGATCCCTCGATTTCGCGCCGAGTCCTCAAACCAATGGCTTTTCCTCGTGGACTATGGCGTAGCATAGCGCTAGCGTGTTTTTACTTTAAATAGAGGCTGTTACGGAGATCTCCCTGATTTTAGCGGAAAAATGTCTATTTCAACGCGTAAGCATATGACGCCTATTTCTTCAAACTTTTTTAAGCACAATGGCGTCAGAAATTGAATAAAAGCAAAATATTAGAATCTTACCACCAATTTCATAAAGTTATTCCCTGATTACCACCCTCTTTGATGTCCAAATGCGGTCGTTCCTTGCAAATAACGCTGCACTCGGCTCCTCATTCACTGGTCGTTCAATGCTAAGATTGGTAGACTGCAGCCTTTCATTCTTCCCTATCTAATCCTAGTCCCCTTACCTCTTAGCATCTGTTCTTTCTGTACTTTCCTCTTTATTTGGTCCATGAACTTATTCTTGGGTCGTCCTCTGGGGACTTATCCCTCAATGTTACCTGCAATCGGCTGGCTCCTATAACTGGAAAAATGTGCTCGGTAAAAATACGTAGTGGATAATTGGCATATTTTTTGCCTTTTCTTTTATTTTCAGGTAATCCGTCTCATCAACGGAAACAGGATTTTTAAATCAAATAAATCATACTGCGTACCTTAGTATTTGTTTTGACTCACACTGGGAGTCCAGAACCACCTTTAGTCTTAAAGAAGGGGGAAGTTGTAAAGTTTTTTTTATCGTTGCTCTTTGCTCTAATTTGGTTATTCTGTAAAGCATAAACTATAAACATATTCAACTTTGATCCGTCTCACAGACTCCAAATATTTATTTATCCTCGAGAAGACAGTCCTTAAAATTAAGTGAAACCACGGCCATTTATCGTGCAACGTAGCACATTAGTCAGAAATTTTACTTCCTGACTAAGCGCTATACTTTCCAAGGTCGATTTTCCCTTCCCTTTTCTGCAACATTGGGATTTTGAATAAATGCCTCCCACTGGGTTTTCCGCCAAATTCAATGTCAACCCCGTCCATGGTGAAGATCAACGTGCATCCTTGGACTGCGAGAGGCATTGAGGATAACCTCATAAATGAGTCACGGAAAGATTGTGCCAGCCGTGCATGCATTGTCCCATAGTCGGTTATTCAACACTCGGCCGTTGGATAAATCGTTTCGTCCCTTTCTGCTCTCGCCACTCCTTAGGCGACCTTGGGAGGCCGTGAAACAGCCAAGCGAAATCGAAAAAAAAAATATTCGCGCGAGAGATGGCGATGTTTTCCGCGTTTGATTATACGCCGATGGCATTGCTTTCTTTCCCCATCGTGGCCAGACGACCTTCCGGTCTTGGCTGGGCGAGCGAGCGCCGACCCCCATTCATCTGTCATTAGAATTCCTCGCGCGACTCCGCTGCCCGTGACGTTTCATGGTCCCTAAAGGCGAACCTTGAGGCACCGCCCTGTCACAGCGAGAGAGTGGCAGGGCGGGGAACTACTCGCCCAACCAACCACCCACGTATGTTACCTAGAAGATGCTTACCATTCGCTCACTCTAAATCGCGGCTCATTTCGCAACAAAGCACCGTTTCCATTCATTACCGACCCACTGCTCTTAACCCTTTGAACGCGGCATGACGTGAATCCACGTCGTTCATGCTTACCATTCGCTCACTCTAAATCGCGGCTCATTTCGCAACAAAGCACCGTTTCCATTCATTACCGACCCACTGATCTTAACCCTTTGAACGCGGCTTGACGTGAATTCACGTCGTGGTATTTTTACTCTGGTGCTGATGACGTGATATAAATAAATAAAATAAATAAATTTATTTACAAATAATTTACAATCTGTAATTTCCCTTTGGATGGGTCACAATAAATTTACAACAACAAGGAATATTTTTACTTATTTTTGGTCATAAATCATTCATAAATATAATAATCACAAATAAAAATATATATTTACCTTCAAACAAAGATTACTTTTTATATTATAATATAATAATAATTTGATTCCTTTTCAGGAAATACAGAGTAGTAGTACCATAGATAGCCCCTAAGGAATATCGTCATGCGAATAAGGAATATCACGTCATGTGTACCATGAGTGTTCCAACTTTCACTAAGGGGCCTAGTGAAAGTTCTCTGGTAAAAGTTGGAACACTCGTAGTACCCTTGACGTGATATCACGTCATCAGTACCACAGTAAAGACAACCATGACGTGAATTCACGTCAAGCCGCGTTCAAAGGGAAAAACTGGTCAGGAGCGGATTTGATGTTCGATAGGGTGCGATGAAATGGAGATATAAGACCAATAATCGCATCCACTATTGCTTAGGAAAAATTTGTAAAAAGCGTGTCCAACACGAACACTGTCGGATTTGAACATACTCTTCAACCGGAAATATCTCACACTGGACCTTATTTCCTAGTACGCGACCAAAACGACATAGCACGAAGTTGAAAGTAGCCAATCATAAAAAAATGTCCTCCATTCCTACCTCAACTTTTGTTTCCTCAACCAACCCTCATTTCTAGACATAAATGTGGTATCTTCCTAATTTCAATTGCCTCTTATCTCATGATCTCTGACTGTATTAGATTTTGTGGTAAATAGCGATTATATTGTACTCCATGGCTTT
The DNA here is from genome assembly GCA_963169105.1 of Ceriagrion tenellum. Taxonomy (NCBI): domain Eukaryota; kingdom Metazoa; phylum Arthropoda; class Insecta; order Odonata; family Coenagrionidae; genus Ceriagrion; species Ceriagrion tenellum. The sequence goes on along the minus strand of OY720641.1, from coordinate 121,929,938 downwards.
TGATCACTGTTTGGTAAATAGCTTTCATTTTTAAGCATATGTAGTTTATGATGTAGCTCTATGCAAAACATCCGGCAGGTTAGGATGTGTGTTGTTTGCGTCCATCGTTCAATACATCGCCTCTTATGTGCATTAATGCGCGTTGGTGTATTCCGATCGGCGATATGGGAAGATTCCTGCTCTATTTAGCAGCATAGTAGTTGCGACTTTGTCGCCATGATTTTACAAGAGTGTCTTTGTTCGATTGGTCTAATAGCTATTGCGGATCAGCTGGGTATGATGGCTAAAATGTGGGCTTCTCATCCCGGGGACACGAATTTGAATCCCGACCATGAGGTGCTTCATTTGAATGCTCGAACTTAACTTGGGCGTCATGCGCTTGAAGAATATGCTCACGTACGGAAACAACGATTGAGTTTTACTTAGCTACAGATTACTCCGTAAGTCTCTAGAGGGATGTGCGGTAGAGGGTGTTCTAACTCAATCCTTGAAAAGGGAATGGATTAGGGGAAAAGGGTGGGGTAGAAGGACAGAGCATCAAAGGACTGCATGTAAACGGAGCGTCGTTGTGTCCAACACTAAATTTCTTATAATCTATAACGGCGAGTGGAAAGAAGTAATAATTTATCCACTAGGAACTCTTGTTTTACCGGGTAGCCTTCTTATTTTGTTGATCCACTCAGAGGTACGGAGTAATGTTTAAATAAATGCCGGTGTCAACCTCTAAATCGCGAGATCTGTACTATTTGGTAATCTTAGCCTTGCATGAAACCCTCGAGTTTCTAGCGGGCTCGGATCAAGTCCTCCCATCAGCCCTGCTGTGCTTACATCTACATATACATCTACATACTACCCCGCGAGCCGCCACATGGGCGTGTAGCAAGGGGTGTTAGGTCACCAGCCGTGTAAAGATGTAAACTTTTTGAAGTTAAAATGGTGACATGTCCTATGGGAGTGTATTTAGAGGATCTCAATCGTTATTGTGGTCGCTTATTGTGCGCGGAAAGAACGAGCTTTTGTACCTATCTGTTCGGCAATGCATCTCTCTTATTTTACGCATATGTCGGACCTAGAAATGTAGTGAGGCGTTATGATAATATTCTCTGTGTCGCTCTGAAACACACCAGTTCTGAGTATCTCAAGCAGCCTAAGCCAAGCGTGTAGCAGTAGTCTCTAGGGCCTCCCACCTTAATCCCTCTAACAGTTGTGTAGCACTATATGTTCGTTCGTATCAGTTTTTAACGAATCGTAGTGCTTTTCTTTGTATTTTGTTAATTTTTTGGTTAAATCTTTATGGCCAGGGTCCCAAATGCTCGCGGCGTATTCGAGGTGTGGCATAACCAGAGCGAAGTAGTATCTCTCTTTTACTTTTTCATCCGAAGACCTCCCTATTATACTTTTAACAAAACCTAGTTTCTTTAATGCTGTGCCGCAAATCTTTTTTGTGTGTGTTCCTCACGATGTTTCTGAAGTTAAGGTTATTCCAAGATATTTTACGATTTAATTCACTTACTTACGATTCAATTCAATTAATTAATTAACGTGGGCCTCTCTGGACCATGTGACATTTTTACATTGATATTACATTGGAATTTTTTACAATTTTCTAATACTAGAATACAATAATGCCTTAGTTCTTTGCTTATTTTGCTGGTGAAATCTTTTTCTATGGATTTTAAGGTAGTTTGAGCGAAATATCGTTTTATCCAGAAATCAATGAATTTGGTCTCATTTCAAAGAAAAATATTTAACCCTTCTAATGCCATCAAAAGTCAACCCCTCACCTCATTACTTTCGGAGATATTTTTCAAAAAATACCAGCCATTTTATATGGGAAATGGTACGTGTATGCACTCCAGAGAGAGACATTATTTACTAAATGAGATCTTTCTAACACTTAGATATTGTAAAAAAACTAACAGCGTTTAGTTTTCATGTTTTTTCTACTATTTTTAAAAATTAATTATATTGTCACCGCAGTAGGTTCTTGGGTATCACAATAAACCTTACGTTTTGAAAGAGTTTCAAACGCACCGCGCGAATAAAATGAGTCAAGTTAAAGAGTTGATTCCGGGATGGATTTTTCAATGTACATTCTGCCAGTTTTTCGGCGAATCACCAGTCCAGATTCAGGTAATTTGAGCGAAATATCATTTTACTTAGAAACCAATGAATTTGGTCTCATTTTAAAGAAAAATATCTCACCCTTCTAATGATACCAAAAATTTAACCCCTTACCACATTATTTTCGGAGATATTAGCCAACAAATGCCAGACCTTTTACATGGGAAACGGTACCTGTATGCACTCCTGAGAGACATTATTTACAATGTGAGGAATTTCTAACACTTAGATGTTGTAAAAAAAATAAAGTCGAGTATTTTGTATGTTTTATCAACTGTATTTGAAAATTAATCATATTGTCACCGCAGTAAATTCTTCGGGATCACAAAAACCTTCCATTTTGAAGGAGTTTCAAGCGCACCGCGCGAATAAAATGAGTCAAGTTAAAGAGTTGTTTACGAATTTTCATTTAATTACTAATAATTTCAATCATATAAAACTATATTCTTGCACCATTAATCATGCAACATTCAATTCATCTGTCGTACAGCTGCTGAAATTAAAATGTATAATTCGTATACGGTCTCTATTATGATTAGGGAACTATCTGGCTCGGACTATCTTAAATGCTTGCGGTGCTTTCGGGGTATTCGGTGATGTGTCTAAGTCTATTTTATTGTTTTGGCCTGGCATATTCCCCTCTTTTTTTTACTCTAATCTTCCCATCAGTCGTCACTCCCCTCTAGATAACCCGTCCATTACGCGCCTGAATTTCTCCACGAATTTCTCCACCGTGGGCAAGGAATAACTTTTCTGTGAAAGCGACTTCAAATTACGGAATATTTCCGCTCTCCGTTTCGTCGAAAAATGGCCGCCCTCTAGCTACCCCACGGTGACAACTCCGCGGCCGAAACTGACGCGATGTCGACGGGACCATTACGTCACGTGGAAGGTCATTCGTTTCCCCGCTCGCAGAGGGAGTCGGCGTTGGCACAACTGCGGCGGAAAGTGACATAAGCTGGCGTTCGTGGAACGAATGCAAAGCAGGGAAACCGCAACGCCCATTCCCCATGGCTCTTCGTCAAGGGCCTCTTTAGCACGCGATTATCCACCGCGGGCTCTTTCATGTTGATATGTGCTATGTCGGCGATGGAAGCTTCGCACATCCGTTCTGACGAGCTTTCCTACCAATTCTTTGCTTGCCTCCGTGCAAGTACAATGGCATTTCTGCTATCCCTCTTTATGTGGCCAGAGCGGTAATCGTGGATCATTGAGAGTTCACTTTAATAATTTTACGACTAAGTGGAAAAAATTCTTCAGCCGCATTTATTTTCAGTGCATATTTTTATGGGCAGGTAATCATCACATTAATTTTATCGTGAATGACGAAAGACTTACGTATTAAAATATTTTCTTTATTAAGGTAAGTCGTGACCAAAATGTGTGGCTTGTTATAGAAATTTTCACGCAAGAACATTTTAATATACTTTCCTCAAATATTAAACAAAGATAACGCATAGATATTGTAATAAAAATTACAACAATAAGAGATGAACTATTTCGTGCACAGAAGAAATTATGTGCATTTTAACAAAAATTTCACGAAGTGCATATCATGTGTCAGTTTTACTAAATGTTTCATTTTATGTATCACCCTGGTAAAAATAAACTCCCCAGTAGAGTGAACAGAATGAATCAGAATTCCTTATTAGTGTTTCATTTCCTTTGAGGGTTCATGTACGCATGTACTTCGTCTCGTTTCTCTTTTCCGATGACCGACCACCCGCACCGGTCAGAATCCAAAGCGTTCGACGACGTCGCCCGGGGCAAGTCGGTGGAGATTTGCAACTAATGCCTGCACATTGAGACCTTGCCAGAGGACAGCCGATGGGGGAGATCCTCGCCTTGAAAGTTGTGGTGATTGTGCGATGCCAAGCGTTTACGTGTTACTGCAAAACGTTAACTACCCATTATATTTAATAGTCGTGGGCATCTACAAATTACAAACGGTTAATCAGATTCCCTCTTAGCTTCATTCTCATACCCATTCCCCGATGCCTCTCTGAACATTTCTTCTAACTAACGCTATTAAGAAGTGGTGCAGCGGGCACCCCAGTCAGTGCTAGGTCCTGTCCTATCATGGCCCTTTCCGATTGTTCATCGGCTATCCTCACCTGTATTGTCTGGCCCATAGAGAAAGGAGGGACTTATATTTTCTTAACTACGAGGGGCGCACGGAATCCATTATTAATTTTTTAGCCTAAAATAGTAGCCAGCGAAGATTTTTGAATGAACTTTTTAGTTTATGAAATATACCTTTCACCATTTTAAGGTGCGTTAGGTCACCAGCCGTGTAAAGATATAAGTTTTTGGGAGGTGAAATGGGGACATGTATTGTGGGAGTGTATTTAGAGAAGCTCAGTTTTTATTGTGGTCACTTATTGTTCGCGGAAAGAACGAGTTTTTGTAAATATCTGTTCGGCTGTATATCTCTCTTATTTTGTCGCATCTGTCAGACCTAGAGATTTAGTTAGGAGTCATGATAATATTCTTTATGTCGCTCTAAAATACATCAGTTCTGAATTTATCAAGCAGCCGAAGCCTAGCGTGCAGCCTCCGAGTCTCTAGGGGCTCTCACCTTAATCCCTCTAAAAGTTGTGAGAGACAATATATACGCTCCGTAGCAGTTTGAAACGAAGCGCGCTGCTTTCCTTTGTGTTTTATTAATATTTTTGTATAATATATTTGACCAGGGTCACAAATGCTCGCGTCGTATTCGAGGTGTGGCCTAACCAGAACGAAGTAGCATCTATCTATGACTTTTTCATCGGAGGACATTCCTATTGTACGTTTAACAAATCCTAGTCTCTTTAGTGCTTCGCCACATATGTTCTGTATGTGTAATCCCCACGATATATCAGATGTTAAGGTGATTCCAAGATAGAATGTAATTGGTTAAAAAACTGTGTTTACCAACATTGGCGTGGAAGAAAGGAGATATATTGTGAGAGATATTTTCGAAGAAAGATTAGAATTAGCATTAACCTCAACATGTCAGGTAACCTGTTTACTCTTGTTGAATGGAATCGTTGTATTTCTTCATTTCTCTATCAAGGATTGCTTTTGTCTCGGGACGTCCGGAAACGTGAATAGAAAAATGGAGCCATCCTCGAATACACTCATCGTGGGTTTCATACGAAAGACACTGCATCTAAAAATTCACCTATACTAAATCTTTGAACAAAGCTATGAGTTTTCCTTGGTCTGAAATTTTGATAAAATTTTGTAGTAAATTTTATTTTTTAATTAAAGAGTTTATTGAAGTAGAGGTGCTGGTTTTTGAAAAATTAGGAGGCTGATGGTTTGATTGATCGTGAAATTAACAGAAAAAATTATGAATTTGTAATTAGAATCGGTTATGAAGGCATTATTGTTCGCATCGTGTGCAAAGGATTCGAACAGTGGAGTTATGAAGAAGAGAGGAAATTTAGCTATAATAAGTTTGAAGGAATAAAAAAAACATTTCAAATTTCTCATTTTTCACATAGGAGTTTCATCCAGCGGGTATAAAATCTGTATAGGATGCCCATGTCTCCGAAGTTAGATGTTGTTCCTTCTGCCTTGTAATTATATCAATATATATCAATATAATTCTATCAGTATAGCGTGAAGTTATGAAGAGGAAAGGAAACTTGGCCTTAATAGGTTTGAAGGAATAAAATAATATTTCTAAATTTCTCATTTTTCATTAAGGATTTTAATTCAGCTGGTATAGGCCCTATATAGGATACCCATGTTTCCGCAGTTACACACATAGCACAAAATATCAACAAAATATCTATAAAATATCTAATACGTCTTTTGCTAATATCTAGAAAACATCTTGTAATAACTTGTAGACATCTTCTAGACATATTTAGATATCTGAATGTCCGCTTTTCCTATATCTACAAGATATCTTGAGAAGATATTTTCTAAACATTCATATTCAAATTGGACCCACTGGTAAAATTCAGGATAAATGACTTAAGGCCTGGTTACACGATACATTAACCCGTACGTGTTCATGTACAAGTTCATGAACGAATATATATAACAGTAAAAGTAATAGTTGCTAGTAGCAACATGTAGTTTATACAGAGTTGCAAAATTATCAAAAATACATACTAATAAACAATTTAAATATCTCCGGTTATTTTAAAAATTAAGAAACTTTTAAAAATGAATCTATAATTTTAAACCTTTACCTTCATTTTAATATCTATTAAAACAAAGCAGCTGTCCTATGGCCATCGATAGAGGTGCTTAAACATTTATCCTTTAACCCATTATTTTGTTCAAACTATTCAACTTTGATATCCAGAATTTTGGGATCTCATTGCTATTACGTAAGTCTATCATTTTTTATTGTTTCGAGATGCTGAGGTTTAAACCTGCTGAATAATTAAATAATGAAAAATGAGCGATTTCTTTGTTTAAATCGACCTTCTGGGTTAACTAATGGTTGGATTTTGATCGGGTTACAACCAATTCGTAGAATTTTTTATCTTCTACAACTTTTGTTGGAAAAGTTATTGCCTTAACTTCGTATTTTTCATTGTATCATTTTAAAAAACGACTTTTCTTAACTTTAAATCGCTTTTATAAACATTTGCCAGAAGAATTTCCCTTGCTTTTTTGGTGCACATGTGTACAATGGCTTCATCTATCCATCCACCAAAAAGCATAGCAGTTACATTTTTTTTGATTCCGGTGTTTTTTGGCTAATTGCACTAGACATATAATAAGAGTCGTCGCTCAAAATAGACATATTCTAGACATCTAGTAGATATTTAAAATATCCAAGACACTGAAGACATGCTGTAGATATCTAGTAGATATTTTGTGCTACGTGGGTAGATGTCGCTCCATTTGGTTATAATTATATCTAGTGTTCTCATTCCTTTGTAGCAACAGTTCCACTGGCCAAAAATTAACTCTCACTCCTGTAAAAGGTTGCTCATCACTTAATTTTATTTCACAGGAAATTGAGTGCGCAAGTATAAAATAATGCTCCAATTTTCTATATTTATTTCAATTAAATCATTCTCATTTATTCATTTCATTGAATTATATTCGTGGATTTGAGACTCATGTGTCTAAAAAAAAAAGGAAAATTGAAATCGTCCATTTCAATTGTCCGAGTCTGGGAAAAATATAAATTTAGATTTTCCACGTGCCTCTAAAAAAAAGTAATTGCATTGGTCCATTTAATTTTTATGAATTCAAGACAGGAGAAGAGATTTTTTTTCCCTCGCTGAGCAATCCTGGAGAGACAATTTAATTTACCCGAGAAGACAAAAAGAAAAATAATTTTTTTCGGGACATTTAAAAAAAATTGACGCACTTTGGCTAATGACTCTCATAGAAGCTCAGGGCAGGAATTGCGATTAATTTTAGGTTTAAATTGACTTTTGCTCGACATGAGAATAACCGCTGCAGTAAAAGCGGCAAAATACGCCAACGGATGGCTTAGGCACGCAGGAGATCAAGGAAAATTTCCTCTGCCTAGCTTTCCCGTATGTAACTCATCGTTCTCGATTTTCAGTTGAAGATATCTCAAGCGATGTAGATGATATGGGGAGGTACGCTCACCAGCGCGGAAAGCAATTAAACTCAAGAGGCGCACAGGCAAATATAGGCATAATTCATACCTATGGTGCTCTACTGACGCACTTTACCCATAAAAGTTCGATGTTACCCTCATTAAAACAAAGAGAAGGAATTAATGAGCAAATTATCCTTTGGATTCCATGGGTATTTTCCGTCTAAAATATCTGCCCTCTGCATGCCTAATGCTTAACCCTCCCTACCGACATAACACACGCTCTAATTTCTGCTAATTTCTCCCATCTTCTCATACTTCACCCATCGCAATGATTCTGAAAAAATCTTACCCATGACCACCTCCCAGCCTCCTGGTCAACCCTTGGTCCATTTATGTTTTACGTTCAACCTTCACTACTCATTAACACTCGGCTGCTCTCGCTACTACTGGTAACTTGAGTGATTGTATGATGATATATCATGGTTTTCCACTACTTCCATTTTACTTAAGAAAGTCCGAGCGAGCTAGTTCCCAAGTCATAATTGAGACCATATTCGAATTGTACGTTTTAGCTATAGGACACACAAATTAAATATTGCATTATTAATGGTGCAATAATATAGTTTTACATGACATAAATGGTAAGTAATTAAATGAAAATATATAAATAATTCTTTAACTTGACTCATTTTTTTCGCGCAGTGCGTTTGAAACTCCTTCAAAACGGAAGGTTTTTTTGTGATACCTGAGAACCTATTGCAGTGACAATATGATTATTTAAAAAAAAGTTGAGAAAACGTTGAGAAAATACTCGCTGTTAGTTTTTTTACGACATCTAAGTGTTAGAAATTCCTCATTTTGTAAATTATGTCTCTCTGGAGTGCATACACTTACCAATTCTCATGCAAAGGGCTGGTATTTTTTGGCAAATATCTCCGAAAGTATTGAGGTGAGGGGTTGAATTTTTGATGTCATTAGAAGGGTGAGATATTTTTCTTTAAAGTGAGACCAAACCTATTCATTTATACAAAAGAAACCTATTCATTGATACTTAGGTAAAATGATATTTCGCTCAAACTATCTTGAATAGTGTAAACCTTTAAAAATTCTAATATCAAGGGTTGAATTGCTATTTAAAACACAATTTGCCAAATGGATGCAACAAAATCTTTATTTTGACATTTATAGTAGTTTACAATCACTGTCATATGTTGATTAGTCACTGTTTGTCACTTTCTGTTTCACTTTCATTGATATTTTTACATCCAAAGCACTGATTACAGATGCAAAGTTCGTGACTTATGCATACCCATCTATTGCACTTAGAACGCCATTTCTTTTTGTGCTTGTCTCTGGGTCTGGGACACATGTAGCATCTTCCGTCGGTTTCTCTTGTTATTGGAGGCTGTGTCAAAGTTTCTGTTTCCTCAATTCCCTTTGTCGTCAAGAAATAGCTGAATTTTTTATTTGATTCTCCTTGACTCTCCGCGTTCCGCCGAATCCTTACGCAATCGCGGCCTCCTCATTTCAAGGGCAATAGTTCACAGTTATTCAGATTCTTTTAGACCCACCCGTATAATTCATTTAATGCATTGCCCTGTTAGACGATCAAGCCGTATGTAGCATTAATATTTAGCAAATCCAAAAAACCGTAAGGGGCCACCGACGACTATTTCTTGACACATCATAATGCCTACACATTTTACCTACCATGTTCACCCCATATTTTGTTTGATTGTAGCAAGATATTGTTTTGTGCAAGAGTTCAGTGAAAAAAAATATGGTACGGTACTTAGGTATTCCTATAAGTTTGCTACGAGATAACTGTGAGAACATAATATATACAGTCAGATGAATATTGAAAAGATATCAATCGCAAATGGCCTATGAGATTGTCAAAAGTAATTATCAGAAAAAAAACAATGCCCAGCAAAATGAAAAATACTCGATGTTGTATTGTCCACTTTTTTTAATAATATTCAAACGTTATTACCTGTGTTTCTGCACTATAATTGGCCATCATCATATAATTGGCCGTAACCGCTTCTAGAGTATGGAACTCTCTACCATCTGAAGTTAGAAATATTAAATCCATCCATGCTTTCAAGTCCAAGGTGTATGATATCCTAATAAATAATCCTAAAATGTTGTCTGTCTAAAATTGAAACGAAGTAAAATTAAACAAATGTTAAATTGGATGCCTCATACATATTTAAGAAGAATTAATCTATTGAACATGAATGTATTCAACTTTATACTTGTAATTATTACTGTTATCATTAATTACCTTTTTCCTCACGGTTTATAGGTATGCTTAATCATGTGTTTTAAATGTTATCTTAGTAGTGCTCTCTGCAGTAGTATGTACGGCTGTATTACGAATTCCAAGCTTAAAATGATTTTTTTATATTTTTTGTTTTGCCTGTCATCATTGTATAATTAATTCGATTTTGTATATTGAGTTTCATCACCGTATTATTAATCTAATTTTTGAATTTCAAAATTGTATTAATTTGAAAAATTGTACTTCATTATCTCAGGGGCTAAGAGTAGCCCACGATAATAAACGTTGTTATTATTATTAATATCATCAGGTACAGAGTGGACAAAAATTGGACAGTACAACGAATGTTTTTCATTTCGAATATGCAGTTCCAAAACATCTCGCCCAAAACTGTTGACTTAATGCACAGCAAACTTACTTAACATCGACGAATAGAAAACCTTCGTGCTGCCTGTGCAAAACTGTCACATAAGAGACCGCGTGGGATACTCAGGTGTCCCAAACGACTTTGCTACGAGACACTGACGGTATATTCAAAGTAACAGGGTTGAAACAACAGCCGGTGGATAAGAAAGCTTTGCTTGGAAGATATTCAAATGACGAGAAGGCTACATTGTATTACAAAGCAGACATTTTAAAATATATAATCTTGGGATACCGTGGTATCCGAAGCAAGCACTGGAATGTTAATTTAATAAAAATATTAATTTTTCTAATCAAAGTCATTAAATAATGCCGTTCGCAAACCCTCTGAAAATATTTTACCCAGCATCACTGTTCATTTATTCATTTTTCTTATTCGTTTTGAGTAGCTGCTCCTTTATTTACCTGGGACTAGTTACTAAACGACATCTCAAAAGCCCATGAAATCAACACGGCTGATATTCTCAATGTCAGTTTTCTTACATAAACTTAGGAGTGTGTCATCCAGAAACGATATCCAATTTTCTAACATATTAAGTCTTGGTCACCCTCACTTTGACATTGTGTTTCGTGTTCTAGCGCTTGTCCCACTTTCACCATCGACCTGTTTAACGCTGCCAAATTACTGGATTATATTCAAAGGCTATATTCTTAGTCCTTCTGCTTATGAATTTGAAATTTAAATGAGACCAACTGATGCTTGGAATTCTTCATATCTCCTTGCATCTGTAACTGAACGTTAAATATGCTTCTCCTGTTCCCTGTTGTCATATCGTTTTTATCGATTACAAGGACTTGCAAAGTATATTCACAATGGTATTAAACCTTGGAACCTTGAAATGGATGGAGACTTGCAATGGCTAGTGGATGCATTACGGCGAGGGCATTGAATTTGAAGACTCTTACCTGTATCATGCTCTTGGATAGATGGAAGGTTATGAGCCTCGCGAGAAGCTGTCCAGCCATGGAAGGTACTTAAGAAGCTAAGAAGGTCAAAGGATCCATTGTGGTCGATAAGGATTTTTGTCACGTTGAAAATGCCGCTAGGAAGGTATCGGGAAGCAGTCGCAGAAATGTATCCTTGACATTATGATGGTCATAATAAGCAGATATGAATAGATACTGACGACAAAGGAAATCAATGGCATAAGTCGCTTACTTGAATAGCATGTGACCAGAGTTTCCACGGTCGCATATGACTTAAACGTTTAGGAACCGTGAATTCACAATTCAAAAACGCTTATACTCTGAGATATCTTCTAAAACCTGTGGCACCCATACCTTGAGGAATGTGTGCAAGGTGTTGTTAGAGTACGTGAAAATTGACTTATTTACACGGTCCAAGAATATGCCTAAAGGATTCAAATGTTTGGAATCGTTGCCTTGGCTACGTGTTGCCTAAATTTCCACTTTTAGTTCACCCAGTCCTTGGCGCTACTTAGAAAAAAGTCTTCTCAGCCGACTCGTAAATGGCCGTTGTTGATTTTTGTTAACGTGAGACTGTGGTGAATATTCAATAACGATTGAAGAGATATAAACTACTTGATACTGTGAATAATAGCTGACTATTTTTGAGACCTAACAGTTACTTTGTAAATGATAGAGAGGAAATATGTACTACAGGAAATGTGTAAGAGGCAAATGTAACTTCCATCGTGAGCCTTTTCTCTGCTGTGTGGATCTTTCAATTAATTTACTGCTACATTTTTTGTTTATTACCTGTTGAGAGCCTTATGAATCGGAAGGTATGATCTAGATAGATTGATGGGGATGATTAATGTGTAACTTACTCTTCATGTGTGGCCTCGGAGTAAGTTCAACAATCTCTCCTTTATTTGCTATTGCTTATTGATTCTTCCACTCTTAATACTAGGAATAAACTCCACTTTCTCCGGCGAGATGTTGTAGGACAGCATATTGAACAATGATACTCAAACGAGTCTTACCTGATGATGACTGCTAGACAGTTGAAACACGTGTTGTAAGAGTTTGAAATAAATTTGGTAGACAGTACGATATTGTTTGAGTATCATTGATTAATAGTAGGAAGTGACTTATATCAAAGGCTAAAATGATTGTTCTTGACGCAATCTCTTATCCTTCTTCACTTCTAAAGGCTATCCTTGTTGTTGCAGCCACGATTTCCAACAATCTCTTTTTTCAGCCTTCCTCTTCATTTCATTGTATATACGAGGTGCATCACATTTCCATCGCCAATACTTTTAGGTATGAAGTTCTCGGTCGTCCTCTCTTGTCTTTTGCCTAGAATTTTTACTTTCATAATATTTGGTATGAAGTTGTCGTGCCTGAGTAAGTGTCCGATGAGCTTTGCTTTTCTTGTTTTAATTGTTTTCAATACTTCTCTTTCTGTTTGGACTTCATTTAGTACTTGCTCATTAGTTTTCCTGTCGGCCCACCTAGTTTTGGTAACCCTCCTCCAAAACCACATTTCTGCAGCTTCGAGTTTGGTCATTTCACTCTTACTTAGTGTCCATGTCTCGCATCCATATGTTAGCACACTCCATACAATGCTTTTCAGCAATTTATTCCTAGTCTCAATACTAATGCTTTTATTTACTAGGAGACTTTTATTTAATTGAAAGGCTTTCTTGGCTAACGTTATTCTTCTTTTGACCTCTGAGGGGCAGTTGTTATGATTCTCTAATATGCTACCCAAGTAGCAGAACTCTGTCACTTCCTCCAGTCTCACTCCGTCTATACGTATATTCGTTATCATTTCTCCTCTCTTTCTTTCTACCACCATGATTTTTGTTTTCTTGTTGTTTATTTTAAGTTTCAGTTTTAATAAAATATTATTTAGAATCTTGAGCATTCGACTTAATTCCTTCTCTGAGTCAGCTACTAGAGCTATGTCGTCTGCAAATCGAAATCAATGAATTTGTTTGCCATTTATTTTAATTCCTCTTGTCTTTGTTTTCATTTCAGACATTGCTTCTTCTATGTATAAGTTAAACAAGTAAGGCGATATTGGGCAACCTTGTCTAACACCTCTTCTTATATTTGCTTCTTTCTTGGTACCACTGACTTCTATTTCCGTACTTTGGTTTTTGTAGAGGTTTAAATTTCTTATCCATAGATGATATTGTCGGATCTTGGTTTTGAAATCCGTACAGTACTTTTTCACCTCATATTAGTATTAATTTGCCGTAGAACGATATTCACGAAGGGCTAAGAAGTTAATTGTGCATTTGTCTAATTAAATTTGGAGAGGAATTAAATACTTCTGTAGACCGGACAATATTTTTAAAAAGTGTGTAATTACGTCCCGCGTGTAGTACTACTTTTTTATCCACTGCATTATGATTACTGGTAAGTAAAACCGGTAAGACGTGATTATTTACGATCTGTAGACTGTATTTACATTTGAACTACCGTCTTTCATCGCTAGACGGCGCCACAATCGACAAAGTTGTTCTTTTACGGAATCCTAGGCAACAGTTTTTGGCGAAGACCTTTCAACATTCCATGCATATAATTTGTATATTCATGATACGGTCATTCCATGTCAAATCAGATGTTGCCATGGTTCTCTCCGATTTCGTTCAAACTTTCAGGCATTGGTAAGATTTACACGCAATGATGAACAATAGATTGGAATAGTTTTCGAATTTGCCCAACCATTGTTAAGTTAGTCACTATTTACACGTTCCAGTTTCCTTTCCATTCCTGTCCTATGACGCGTCCTGCGCATGCGCTCTAATCTATTCCGGGTCTCGCCACCCGAAATAGATTAGAGCGCATGCGCAGGACGCGTCATAGGACAGGAATGGAAAGGAAACTGGAACGTGTAAATAGTGACTTACAGCATGACATCAGCTATAGACTGTCAGCTTGATGATTAAAGGAATTAAATGCATGCTGATTTATTGTACATTATCAATGAAAACGTCGTGAAAATGCTTAATTAGTGGGTAAGCGCGAAAAGGAAAATCGGGGTTTACATAGATGACAGACAGGCCAGACCAAGTCATTGCACCCAGCATTGACCACAATAGCAAGTGTTCTCATCATCCATCGTAATGGGTGCAATATATTAAAAAAATTCCCAACCGTGGCAAAGTTACAGTATGATGTCGGTCCGTTGATTTCTGAGAGCACGTGGTCGTGTTTTTGTTGACCTCTCCGAAGCTATTGTTAGTATTATAAAATCAATATAATGTGTCATTTGAAAGTTGAAAAAAGTTTAAGTTGCACGCGTTTAACGAAATAAATGACGAAGTAAGCAAATCAAAGTGTGCATTTTAAAGAAGCTTACGATGTGAGAGATGTTTGATATTCGACCGTAAAACACGCCATCGTCATATAAGTATGTTTATTTTGAAGCTCAGATCCTTTTTTGCAGATTTTAAATTTTTACTTGTATAACGTCATTTAAGAGAGAAAAATATTTCTCAACGTATGCGTACAACGCAGCCGCTGAATCTCACTGGAGACATACGAGGGTGGGTCAATAAGTCCGTGACTTTGTGAATTTCCCGCGTAGTCGCTATAATTACAACAATACCCTCGTTAGTTACCATCTATTAGTAAACAACTGTAAAATTCTGAGCTAGTTCCATCTTTTAGTTTGTGTTCAATACCCATTGATAGCTGACTACTTCGTGATTTGAGAGGAAAATGGAAAAAAGAGAATTTCGTGTGCTTATTAAACATTATTTTTTGTGGAAAAAAACATCACTCAAACCAAGGAAAAGCTTGATAAATACTATGGGGACTCTGCACCATCAGTTTCAATGATTAAGAAGTGGTTTACAGAATTTCGTTGTAGCCGTACAAGCACGGAAGATGCCGAACGTTCTGGACGCCCAGTTGAGGTCTCTACACCCGAAACAATTGAAAAAATTCACGATATGGTGTTGGCCGATCGGAGAATGAAAGTGAAAGAGATTGTGGAAGCCATAGGCATCTCACATGGCTCAGTGGTTTCAATTTTGGAAGATCACCTGGATATGAGAAAACTTTCCGCAAGATGGGTGCCGCGTTTGCTCACAATCGACCACAAACGCAATCGTGTGACAACTTCGCAGGAGTGTTTGGCCTTGTTTAACCGCAATATGGACGAGTTTTTGCGCCGTTTTGTAACTGTGGATGAAACGTGGATCCACCATAACACACCAGAAACCAAACAGCAGTCAAAACAGTGGGTTTTTCGGGGTGAGTCGGCGCCAAAGAAGGCCAAGGTGGGTTTGTCAGCCAATAAAGTCATGGCGACCGTTTTTTGGGATGCACGCGGTATAATCCACATTGACTACCTTCAAAAGGGTAAAACAATCAATGACGAATATTATGTCAACTTATTGGGTCGATTTAATGAGGATTTGAAAAAAAACGACCGCATTTGGCCAAGAAAAAATTTCTTTTCCACCAAGACAATGCAAGGGTGCACACCTGTGCAGTGTCCATGGCAAAAATCCATGAATTGGGCTACGAATTGTTGCCTCATCCACCCTATTCTCTGGATTTAGCCCCGAGTGACTATTTCTTGTTTCCAAACCTGAAGAAATGGCTCGGCGGAAAGAGATTTGACTCCAACGATGAAATCATCTCACAAACAAATACGTATTTTCATGACATCGACAAATCTTATTTTTTGGAAGGTATAAAAAAATTGGAAAAACGTTGGACCAAGTGTATAGAGCTCAAAGGAGACTACGTTGAAAAATAAAATAATTTTTAATCCAAAAACCTATGTTTGATTGAAAAAGTCACGGACTTATTGACCCACCCTCGTATGTCAATTCAGTGGCTTAAAAATATACATTGTTGATATATACATATAGAATATGGATTTCATTAAGTCTGACTTTGTATTGATTGAAAATATTCAGGTGCTATAGTAAAATATATTGATATTTATTATTTTACTGAGAGATTAAGAGAGATGCTACTTCGCTCTGGTTAGGCTACACGTCGAATACGCCCCGAGTATTTGGGACCCTTATCATAAAGATTTTACTAAAAAAATTAATGAGATACAAAGGAAAGCAGCGCGCTTCGTTAAATACTGCTACGAGCGTACATATTGTGTCTCGCAACTTTTAGAGGGATTAAGGTGGGAGCCCCTAGCGACTGGGAGGTTACATGCTAGCCTTACGTGGCTTGAGAAATTCAGAACTGGTGTGATTCAGAGCGACACAGAGAATATTATAATGACTCCTCAATACATCTGTAAGGTGCGTTCCACATTTAGTTGACAGTGCAGGCGTTATGAAGAACAGTGTTGCCAAACCTACGCTCCAGCATCCGGCATAGGCCACCACTCAACCCACCGCGCCAAAATGTCAAATTTAAAAAGAAATATTGGAGGCCCTCGATTCACGTCGTTCCGATATATGTTTGATTCTATGTTACGCATCGTAAATGGCGATTACTAAATTTGAAAATTCAATACCACGGCGCGAAATCATTATTTTTATATGTTACAATTAAAACATTCATTAATACCCTCTTAAGAGACCATTTAAATATATATTTTTCTGAGTAAAGGAGTAAACATGAACGTAGGAATCAACCACTCGTAAATAATTAAATTTAAGTGGTCACGAATATCTTGTTCGGTTTTACGTCCATTGGATTTTCGTCGCACATCGTCAGCACGCATCTCCGACTCGGGAATCGGGGACGAAAAAGGATTGATAGAAATGGAATTATGAAGAGAAAAGACACACCATTTATCAGAATATGAGTGGAAAATTTTATTAGTTTTAATGGAAATTTTTATTGTTGGAAGTATTAATTGAGAGAAGGTCCCAGGAATTAAGGGAAAATTCAATTCTGAAGGAGGAGAATTCTTTGGTTAATTCAATTTGGTTAAATCAAGGGATTTTTACATGAGAATCAACAAACCCAAAGGGGAAAAGTAGGGCCTACTCTCACCGTTTCAATGTAATTTTTTAACGGAACACTTCATGGAGCCTACTCTCACCGTTTCAATGTAATTTTTTAACGGAACACTTCATGGAGTAGTGTCTTAGGGGCCTCGAGTAACTTATAATAGTGACAGTCGTTGTTTACAATATTTAGTGAACTATTTTCCAGCATCAATCGAGGCAATCATTCTCCTCAATGAGCTTAGTGATCCTGCAAATTTTCTGCACGCAGTTGATTTTTCTACTTCTTTGACTCACTGACGAAGACAGAGGAGCGTTTCTTATTTCTTTGTCACTCCAAGTCATGTCTACACATAGCCTAACATACGAGCCATATCTCGACTGTGAGTGCAAAACCTTTTTTTCGCGATATTTTTTAGCTGTCTACATTAATTGTATCGCAATTGTATACAATCATCCCTTTTGATAAACATGATTCGTTTCCTTCTGCAGTGACATACACTGGGCCGCCAAGAGGTAGGGAAAGAGGGGCAGTTTCACCCAGTTCAGCGCCTTTTGAGCCTTGAAGCCGCTAAAATAAAAAAGAGCACTCATTTTTTACCATATTCTGTGGAGTAATTTCTATATTCCATTGAGACAATAAGCAGATAACTCACAATACTCCTAAAACCTCGTTTCCCTTTACCTTACCACAATCGTAATAAACGAACCATCCCCAATTCCATCCATCCATTTCCAATCTGGCCGCCGTATTTTCCTCCTTTCGAGGATTCGCGAGTCTACCGGATTCCCCTCTACTTGCGACCCCTCTTAAGCCCCCTGCCCATTCCTGCATATAAGTAGTCCTTAGAGTACCCAGGCCTGAGGTCTGACGTCCAGGTTCTTTTGTACATACATTTTTCTTTAGGCGGGTCCCTCCCACTCCTCGCACAATGGAGCCCACAGGGCCCCACCGGCGGAAGCCAAAGGGTAGAGCACCGCGGTTGACTTGACACAGATGCTATCCCTTTCGTCGAAAACCTATCGAGCTTCCAAGCATTCAATGAAGCCTATTGAAGGGGAAGACACCAGGCGAAATCGTTAAAAGAATAATTAATTGCCGCTGCTTCCCACTGCCCTTCTCAGGTATTCCAACGATTAATTTTGGAACAACGTCCTGCCAGAAAATTTATCGCATTTTCTCAATTACCTGTTCGAAATTTGCTTTTTTTATATTTTACCAAAACACTTTCAACTTATGCTAGCAGATGAAAAACATCGCCTACAACTAAATGATAGTATAAGTATACGTAACAATGTTAGCAAAATGATCCACTACCGCCGAAGAATTATTTTCCCCTTGTTTTAAGCAAGCTAAGGTATTTAGATTTACTTCTATGCTTTATATTTAAAATTCTGAGATCGATCAAGTGAGAACCTTTCTGGCAAAGTTTGTATAATAATTTGACGCGATGCCAATACACGTATGCACTAGGAATTATACTCGAGATTTTTAACAGCGGTCCTCTTAATGAGTTTGACTTTTTCAACTAACTTATGTGTCGCGTATACAGTAGTGATAATGAACACTACGCTTTCAAGTCTCCACAAAATAATTCTTGTATGGAGCATATTGTATAAAAGCACTGTAATCAGCCGAAACATAGAAAAGATTAACTATTATCAAGACAAAATGCCTCCATACCTTCCTGTTCATTTGTCCGACAGCCATTCCACTCCCTCCATGTAGCGCGATGTGCTCGGCTGTGACTCTGGCTCGTTCTCCGTTGAGGACGATGTTGACTGAGAGGATGAAGACGATGTCAGTCGAAAAAATTAACTCTTCGATGTCATCTTGCAAATTGTCTGCATGCCACTTGTCTTCTTCCACTTTCTTTAAGTGCTCGATATAGTTTTGCCAATTTTCGGAAGTGATGGCATCAAAGCTTTCTGGGATAAGTTTTTTCTGCCTCTTTCTTCGTAAAAGTGGTGTTCTTCATCCCAGCGGAATGTTTTACATGAGCCGAAACCATTTCAAGTGTATTCAATTCGCAATGATATGGTGGTAGGCTTAGCACTCTACAGCTATTACTCTTCGCTAGTTCATCTTCTTAAAGTTTTCGTACTTTTCCCGTACTTGATTCACCACAAATAAAAGATCTCTTTTCAAGATTTCCTCATCACAGCTAGTTCCTTTACTAACCTATCACTCTTTAATGGAATTTTTCCTCCAGCTTATGGAAGTTAAGGATTCCAGCTTCCTCAAATGGTATGATATATTATCTGCTGCTATAATTGTGCCTTCAGGTATGTTTGAGAGAAGTGAGTGCTTAAACCAGCTCCAATAACACTCGCCATCAACTTCGTCATGCCCATCCATGGTGTTTTTCTTGCATAAAAAAACACGCGCTGCTCCCTCTATGAACCCTTTCTCCGTCTTTGCATGTATAATTGCAAAGCGTCCTCCTCGGGAGAAGGGGGCCCTCCAGCCCGGATGTAAGTCCAGAAAGGAAAGCATGCTGGTTTTCCTTTTTATTAATATGAATTTCACCTATGCTCAGAATTTTGCTCAAGTTATGGGATATATGACTCTGCATCGAGAGTGTTAAAGTCTGTTCATTAAATTTATCGCATCACAGCCTATTCTTGCATGGAAATCTCCCGGTACAATTGTTTTATGCGTGTATTATATTTTCAACTGTTCTTTGCAATATAGTAGAAGTCACCTGTTTCTTCTTTAGGTTTTTTTAATATCTGGAGCACATACACTTATAATTTTCACTGTTTCGGAGTCTAATTTCAAGGCTGCTTTATGTTTATGTGACTAACATATTAGAAATTGCCGAACACTCCAGACTCTGCTGCTCATAATTTTCGTTAATTAATATGCCAATTCCCGAGCGAGCTCTTGCCTAATTCTCCTATCTACAGCATATTAAGATTTAATTTGAATACTTTGTGATTCCTTGACCTTTCGTCTATGTTTCGGAGATTTCGCACACATCTATCCTCTGATTGTTCAAACTTCAGTATTATCTCTTGGCTAAGTTTGTTCCAGGATGTGATATTCCAGCATGCAAATCTTTTTTTTCCGTATTCCCTTTATCGTTGAACCCTTATCCGCGCTTCAGTGATTCTCTTAGGGGTCCGTCCGGGTTCCGAGGCTTGTATTTCTGAACTGTGAATTCAATTTTTTTAGGTCGGGCAGACTGCTCGGCTAACCCGACAACCCTCCTCCTTTATCCGAGCTTGGCATTGGCGCGGCAGCAGAACTTGATGAGCTAATCAGTCCACCCATCAAGGCCACATGAGGCGTTACCTCTTTTTTTGCTCCCCATAATATGGCGCATTGAAGTGCATAAGGCATCCGTCTAGTCTATCCCGTGTCTTGGACTGCATAGTGTTTCGTTACCCGTTGTTAGTGTACTCATCGCTTTGCTAGTGTTACCCTTGTGATGCATTAGGGAAGATATTATGTTAGTGTTGAGAATATGTGTGTTTGTGAAAGAGATTGAATTTTTCTGAGACATCGATATTCGTGTAAGGAACAGTTGGTTGGGTGAGATAATGCGTTTTAAATAACTCCGATACATGATCCTAACGTTTTCCGGCTCTCGTCGGTGCTTGGAACTAGAAATTACTCACCGAAAATGGCAGTAAAACTCACTAATTGGATCATTCGGCAATGAATTCATCAAGCAGAGGTTATCGACGAGACATTTAAGCATATGTGAGTTACCAAAGGTAACTAAGGTGTTTTGTGCTCGTATTACTGAAAAATAAAATATAACGATCACATATCCTATATTCTCTTAAATAGTTGGAGGTTTTTTAAAAATAACCTTGCGCGAGGTGGACAATTTTGGAAAGATATGAAAGGCATAGAGGTACGGGAATCAAAAGAGTTGGAAACTTCTGTTCTTGAGAGATAACTCATCAGTCTTCTTCATTGACATTGTGTCGCTTTTAGGAAAAATGAAAAATGTTTGGAATTGTTGCCTAGGCTACGTGTTTCCTAAATATCCACTTTTAGTTCACCCAGTCCTTGGCGCCACTTCGGAAAACGTCTTTTCAGTTGAATCGTAAATAGACGTAGTTAATTGTTGTTAACGTGAAACTGTAGTGAATATTCAATAACGATCGAGGCAATATGAAAAATGATTAGACTACGGAAGGTGAGCTGTAAACTGAATATATAGAAGCACAGAAAGATTATTAATTAAGAGCGTTCATAGATAATATAAACTCATGCATCAAATATGAAAAGTAGTTTAATGAAACAGAAACTCAGACGCTTGGTTAATTAATAGTTTCGAAAAGGGTCTCGTGGATAATTTTTAGGTTAATGTGTACCGTGTTTTGATCTTATAAGGTCTCTTTGGCTGACGAAAAATTTCAAAGGTCACTCTGTGAAGATATCACATGAGAAAGAGCAAATGCAAATGAATTAAAGACAAAAACATGACACCATTTGGGAAGAATAAATATCGAAATTCAACCAGCGTTGACAAACGATAATTAAAATTTGTGATGTTGCAGCTTATTGTGCGAACTACCTCATGCCTTATCTATTCTTTAAGTTTTCATAAGATGAGATATTTTACTTTACAAACCATGTGGCGAGCTAGATCTTGCTCTCTTTCCATACCGTGAAATAAGCTCTTAATTTTACTAAATAGGCGCTTCATAACAAGAAATTGTGTTTTCTGAACTGAATTTTAAAAATCTGTGTAGCTGCAAATGCAGGTAGCTGGAAAAATTATGATATATCAAATCAATCTATTGTAATCAAAGTAAGTGCAAGAGTAGTAATTTCTGCCATGAAAATGTTTTCCCGCTAATATTTTTTTAATGCTTCACTTACGTATTTTTATTGTTGCGGTTTGATTCGCAAATTATGTAATGTAATTTACCAACAATTATTGATTATCAATACAGTGGCAATTCGAAAGGCAAACTTCAAGTAAATAGGAAATTTTTAACCTTGAGTTATGGTGTTTTATATTGAGTTTACCAACAAATTCGCAGAGCACTGGTTTTATACATGGAGTAAAACGATTGCCAGCTTTCAACGCCTATTAATGGAATGTAGAATGTTTGGTATGTCTCGTTGAAGGGATTTTATCTTAATGCGTCTTTTCTTCTCCTTATCACTTCTTAACGCTTGCAGAGATGAAAATAAGAAATTAATAGGTTCAAATGATGATTTAAACTATATCCCAACTCGTTGGGCATGAGGGAATATGCGGCAGGGTGCCTACACC
This sequence comes from Ceriagrion tenellum, assembly GCA_963169105.1. Lineage (NCBI taxonomy): Eukaryota > Metazoa > Arthropoda > Insecta > Odonata > Coenagrionidae > Ceriagrion > Ceriagrion tenellum. The sequence continues at coordinate 121,907,486 of OY720641.1, read as the reverse complement.
TTAGGCCGTTTTCGAACTTGGCAAACGCCTAGTTAGCTTGATATCAAGTTAACTTGGCAAACGCCTAGTTAGCTTGATATCAAGTTAACTTGATCCGTTTTCGAACTTGGCAAACGCCTAGTTAACTTGATCCCAAGACCGACCGGGTAGAATCTTGACTTGACACTTTCGTAGCCCTTTTACGGTGGAAGAGACACCATGCGGCCTTCATTTCGTAAAACATACGAAAAGCGCTATCCGTGTCCATAATTATTGTGGGTGATGGAAGTGGATTACTTCTTTAAAATGCTTCCCAACCTTATACGGCAAAGTAACAGAGAATATTATTTTTTAAATCTTATTGATTATGAATAAAATAATTCTCATTTACCATAATATGGTGATTAACTAATATGCTTCGATTACTTGGGGCTGCGAAAGTGGACGACATATCGCTCACAGTATTTCACCACAATCAACGTCTTTGTGCAAAAAAAGGCATCATAATATTTTTTGCCTGTATGAAAAAACACGTTACAATATATTAATGCATTACACTCCGAACTAACTACCTATGATCTCTGACTGTTGACTGATAAATACGCGCGTTGTAACTAACATAATTAAGCTGAAAACAAATTACATTTACTCTAAAGGTTTATTGTCCCACTTCTTTGATGAATGCTGTGAAAACCTCTCCAATGTTAACGTTATTAACAATTATTATGTTCGTTAGCTAACAATAATGCTGCCAATGAAATTATGGCTACCTTAGAGTACTTTCCATCGGACCATAATTCTTTCATATAATTTCTTTCATCATTACCTATTTCATTTATTTTCCTTCCACAGTAAGGAAGATAGATTTTGTAGGTTCAATGAAGTAAACAAGGACGGTACATTTACAATGTATGGAATTATTCACACAACTATTAGGTCTTACTACAACACTCATAAACAACTATCTTTTATCAGTATATTCACATTTGAAAAGCCTTTAAATATAACGAATTCATCAATTTTTCCGCAAAAAAATAATAAATATCACACAATTATACGTAGTAATGATAAAATAGTATCCATTTGAAAGTTTCTTCACTTCTATCTTCCGTACAAGCCCATATTATCACACCCCCAGTTCGAACTTAAAACCTAGCAAGCATAGCAAGTCTCCTTTTTCGTTGACTTGGTATCTTTCCTCGATAGCTAGTGAACAAGCGCTTGGTGAGGACTTGTCCATGACGTCATAGCTTTCGATGCGTACTAGGTTTCAAGGCAAGATGCTAGATTTGCCAAGTTCGAAAACGGCCTTAGGCACCTGTCCGAGAGGAAGTTTGAAGCTGAGCAGCCTAAAGGTGTTACAGAGGTATTCAATTCCTTTGGAAGATATTTTTCTTTCAATCTACCTCCCTAATTGTTTTACTATCTAAGGCGCTCAAAACAGATAAATACCTACTAGTGAAAAATGTACATTATCAGCCAATTAAACTCAACTTGCGACGATTGCAAAGTGGTTGTCATTTTTATCGGTTTTTATCCGAACAGTTATTTTGTCGGCAAAGTGTTAGTTATTTTGATCGGTATTAAGATTTTAGCGAAATAATACTTTTCCAGAAATTTTATTCAGAAAAAGTGTTTTCAGAATAGCAATTTTAGGTTTTATTGCGTTATGAGTGCGCAAAATCACTATGAACAACTAAATTGGTCAGGGAATGGAGATAAATAGTGTACGTGCCCAATAAACTTATTTACTGTGAGCGATAGTTTCAAGCTTTCAATTGCCATAAAATAGCATGTTAACACTTTTCCAAACTCTTTAATAAAATATTAGTCAGTGTGATGAAATTGGAATATGGCTAACTCAGGGCTAAATAGCTTTCATTACGGTTAACTCGACTATTGAGAATAGGAGTATCTTGATTTAAATGTAATTGATCTGATGTTACAAGTGTCATTTTGATGGGCACTTGCTGGTGCATAATGGTTGATCTCACTACAGAATAGCAGTTTGCTTTGGCTGTATGTACGCATTCCCTGGAAAGCAGTACTCTTAGTAGTGTCATTTTTTCGGTTTTCTATATTTTTTAGGGAATAACACGAATAGCGCGTACTGTTCTTGATTATTACATCGCCTTTGGCGTACATAGGCACCGCCTATGTATAATAAACTCTTGAAATGCAAGGTCACTGAATCTAGTGCGTTGACTTCCATTATTTCTAGATTTCGCGCCATCTTTAAGCTATCAAGTAAATAACATGAGTGGAAATTGAATTCACCTTTTAAAATTCTAGATCCCCTGTTGGTCCTCCTTTTGCTGTAATTATAGGGAGATCTGCTAATAAAAGTAAGTGGAAATGGATGTGAGTACAATTTTTCTAGATTTTTAAATTTACACAATCATGTCTACCAATAAAATTTCTTTCCTCATCTCAGTACACCTCCCACGCTTTTACAACCCGCCGACATAACCTATACTCTTTCAACTCGAAGATCCTTGAATGTCAAAAAAAGTCCAAGAGTCAAAAAACGTCAAAGAAAGATGCTTCTTCGCTCTGATTAGGCCACACCTCGAATACGCCGCGAGCATTTGGGACCCTGGTCCAATAGATGTAAACAAAAAATTAATTAAATACAAAGGAAAGCAGCACACTTCGTTTAAAACCACTATAAGCGTACATATAGTGTCTCACAACTTTTATAGGGATTTATATAGCTCCTAGAGTCTCGGAGGCTACACGCTAGACTTAGGTTGCTTGATAAATTCAGAACTGATATTTTTCTGAGCGACATAGAGAATATTATCATGACTTCTCACTACATCTCTAGGTCTGACAGATAAAATAAGAGAGATACACATCCGAACATATAGATACAAAAACTCGTTCTTTCCGCACACAATAAGAGACCCCCAAAAAAAACTGAGCTTCTCTAAATACACTCCTATAATACATGTCACCATTTCATCTCCCAAAAACTTATATCTTTACACGGCTGGTGACCTACCACCCCCTGCCACACGCCCATGCGGCGGTCGCGGGGTTGTATGTAGATGTAGATGATTTCCACAAATTCCCTCGTACGCACAAAACCTATTCTGTGTGTCGTATTCGGTGCAAATTTTTGGTAGGTGTGGACGGATGGTTGAGGGTCAAATTTTTCGCCATTTGCGAATTCCTTCCGGACGAATAACTATGGTGTGCCCAGAATGGGTACGCGTAAAAGGAAAGCGAAGGTGGTTGACTGTGTCGAATTGGTGAAATCACATGCCTCAACTTATGCCCTCCTACCATTAGGATCTGCCCTGCTTTCTGCTTTAAGTACCTCAGCTTCATTTCTTAATAGTAAGGTGTTCTACGAATAAACATTTCCTAGTAATTAAGGCAGTTTGAGCGAAATATTATTTTACTTAGCGATGAATGAATTTGATCTAATTTTGAATAAAAATATCCTACTCTTCTAATGACATAGAAAATTCAACTCCTTACCGAATTACTTTCGGAGATATATGCTAAATAATACCAGCCCTTTTACATGGGCAATGGTATGTGTATGCACTCCAGAGAGACATTATTTACTAAATGAGGAATTTCTCACACTTAGATGTTGTAAAAAAACGAACTTCGTGTAGTTTGTATGCTTTCTTAACTATATGTGAAAATTAATTTTGTTGTCACCGCAGTAAATTCTTCGGGATCACAAAAAACCTTCCATTTTGAAGGAATTTCAAACGCACCGCGCAAAAAAATGAGTCAAGTTGAAGACTTAATTAGATATTATCATTCAATCACGTACCATTTCTGTCATATTAAACTATAAAATTGTGCCATCAATAATGCAATATTAAATTGATGTGTCCTGCAGCTGGTGAAATTAAAACGTATAATTCGAATGTGGTCTCTATTATGACTAGGGAACTATCTCGCTCGGACTACCATAAGTAATCACAGAAAAATGATTTTACCAATTTTCTTCCTCTTGACGCATACCTGCTTGCGATAACTTTTACATTCGAGACAAACACCTACAGTGGGTCACCAAAAGGCCAGTAACTCTGGGATATTAATTTTAACATAAATGACTAGGACGCCTATCAACTTAATACTGACTCTATAATTTGTGTGAGGCCAACCACTTCGATGTATCTGTACTTTTGCGAAATTTTTACGAAAGTGAAAGTAGCTTTATTCCTGGAATCAATTCGGTAAATAATTTGGAAAGCGTGCGGTTTCTGGGGCATAGTGCCTTGTTTTGTCAAAGTGGGAGGTTTTTATAATGAGACAAGAGTAATTTTAGCTAGATTTAATGCGTTACCCAGAAATTGTCTCACTTCAGATGAGGTATCAATAATTAGCCTCGAGAAAAATTGGAACCATAGTGAAATTGACGGGAAAATTGAGAGCCTGGTTAGCTTAGCGTTAGAGGCCAAAGATGCGTGATCCGCTTCTTAGTTGTTTTTTTTTCTCGGGGAAATATTATTCGTTGGTATCCCGGTTACTTATGGCGTAAATTCACAACTCCAATCTAGATTGTTTTTCGAATCACCAGAGACTTTCTCTAATTGTCATATTATTATTGGTTATTTTCCATTTAATAACTAAACGAGACCCGAAAAATTACCTCTTGACTGTTTAAGGTAGCGCAAGCGAGATTGTTCCCTAATCATAATAGAGACCATATTAGATGTATGCGTTTTAATTTAACCAACATGTAAGCCTTCTTGAAATTGTAAGTAATCAAATGAAAATATCTAAATAAGTATTTAACTTGACTCATTTTTTTCACGTGGTACATTTGAATCTCCTTTAAAACGGAAGGTTTGTTGTGATCCAGGAGAATTAACTGCAGTAACAATATGATTAATTTTCAAAAATAGTTGAGAAAACACACAAACTACACACTTTTGATTTTTTATGAGATCTAAGTGTAGGAAATGCCTCATTCGTAATATAAGGTCTCTCTGGAGTCCATACACGCACAATGTCCCATGTAAAAAGGCTGGTATTATTTTAAAATATCTCGGAAAGTAATGTGGTAATGGGCGGAACTTTTGATGACAATAAAAGGGTGATATATGTTTCTTTAAAATGAGACCAAATTCATTGATATCTAGGTAAGATGAAATTTCCCTCAAACCACCTTAAAGAATGCAGTTTATCAAAAAATACTTCGTTTGGTTTTGGACGGATTTTTTTATTTTAGCAAAGGAAAGCTTGCATAAAAAACCAATGATAATAATGGCAATATTTTAAAATCAATGAAATGCCTATATTATGCCTATGAAACCTATGGAATGCTTTAGGAGAACATACTTTGCCGCTGTACGACAAATGCAAGCCACAATTTTTGCTTTGATTACCACGTCTGTATGTAGCAAACAACGTACTGTATCACTTATAGTGATTAGGTTATTCTGCCGATTTTCGCAGCTCATGATGTATATCTGGTAACCTTTGGGTTCTGCGAGTAATTTTGTATTATTTTTACGACAGTTTCACCGTGCTCTGCTGCCGGCTTCGTCGGGCTTTTTAAACATCAATGGTCTCCCATTCAAAGACCATTGTTTTTTAAAAAGCCTGGTGAAGCCGGCAGCAGAGGACGGCGAAACTATCGCAAAAATATTACAAAAATACTCGCACAACCTAAAGATTACCAGTTATAGTTAGCACATTGAAAACTTCTTAAAAGATATGAACCCCCTCCGTATCTATATGAAATTTTTATCAACAGCGTACTTTTGAACATTCTAAAGGAAATTTGAAAGTACAAAAACGTTATTCATTCAAAGAAACATTTATTTCAAGAGATTTCCCATAGTTTTTTGGCGGTAGTTGAGACTCATTCACTACGTTTACCAATCGATCTCAGATTGATCTGACCGGATCAGCTTGGTATGATAGACACAGCGGGCTAGTGGGATCGATCTGAGAAGCTCGATTGCTCAGCTAGTCTGAGATTTCAGATCGATCTGAACCAGCGGGTCTCATTATTCTTTTGGTTGTCATTGGGAAAACAAATTGTTAATATTCAAGGCGCGTTGTAACTGGTTATGACAAATGCAATGGCGAATTATGTGACATCGATAATATCGTAGCATAGAGTAATTTTATTTCCTATTGGACAATTTTTATCACTCGGAACCGAACTGATAATATCCAACTCTGCACTTGTTTTCACACCGGGTCGATCGTGATTTAACTGATAGATTCTATTGTTCAATATCGATATATTCAGTCCGTGTTGGTGCACCGGACGATCTGATCTGAGTCGGCTCGCATGAAATTATCTGGTGAATTTCATTTTTGCAATTCATGGAATTTTCTGGGTTCAGATCGATCTGGGATCGGTTGGTTAACGTAGTGATTGTCGGAGAAACTTTTTCCATAAATTGAATGGATTTCATTAAAAAAAAGACAGGAATAAAATACAGAGGGTGAGGAGGCAAGTTATCATCCACGCCTTACAGAATGGTATGAGGAGAATAAATGTTGCGGATAGTGACTGCCATGATGAATTCGTTTCCACATTAGACCTTGTTGTAAGTCTTCATGAACGTTAGGAACCATGTGACCACTTCTGTAGTCCTCAGAGTAACATGTAGATTTACCCTCAATATACTCATCACTATGAGCTTTTGTTGCAACCAATATTCCTTCCAAAATTGAAAAAAGTACTCAGGGAATTTGTTATGTATTTTTTATATTAAAATTATATAACTTTTTATCGTAATGCAATCGATGTTACTGAGCCGCCCATGACTTCATGGGGCCTCTCTCTCTCGTCGAAGGGAGATGGGAGTGCTGAGTGCGGGGTAGGCCCACCGTTAACTCTCTGGATATATGTGCCTTGCCGGTCAAACGGAGGTGAATATGTGAGGCTCACCGCTACCTCTATGAATTTGTACCTTGCCGGTCAAACGGAGGTACCCACTTTCGGCCCTAGGAAGGTTCGATATAAAAGGAGCGTGAGACCCCGATCCGGGGATTTTCTTTTTGGAGACGTACTCCTGGTGCGAGGACGATCTGGAGTCCGTTGCAGAGGGAGACGGAACGAAGCTGCTTCCAGAAGAACACAGCGCCATCGCAAGGTACCGTCCACGCCACTCATTCCTTTCCTTCAGCCCCGCAGTGGTCTCTAACGCCCTGCTATTTAGGCTGTGTTTTTTCTATTTAATTAAACTGGTGCCTATATGAAATTTCCATGAGTTGTTTTTTTTTAAATGCTACCGACGACCTCCATCCACATTCGCGTTTCATTACATGTTGTTTGATGGTGTCTTTTAACACTAGTACTTTACAGATACCAAGTTATCAGGGCGAAGATTTAGAGGCGTTGTTGAATAAAGCTGAAAAGTATTGTGGTACTTAACTTTTTACAGCTACTATTAAAAATACCATACCGTGTGTCATGAATAATCTGCTTCGGGAAGAGATTGACAGTCTAATGGACATTGAGTCTCCATTCTTCACTTATAAAGCCATGGCAGCGCAATCATTATATCCACGACATTTTACAGTTACCAGGAGAACGCCGAGTAACAGTCGCATACACTGATGGAGGAAAATTCGTGTCATTCTTCAGGAACATACACCTTTAAAAATGTGCATAGATGCGATACATTTATATATGTATATAAATTTATTGCATTCTCTGTGCTTAAAGTAGCATTTATTAAGACAAAATACCACAATTTTGAGTAATGCTTTCTTTCCATGAGTGGTTTCGACGCCATCGCTGAAAGATTATGAAGCCAAAGTGCTCATGGATTACTTCCAGCCTCGTACATTTAAGAGCTATCGATCAACTTAAGTTAAGGTTCAATATTTACGAAACCAGTTAGTTTGGCGAAGTTAATAAGCAAATGAAACTTGGAAAACATACCCATTTTGGCAAATTCTCTATTTATGGTCATTGTCAGTTTTATTTAACGTAATATTGGTCATTGTACGCTTGTTTTGTGACTTTCAGAATCCGTGATAATTGAGAAATTTTTAAATCTTAAAGAAATCATTTAAGTGCAGATATAAAACTCCATAGGTCGCTTAAAATTTGTTTTATTTTATATCACCACGACTTTTATTTTAATTAATTGATCGAACTTGGTTTTTCATCGATTTAATATACTTGATTAGGAAAATTTTACGCGAAAAAAGTACTCTCTACCAGAGGGTAATTTCATCATTAATACAATTATGGTAAATAAAAATTTCCTAAGAAAACGCTTTTGCACAGCCCTTAGATCCAATGTATTCTTTACTGCAGGATTTAAACTTTGAATTGGTTCAATTCTGTTCAAAGTCTTATCCATCCTTTGAGGATTTTCCCACAAGCTGCAGTCCAGGAATCGTTTTGTCCAGTATAGCTTTAGCGCGATTGAGGAGACTCATGGGGGGGATAATTCTTTCGATAGCTTTAACAGATTATGACCAAGTAGCTTTGAGCGCAATACTGAAGTTTTTCATGGGACTCACACGAATCTCTTGGTTGAACTTTTCCGATCATTCCGGCAATGTACCTCAAATCCCTGCTGGAATTCTAACCCTCCCACACGATTCACGGTATGAGTGACTTTGTGCGAAAAATTCTTTTTGCAGTCTCGACCAAACAATACTTCGTCTGTGTAACTTATTTGATCTCAAAACTTATTATAACTTTGTCTTTGAGAAGAAATTCAGCAAAAACGTATAGGATTGCTCCTCCTTACGTAATTCCTTGTCGAAATTGATGAAGGAAGGGAACGTTTTAACACCGTGTTCATTCCAAGGAGGTCAATTTTAATAGAAAAGCTTGTAGTTCATGATTGAAGGTGGTAACTTATTGTTTATTTTATCAAAAAAATGCTTTTATACTTTAAAGAAGTAGCAATTCTCCAGTCACACGACAAATAAATTAGATATTCCTAGTCAATTGTTGCGTTCTAACTAAACACTTTAAAGAAAAGAGTGATTGATAGTCTTTCCATTTCACCTATGTAAGAGAGAAATTTCAGTATATCTTGGTGACCAATTTAAAATTCAAACTTTTTCTGAATATTCTTCAGGAGAAAGTTTCAATTTTCAATGGTCTTAGATTTTCATGGTAACTTCTGATATCACTTTAAAATGTCGAGATCAGAAGCTTTTTATCACGGACTGTGATGTGGAATGTGTCATGGAATGTGTTTCACGATGGTTTTTGCGCAACCGTATTCAAAGAGCCTAGATAAATATCGTTTCTAAGAAATGTTTATGCCAGGGAAACCCCCATAGCAGATTCTCTGCAAGATTTTAGAAAGAAATTAAGAATGCAATATTTTATCGCACAATCTCTACCTTATTTCAAAGTTATTTTACTACGCGTTTTTGTACCGTTCATGCGCGAAGAATGAAGTAAACTCAACTCCATGGTATCGGAAATTTTTTAATTGTTCTGATAAAACTGGAAATCTGCCTACCCTTGATCAATCCAGGGTAGTTTTGCAAAATATCATCCAAGGAATGAGCCTAATTTCAATTTCAGACTGAATTTTTGGAAAATTTTCAAATTGTATATGCTGATTTTATTAGAAATCGGTCTGTCATGAAGGATATGAGTCCTCAGGCTAACATGTAAACCCTGTACCCTTGAACGATTCAAAGCCCCATTTTGTGTCAACGTGACCTTATTTATAATTACCGATGAGTACTAAGAAATCGATCACCTGTTGGAATTCTTCAAAGAAGAAAATTTTCTGTTTTAACTGGTATACTACTTACGCACTAGCAATATTCTCAAGTAAATTATGATGCGTCCATCTATTAATAATGCATAAATGTGTTTAATAATTAAACAAAATGGAAAATTACCATTCCGCCTCGTGTTAACGTTACAATTTAGACCCAACTACCAAAAGTACACAAATCTCTACACTTTTTTGTTTCATAGGAACAAATATATAGGGGGATAGGGTTTGTGTGGTGGCTGGAGTACTGGCTAACCATACGGACGGCCAGGGTTCAAACCCCTGCAGAGGAGGATTTTTTTCAGAGGAAACCCGGTCCCTACTTGAGTATCTTGTGGAGGGCACTTCAAGCGCAGTATTTCGTCTGTCGGATGAGACGTTAAACCGTGGTCCCCTTGGCGCCTATCGTTAAGAGCAGGCTAATGCCGACGCCGGGATTCTATCCACTCTTCCTCCCTTACCTATTCCCTACGGCGCAAATGACCTTCGCTGTCGGTCGCCTCCAATCCAATCCAAAAAATATATATTTTTATATTTTTTGCAGAATTCTTGAGATTTCTTCTGAGACTTTTACAAGATGCTTTTTCATTTATAGAAACTTTTTTGGCGTTTTTTACTTTAATTCACTATAATTCGTTTTCATGGTTTGAAGAATTTTCAATAAGCCCTAACATATCGCGGTTGCACTAGATGCGAGATCGATGAGACACGGTCTCAGATAAGTAACTGACATTACAAGCCACGAAATCTCTTCGCGATAAGACGCGGTTTTAGATGCCACGATAGTAATACTTTTTGCGGGTCATGTTTCATTATCATTTTCTGTTTAATGTTAAGCCTTGTGAAGAATATGTGATATTCTCTCGGGATCCACACCGGGTTAAATTTTTCGCTGCTGTCAACGTTTCGATGGATTACACTTCCATCGTCATCAGGGTAATGATGCCCGGGACGCCTGCGTTCTCCCTTATATAGGGTCTTGGACGGTTACGTCTGACTGACCATTGTTGTTACTTCTTTCCGTTATTATTTTTTTAAATTAACGGTTTCCACCTTTGATTTATCAAGTGCATACCCCGAGTCTCGATTTAAGTTATTGAGCTGAAGATGAACTTCTATGGCTTCCTTAAATAGCCTTTCCCAATATTCCCCCCGTCTCATCAGAGAAGCGGTGGAAATCGCTAAAAACCGCGAAAACTTCAACAGAGACGGCGGTTACCCACTCTCCGCTTCTTGGAAAGCACTTTTCCAAGAAGAAACGATTCCGACCAATCAGAGAAGGGGACCACAAAAAAGGCACGAAAACGACCCTACATAATACGACGCCTCCCGAACCGAATTGTTACATGGACCTGAGGAAGCCAGCAGGACAGCCGGCGAAATATTGTCCTCAACATGAACCAACGCGGTGGAAAACCCGAAAGAAGGAATCAACCTCTATCAAAGCCCCGCGGAAGCCTTCATCAGAATTTCCCAATATCTATTGGCCTTGCATAATACTTTCGCATCACTAAAGGAGATGAGATGGTCCTCCTTTAGGCTATGCTCCGCTACGGCGGATTTATCAGGATGATCCAACCTAATGCATCTCCTGTGTTCTTTTAAGCGATTAACAAACAATTTATCCACGCTTACCTTTGAATATGTATTTATAAACTGCTGGATAAGTCATGGAGCGTAACCTAGAGCAACGTTTCCTTAGGAGAAACTATTTCTTTGAGAGACGCAAGTGGCTAAAGACATTTTGTCCTAGAACTTTTGGAAAACGGTCAGAAACTATGAAATTATTTCACGCAATACAGGCTAATAGGTAATTCTTATAGCGAAATTTAACTATTTGTGTTCGTATGGTGGAATGTAACCCCGAATTTTCCGTCACATACTTATTTCATTTAGCGCGATTTTACGAGACGCGATGTTTTCAGGGAGCCCAACCTCGCGCTTTTGTCTTTTTGCGTTTTATTTATTAGGCCTGAACGCCTTGCAATTTATTGCGTGTTTCCTCCAATAGTTGTCTTCGTCTATAATGAATAACGTTTATTTTACAAGTTGTATATTTACGAATTACTCACTCGGATTTTCTGTTTCAAATGATAAAGTTATACAGCTACCATGTGGGTAGTGTAGAAACGCATACAGTGCACTGCAAGGCTCAAATCCGGTTGACCCCAGCTGGGAACGTGTAACACACGGCCTAATAGCTAGGACATAGGGTAATGATCAAGCTGTTAGGTCAATGTTGGAAATCAAGGAGGGTACAAGGACAATAGCTCCCCACTCTGATTAGTGATATTCGCCCATCGGTGGTGGCATATGGTGCCCTCATCAATCAAACTGGCTTTCGAGTTGGTGATTTTTTGATTCGACTTTTTCAACAATTCTTGCCGAATATTTTCCGTTGGCTGCCTAAAAGTATTCATCGTAGACGCATAATAGCTTAAATTCTTCTTCGAAAAATCATTTTGATACATTTATCGACTAATCTTTGTGGCATCGGAAGGACTACGTGGAGGCTATTTACATGGATGTTTCCATCAAGGCTAAAATAATTTGAAAATTGATATCAGTATTATATAATATTGTTTTTTCCTCAGATAGCATCTTAAGAGTAGAAACAAGCGATGAAATTAGATGGATTTACCTTCATATTATCTAATCTTGTTATTGCAACGAATTTTTCTCCTCTCACCGCTTAATTATTGAGTAATGCATAGCAAAAATGCTACATTAATTTCGTTACTGTAAAATAATTACATATTTATGATGTCTGGCGCCTGAAAACGTGGTGAACTGACTCAAATAATACTTACTTCGCCGGGAAAACTCCTTATTCTTCATATTTCCCGATTTCTTTCCTCTATCATGGTGGGTTCCCTACAACACCAACGATAAAACACATACAAAACGTATGCTGCGAAGCATTAAAGAAACTAGGTTTTCTTAAACGTATAATAGGAAGGTCCTCGAATGAAAAAGTAAAAGAGAGGTGCTAATTCTCTCTAGTAAGGCCACACCTCGCATACGCCGCGAGCATTTGGGACCCTGGATAGAAATATTCAACTAAAAAAATTAATATAGCACAATGGAAGGCTGCACGATTCGTAAAAAACTGCTACGAGCGAACATAAAGTGCTACGCAGCTTTTAAAGGGATTAAGGTGGGCGCGCCTAGAGACTCGGAGACTACACGCTAGGCTTAGATTGCTTGATAAATTCAGAACTGTTGTGTCTGACAGAAGCAATAAAATAAGAGAGATACATTACCGAACAGATTGGCGAAAATACTTGTTCTTTCCTCGCGCAATAAGCGACCATAATAAAAACTGATCTCCACTCAACACACTTCCATGTTACACGTCACCATTTCACCTCCAAAACCTAATTCCTCACATCTTTACTTGGCTAGTGTCCTAACATTCCCTGCCACACGCCCATGTGGCGGCTCGCAGGGTAGTACGTAGACAATAAGAACATGCAGTAGCGGGGAGAATGTGCCGTTAGAACCGCATTCAGTAGTCCAATATGTATCCTTTATAGCAGCAAATGAATGTCACATTTAGATTATATTTACAATCCGGACTTCTTGAAAAACAATTGACTTGAGGAACAAAGTAAGTGGTTTTTCAGTTGAGAGGATAAAAAATTATATTGGAAGATTATCCTCGTCATCAATCATCAATGAGTCTCATATAATATTACCTTATGGAAAGGTATAATCAATGTAATTTTTTATTCTCCATCAAAACATTAACAAATAGCCTTTCATGATAAAGAGATGAAATTTATAAACTGGTTTAAGCGTGCAGTTAACCATTTCTCTCGCTGCAAAAAAGATTCCGCTGAGTTATCTACCAGCCTAATTATTACAAACCTCAAATTTATATATTCACCGTTTCCTTGAAATAAATGTATACATCGAAACTCTCCTAATATCATTGTCATTGAAATATTCTGGTTTGCCCGCAAAATCTTCGATGGGATAGTCTCATTTATATAAGCAGAGATTGATAATCATTTGCACAAACTGTAATTTCTGCACTTCCTATGACTGTCACAGCACTTATAGTGGCAAGCCATTCCTGTTGTGTTACGCTAGGGCTCTAGTTTATACCAATCACCATCTCTGTATGGCGAAGGATGTCTGAGAATTGAATTGTGTGTCTGCGGCTCAAAGGCCTTCGAGTCATGAACAATCGATGTCGCTGGACTCATCCACGTGAACCCAAACTGTGTCAATGCATCTGTACCAGATCCAGGAGGTGGGCTACAGTGATGCGTGAAGTTTGCACTGTGTCCTTGGGTCATTTATTGTTATGGTCATTTCATCACTAGATGGCTCAGGATTTCACATAAGCAAAATAATTAGTCATATCTTCTCCGGCCGGCGGTCACTTCTGTATTTATGCTCTTCCTATATTCATCCTTTATTCATCGATGATGGCATCATATAAATCCGGCAATAGTTTTTCTTACAGTTGACAGATACAGTTACCTCGACCGGAAATCCGAACCACGGGCCTTCAATGTTCCGGGAAATACGTATACCCCTTTGTTAGGCAGAGTTTCAAAATCCTAGGGTAACTTTTGGAAGATCTATAGAAACTGATGACAGATGATGAATATCTATAGAAGCTGTGATGTTGCGGTCCATTTAATATGACATTCATGAGGTAAAGCCACGCTATAAACTCCTCTAGGGTGAATTTAATGCATTTTTCTTTTCTTACACGTTAAAAGACAATAATTTGTTTTACTCGGGATTTCAAGCTTTCGAAATCAATCTTTTTTTCCTATCAAAACAATCAAGCAAACCAATTGAATTTGATTTTCATATAAACGTCTTCTCTGGAGGGCTTTTAGTTGTGAGGTAACAATTGTGTGAGGAAAGATTCTCATTCGCAAATAAAATAGAGGCGACGCGAAGAAATTCTAAACGCTCCCATCCGTTCGATGAAGTATATTTCAAGAGATTTATTGGATCATAGAAAAAATTAATGGGTCTCAACATAGGGGAAAAGTTGCTGATATCGGATAACCAGAATCCTTGAATAGCTTGAAGTTCAGGATGGTTTTTCCGAGGATCACGGAAAAGCAGTTCGGGATTCTCGAATACATTGCTCGAAAAAGAAGATGGAACTGTGTAAAATCAAGGCTGTTTAAAGTGCCAAGATAAATGGAGCCCACTTGACGCATCCAGATGTTCCAACTGCCGCGAAATTATTTCCTTCTTAATACGCCGCTCCTTACCGCTATAAATCCGCCGCCTTCGCGCGAAATACTTCCCACTGCTGAGCACAATGCCTCTTTCTCGCCTTGTCTTCCTCTCATTTCGCTCACAATTCATCGGAGATAAAGCGTAAAATTTAAGCGTCCGTTGAGATACGATGCGAAGTCGCCGCAAGTGGAACTCAACCCATCAAATGCTTCGTCACCCAACCTTCATTATGAAGACAAAGCGAGTCCACTTTCCGGGATATAGAGCAAGACAAAGATACCGGTGTTCAGAGAGTAATAAAATTTCTTCAAATTTGACTTGATAATATTTTTGAATCGATATATTCACTGCGTTTTGTAACTTCAAAAGTCTTAATAATTGTATGAAATAGAAAAATAATATTACCTACGCATTTTGATCAATTTACATACATACATGCCAATCACGCCGTTCCCTTCCTGGCTAGGCAGAGCAGAATATTTTTCTCAATCGTGAACAGGACTGCGTGTCCTTTCTGCTGTGGAAATACGTAATGTGTTCTCACACTGAGCTCCTCCTAATTGTTGATAAAACCATCGTATCAATTTGAAGCGATGCTACACTTTCTATGAATAAATTGAGGAATGCTATGATTTGCCAAATAGGATGTCCAGTAAAGGAGATGGGCACTGAACAATAATTTTGCAGCTTTAAACCGGTTTTTCAACGCGTAGAATATATGTCATCTCATTCATTCACGCAGAGCATTATTATCCTTTGCACTGTGTCATTTTGGTGCATAATTTTCGTATTTTTCAAACATGTTGATTGTTCACGTAGATTCCTTAAAAGGGCCTTCATGCTGTTTGAATTCATCCAAATAATGCATTGCAACCCTTGCTGATTTTGCTTCTTATAGAGGATGCAGGAAATGGTGACTTGATCAGTTTACTTTTACAGTAATTTAAATGTTTATCTAACTTACCATTTCAGCCAGGGCTGGCTTTTCCGTTGACTACATAAGTGAACTGTTTCAGAAAACTACATTGAAATACAATATGAAATGCAAAAGCAGTATTAACATTGAGAACAAAAATTAAAAAACGTAAAATTGGGGACATTGACCTCAAACAGAGAATTATGTGGCACAGAAATTTTTCTCTGAGGTCGATTAAGTTCTCATTTCTCGAATAAATTCCACACCACACACAAACTCTACGTCATCTTTTCGGGAAGAAAGTAAACATACATACATACATACATACATTCCAATGACGCCGTTCCCTTCCGGGTTAGGCAGAGTCACTTAGTTTCACTCATAAATACATATTCGTACACTTAACTCTGCTTTGATAATTTCCTCCAAACTGACCTATCCTCGCAAACCACTTTTGCCTCATTTACCTCCATTCACTGCTTCATACATGCTCTCCTGTTTTTAAGACTCCTAATATTCCTCCTACTAAGAATTTCCTCAGCCACAACTTTCTCGGCCTACATCTACCTCTCGCACCATTCATTTCACACTCATATATCTGAACAAACGAAACTGTTTTAGGCGTTACTTTGTGGAAGTTTTTAATATTCATAATGAAAAGATAAACCTGCTTCCGTTGCTGAAACCTGGGTCGGTTTTAATAAATTAGTGTGGAATTAACCAAGTTTTATCTTTTCATTATGAACTCATATGTATGTTTCGTTATTCGAATCTCATCCATTCTCTCAAAATCGCCAAACCAACCAAGCACACTCCTTTCATATATGTCCATTACCAGAGCATCTGACCCACATTCATTTATTACCCAGTCATTCCTGACCCTATCCATCCTAGTTTTGCCGCTAACTCTCCTCAGGTAACTCATGCCCACGGCGTTTAGCCTACTCTTATGTCTATCCTGACATTCCCACGTTTCACTACCATACAGCAAAGTGGGGAGAAGTACACTTTTGTACACGGCGATTTTCTCTTCTTGATCAATTTCAATTAAAAATTTCCTACTATTAGCTTTTGTGAATTGCTTTTATAGTGCAACTTTTCTTCTGTTATGTCTACACGATAGAGACCATCGGCTCAAGATTTGGTGATACGACAGACATTGCTGAATTATATAAAATCACTTGTTATGCGAAAAGCGGATGGATTTTAAATGAATTACGAATAATAAAACACAATAATGGGTTGAGAGGAGGACCATAACCACATTGAGCTCGAAGGACACGGTTAAATTACTTGACTTATAAAAGATGATAAATTAACTTCCGTCTTCCATTAACGTGAAAATAGTTATCCCATTCCATCTTGGATATTTAAAAAGAAGTAATAACTCTACGAATCTTTACCTCAAGAAACTATGAGTAGTTATCGTAATAGTCTGGAAATTGCAGCTACACATGCTGAATGGGAATATAGGGCAGGCAGTGTATTATAAATTTACGGAATGCTTTCACTCAAATAGCACCGGAGGTACGCTGAAGCTAGCATAGACTATTATATAATCGGTTCTTTACAAGAAACAAGCAAGTTCACAGCGCGAGCGTTAAAGAAAACGAATATGTGTACTCTTCCCAAAGACACAACTTGCCGAACGGTATGGACTTCTGAACAATCAGCGTGCTCCCCCAACTTGCACACGCATATAGCCTTCGTTCCGCCTCGTTCAGGACTCCCACATAACTCATGGATCAACCGGGCATCCCTCCGCAAATGTACCAAATGGTAGTTCATCTTATCTAGATCCCAGAATTATTTTTTATATTTTTATTTTTTTTTAATTATGATGATAGAGAGCGTATCAGCACTAACTTCGTGGAACCTATGGATTTCCATATTTGAAAATAAACTCATGTACAATTTCCACACGTTTATTATCCGTCACCAAGCGAGGTTTCAGCACATGGTTTCACATTCGGGTGATCGTCCTCATGATGGCAAAAGCGCTGAAATCATGGTCGGTGACGGAAAATACAAGAGTGAAAATTTTATTAGTGTTACTTTTTAAATATGGATAGCGCTTTAATGAAAATCATATGTCGTGAAAAACAAACTTATTTGAAAGTCTGTACGAAAATAGTATCAATTAGCCTATATTTTTGTTCCACGGAGGAATTCTTTCGCTCCTCATTTACGCATTTTATTCCTAGATGTGCCAAGGCAAGGCTCTGAAGATTGATTATGAGATGCTAAATAAGACAATCTCTTTCACAACATTTTTAGGTAGTGCCTTAATTCCTTCCCCTCATTGCGGCATCTGAATTTGCTGTGTAGGCTGATAAACTATTCAAGGACTCCTCACATAATACTGACCTCGAGGAGTCACCCACAGTGTACAAGAAAGGAGTCCTACTTCTTGTGACGCCCGCAGATTGTAACACCAAAGATGTTTCATAACTCGCACACTTGAGTAACAAATGGTGCCGTTTCACAGGCCAGTTTATATTGATTTCTTTGTAAGCCGCTTGCTCCTAAATGTCATCTCGGCACAATCTACGCATAAGAAATTCTTGGCTGGTGCGACAGACGAATATTAAGTGCCTACTCCACTTGCCTAATTCCACATCCGGGCTGATTGAATGGCAGAACATAGCTAATACGTGGAATTGTGGAAAACATTTTACTCCGAAATTGAAGTTTTATCGCTTGAGGTTCTTTGACGGGAATAGGTCGGGCATTTTCAAGGCTATTCGTACGATTCGTGATTTTCCGTAGAAATTCTTTTACCTAGCGGGCGTGATTAATGGTGCCAGCATTTTACGTAAGAACGCCAATGCATTTGGAGCAAACGTGTTCCAACTCCTTATACACTTTTTTCACGATAATTTTCCTGATTTCTGGGATAAACCCGTTAGGAAAATTTATAATTATAACCTTAAATATAGGACTAGTCTTCGTAATTTTCAGAGATCCAATCGTGTTAAATATCATTAACATGCGTTTGAAGAAATCCGGCTAAGGGCTCACAATATTTCTCCATATCTTTTAATATCTGTAAAATTTTGGCACTCCAACGTCAAACCTAAAAAGTTACTAGTTAAAAATAAACTAGTACGTTACAGCAAGAAAAATTGAAGCTGATGAATACCGCCTGGCGTTTCGTGTGAAGCCGCAAGATAAAAGCTGAAAAAATTATAAACAGACATTGGTAATCAAAATAGAGACGTTATGTCTCATTGATATTTCCACCCTTTTTGTGCCTCCTTACACTTTACCACACCAAATGCGAGAGATATGAAAGAGGTTAACCAATAAATTTGCAGGCAAGTGAAAAAACACTTGTACCATCATTATTTTCCAATAACCAATTGATCCGAATGTAAAAGTATCACTTAGATTAGATTGAATTGTGGTGGAGTTCCTCGAGGAGGACCTGGGGCACCCAGACCTGTTGGTCCTTTGTGCTGACCACCTTGCTTGTATCACCCAAAGAGATTGATGGCCTTGCTGAAGGCCAGAATGTCCTCAATGGGGATACCCCTAACTTCAGCTGGTTCCAAAAAGGGAGATACCAGGTGCCTAATTCTAGTCCTCATCAGGGCCGGACAGTCGAAGAGAACGTGAGATGTTGTCTCGTCCTCTTCTTCGCACCACCTGCATCTGGCAGAATCCACCAGCTTCAGAAGGTGGAGATGCCTCATGACGTGATAGTGTCCAGTTAAGAGTCCCACTATCGTACGTAGTTGACTTCTATTTAACAAAATGAGTCTTCTAGCCAGTCCCAGTTTTGGTCCTTCAATCAGGAGCTTGGCTTGTCTAAGCCCCTGTGTGTTCTGCCAGATCTCAGAATGGCGGGCAAGGCGCCACTCCTTGATCTCTGTTATCCCTGTTGAGGGTGCAATTGGGATGAAAGGCTCGGGTCCTATCGGTGAGTGATTTGAGCCTTCTCTAGCGAGTTGGTCCGCTAACTCATTTCCGGTTATGTCCATGTGTCCTGGGACCCAGAAAAGTTCCACCTTTCCGAGACTATTCAATGAATTGAGCGCATTACGGCATTCAAGAAGTAGTCTTGACTTGCACCATGGTGACACCAGGGCCTTTAGGGCAGCTTGGCTGTCAGAGCATATGTGAATTGGTCTGCCTTTGAGACCTGTTTCCTTAACAAAAAAGTATCACTTACATACCTATATATTTTCCATTTGGCAGAGACAATTTCATTTAATGCAAAAGTGCACATTTGGTATCATTCACTTTTTTAAACTGCATGCATTTTTACATTTAAAACTACCTTTTTATTTTCCCTTTCTACCTCTCACGGCTCCATTGTCTTTTCATTTACTGTTAGAATGTAATAAGCATGTAAGGAGAGGTACCCGTTTTGGCCTGGAGTGATCAAGCATACACTTTTCCATATTCTTTGCAATTGTGAAAAAAGTACATTGCTTTCACTGTTGAGCACAAGCTATACACATATAAAATTTACTGCGGTATTATTTTGGCATCATTAATTGGTTGATGGGGAGACTGAGTTACATCTATGCTCTACATAAAAGTTCGCTCACGCTTCTGGGTGCATATGGCTATTCTTCTTCATTTATGGGAACGATTCATCGATAAATATCTCCTATTCATGTCTAGTTGTCTTGTATGCTACCCTCTGTAGAATATGTGCGGTTTGATTTCGCGAATAAACACATGCATTCAATTTTTATATTTCAAATTATAAAAAAAGCTCATTTTTTCCCGTTTGAGAAAATTATATTTTGTACGTCATTAATAAAGAACCTTTTACGACCTTCCTAATGAGGAGCTGCCTTTATTAGGAACGCTTTGGAATATTAACTGTAGTATGACGTGAAAAACACCAACGCCGAAACTTTTAATGTTCTATCGACTGTCAAGAATGGAAGCAATGTGCTTGCGTCTTATGGTTTCTAGGAAATAGAGAGATGGATACGAATAATGGAATTGAGAAGTGAGACTACAATATGTTGAAACTTAAGCCAAGAGTGTTTGTCATCAGAAAGGCTCGCTTGACAAGAAATATAAAGTTTGATTAATCTGGTGACTTCAGCCATGCGGAAAAATATGCATCAAAAATAACATTTTTAACAGATAACAAGCCTTTGAAAAGAAAGAGGTAAAAAAAAAAGGTTGGCTTTGTTTCGGTAGGGTAGAATCAAAGATAAAGGTAAAAGAGCGGGTGTCCCTAGTCTGCGACCTAAAATTAGTATTTTTGTAATATCTAACCTGATAGTATAAATGATAGCGTATAAAGATTATATACGATAGCGTATCTTCAAAGTGGAAGCAATGTTTTATCGCTACACCTTAATATGCTAGATAAAGTAGACCAGCTGGTGCTGTCATATAGCACTTCCATTACATACGTATTTGATTTTAAATTTTCATCAAATATGTTTTTCATCTCAAATGCACTCGTCGTTTTCTCCTCAACGATATAAAGTTGTAGGTTCTTTATTTGCTTCCATTAAATTTTGATACATATTGACTGTTAATCAAAAAAAATATCCACACAGGTGGCTTTCTCGTTGACACGCTAATTGAGGGGACAAAGAGGGCTTTTTATCTTCATACATTTTGATTTAAAAACCTCGCGATAAAAAAGTGACGGAATATGAGAGTTAATACGGTGTCCGGGAAAAAAAGAATTGATTAATGCGCGCCCCAGGGAAAACATGAGGAAAAGCGTCGAAATAAAAAAATCTCGCGTTCGCCTTAATGGGGTAATTGTATCGGGGAAGCATTTTTTTTCGTCACGCGAGCGGAAAATAATCGAATTCCCCCGTCAATGATTCAATCAGAATGAGGACCAAAATTAATGGATGAAAAAAAAATGTCTTTCCCACGGAACGGCCAGTGCAGTATCCGCTCGGTGCGGAAGCATCACCCTCAGCGTTCGTATTCCCTGAAGCTGTTACTATGGCGACGAGGAGACGGGTGATTTCATTTGGATAGGCTTGCCTCGATATGTGCGAGCCGAGAATCCCTCGTTAAAAGCTAAACGAGGGAATACCATCAAGAGAGTCGCCCTGACTCGCTCGTGCAATGAACGACCTTTAATTCCCGCCCCAATTATGACACTTCCATCCTTCCCCCTCGGTTAATGGACGGACGAACTGACTGAGAGGAGGAAAAAAAAAGATACAATAGCAAATGTTTTGGGTCGTTTCGTCGAGGACAGGGCAGTTAAAACTCGATTGAACCTCCAAATAACGCGACATTTGAAGGATGCCGTTTCGGATTGCATTGCACAGACGGGAGCCATTGTCTGGGTAATTGGAGTGACCTTCGGTGAGGGAGTTGCTTGCTGACTAAGGCCACGTGCAAGAGGTTAAAGATCGCGAAAGGTTGATTCTATGACCAGAAGTGCAGGAAATGGAGGAAATCAACGCACAATCTTAACGAATGTCACAGCATCGAAACTTTAAAAAAACACGATGCTGTAACTTTTCCGTTTGCAAAATAATCTCCGACGGTTTCTTTTCAAATATGAGAAGAGCACCTATACTTAAACTTGAATGATTACGTGAGAACCTAGGATTTTCCTATTCCAATCATCCCCTACCTTCAGGTTTCAAGTCTTTTCTCTGTTTTTTCTCAGAGAGTGAATAGCTTTTTTAGGCTCTACCATAAAGAAGTGGTAAATTATCATGAAAAATGAATCAATAAGCTCAGTTTTTTAATGTGTGCAGTTGACGTTAATCGCAAAGTGATTCAGCCTCTTGATTTGCACGTTATGAACTGAGGGTTCTGTTTTAGTTTACTGCATCAGACTGTAAGTTAGTCGCCCTGAGCGGTAATTGGTAAGAAGAAATAACTTATTTACTTTTTTCTAACTCGAAAGATTTCATGGAGAGAAAATTTTTAGCCAGGGTTTGTGGGACTGGCTCTTAGTATACTGTCCCGGATTTTTTTAGGGATATCAACACATTATAAATCACCACGATGGAAATTGTCAGAATTAATTATGTTGCCACCTTTGAAATCTCGGCCACCTACCCAACAATGCCCGGAATTATCCTCGATTTCGACGCTATGATTCTGGAGTCATAATCTTTGGTGTGATATCTTTTTCATTTTTGCAGTTAGATTTAATTGAAAATGCCCAAACTCTCATTCATCACCGGTGTTATGTACGGGCTACGTTATCTTGCCGTTAAAGCACGAGAGACAGACATCATAAAACCGGGAATTAGAAAATGTTTCCTACATTTTTCCAGATTTTCCATTGTCTCAGAGTTTTACCGGGGCAGTTTTGCAATAGAAAAGTTTTTTCTCTTGAAAAAAAGTCTCTTGAAAAAAAGTCTCTTGAAAAGTTTTGAGGCCATGTTACTTTTCACTTACAATTATGAAATTATCATCCAAGACGATATTTATTTATTCGCGCTTGGAACTTGCATATTTCTCCATAAGAAACGATGATATATTAACCATTGGGGTACCTCAGATGCTTATTAAATGAAAGTCATCTGTGCATAAATAATATACTGTCAGCCCTATATTTCCATTCAGCAAGTTTAGCGGCGATTTTAAGGGAAGACGGAAGTTAATTTATCATCTTTTGAAAATTGAGTATTCACGTAGGAGATGACGAAATAGGTGGTCGAAAGAGGTGATGAGGGACGAGGGGTTGGTAAGCCTGAGAGGAGAAGAAAGCGAATAAGCTTTATCGAAGAGACGAGGAAAGTTTGGATGTATGCTCATTTGAGGAACGAAATATTCAATAGGGATAAGGACTGAAATATGTAAAATTCTAGCATAGGTATTCCTCATTCCGTATAAACGCAGAACATCTCGAATCCAAACTAGCCGTATCCCCTCCGAAACATCTGAACACTACCATCTGGCGGTGTTCGAAGTCACCACCTCTGCACGGGAAATCCGACGGTGATGGTACCACGCCTATTCCATCCATCCCCTGCCGAAGAACTATTACAGGACTCTGGAACGCTAAATGCGCGTTTAGCTCAAACAGATGAGAGGATTTCACGCGGCTATAAACGGAGGACCAGACAGCCGATCGGCACTTTTTTCCATTTGTCTTCCTTATCTGGCCATTACACCGACATGCATAATTGGGACTGGAGATGAATTATCCGCCATTTAGAGTCTTAAAGCCGGATTTCATTTTAATCTACGCCTAACGGCTCTCCAAAATCCCTTCAAATGAGAGGCATTTTTATTTAAACCTTTGGATTCCATTATTTTAAAGATATTCATCGTTGAAGTTTGGAATCAGGGCGCTGGATGGGAGGGTAAGCATTATTTTCTTTCTTTTGGACATCAATGCGTGTGCTCACGAAAATATGCCGTTTCCGTGAATCTAAGTTCTGATACACTGATCCAGTAACACTGGAAATAGCGAACGCTTTAGTTAACGAAACTTCAGTATTGTAGAATCTTTTAAGGGAGGTGCTAATTTAAATCCATGGAAACGTTTATTTTGTTGGAATGATGTTTTCCTTTGGGACAATTCTTAAGGGCCTTTGATTAATATTCAAGTTTTCAACATTCTCTAGGATGTATTGCATTTTAGACTAGTTTCATTGCGGAAATCGATTTTCCAATAGATTGGTTCTCTATGGCAGATCTACTAACAGTTTATCTATCTATTTACGTTTGCCTGCTATGACTTTTAAATAATTTCTGGCTGGTTGTTGCAATCGGTAAATATAGGTGCGCCAGATTTAGTATTTAAAATGAAAGTAAATAGTCAACGAGAAAGAAAAGCGTGCGTCGTAACTTTTAAGAATCTTGAAGAAAATTTAAACTATTTTCTTTGAAACTGAATGATTGTATGAATTATGAAAATTTGTTACAAACTCTAAATATTAAATAGATTTTAAGTAATATGTCGTAGTTCAAATAAAATTTTGACTTCAACGTTACCCAGTGCTTGTTAATATTTTATGTAATACACTAAAAATTATTATATGTATTTTTTGAAACGCGATACACTCACATTACGTTTATTTCCAGTCTTTACGTCGGAGTTCGAGCTCTAGTCGCGGAATTAGCGTAGAATATAGGGGATATTCTTAGTCAAAAACCTTATTAATTAATTTAATACAATTTGCATATTTTCTTATAATAGTAAATGTCGATATTTCCCTTTTAAATGTTTAATAATTCAATTTAACCAGCTTTGAAGTGTGGAATTTTCTAATGATAGATTGCATTTGACTGAAGGTGAATAGCGGTGAAAAATGAAGTAAAATTTGTCGTTTTATAAGTTTTCCCTGTGATAAATAAGTAATTATTTTAATTTTTTATTTATTTTTTATTTTTTTTTAAATTTTTATTATTAATTTTTTTAATTAATTAATTATTATTATTTTTTTTTTCATTTTTTTATTATTAAAATTTAATAATAAAATAATAATAATAATATAATAAATTATAAAAATATTATAATTTAATATATAATTATAAATTGATAAAAATTAAATTAATTAATTTAATTAATTTATAAAATAAATAATAAAAAAATTTAAAAAAATAAATAATAAAAAATTAATTTAAAAAATTAAATAACTTTTAAAAATATATAAAAAATTGATTTAAAAAATTTAATTAATTAACAATTTCTTCTGAGATACTATACTAGCACACTGCACGAGTAAAATATTCATGGTGTGAATAGTTACGACGACAAATGTTTATCTCTACCAATTTGGTGTTTCTGCCAGAGGCTTGGTGTATCTGCTGATTCGATAAATGAATCAAATGCAACCTTGTGCAAAGGTTTTGCTACAATGTATTCAAACATATAATTGAAACAGTTAGTTATAAAAAAAGATTACCCAGGTCTTTAACACCGATTATGCCTTAATGATTGAGATTTTTATGGGAGTAGGTCCCTTATTCCATATCACTGGTACGTAAAGAACAATTTTTTAGGGCCTTATTTTCGACTCTTGAAGTATGATCGTAATTCCCATGCAATGAGTCATATACATAAATGTTCATTGTTCATTCAGAGATGCGAATTTTCCGCGCAAAGTTAGCATCAAAACCTTAGGCTGTTTTAATGATGAAAATAATTGAATTTTTCACTAATGTAGATTGCAGTAAATTTTTCCCACGATGGAATATTTTCATCAGTAAACGATAACTAATAGTACTGACGCTGAAAGAATGCTTAAGTCACGACGCCAATATGCTTATATACAAACTATATTACAGCGGTTAAAGCAGATTCTATCCAGGTATACAAAGTTCAGGCCAGTTGACACGATGGTCACCCGTTCGAATCCTATGTCGGACTTAAATGATGTGCAAGACGGTGGGTAGGTGTAATTTAAACGATTTATTATTTAGAAGTAGATACATCTGGAAACCTAGTTCTATACCTTTGTTAATAATAATGACCAAAGATAGCACAAAATAATATCTTGGTCATTTAACCTTGTCGACATAGTACATTGTTATTCCATTGTGAGATAATGTTGAAGTTAATAATTGCAGGGATGAAACGGAATCCGGAGAAACGAAATAGATAGGTGGATAAATTTATTGCTCCACTTAAAAAACATCTCAGAAAAAAGTTTTGTAATACAACTGTGGGGCTTTAGGTAGATTCAGTGGTTTTCACCAGCGTAAAACCTACCAGCACTTATTAATGTGTTCAAAATATATCATTGAAAAATATAGCAATCGATTTTTTGACAAGACATGAGCGAAAAATGGAGAATAAACCAATAAACGAGAGCATACAAGGATAAAAATTAGCTGCTTACAATGTTTTAAGAATGTTAGAAATCTAACAGTGGCAAAACAAATTACAGTACAACTTTCATCCAATACACAACCATGAAATAGTAATAAAACTTTTATAGCATTATGAGATGATAGCAAATCTCTTACCTGTTTAGAAAAAAATACACTTAATCTTTACTTTCTTAATTTTACTCGATAAATTTTTAAAAGTTTATGGCCCAATGAACAAAAAAGACCTTTTAAATAATGAGAGATTTGGCTTTGGAATATGAAATTCAATGCTTTTGCGTTTCAACATTATAAATGGTTACTATGCAAAAATATTTATTTGATAATTTGTTAATATCATTGCGGTACATCGATCTTTAAAGTCTTTTCTGATGGAGAATATGAATAATTGGATTACGTAACATTCGTGATTAATTAGTTATCCTAGATAGTTGATAATAATCAACCCAGTTGAGTGTTTAATGGATAGCTTCTCCCTCGTTATTTTGTCCTAAAACTATTATGATCCAGGAAATTGGCAGCAGATCTTCATTTCCATCTTTTCCCATTTCTTGCCTTTATTTCATCTCTATTGCATGGCTGGTGTCCTTCACCATCTGCTACAAGCCCCAGTGACGACTGGCAGAATATATGGTACTAGCTGACCCGTGCGAATTTTTCGCACAGTATGCAGCTTCTTCCTGTTTCTTTCTTCTTTCTTCCTGTCTTTCTACTTGTCGAATATTTCGCACAGTATGCAGTTTCTTCCTGTTCCTTCCTTCTTTCTTCCTGTTCTTCTACCTGTCGAATATTTCGCACAGTATGCAGTTTCTTCCTGTTCCTTCCTTCTTTCTTCCTGTCTTTCTACTTGTCGAATATTTCGCACAGTATGCAGTTTCTTCCTGTTCCTTCCTTCTTTCTTCCTGTTCTTCTACCTGTCGAATATTTCGCACAGTATGCAGCTTCTTCCTGTTCCTTCCTACATTCTTCCTGCTTTTCTACCTGTCGAATATTTCGCACAGTATGCAGCTTCTTCCTGTTCCTTCCTACATTCTTCCTGCTTTTCTACCTGTCGAATATTTCGCACAGTATGCAGCTTCTTCCTGTTCCTTCCTACATTCTTCCTGCTTTTCTACCTGTCGAATATTTTGCACAGTATGCAGCTTCTTCCTGTTCCTTCCTTCTTTCTTCCTGTTCTTCTACCTGTCGAATATTTCGCATAGTATGCAGCTTCTTCCTGTTTCTTCCTTCTTTCTTCCTGCTTTTCTACCTGTCGAATATTTCGCACAGTATGTAGCTTCTTCCTGTTTCTTCCTTCTTTCTTCCTGCTTTTCTACCTGTCGAATATTTCGCACAGTATGCAGCTTCTTCCTGTTTCTTCCTTCTTTCTTCCTGTTCTTCTACCTGTCGAATATTTTGCACAGTATGCAGCTTCTTCCTGTTCCTTCCTTCTTTCTTCCTGTTCTTCTAACTCTTTCTTCCCATGGACAATTGATGTTATTTATGTTTGTGTCAAAGATACATAACATTAACGTAAACGGTCACACTGATTACATGTAGAATGCAAACAATCTAACAAAACGATGTGTTAATAGATGGCGCCTCCTACAGTATTTTAGGCACCGAACCATAGCCAACATATTAGTTGATTATATTGTCAACAAATGGCGTTACGTCATTTTTAACAAAAAATTTATTTTAATTTTTTAACAAAAACTTTAATCTTAAACCATTTATCTATTTTTCGTCAATAGCGGGGGACATAAGCTTTAAAACGATACTTGAATAATTAATTTTGATGAAGAATTATGGTAGTTATGGCGTTGCGACAAGGAAACACCTTTGAAAAATAATATATATAAGATGTTATATATAACAATAACGAGAGATTGCTACATTGGTAATTATTTTCATACTCACCACCAATGTTGTGTTTTCTAACATCAAAGAGAGATTATGCCTCTTTTGAATGGATTATTGGACTTTTCACTCATCGTCTTTAAAAAATAAAAATTATTTCTGATGCCAGAAATATCTATTTTGTCGGTGATTAAAAACGATAAACATGAATCAATTTCAACTTAAAATCACATTGATGTGTCAAAGAGCCTAAAAAAAAAGTTTTTGAAAAATTCCATTGCCATTGTCCTTCGTTCAACATCTTCGAAACACTTTAAGAATGACCACTATATTAGTGACCGTTTCAAAATCATCCATTCTTTTTTCCTGCCTTTTGGTAATTTACTTCAGTGTATTTACTGTATCCCGAGAGTATTATCTGTTCCAATTCCTTTTAAGAATTCCAGGTGAACACTCAGTTGCTGAAACAGTGACAATCAACTGATATCCAAACCGTCGTAAGTGACAGTTTTAAACTACTTAAAAAGGTACTTAGCCAAATGGAATGTAATTATCAAGATATTCTTATATATTTGACTTAACACAATGGATTTACTTTCTTGACGCAGCAGTACCCCCTAAATCTCCTTTCTGTCGTACGTTTTTTCCTATTTCACTATCGCTTTTCATCTGTTTTTTCTCTCCGTCCTCACGCAGAAATTGGAGCGAAGTCTGTCTGAAACTGGAAAAGAACATTTGACCATAAGGTTTCAAAATAATGTATATCTTCAGAGGGAACGCTTTCTCATCACTGAGTGGTCGCCATGCTTCCGTTTATGCAAGTTTAGCTGGAGCGCCAATGGAAACTCAGCCGATTAAACGTCATATCATAGGAACAGTTTTGAGTTCGGTGCATGCATGCGTTCCCTTTGCAAATGGCAACTCATACGCTTTGAAACACTTCGCACCGTGTGTTTACGATGCCTGCCACAAAGGTGCCTTTATTCGCCGTAAACTTGCTCCTTCAGCTCCTGGTTTCCTTGGCTTTGCTGCCGTTGTACTATTGTCGCTAGGGTTACATTCTGCGCCAATGGGGTCCCGTTTCACAATTGTGCAGCTAAACTGCAATGGCGCTCCTGGTGCTATATTTCCCGCTCACCCAAATGAAACCTATGGCGATGAAGGGAGCAATTAATCTGCCGGTACGTCACATCAAGGAGTATTACACTAAAATTATCCTCGTTCGGAAGCGTGTATTTCATGGCCTTACGTTTTTCAAAGCACCAAAATATAGTTGTCAAAATGAAGTGGAAAAATATTGGATAAATTATCAAAATGTATTCATGCGAATATGTTACAGATCAAGGAAAAAAAACTCCGTAATGGTTCTACAAAACCATTTTACCGAAATTGCCTCACGCATCAAATCGATTGAACATTATTTAAGTCCCTAAACTTCAACTTTGCACAAATATAAATTCTTGCCATCTACTCTGTTATTTTCAGCCATTATCAATACTTCCATGAGATAGTAACCCGTCATTCTGATTTTTTTTCTCTCTCTGTTTACAGCTTGAACTGATTCTATCAATTGATAATTAGAATTGATCACATAGTGTGATAATGTGGTTTTTATCTAAGAAATATAAAGTACAGCAGAGAAATTAGCTCTTTTGTAATCATTCTCATTAAAACTGAGTAATATTAGGAGAAATGTTTTCGTAGCCTGCGTGGTTCCATAACGGCATTCAGGGTACTTGATAGGAGAAAAACGAGACAATCGTAGCGTACTTAAAGTATTTCTTGAATGCGCTTTCCAAAATAGCACATAGTGCAGAAGCCGATGGCAGCCACGAGATCGATTAGCAAGAAATCAAACTGGAACCCTTCTTTTGCTACTTAACCACTGTTAATGAACCACACAGACATTTTCCTGACGGAGCATTCAACTTCTTTGCATAATTGCAAAAGTTGTGCTGCCTTATCATTTCTTCAGCTCAAACCAAAAACTTTAAAAGTGCTGAGAATAGTTTTTACGTTTATCTTTTGCGCCCACATGGAGCAATCGGTGGGTAGATTTTTCACTCGATTTTTAAAAGACGCGGATTTTAATTGCATTAATATATTTCAGTTGCGTTAATTAAACTCGTGAAATCATATTTTCTCTGCCAGCCTGTAACTTCTCTCCCACTCAAATTAAGCCTTTTTTAACATCCATTGTCTTGATCTTAATCCACCTAAGACCCAAATTTCATATTATTTCTCATTGCAAGAGCATTTATGTAAATACCTTGAAGCACATTGAGTTACAGCAATAGAGCAGAAAAATGAATACTTTTGTTTAGCACTATGCATGGCTTCTCTGCTTAAATAATCCATGTGACAGGCTATTTGCCATATTTTGCAAGCTCAATATCGTTTTCCAACACTGATATGATTATGAAACTATTTCGCTCAAATTACATAAAACTTAAATTACTGTTATGGCACCGTACTTCTAGTTTATTTCTTCATCTTACTATTGATTAGTTTGAGGTCACTGTTTTAGCTTATGAATATTTTAACAGATCTTCATCCATTAGTTTTCCTGAAAACGTCATCGAACTAACTCGTAACTCTACGAGTGACTAGATCGAGTACAAATTGTGGTCGCGTAACATTTCCACCGATGCAGGAACTTTCGATTCGCATTACTGAAATAATAACTGCGCACTTTCTCACAGCCTTATCGGTCCTCTTTTGTTTCCATATTTTTACCATGTCATTCGGAAAATGTTCAGCCAACATCATTGCGGAGCTTCGAAAGGCGATTCGAACCCTCTGGTTCGAATTCCAGCTGCCCCCTCCCACCTTCAGCATTCTGCGTCTTTTCTTTTCGTTCTCCGCCTCACCGTCGAAATGAAAAAAGGCTAAACACAAACATACAAATCAACCGCGGCTTCAATAACTTTTTTTTTCCACCCGCGCGACCGAAACATGCGGGCCTCCTGCCCTTGTCTCCTGGCCACTCCCCGTCCCACGGCCCCTTATGGGGCCACCTCGACTTCCCGCCATTCCCGCCGAGCCCACTCTCGCCCCTTGGACTCCTGCATCGTGACACTCATTTCACCTCCCCCTTCCATTCCTCAAACGTCCCCTCTCCTCACCCCTCTCTCCCTTCTCCTCCTAAACATGACGACGTACCTTCCGTCCACCTCCAGAATGTTTACCATCGGACGTGTTTCTAATGAAAAATATATCACCCTTCCATTGACACAAAAAATTCAACCCCTTACCATATTACTTTCCGATATATTTGCCTAAAAATGCCAACCCTTTTACATGGGAAATGGTTCACGTATACACTCCAGGGAGACCTTATATTAAAAATGAGGCATTCCCTACACTTCGATCTCGTCAAAAAATCAACAGTATGCAGTTTGTGTGTTTTCTCAACTATTTTTTTAAAATCAATCATATTGTCACCGCAGTAAATTCTTCGGAATCACAATAAACCTTCCGTTTTGTTGGAGTTTCAAACGTACCGCGTGAAAAAAATGAGTCAAGTTAAAGACTTATATAGATATTTTCATTTGATTACTTACAATTCCTGTCATGTAAAACTATTTTATTGCACCATCAATAATGCAATATTTAATTCGTGTGTCTCACAGTTGGTGTAATCAAATTGTATATACCGAATATGGTTTCTATTATGATACGGAAACTATCTCGCTCGCACTGCCCCAAGTACCATTTTCTTGTTACGTGGAACTTACAAAACAATGCACAAATTCAATAATTAAAATACTTAGCAATATAAATAAATCTTGAAAAATGCACGCTATTTAATCAACTTTGTGGTCCTGCTAAGCCATTCGTGGCCTATCAGCTGGTGCCTTTTATAATTTTTCAGTGTGTTTATATTTAACACTGGAAAAACATTCCCTGCTAAAAAAATTCCTTTGAAGCTGTTCTGTAGAACGTAAGGAATTCTACAGAAATTGACTCTTTTTCTTCGCAACTAGTTCTTTTTCTAAGGATCTTTTCGGAACATGAGAGTTGACTCTACAGAACATTTGTTCTGTAGAGATATTTTCTGTAGAACAAAAGAACTCCTTACAAACTGTTCTGTAGGACTTCAGCAACTCTACGGAAATATATGAGGTTTCCGTTGACCCAGTTCCTTTTCTACGGACCGATATGGAGAGTCGTAGGGAATTCCACAGAACGTCCAAAGAAATTCTGCAGAACGCCCTAAGTTATTCTGTAGAACATCCTAAGGTATTCTGCAGAACGTCGTAGGGAATTCCGTAAAATGGAGTTTCAATACTTTAAGGAATATCTACAGAACTTTTCAAGAAATTCTGTAGAAGTATTTGTGAGGAAACTGTACAGAATATTTTAGCTGGGCACCTCCACAATGTTTACTATCCTACGTATTTCTTTTAAGGTTAGGTCTTTTTTTCTCAGTTTTAATCAGTTGATTCAAGTACCTTTTTTTGTTACATGAATTTTACAAAACAATGTACGAATTCAATACCTAAAATATAAAAGCAATATAATATAAATCTTGTAAAATGGACGCTATTAAATCAACTTGACAATTTTGTGGTCCTGCTAAGCCATTCGTGGCCTATCAGCAGGTGCCTTTTATAATTTTTCAGTTGTTTATTTTTATTAAGAATGAGTCGCATCCAAATTTCGATTCTCGATTCCACCGATTCTCAGGGCTATAATCGGTATCGAGAATCGATTGCCTAAAGTCGATTCCGATTCCATCGATTCCAGTTAGATGAATATTCAAATCAAATTTCATTTATCACATCATATTTGTCTCAGTGATTATGGGTTTCGAGCTATCAATTGGTACTTTTTATGTGCCTCAAAAAGCTGAGGATATATATTTGTTATTTGTTAATAAATATACCTACTTTTTGAGTGAATTAATTGTCACTGTTATTTTATTTCAGCCACTACTTGAATTTTAATAATAATATTATTATAATAATTAACTCGTTTATTGTTCTAGGAGTGAACTCCTTTGGATAATAGTCGTACGCTACTGGTATATCAACATCCCACCTGTTTTTAGGAATGAGAATCGAGAGTCTGGAATCGATTTTAAAGATCCTGAATTGGAATCGAAAAAAAGTGGAATCGACTCATCCCTAGTTTATATACAACACTAGCAAAAAATTAGCACTAAATACTATACATAAATAACACTAAATATTTTACGAAAGAATGAAACATAATATATGTGAATAACAGCCATTCCTTAGTCCTTCTCTTAACTTCCCTTAGATTCCAAAATGTTTAGATCATCACTCATATTATTGAAAAGTTTTGAAACATAAACGCTTTACTGCCTGCAACCCTTGCATATGAAATATCTTGGAACTTCGTATTCATGAACTTTTCTAAGTTCAGCATTTTGATAGTACACTCTTTTTTTTTGTATTTATCACTGAAAAAATTTTCAGAGATTAAAGTATACTGCAATAACTTTTCAACCGGTGGGATTTTTAACTCTTTAAAATAATCAGTATTCTTAATCTCTCCAGTTTCATGGAATGGATTGGATTTTATTTTTTTCAATAACCTTTTCTGATTGACTTTGATCCTTTTTAGGTTTGTTACTCCACATGTCCCCCACACAGTGTTCAAAAAGGCAGTGGTACATCATTTTATATATATACATATATATATATATATATATATATATATATATATATATATATATATATATATATATATATATATATATATATATATATATTGTTACAATGTCCTTTATGTAGTAAAACTGATACATGATATACCTAAATTTATTGTTTAATATATATATATATATATATATATATATATATATATATATATATATATATATATATATATATAACTACTTGATAATTCTTGACAAATAAAATTATTTGTCTTTAATTATCAAGCTCAAGTACTTATATTCAGCCTGCTTTATAATATATACCTGCTTTAAAATATCACAATCATATGTTATCGCATCAGAATGCCCGCGTACACGATCGTGTGAATTAATGCATCCAGTTTATTTTTAGTGGCAACATAAGTTATATGCATTGCCTTGGGCTTTTTTTCATTTATAATCATTTTATTATAATGTGACCATTTTAAAACATTATTAAAATCTCTCTGAATATTCGTCACAGTCAAATATTAAAGCCAACATGGGTCGATATAATAAAAGATTTAAGTTTCTCTTGGTGAATAGTATTAATATACTCTTCTCGGGCTCTGCACCAGGTGATTGGCTTCATGTTTGCCGACGTTTCGGAAAACGACTTGCTTTCCATTCTCAAGGCGTGTTACTCTGTCCGTGTCAGATTGTAAACCCATTCCGAACCCAACATTTTACATTCCGAAACGTCGGCAAACATGAAACCTGGTGCAGAGCCAGAGAAGAGTTTATTAATGGGTCGATATCATGACAGTGTCATACGCTGCCTCTTAATTTTTGATCTCACAACCTGAACGAGTCGAATAAGCTGCGAAGCGTGGAGTACTCCATTTGTGAGAGTTTTTTTTGCGTGACTTCATTATATGATTTAAAATCATTTGTTTTCCCGGTATCATTCCGAAAAATAAATAAACGTTTGTTTGATGAAGCACAGTCGTAATTCTACTGCGAGTTATGAAAAATGAATAATTTATACAACTTTCTATCTTCGCAATTTTACAAACACAGAATTTACAGTTTTGAATAAATGCATCTAATTATTAATGGGAATATTGTCAGGGCAAAGGAAACTCAGATACTGTAGGGTAGAAAAACTGTTATCAGAAAATAATAACAGGCACATCGAGTGGTGTTCATATTAATCATTCCCGTTGCATCAACTTAGCTAAAAAATTATTCTAATTTCTTTGAGTTTTACGGAAAAAACAGTGATTGAAATTTTTTATTTTTAATGTCACAAGTATGGGTAATAATTTGTTATGCAACCAAAATCTTATGGCATTGCCATGCGCAGAGCATAAGATAGAAAAAGTGCGGAAAATCGAAAGGCTCGTGCACTGCATTAGTGAACTTGTGCGCGGAGCTTTGACCTTATAGATGAGGCCTTCTCATGAGGCCGAGGGAAAATCGCGCTCGAACAAACAAGCAGTAAAATAAATCATTCCCCTTCAGGTTTCCGACCCTGATTTGCTTTTTGCCTTTCCGGAATCCTCATCCTCGGCAGCCCTCGTTTCTCCGATAAGCCGCTAGTAAAAGAATCGCCCAAACCTTTTCCTTATTGAGATATTTGGTTTACTCGTCACATCCTTTCGCAGAAATAGATTCCTCTGATTTAATTCATCATTCACGCGACACATTTTGGCTCAAAAATTGCGATCCATGAAGGCTATTTGGGTTTTTTTTTCTCGGTTTGAAATGAAACACGTTCTTTCATATACGTTTGAAGTAACCGTGATTGGTCTTCACAATGAAAAATGATAATTTTCCGTTCGATGTCTGCATGGTTTTATTTAATTGCCAAAAATTATCATGCCATTTAAATAAATGTCCTTCAAAGTGTATCAACCTACATTATCTTGCGCTGACGTTTATGATAATCAGTTTTCACATTCGATATACATTCCTCAGTTTCTTGTTATTTGAAATAACATTTTCGATACAGCGCTGAAAATAAAACTATGTTAAATTGACACTTGACATTAGTAATTCTAGAGAATCGTATCAAATGAGTGAGATTAGGGATAAAAGCATATTTTGATTTAACAATCGAATAATGAATGAATGAATGAATAATTTATTAACTGTCCTGGGGATATACCCCTTAAGAAAAAAAGCAATTTACATTTTTTTGAGCAACATAAAGAGCAAAATCAACAATTTGGACAGTAACATAATGAAAAAATTAAGTATGAATTAATACCATTTTACAATGCTGAATGCAAAGTTTTTTGGAAATCATATCATATTACAAATTCATCTGCATACATTTCTGTATTTACATTAATTACAACAATATGCAAAATTACAACAATATGCAAAATAATAACAACATTTATGCCCGTATTCATAGTCGTATTCCTAGGGGTTACCTGGGTATCCCCTAGCCAGGTAACACCTAGGGGTCCCCTACGCTGAGCGATTCATAAACCTTACCTGGGTAACACTCAGCCAGGGGACGCCTGGGTATGAGATTTGGCAACAATCCCATGCAAAAATAAATATGAACGGTTCCGCTGAATGGTTCCTTATGTTTTCGATCCTCATTTTTCACTGTACCAAGCAAGCTATAAACAAGAATACAGTATACTGTTACAAAATGTTGATGAAAAATGATTGAAGGAATATGAGAGAATGCTTAGAATATTAATTGAATATTTATGTAATATGAATGGTGAGGAATATGAGATTGCTTTAGTGAGTACCCGTGTTTGTAAACAGAAGACGTTGCTATGGAAAGTTGTTGATATTATCGTGTCCTGCCATTAATACAATAATATCAATTCATCCCACGCGTAGGCAGCAGTACTGCGTTAGGGGAGCTTTGGGTAAGCTTCATGCCTTACCCAGGAAATCGACGGCCTGGGGGAGGGTTAGGGGACTACAGTCCCTTGGGTAACGACTATAAATACGACCCTTAGTGGTCAGAAAGTAACATATTATAATATTTCATCTTAAAACTAGCAACAGAAGAATAATTTTTCATGTTTTTGGGCAGGGTGTTCCAGAGATGACACGCAGTGACCAAGAAATAATTTTGGAACTTCGTTGTGCGGTGACTAGGAAAGTAAAGATACTCAGGATCACATCTAGTGCACATATCCCTAGTGGAAGGTTTCACGGAAAACATGCCGAATAAATATTCAGGGGATTTTTCTTGAAATAAGCAATGCAAGTAGAATCCGAGGAAATATTTCCTTCGGGCTTTAACATCGAGCCATCTAAGTTCATTGTAGTAGGGGGTCATGTGGACATCTCTGCGAAGTTTAAAAATAAACCTAATGCATGAATTTAGAGCACGGTGCAGTGTGGTGTTATCTTCTTCATTTAAGTCGTTGTAAACTAGACAACAGTAATCAATAACGGGAAAAACCAACGATGAAATGAGCATTTTCCTAGTGTCTTGAGGAAGAAACTTAGAATGCACTTTAAGTTGATATAGAATGGTGTTGATTTTACGATTTAATTTAATTTAATGAGAATGCGGTTGTGTGGGATCGATTGCTAATATTTCATATTGCTGATTAAATGTATTCGTTTGACATTCCCTTCTTTTCATGCAACATCAGGGACAGGGAAAATTAATTGACCCTATGAGAGCGGTGGATTAAAAAATTGGCCATCGTGGAAGTTAATTTAACCGAATCGGGTGAGATATGCTGCAGTGGTATGTTGAGGAATTGAATTTATGGTATTTTTTTATCTTGAACTAATGACATTATTGGGTCTCACTTTCCAGCACGAAAATTAAAGTACTGTCTTTGAGCATTCTAATCAAGGCAAATCAATCCGGAAAGACTAAGGGCTGTATTCATAGTCGTTACCTGGGTGTCCCCCAGGTATGGGGGAGCCCCTTGGCTCAGAAATAGTATTCATAGTCGTTACCCAAGGGACTGTTGTCCCCTAACCATCCCCCAGGCCGTCGATTTCTTGGGTAAGGCATGAAGCTTACCCATAGCTCCCCTAACGCAGTACTGCTGCCCACGCGTGGGATGAATTGATACTACTGTACTATTGGCAGAACACAATAATATCAACAACTTTCCATAGTAACGTTTTCTGTTTACAAACACGGGTACTCAATGAACCAATCTCATATTCCTCACCATTCATATTACATAAATATTCAATTAATATTGTAAACATTCTCTCATATTCCTTCAATCATTTTTCATCAACATTTTGTAAAAGTATACTGTATTATTGTTTATAGCGTGCTTGGTTACGGTGAGAAATGAGCATAGAAAACATCGAGAACCATTCAGCGAAACCGTTCATAAGTATTTTTGCATGGGATTGTTGCCAAATCTCTTACTCAGGCGTCCTCTGGCTGGGTGTTACCCAGGTAAGGTTTATGAATCGCTCAGCGTAGGTGACCCCTAGGTGTTACCTGGCTAGGGGATATCCAGGTAACCCCTAGGAATACGACTATGAATACGGGCATAATTCCCGTATTTATAGTCGTATTCCTAGGGGTTACCTGGATATCCCCGGGTAACACCTAGGGGTCCCCTAAGCTGAGCGATTCATAAACCTTACCTGGGTAACACCCAGCCAGGGGACGCATGGGTAAGCGATTTGGCAACAATCCCGCGGAAAAATACATACGAACGGCTCCGTTGAATGGTTCTCGATGTTTTCAATGCTCATTTTTCACCGTAACCAAGCACGTTATAAACAATAATATGGCATACTGTTAGACGATATTGATGAAAAATGATTGGAGGAATATGAAAGAATGTTTACAATATTACTTAAATGTCTTATGTAATATGGATGGTGAGTAATACGAGGGTGGTTCAATAAGTACCCGTGTTTGTAAACAGAAGACGTTACTAAGGAGAGTTGTTGATATTATCGCGTACTGCCATGAGTACAGTAGTACTAATTCGTCCCACGCGTTGGCAGCAGTACTGCATTAGGGGAGCTTTGGGTAGGCTTCTTGCCTCACCCAGGAAATTGACGGCCTGGGGGAGAGTTAGGGGACCACAGTCCCCTGGATAACGACTATGAATACCATTTCTGAGCCAAGGGGTTCCCCCACACCTGAGGGACACCCAGGTAACGACTATGAATACGGCCCTAAATGCCAGCCAAAAATTTTTCAATCTTCCCCACATTTTTAATTTAGTATGAAATGCGGTATAATTAAAAAGTACCGGGGGACCGACCTTTGCTCAGTACACTGTTAATATAATTCCTAATTCATGAAGAACCGACGAGGGAAACATCCACGTGAGTCAGATACTATCATCATTTCGTTATAAATGTTGGTATCATTTTTAGAGTTATTTACATAACAGCTCGTTGCCATAATAGTTTCGTTGTGATATATTTTTGAAATCGGAGAAAAAGTTACAATTATTATATCAATGAAAACGTAATTTTTAATCGGAAACGAAGTGTATAACAAAATCGACCGCAAGAATTAAATAATTCATTATTTTTGCCATCCGATAGTGAATAGGTGGACCCTATATCTTGATTGCAAGTCATTAAAAGAAGCAAAAAAAATTACCTTTACATTTATTCTGAGTACAATAGGGGCCTTGGGGCCTTTGCAGCCCTGAGGCCTTTAGAGCAATGAATTACTCGTACCCGAAAACCCTATCATACCGACTTTCAAGAGAATCGGTTCGGTAATTTTTGATAAAATTTTTTGTATACCTATGTAAGTATAAACATATATACAATAATTGCTCGTTTAATAGTATAAGATATACCTGGTCAAAAATCCAAGTATTTCATCGATTTATTCTCATCGTTTACTCGATCGTTTTATGAGTATGAAGTAAAAAATGTGGTGCAGGTAGTATAACAGAGCTAATTACGAGGAACCATAGTTTCTAGGTATGTAACAACTATAGTCTAGCATTAAGCAGTAGCAATGATAGACTTTTATGAATACATTCACTGTCTTAAAGAGTCCCAATGGATAGGACTCTTCCCAACAACACATTTAAGCCTCCATGCCAATTTCCATAGCTGAATAGGCCAATGGCTTTAGCTATTCACTTCAAGCCAAGCGCGCACAGGGCTCGTTCGCCGTATCACGACATTTCGTCCACAATGATGGCATCAGTGACGCGTTTGAAATGAACGAGTTCACTGAGTCACGCTTCACGTAGCAATGCTGTTCTATTCCCAAAGTTATTCGAACGAGTACCCCCTCCATATGCCTATGAGGTACCAGCAAACCGTGAAGAAATCGCAAATCCAGTGAGACGAGACGCCACGTAATAGGAAAACAAAAACTAAACGGCCGGCAGCGAAGCGGGCCTCTGAATGCGCATTGCCTCTGCTCCCTTGCTCCCCCATGCGTGCTTACGTCACGATTCGGTTGCATGGCAGCGCGGCATCTGCATTCAACCTCATTCTGCTTCTGCTCCCTTCCGTGTGAACTCGCGCGCCAATTAATTCTCCGAAACGCCGTCTGGAGCGCTGCGCGCGTCCCTCAATCAAAATCTCAGCGATATGAAGGGCGTATGCATTAGCTGAAGAGGACGATAATATTCCTGAAAATGGGTCACTGTTTTCATGTCCTAACCCATTGTGACGCTTGTATCTTTCGTTTTACATGTTTTTTCTTATCTGTGGCAGTAGGTGTACAGCATGTAAAATTATATTCCAGCGAAAACTGACGGTTGTTTTTGCCCTAGTCGCAGGAAAAATATTTTTCAGTGTGACAGGAAATGTTTTTACTGTTTCGCGAGTTTCTGAATATGAAGAAGTTATTTAAATGAAATCACCAAACGAGGCAGTGTCCTTTGTTTATATTTTTGTCCTATTTTAAACTAACGTTCCTAGAGTATAAAGGCAGTGAATGGAAATGAAGTTTTCTGGTTAAAGTGATTTTTTTTTCCTTTTTGATTCCAGCATATCTACTTTTCATTATTATCTGCAAAACGCACTACTCCTTTTGAGACGTTTTCCAGCTTCAATTATGGTGCCTGATTTAATTTTAAAAATGTGTCAGTTCTAGGTTGGACTGTGGTTTCAATTCCGCCTCCGTATTTGTTGTGGCCTTGAATGACGATTTTGAAGGCATTAAGGATAGAGAAGAGAAGAAGAGTCAATGAATGAAACAGGGCCGAGAAAACGGGTTTAGTTGTTTTGTTGAGCACAGAGACGTGAAGTCCTACTCGATACTTAACTGTGGATAATATTGTAACACAACGCGGGCCTCCATATTCTTTTCCCACCGCGTGGGAGAAATAACAATTAAACACCCACCATGTTTAACTTTTCGCGGTGAAACAGTAGGGAAACGGAGGGCAGAGCCAAAGCCGACAATGAAGAATTGGGGAGGGGGACGAATAGAAAAGCACGAGCGAGGATTGACAGCAGAGTTCTTGAAGGGAACGGACGTGTGGTGGGGATTCTGTGCCATATTCCGGAGGAAGCGGACATTCAGCCGCGATACTGGGGCCAGAGAGAGAGAGACCCTGATACAGGACTACCATTCGTGCAGATGCTGTGATCACATTACGCCAGGACTACGGGTTCCGGAGGCTGTAAAGCTAGAGTGACACCAGCCACGTATCAACCTGTATTGTCAACAAGAGCGTAAATATGGACTTTAATTCTGTATTTTAAATAAGCCATACAAACCCAGTTTGGTACAACCCGGATTAGAGGTTGATGCTAGTTTTGTTTTATTTACATTGGAGTAATGAATGTTTAAAGAAGATATATGGCTAAATTCAAAGAAGTTGATTATCATAAAATGTTTAAAGATAAGTAAATCATTTGAAGTAACTGTATGAGGTGCAGAATATTACAATTGTCTGGGTCATGACCTTAAGTTAAAGGTAAAGATATTATATACTTTGTTTGTGTGTGTCTTTATTCAATGATATGATTTTGTCTGATCAATTAAATTGCTAGTTATCACGTATCGCATGTTGTTTTGTGTTTCTCATGTTATCTACCGCAGAGAAGGCTGGGGAAATTGCAAAAGGTAGGAGACCGTGGTTAATTTATCTCACATTTATTTTCCATTTTGATACTCACCACGTGGGCATTTTGAGTTAACGATAATAGAGATTGTTTCCATTTCCAACCCACAACGTGGGGCTGTCGGGTTGCATTGTTAATATTTTACAATATATATGTTTATTATAACACCTTAACATCTGATATATCGTGGGGATTACACACACAGAACATATTAGGCGCTGCATTAAAGGAACTAGGTTTTGTTAAACGTATAATAGGAAGGTCCTCGGATGAAAACGTAAAAGAGAGATGCTACTTCGCTCTGGTTAGGCCACACCTCGAATACGCCGCGAGCGTTTGGGCCCCTGATCAAATATAACATCGAAAGATTAAAAAAACTTAGTTTTCTGGCGAGAAGAGATCACAAATATAAGATAGAGCCTCCAAGGCAGCTCTCAAACACATTGAAATATTCCTTCCTGCATCGGGGGATAAGGGATTGGAATGAGTTACCCAAAGAAGTATTAGAGCCCTTCCCAAATAAGACACTGACGTTAATGACGAGATTGAGGGGAGTTGTACTAAGGTAATAACTTTGCTTATTTTTGTATTTTGGCAATGTCTTTTTTTAATTTTTACACGTATGTATATTGGTATTTTCTCGGTATCTGTGTTACCACCCGACCATATGGTCTACTTGTAGCAATTTCTTAATAATAATAACAAAAATATTTAATAAAACACAAAGGAAAGCAGCGCGCTTCGTTTAAGACTGCTGCGAGCGTATATATTGTGTCTCACAACTTTTAGAGGGATTAAGGTGGGAGCCCCTAGAGACTCGGAGGCTGCTCGCTAGACATAGATTGCTTGATAAATTCAGAACTGATATTTTTCCGAGCGACATAGAGAATATTATCATGACTCCTCACTACATCTCTAGGTCTGACAGATGCGATAAAATAAGAGAGGTACATTGCCGAACGGATAGGTACAAAAACTCGTTATTTCCACGCACAATAAGTGACCACAATAAAATTTGAGCTCTACTAAACGCACTCCTATATTACATATCACCATTTCATCTCCCAAAAACTTACACCGTTACATGGCTGGTGACCTAACAATCCATGCCACGCGCCCATTCGACGGCTCGTGGCGCAGTATGTAGATGTAGATGTACAGTACTGGCTTCGAATCTCAAAGACATGGTATTGTAAATAAAGTAACTTTGTTTTTTCACATTAATTTTATTTCAGGCGACCCGGGTTTCGACGTGGCACATCATCTTCAGGTACAATGACACAGAAGGTGAAGAATGTGTAGGCACAGCAATTTGAGGAGGAAAAGGAGAGAGATTGTGGGAGGAGAGTGGGGAGAGACAGTTGAAAGGAGAGATGGAGAGGTGTGAGAGGAATAGATCTCACCTCTTCCTCCGCCAATATGCTGTGCCTATATTTTCATCATATCTTATATATATATATATATATATATATATATATATATATATATATATATATATATATATATATATATATATATATATATATAATATTCCTCTGTACGTGTGTATGTCACTAAACTCCTCCTAAACGGCTGGACCGATTTAGATGAAATTTTTTGTGTGTGTTTAAGTGGGTCCCTGGATGGTTGAGATTCACAATTGGACCCGGTAGGCGGCGCTGCGATCGGGTTCTAGGAATTTTTTGCGATTTTTTTTTTATTTTTTTTAAATATTTTTCGCATATCAGAATATATAACCCCAAAATTCAACTGCCCCCCCCAAAAAAAAACCCAATATTTTTTAAAATGAAAAAAAAAATCATGAATAATTGACCGTTAAAAACCTTGAGTTAATGAATAATTGACCATCTGAGAATAATTTATAGTTATTTTTGTGTACCATAGGTGACGCTGATGACGAATTCTATGGTATTTGACGTACGCATCAATACATGCGTAAGTCGTCGCACTTGCGTCGTAGCTTGGTGTTGCTTTGACATTTTTATTTACGTTCCCTGTGTTTTGATATTCCATGTATCACAGTTGCGTGCATATTGAGTGTAATATTCATCTACAAAACATATTGAAATAACATTTTGAATTATAAATTAATTATACTTACACGCATGAATTACGCAAAGGGACTCAATGTAAAATGTAATTTAGTATATAGTTTATCGAAAATTCGAATATCGAAGAAGCGTTTGCTGAACCCGCGAATAGGAGGCAATCCAACGTTTGGGCAGGACAACGTCTGTCGGATCAGCTAGTTTTATATAAGGAACTGGTGACATCGAGGAATGTCAGGACAGTAGAGGTGGGAATTTCGGTTCATTTTGTAGATTCGGTTCATGGGATTTGATTCGTGGCAATGATTCGGTTCTTTAAATCGTTCATAATGAACCGAATGAACCAAATCCACGAGTGAATCTCGAATCCATGTGAATCTCGAATCCGTGTGAATCTCGAATCCATGTGAACCTCGAATCCATGTGAACCTCGAATCCAACTGAATCTCGAATCCAAGTGAATCTCGAATCCATGTGAATCCGTCGACTTACTGCATTTCAAATATTAGTGTGCAAAATAACAAACAAAAAGGTGGAATGTGATGCTCCAATTCGGAAACACAAGACATTTGACAAGGTGTTTCAAGGGTATTTAAAGGGTTCTTATTGAACGAATTGGATTTGGCGGATTCGGAGATTTGCTAGCAGAATCTTCCACACAAATCGTTCATATTGAACGATTTGGATTCGGCGGATTTGAATCTTCCATCAAATCGTTCATTTTGAACGATTCGAGTGGAAAGCGTAGATTCAATTCATTCGGTTCATGCCATTGAATCGTTCATTCTGAACGATTCATTCATGAACGACACACCTCTACTGTCGGGTCCACTAGTTTTATATAAGAAACTGGTGACATCGAGGAATGTCTGGACAGATATAAGAAAAAGATTCAGAAAATGCTTCACAT
Organism: Ceriagrion tenellum; assembly: GCA_963169105.1. Classification (NCBI taxonomy): domain Eukaryota; kingdom Metazoa; phylum Arthropoda; class Insecta; order Odonata; family Coenagrionidae; genus Ceriagrion; species Ceriagrion tenellum. The sequence continues at coordinate 121,862,503 of OY720641.1, read as the reverse complement.
GGAGTATTGTACTGTACGGATGCGAAACATGGACCTTGAAGAAGATAGAGGAAAAGTACTTGGAAAGCTTTGAGAAGTGGCTGTGGCGACGAATGGAGATAATTGGGTGGAAAGATTGGAGTTGGGAATGACGAGGTGCTGAGGAGGATTGTAGAAGAAAGGAGTATCTCGAGAGAAATTCAAAAAGAGGAAGAATAATTGGATTGGGCATATTTTAGGGAGGAATTGTGTTCAGAAATTAATTGTAGAAGGGAAAATAGAAGGGAGGAGAGGGAGAAGAAGGAGGAGGCACGGAATGCTGACAGACATCCAAAAAGGAAGGAGCTATGAAGAGATGCAGAGAGAGGCCCAGGACAGAATGCTGTGGAGGCAACACCGTTGAAACCTGCCCAAGGACAGAATCACAAAGATGATGATATTTTCATCGCCTTCTGTGTCATGTTTACCTGATGATGGCGTGCCACGTCGCAACCCGGGTCATGCAGGACAGGCCCAGGACAGACAGAATGCTGTGGAGGCGACACCGTTGAAACCTGCCCAAGGAGAGAATCACAAAGATGATGATATTTTCATCGCCTTCTGTGTTATGTTTACCTGCATCAGGTCCACGTCGCAACCCGGGTCGTCTTAAATAAAATTTATGTGGAACAGCAAATTTACTTAATTTGCAAGGTAAAGTCTATTTCATGAAGTCACGCATGAGACAGCTGAGTATATCAAGGGCATGAGATCGAATCCCGGCAATGGAGATGATTTTTCGTTGAAATACCAATCCCTCTTCTCCCCTACATTAAAGTGGGCGATGCTGGTATTGGATTTAGTAACACCTGTTAGAAACCTTGGCATTACGTTTACAAATTATCTCTCGTGTAATCATCACATAAATGAAATCTCAAATAAGGCCAACAAATCTTTATATCAGTTAAAATTTCACAAATCTCTTCTTCCCATTTTTAACCGTAAAATGCTTGTCTCAACGCTTATATGTCCCTCACTTGATTATTGCACTTTGGTCTATAATGACATCCCATTCGAATTAGAAAATACGATTCAGCGGCTCTTAAATTCTTGCGCAAGATTTGTCCTTGACCTTCGTGAAGACGAGCATATCTCCCACCATCTTCACAACTTGTCATGGCTTAAAACCTCTTCTCGGAGGAAATATTTGCTCGGGTAATTTCTCTTCACTCTTTTCTGCATTAAATATCCAGTCTATTTCTTTTCCATGTTCAAATCCAAATCATTCTCTGTGCTAACAACCACTAGAACTGACCCCTCCTACCTCTGACTTCGGACAAATACTAACCTTAAATCGTTTCTCATCTATGGTTCTAATGTATGGAATTCCTTACCGTTATCTATAAAGAATTCTTCCTCTCTGTCTGTTTTTAAGGAAAAACTATTTAATTAGTGAAGACAACTATAAAGAGCACAGTTGTCTATAATTAAAATATGTATCATATTATAGAATTGTATGTTTCCAAAATGATCTGATGGATTATTGTTTGTTATCTCTCTCTGATTGATATTATTTTTTTCATTTTTATTTACGGTGAGGGAGTTTTAAAAGTACGGCGAGTTCAAAATGAGTCAAGTTAAAGACTTATACAGATATTTTTATTAAATAACTTAGATTTGTAGTCATTGAAAAAAATATTATTACAAAATTAATATTCCAATGTATACTTCATGCTTCCTACAGCTGCTGAATGTAGAACTTAAAAATACGAATATGGTCTCCGTTATGACTTACGGAACTCTCTCGCTCAAACTTCCCTAACGTAATTTTACTCCTCGGAAAGTGTTTCCTACGAGTGAAACATAACTTCCCCACATATATATTCCATTGCAAGATTTCCTTCGACGTTTTTTATTTTTGTCAATTCATGAAAAAAATCACACACCTTCGCTGTCCTTTATATTTTACTGTAATGTCACAGCCGTACAGAGGGAATTCATCTACATCTACATAATACCCCGCGAGCCGCTGCATGGGCGTGTGGCAGGGGGTGTTTGGTCACCAGTCGCGTGAAGGTGTAAGTTTTTTTTAAGATGAAATGGTGACATGGATTATAGGAGTGTATTTTATGGAGCTCAATTTTTATTCTGGTCGCTAATTGTTCGCGGAAAGAACGAGTTTTTGTACATATATGTTCGGGTGTGTACCTCTCTTATTTTATCGCATATGTCAGACCTAGAGATGTAGTGAGGAGTCAATGACAATATTCTCTATGTCACTCTGAAAAATATCAGTTCTGAATTTATCAAGCAACCTAAGCCTAGCGTGTAACCTCCGAGTGTCTAGAGGCTCCCACCTTAATCCGTCTAAAAGTTGTAAGACATGTATGTGAGATATGTACGCTCGTAGCAGTTTTTAACGAAACGCGCTCTTTCCTTTGTATTTCATCAATTATTTTGGTTAAATCTATTTGACCAGGGTCCAAAATGCTCGCGGCGTATTTCAGGTATGGCCCAACCAAGTGCGTGGCATCTTTCTTTCACTTTTTCGTCTCAGTACCTATTTATCATAATACGAGGTGCCAATTCTTCCTCAACGTGTGCATTAGAGTCGCATTGTCACATGGATAAATACTGAAATGTAATTTCCAGTAAGGTTTATCCAAGGGGATTGCAAATTGGTTGTCGCAGGGGGTAGAAAGAGTCGCCGCTAACTCCACTGTAATGGTTGAAGCAATTCTCGACTCGTGTTGCATAAATCCTCTTTCAAATCGCTATCTCTCCCCCTCTCCACGCCACGAACTTGCAAATACCCCACACCCATCACGCCCACTTAACTCGCTTGCTTTATCTCCCTCCCTACCCCTCCTTTACCTCCCCTTTCACTTTCCCTGGCTTCTTCCCCTCCCCTCATTTCCCCTAAAGCTCTCCTCCGTTCTTTTGTTTTATTTCCCCTACTCCCTCGAAATGCGCCGACTTGCTCTCATTTCATCGTGTGCACTCTCAAAAAAAAAAGAATGAAAAAAAAACGAAAAAAAAACAAAAAAACTGTACCACTTTAACTGGATAACGCGGAGCGTTAGGTGGGTCAGGCTCCTTGCTGTGTTCGCCTAATGCTGTTCTTCTCACTCGAGCTCGGCGTTATCTCCCTCTCCTCGTTTCCCTAACTACCGCTGGCGAGATATCCCCCTCCACTTCAATCCTGTTATTCCGACTCGATTTCATTTGTTTCTTTGTTGTTTTCATTCTTTCCGGCTTGCCGATTGCGAATTTGCAGAAGTTAAGATGGGGTAAGGTTCCTGCATTATTGTTCCCTTTCAGTTTTTTTATTTTCCTTCGGAGAGATTAGGGTCTCTGAAAATATTTAGTCCTGGGTACGCTCTTTCAAAGGAGAAATAAAATTTGATTCAAGAATCATTCAATAGCCGTAAAAAAAAGAAGGGAGAAAAGGCAATACGGAAAAACGGAATCCTTTTCCTCCAATCTGAAGTTTCCCCCTAATCCACCCCCAACAGCAGTGAGACGCTTTTTTTACAATAGGAAAGTAAACCGAACGAGAGGCTATTCGTATCCATCTCGAATGTTTACAGGGGTCTTTTGTTTTGCTTAGCAAAGCTTGGGTAATGAAAGAAGCTAAATCTCTCCAGTTCTACTAGGATTCTTCTCGTGGACGGAGTCGCGGAGGACGGAAAGAACGGTTATTGAGGTCTTTTGTAAACACTGAGAACTATATTAGACCTTGGGCGATGCAATTAATTCAAAAAAAGTTCAATCCTGGGAATATTATGCTAGTGCAAAGTTTCATCATCAGTTACGTTTGGTAACTATTATATCTACTTCTATGAGCGTACATGCTTGATAATGGGTAAAGTATCGAATCTAGTATAGTGAAGATATTCCTCTATGATGAAGAAAGATATTGAAGTTTACTACGGAAACTAAATTTCATTCTCAAGTGGTACTTCTTAAAGGTTTACCTTCTTCAGGCATTAAAACATCGAAATTAGCTCACGATATTAAAAGGTGAAATCTCTGAATCTCCGAAAGGTGAAAAGGTGAAAGTGGAGACTTTATATTTAAGTGTTATTTTTCGATTACAACATGAAAGGACGTCACAGGCGAGACAAATAACAAATATCGGACACAAAAAAAAACTCGCAAAATTTTAACAATATTTTTAATTATTTTTTTTTTTTATTTCGGCAGCACACAACCGCCTTCTTCAGAGAATCATCTACTTACCTGAAAAACCGCGCCTATGACGTCCTTTTATAATACATACGTACGTACAAATATTTCTCGTTTAATAATTGTACCGCGAGACCGAATATCACTCGGTTAACTAAGTGTATGAAATATATTTAGACTAAAAAAGAAATTAATGCTATTTAAAGAAATAACTTTAGTTATTTTATCACTATGAATTCGATTGTATTTGGTTAGATTTCCTGAACGTTAATACTAATAAAAGAAGACAATCGCTCTGTTTAGTATCGTTTCACCACGGTCAACCGTGAAGCCGTGAACCGTGTATTTGCGAGTATATGCGTTGGGTCCAGGACGTTTCGACGCGGACGTTACGGCGCGGCCTTTCGGGTGCGAGGCGCATTGGCGCAGGGGCGTTTGGGCGCTAGACGTTTCGGCACAGTTACTGTTCGCTTACGTCACTCGGCTGGTAACGATGCTCTTATGATTTATTACAACGAGGTGGTATTATTAAAATTTTTTAAATAAAATTATAATTGTTACGTCAGGTATTGATCTAAGGAGTAAAAAGTCTTAAAATTTTAAAAGCACTCTTAAAATCATTATATTAAGGTCAAACATGACCTCGTTTCCTTAAATTACAGATAAATGAAAAATTTACAAAACGTTTTTTCTGTAAAAAAATTAAATGTGAGAAAAAATCTAAAGTACTACAAAAGACTACCTTGGGCATTCTGTTGATTCATTCACATTACATTTGCCCCTGCAAGCCACCTCAAGGGTGATTGTAAGGGGGTAAGTTATCACCATCATACTGTAAGTGTCAAACAGGAACACTTTTCTCTCAAATCACTTTACTTACTTCAGAAGCTCTCGAGAACACTTCTTGCTCTCCGCTCTATAAGTCAACAATCCTCCTCTCCTTTATCAACAGCCTCATGACAACCACATAAACAAAAACACAACTAAACTACAAAATAAACTTATTTAAAATATATACGTCAGACGATACAATACGCATACTCCAAAGTTCTAGTAAATTTCACCAACATGAACTATACTTTAAGTATGCTACAAATACTTTAGAAAGTACTTGTAGTGATGTATTTTGCAACTAAATTGACGAAAGTTTAGTCCTAGATACAAGAGTCGCGCAGGAAGCATAAGAAACTGGATGTTAATAATAGTATCTTGCTGATTAAAAAACGAGCAATCTAACGAGGAACGAGACTATTAGTGCATCTTATTTGCAACCCTTGATTTTTTTATCCATTTTTTTCTCTCCAAATTCTCAAGAGCAAATATTTTAAATCTTTCTCTCCCCCTTGTTTGGAATATTGATAAATGGATCACATTGACTTGACTGCCAATCTGAACTAACGCGTCGAATACTTGAAATGAAGGAGTGTACGAAATAACATGCAGCTGTGGAAAATCGTACAACGGGCAAACATGTAGATCCCTGAAATGCAGGTTGGAAGAACATCTAAGAGCAACCGAAAAGAAAAATTTTCGCCTTTCCGCAGTCGCAGAGTACGCATTTTCGGAACCTGACCACGTAATTAATTTTAACGGGTGTAAAATCATCGCCAGAGAAAATAAGTATTTCCCTCGGCTAATAAGGGAAGCTATCGAAATAGCGAAGAACACAGAGAACTTTAATAGAGACGACGGCTATCCGCTAGATTCAAGGTTTAAACGGCTCTTCCAACAATCGATTTCGAATTCCCATCCGGCCAATGAGCGCGCACCTGACTAATACCGTTAAGAAAATGATCTGCATTTCATTTAGATCTTGACGAAGCCAGCTGGAAGGCAGGCAAAACTGTTATCCCCAAAAAATGGATGGATGAGGCGAAAACCCGAAGAGAATGCGTCGAATATTCTTTCCAAGTACAATACCTCAGGGGCAATTGGTAGCGAATTCAAGAATGCGATGAGTCTTTTAGTAAAGTTGGTGGTTTCCTGCGATACTTTGTGGAATTTGCCAAACATTTTGAATGAATGGGGTAGACTTTGTTTTCCCACAATGAATTTCAATGACTTACGACCATGTTTTCCTGAGAATAACCTGATGATGACGTTAATCGTCGAAACCATGGTCGAAAGTCATTAAAACTCATTGTGGAAAAACAAAGTCTACCCTATTCATTCAAAAAGAGCCTTTTAGTTATTGTCTACCGCTAAGATCTGAGCTGACATTCTTTTCATAACTTGACTTAAGGGATATCTCGAAAATGCTGCACCCACCATCTTATTTTTATCCACAACAGACTCATCTATTGTCTTTTTTAGTTTATTTATACTATAATCTGTTATTTGATTTGTCCACGAATTTATTTTCTTGAAAGTTTTAACAACTTTCGGGTCAGAGTGTTTGGAGTTCAAGGAAAAATACTCGCATTTGAAGGGTATTCGAACGAGTCGACCTAATCGATAGCCAATGCGTTCGCTGGCCGTTGTGAAGGCTGGCAAATTGAATCTCGTGTCTGACATAGCTGTCATCCTGTCACCATATGGACTCCTTTGCTTGAGTTCGCACTGAGAATTGACCTCAGCCTTCGGGGCGCAATAACAAAGCCTAATTGCCTCCCGTTTTCCTTTTGAAGGGCGCTCTATAAAACTTGAAGCTAATATCAATCGACCTTCGTAAATGTTGGCCACGAAAGTGTCTCAGTATTACAAATCGATTACAGTGCTGTATCATTGATGGAGTCAGGTAATACTTCCAGTAATTGCCCAACTTGCAACGCGACAAAAATTTTCTACAATCTCAGCATGATGACGTGAGGAAATTTAGTAAGATGTAAAAAAAAAATTTTTTCATGAGCACAGTTGCGAATTATGGGCTCATATTCTACACGCTCGAGTCAAAAGTTTTGTACTGCTATTTTATAGTGTTTGAAATGCCCAAACATTTAATATCACCAAATGCACTGTTAGAAAAATATTTAACCAAGTTTCTGTTCTGTGTTTGAGAATCAGATATGTCTCTCTCTGGCTCTCTTATCCTCCAATCTAGCTTATCCAACCCTCACGAGGGTCATCCTCTGACACTAAAATCGTACGTCTTTAATCTCTCGCCTGTTTTTTTCCTAAATTTCGAACGTATCTCACCTCCTTAAACCCCATCCTCCCTTCATTGTAAAATAAAATACTTGAGAAGTAGTTTTTATGCGATTCAGCCTTGTTAATTACACTAAAAGTAATATAAATGCATTTGGACATGTGTGACTATCCACCATTGTTAAGAATCAGAGCGCTATCTCAGCTGGATTATTTTTTTGTCTGTTTTCCTCTCCCCTATTTTAAAAATATTAAACCATTCAACTTAATACCTTTTTATTCGAAATAATAGTCTCTTTTCTTGTTTTCTAATAAGTTCATGTATTATATGTCTTTGAATCTGCATTGCATCTGTTATTTAAAGGCGTATGGTTGCCTCTCGGATAGACCTTGTTCATATGTGTGAGTTACTATACAAAACCTTTTAGTATTTACTTCATATTACACAAATGTCTTCATAATATTCTTATGATATGGAATTTAAGTCTATCAAAACGAAGTAGGTTGATTTCTCTTGCTGTATATTCCTTCCACGTTTAGGAATTATCCTCCGAAGTATGATGGAATAGCAGAATATTTTTAAAAATTTTGCGTCATTGGTTTAGAGTTTTTTCTCTTCATTTTTCTGAATAAATTTTGGTTATTCTAATTGTTCAATTTTCGTTCCTTGTTTCCCAGTTCCAGTGACGCCTCGCCAGTTAACAAGTTTCAGATTAAACCCCGAGTTTATACGATTTAAAAACGAGTAGCCCATTGAAAAATCTTCAGTATTTCTTATTTTGTGGTAGAGCAGAAATATTGAATGTGATATTTTTTTAAATTAGATGGCAATTAAACGTCTGAGATCCGTCGTGAACTTAAGCTTGCGGACGCATCACGCGTCAGAGAATATCATCGCCATTATCATTCTGTGGATAAATTAATACTTGATTGATAAAAAGAGTCATTGTATTATTGCCATGCTCATCACATAAGCCTATTAAAAAACCATATTAGACACCCTGGTTTTCTCTCATAAAACAATGAAATGTGTGTTAACAGCTTTTTTATGCAGCCACGTAAATATAAAAGCTTCTTTACTGTCACATTTAGACTTTTAAAATGTTGATGACCCTCTATTAGCTTAAAAAATCTTCATATACTTCAAGGCTCCTTATTTTATTTGATTCACCTTGTCAAATTTTGAGAGTGGGAACAGCTGGGAAGGGCCTTATATTTTTTTCTCGCTGTAAAAGAGAAAAGTCAATGCAAACAGTTTGTGTTCCAGCCTTTCCACGCTCATGGGAAACCGCTTTGAGAAGAGGAATGATTTTAATTCTGCGGAGGAAAAGGATGCCAGAATGGTTGAGAATAGAGATGGAATTTGTCGCGTTGTCATGGTTACTCGCCCTTAACACTTTCCATATCTAATCAGTGCAGGTGAGGTTCTAACTTATTTCATATTAGTTATATTTTTGTGCAATACCACTTTCAACGATCATTGGAAACATATGCGAAATACATTTGAGCAATAAATTTCTTTACTAGTCTATCATTCCAGCAGTAGGGCCAGAACAAGGCCACAAAAATGGCATAAAAATGAAATCTAACCGTAAAAAAGTATGAAATGGTAAGGCATTTTAGGTTAAAGAGTAATAAAAAAGTTTTGAAATAGCCCATTGCATTCCTAGTAATTCTGAGGTGCTTCAGAATTCCTCTTCAGAAATACTGTGAACTCTACAAGTCACTTCAGTCAATCATAGCAAGGGAAGAGTTTTTTTTTTACAAACGCATGGCTATAAATATTCATTTTTCCATATTTGAGCTTTATTCGGACGACCTATTCAAGTGCGTGTTGCATGAGATAGTGAGCATTTTTTACCTGGCAAAATTCCCATATTCCAATTATTGAAATAAACTGAATGAATAAATGAACATTTTCATGAATGCTTTTCTGCGTTTCCGTTTAGAGAAAATTTATCATTATTATTTCCAATATTCCGAGGGTCTATCCATCATATTTTTTATTCGAAATGTCGACTCTGCCAATGGGATGTAGGAGTAAATGAAAATCTGGACGGTTTTGGGTCTTCTTATGCTTCTCCAAAACTCCTAGCGTTGAATTCTTAATGTCGATTTTTGCAGCAACCCCGTCTCAATTCACGTTTTTTCAATCAATTACCTGTTAAGTCTGGAAAAAAATTTTATATATTTATCTGCTTTATTTTTCAAGCATCCAGTGACCCGTTAACTTGCTGCGTTTTACAGAGGTGGCCTATTTGATACAAAATAACATTAACGTTTAACACGCGCCGAAAGTATTATAACCGCGTACAGAATAATTTCACGATATTGCAAGACAATTCTCATCGCAAAAACTGTTGCCAAAGGTTCAATAATAGTAGTTATATAATTAAATCCGTGCCTTGATTGTAAAAATGTAGAACCAGAAATGAAAGAACCACGATATACACGAAGCTATCTATGACGAGCAGAGGCGTTTGTTCGGCACATAGTACCCTAATAACTGTGTAGAACCCAAACGAAAGATTACATCAAAGTATTATTAGAAGACAAAAATCAAATAATACTTTAGAGAATAGAGAAATAATGGACCATAAAAGTGAAAAATCATCAAAAATCTCCGTTGCGTAGCTGACAATTTGAAAGACTGCTGTTAACTAGTGATGGGAATCATTACATTGGTATAAGCCGAGCATAACTGCCAAACGTTGATATATTCAGAAATAGTTAGCGTAGGTGCGATGATAAACTAATAAAACACCTTACGGATACAGTTATAGTTATCAATTGCTGTAGAGAGAATGGATGCATTTGCCACCATCTAAGGTGTCGACGGAGAGAACGTGCAACCGAAATTGCAGATGATATCCATATTTTGTTTGTGAATGTTTAGAAACAACATTCGTGATATACAGTATATCCAGGGAAACTTGCATGTATATCCTCTGAGAATCCGAAGTACCAGGGAAAGGAGGATGTCCTACACTACCATTCATACGACATTGAGCCCCAGTGACAGGATAACCAAACAATATACCTGGTTACACTAAACCGAATATACACTCCTGCCTATAAAAATGCACCGTTATTTACCCTTACATTTCAAAGTTGTGTGAAATTAACAGTGAAAAAATTAAATGTAAGTATAAGGAATTATAATACCCTCCTCCCTCATTCCTTATCCTTACTCACTATATATACCTATCGTCAGACATATATGGATATCGATGTTGCATTCTGCAGACCACCTCAGGGTGTTTTCACATCTCAGTGGTGTCTCACACCCTGTATATAGTGATGCCGGCTATCTAATATATGTGCGATTTGTTAAATTTGATAACGTACGTGGTTTTCTTCATGTACTCCTTTATAAGAAAAGAATCTTTATTTTTTGTGGTCGGATCTCCATCCAACCGCAAAAATTTTGTTGATGAGCGTTCTCAACCATTATTACATGGTTGAGAACGCTCATCAACAAAATATTCTCTCATCCCTTTTTAAATGCTGCATTACTGATATTTGGAGTTTTTAATTCATTAGTTTAGCAACCAGTAGGCTGCCACAGAATTTAATAATACATACAATATTAGACAACCAACAGAGGTAAACCTTTCCCAATTTTTATGCATAAATCAAGATAATGATGGCGATGACGTAGTTATGCAGAAACCGTCCAGCGTTCAAGATTCGAGGGTTAAACTTGACATCCATTGCCAGTCACAAATGCATCACAAGGGTGAAACACAGAATTTCCTCGTTTCGTCACTCTTGTTCGCCGTGATCCGAATTTTCCAGCGTTTTACGTGGAATTTCGCACGCTCAACATCGAATTGTATTTCAAAAGATCCACTGGATTTACGGGCATGAACTTCGTCTGTCTGTTTATTTTATTTTGACGGGCGCGAAAGGTTATAAAAGCAACTCCGGGGCGCGGGTCGAGAGCGTCACAACCGGAAGAACAACCGGAAAACGTTCCGTGGCCATGGGCGTAATCGCCGAAATTATAATTTTTTTCGTACGTGCTGGGGACGCGTGACTCAATGGTAGGAACACGGCTACGGGTGCCCCGATAGCCCGACTCTTTGTCACACCTTGTTAGCGTCTGCCGCACGCCGTCCTCCAAATGCTTAGGTACCTGCCAGCCGCCGAAGCTCCATCGCGCTTCCTTATCTCCATCGCAACGTCTGTTTATTATCACTCTCCTCTCAATCAATGATACACGAAAGATATCGTACGGTCTACCTTTTATTGCATAATCGTACTACACGTATTTCGACTGTCTTGCAGTCATCATCAGATACGACTACTCTTTCACATAACCAGACATGTGCATATACAGGGTGTCCCATAAATGTCACGCCACAGTGACACTGGAGCTAGGGCAGCCTAAGAGGAACCGAACCAGCCTAATATGACCTCAGTAAAAGTTGCACGGTTTTCAAGATATTGCCTAATTAAAGCTTTTTCAAAAATTTCACTTTTTTTACATTTCTAGTCCCAGAATTCACTTGAATAGCTCTCAATTTGGCTCTCTGATGGGGCTACTGCCACAAAATAACAAACAAAGCACTCTATCCATCCCATTTTTTGAAAGCCGATAAAGTTAGACAGATATAGCGGCTTTCGCGTTTCTTTTGTTTGTTCGGACCCCATGACCTCCATCCCTCTCGGGCCTCTGTTCCAGGTAGAAGTCGGCACATGAGTCACAGTTGGAAGATTAAAAGAGCGGCCCTAATGAGAACGTTAAATTATCCGATTGAATTCTGGGACTAGAAATGTAAAAAAAGTGAAATTTTTGAAAAAGCTTTAATTTGGCAATATCTCGAAAACCGTGCAACTTTTACTGAGGTCATATTAGGCTGGTTCGGTCCCTCTTAGGCTGCCCTAGCTCCAGTGTCACTGTGGCGTGACATTTATGGGACACCCTGTATATTGAGGGATACATTCGCCAAAACACAGTAGTGAGGGGGGCGATGTGGTGGGGGTAAGGAGGAAGGATAGGAGGGGAAGGCTAAAATCATAATTGGGATATGATCCTTTGTTCGTCCAAACAAATTACGTCAACTCTCCAGACCTGCGTCATACTGAGGAAGGGAAAAAAAAGACAGGTGGGAGAAAATGGAGGGTGGTTTGTCTGATGAGGTACGGTTAAGTTCAAATGTTGTTCAAAATAGGGGAATGACAAACAAATCAATTCTCATTTAACAGGTTCATTTTATTTCGTTTCCTTTTTACTATTTCCCACTGCTCCGACACATCTATGGGATTTTCGGATGAGAAAGTGAAAGAAAGGTGCTATTTCGCACTCGTCCGGCCACACCTTGAATATGCAGCGAGCATATGGGATCCGGCGGAGAAAGACCTAGTCCATGAACTTAATAAAATACAAAGGAAAGCTTCGCGATTCGTCAAAAACTGCTACGGCCGAACAGAAAGCGTTACACGGATTTTGAACGATTTAGGGTGGGAGCCGCTAGAGACTCGGAGGCTACGTGCTAGGCTAAGATTGCTTGAGCAATTGAGAATGGATATCTTTCAGAGCGACACGGAGAACATCATATTAGAACCACATTATATTTCCAGGTCCGACAGAATCGATAAAAATCAGAGGAATATTTTGCCGAACGGATAGGTATGGGAATTCGTTTTTCCCCCGAACAATTAAGGACTTAAATAAATGCTAGGCGGAAAATTTTTTTATTTTAATTTTTTATTTTTTATTAACGGCTGGTGTCCTAACACCGCCCGCTACACGCCTTTTGAGGTGGCTTGCGGGGTAGTATGTAGATGTAGATCTAGACGGTGTCCTTTATCCAGGAAACGGAGGATTTTCCGATTAAATGTGGAGTGGTGGGATTCTTCCATGAAATGTCTGGCGAAATAAGATTCGGGATCGCCGTTCGCCAAACACCTTTTGTGCTCAGACACCCTAGGTACGAAATTTCTCCCAGTTTGACCAACATACGATATCTTTTGTGTATCATTGAAAATGCTGTTCTATAACAACTCGCCTGAGGAAGTGGAATTTACTCCTCTCAATCGATTGATTGTTTTCTGCCACGGCGAAAGATCGACCACGATAGCACTGTCCCAATCAAACGCTTATCTTTATTTCCGAGATGTAAACCGTGATGTGTTGTTAAGGGAAAGCATTTAAATAAATATGCCTACTCTTCCTATCTCTTAAATCTACTTTTTACACTGCAAGTCACCACAAGGGTGTTTGGCAGGGTATGAAATTTTAGCTATATATGATAGGATATTTATTTCATTAGGATTTTATTTAGAGAGAATTTTCATTCGATATCTCTATCGTTGGCTTACCTTTTTTCCGAGGTCAAATCCGTGCCGTTTTGGAAAAGAAAAGAATTTAATTTAATGTAAACGTCCCTTATCTTTAATCTCAACTTTTCCACACTAAAAAATTTCCTCCACTCATAATACGCATTTGAGACGTAAAAATGGCAATGGCAAATGGATGCTGGCGAATAAATTCATTTTTCTGTTTTTCTATGGAACTGTGACGAGATCTCATGACCCTCAACTTGACTGAAAACGCGAAACTATTGACCTTTAAGCACAATCGCGAAATAATCGTCGAAATTGAGTGGAATCCTTTGAAGTTATCGGCGGAAATTCGATCCGAGATATGATAATTGTGTCTAAATCGACATATGATAATTTATCTATCGAGATATGATAATTTGTGTCTAAATCATCTCTAGGGATACCGGAAAGAACATTTAAATGGTGAAGCTTGAATTAACAGACAAAGTGAAACTAGTATTGCCGAGGTTCGGGTATTTTTACAGGATTTTCTCTAAGCGTTGAATAACATGATACTAAAGGAAATGGAATATATTTTGAACAGTTAAACATCGTGGGTTTCAAAAATATCTTTGTTATTTCTAGTGATTTTTATTTATTACCAACCATGGATTCGGTACTGTAAACAATATTCTAAGATAGTACATTGTGCCGAAACCATGGTCGGATGGAAATTGAAACTATTGCAATAGCCAAGTCGATGACTTTACTCAACATATTAAACATAAACATTTACACCAAGTGATGACTCAGATATTCGTTCATGTTTGCAGTGTTACTTTTGAATAGAATTTATGATATTTACGAATGACGCTCTCCTCTTCAAGGTTAGGTTATTAGTAACAAATTGCGTTAGCCGTCATTGACTTTTTTGGCAGTAATTCTGGCTAAAAATGCCTCACATTAATCTTTTCTCCTTTGTTCTGTTTTTAAAAGTTTTCACAATGAGACGCCAAAGTCTATACTCTAAACCCTTGATTAATTTTTTATGTCTTCGCATTCAGTTTCAAATGTTCTCAAAAGATTTCTCAAAAATTTAACTCAAAGTTTTCGTCGATTTTGATAAAGATAAATTCATTCATTATTGTTGGCTCTCGCTGTTCGAAAAAAGCAAGCGAGAATCATTACGATCGCCGAGAAAATCAGGCAGTGGTATTTCTTTCACAGGCAAAATTCCCTTGGTCCCTGTTATGAGACAATATTTCACAGTCAAAAATTTGCGTTAAATATTGATCAAATATGTTTGAGTATCGGTGATTGGTCGTGTGCCTGTGAGTGCCTGGATTCAGGTTACACTGTTCAGTAAATTTTGCCAGTAAATCATACTTATTCCGAATCCTTCGATCCAGTTTTTAACCAAAAATATTGATCGAGGTAAATTGGCATTGAACACCTTGCTTTACACCACCAGATTTATGGAGAGTTTCCACCGATGCTCGATACTGTAAGCCCCTCTCTTGAAATATCTAGTCAACATTCATTTCAGTAAATAATCAACATTTAAGAGGCTATATTTTAACGTTTTTCATTTGATGTTTTATAAGATGTTTTCAGAAGTACTAATCCCATTTTTCAATTTAACAATAGTGGTTCTTGTGCATTCTCACATATAGAAACAACCTGTATTTACATCTGCACCGTAAGATTCGTCGATATAATGAGTTGGTAAATTAATGAGGTCACGCAACGTAAGCCGTGTAATGGTTTTCTGTCATTACCGATGTACAGTTCAATTAAATAATTCATTTACTTGTTATTCCGTTTAACCCCGTAACACGAGAGTAAATTAATCAGTGGCATCCGTCAATTTATTCAGTTCAAGTAAAGTGTCCATTTGTTTTGTCCAACTGTCATTAAATACAAAATTAGCTAGACTTCCAATCTGGCGTTGACTTGGACAACTGATTTTCGTGTAAACGTTACGGAAAATATTTATGGCTAAAGCTGCTCGCAATAAACATATCCCGCACTAAAGTTAAGTGGTATTTAAACTAAAAAACTCAGCGGAAAAATGCAATTACCAATCTATCAAAACTCAGACTGATAGAGTATATTTGAAACCGTCATATTTTTGTTTGTCGTAATTTCAATAGACTAATCGATGCTGAAGTCGAAAGCAGCTTCATTTAGCAAAATTCTTGTGGCACATTTTTAAAATAAAGGGCGATTGTTTTTTTAAGCATTTGATTTTACAAAGTGGTCAATAATCTGGGAAAATTGTAAAATAATAAGGGTTAATCTAATTTATCATTCTGGGTTATTTTATGTAAATATTTTGGGAAGTATGAATAGGGGATTGCCGAAATATCTGATGGCTTAATTCCTGCCTGTAGTAAAATTGTTTATGAACTGTTTTTGTGGTTCTCCGGCGCATATTACTCAAATCGCCAAAATCTTACCGTGATAACGGCATCAAAGAAGTAGAATCTGTAGCCTACTACCCCGATAATCCCGCAGTGAGGAAAAAACCTTACTGTAGGTACATTTTCATGGGGGACTGAGATTCACCTTACACCTTCCTGAACCGCTGTGCATAACAAATGTTCTCAAGACTTCAAAAAAATATATTTCACTTGAGAAATTTAGGGATGTCCATTTTTCAACTCGGGATCAATCTCATTTTGCAAGACATTCATCATATCTCGGAATAAACTTAAAAATTGGACGAAATCATTTAGCGTGCTCGACCCATCCATACATTTTAAAATAATTTCCGGTCTTCGCATAATATTGTTAAAAATGTGGTTTGATCCTGGAATTTTGATAGTTTCCTTTCATTTAACGTCATTTACTATTCCCAATTCTTTCAAAAGTTGTCACTGGGAAAGTTATAAAATATAAGGTATTTATCAGCTGAAAGTGCCTCTGTTGCCTTTATTGAAATAATAATTATCATATATAGGTATTTCAGGTTAATCTTCACCAAATAATACGTGTTTCATTGGACCATGTCTTCTGTTGAAAAAATTCAGCTTCCCGTTGAAGGAGCATTGGTAATGATTTGAGAAAGTGAAGGTTAATATCTGCACGATAACAGCGGTTGAAAGATGGAGGGACTTTCTCCAAACGTTCACTTTTCATCGCGTAATTTTGTTTATTCACTCTGTGAAAGCCGATCACCGATTCAATTGCATGGAAAGATTTTTCACCTTTCCCTTTCCTTAAGATTTTTTCGAGGCACGCCATGTCATTGATTAATCATTGTGAAAACTGTGGAGTATGACTCCGTGAACTAAGAAAACGTTGCTAAGTGGCAGCACACGGTTCTCGCTTTGAAAGAAACCACGGAGATAAGCGTCGCTGGAAAAGAGTTGCAGTCTTTTTTCGGAACCAGCGATGTTCGCTCGAAATGATCAAAAAGCTCTGTTATAGTGGAATCTTGGGTTGTCTATAAGTTGAATGGATTTCTAGGCATCCCAACTCTTCACTGCCTTGAAAGTTACTAACGCAGTGACGATTCGAGTATGTGTTGATATTTCTGAAAATTTGAATGAAAGCAGAAAACTCGCTTCGAGTAATGCTTGAGTGTCCCAACGGAGAAAATTTCTGCCCAAAAAGTGAGGAGGTATTGCGTGTGGTGAAAGAAACGCATTTTTTGTAGCTAACTGTCAGAGCGCTGCGGATCAGCCATTATTCTACGGTAACGATATACCTCCAGCACTTGTCAACAAACTGTTTTCGACTTGCAGAAATTTGTTTAACTTGTCTTATATGCGGAAATTTTACGTCAAATATTTGATCGAGTTGTACGCAGTTTTAGACTCTGTCACAAACTGTAAGTATGTACAGGTGTTTCGGCTCTCGTCGCAGGATTACAACTTCCGCCCTGGTTTCAAGCTCTCGCTTATGCCCGGGGCTAGGAAGAGGTGGGAGGAAAGGATGGGAAGGGAAGGTTAGCTAGACCACAGCCCCTTCGAGGCCAACACCAATGAGGCGGATTGAGGTCAAAAGGACCTCAAGGGCCTCCGCCTCCCCGAAGTGCTCGTATTAGTTTGGTTACCCCAAACAACTGAGACGAGTGGCCGTCGGTCTCGGACCTGCCGCACATCTTTGTGGACCGAGAGAGCCCGTTGCCCAATTATTTGGGATTAGGTATCTCTCTGGCTCACTTTACGGGTTGACGCCGAGAGGTCTGCCGGAGTACGTCCTCGAGTCGGGGACCACCGGACCCATGGAGGGTCAATTCGGACCAATTCTGGTCAAAGCGTGGGTACAACCCTTCTCTCAGTAGTTCTCGTCGACCCCTTGTAAGTATGTACAGTGAGAATGCTGTTTTTTCTGCAAGAAATGGCTTAACTGAAGAATTAACATTGGATTCTGGTAGAGGTCTAGACAATTTTTACTGCCTCCTTCAACCTATTTATCCCTAGAGCTTATTATGAAGTGTATTTTATTACACTTACATAGATTCTATGTCCCGTAAATTCTCGCGACAGTTTGCAATAATGAACATAACAGCTTCGTTGCTTTCCAGTATTTTAGCAAACCTTTTTTCGGATAATTTCTTAAATTTGGAAGCAAACTGGGTATTTTCTTAAAGATGTGCTTTTTCTTGGTTATAATTACTCAATATTTACGAAATTCATAAGGGTTAACTCCATGTCCTTTCTAAAGGAAATCTTAGGATTTCCGAGCTCTTCGATATAGTACGAGAGCCATTTTCTACACATTTTTAGCTGCATTTGAGAAAGTATTTCCTCGACATGCAGTACAACGTGACTATTTACTGTTTTCTGGAGTCTGACTGCCTGAAAAAATGTGATCCGGAGGTTCTTCTCATGCACCGAAGTCCAGTATTTGTTAATTAGCGTTAAATACATTGTAATAAATCATTTGTAGCTCCTCTGCACGTTAAGTGCACTTTTTCCATGGGAAACGTGATAACTCTATTTTTGTCATTGAAAATATAATTATGACCTCAAAACTCCTGTAACATTAATGCTGATAAAATTACACATTAATATAACGTAGTGATCGCATTTGTATCATGGGAATTAGGTCTATGGGGAATTTGGCTTGTGAACTTTCAGTGTTATTTGTATAAACCCAGATATTGATTATAATTCAGTCTCAGCAAATGTGTCCTCTGATTACGGGAAAGTCTGAGGCCATATTGGAATTTTAATTATACCATTCCTCCGCTAAGCAGTCTCTCGCAGTAAACATCTTCATTGACTTCAGGGACCATTTTTATTACTAACGGTTCCATATTATCTTGGTGTGAAAATCAATGGTAATAAACGTAATGGTAACCCATCGTTGACTTTCTCGTCAGAAAACCCAGAAACCGTATGTAATATGGAAACTCAAAACTCACCACCAACAATTTAACGCACAGGTTTTATCATCACGCTATTACGTCATTATGCGGGATGAAATCATTGGGTTCCCAGACCTAGACAGATGTAATAGTCTGATTATGCACTAAATTTCAGTACTTGTTAGCTTATGTTTAATACTGTAATAAATTATTCGCGGATCATCTACTCTTTAAGTGCGCACTGAGTAAGCTGAATTATTTTTCAGCGTTTCTTCTTGATTTACGACGGTTTATCGCTGTGCATTCGGAGAAACGGTATTAATTCATTAATGAGAGCTTTCTGAACCGTGGCTATCAGTAAAACTCCCGCAAAGTTTATTTGGCACGCCCGCTTTAGTGAGCCCGCGATAAGGAAATCGGCGTGTGACTTGAAATCTCTAACACATTCCAGTTCGTCATTAATCGGGTTATCAACTGCATTAAATCAATGTCTCCTTATTGCACCATCAGTTTCATGCGCGAGCAATTTCCGCGAAGGAATGCGCGAAGATGGGTCGATCATCCGCGGCGAAATGGAGAGGCAATTAATCACGTCCCATCTTACTGTCTCCACGTGACCCAAATCCGGCGGGTTGCTAGGCGTCTCAAATTTTGTGTAATGATAAATCATTGCTGCCTGGACATTACGAAGAAAATTCTTTGCCAAACGGT
This sequence comes from Ceriagrion tenellum, assembly GCA_963169105.1. Taxonomy (NCBI): domain Eukaryota; kingdom Metazoa; phylum Arthropoda; class Insecta; order Odonata; family Coenagrionidae; genus Ceriagrion; species Ceriagrion tenellum. Next base: position 121,842,972 of record OY720641.1, on the reverse strand, counting down.
GGAGGGGATGGAAGCAGATAATGAATAAATCTCATTTCAACTCAACCCCATCTGGAGTGACCCAGATTCGACCGTTGTTGAGGCAGATCCGAAACCGTAGCGATTCCTAATACGATGATGTCATCGACCAACGCTGTTTGAACGTTTGATAAGCCGTGGGTTCTTTTTTTTCCCTCTCCTTCTCACTCCTTCGCGTTTGATGGACACCGAGGAAATCCTCGCCGAACGGCTTTGATCTCGATTTTTTTCATGGCGCGGACCAGGGAGAGTGGAATTAAAGTAGGACAAACCCTCTCCCTTCCATCTTCCTACATTGTTTTTTCTTTTATTAGACCAGTGCACCGCGCGTAGAGGGGTAAAGCAGCGGGTTGTTCGGTGACGCGCTTTCGATCGCCGAGTATAATGCACACACGCTCCGCGACAGTCATTTGTTGTCGTTCCATTTACGCCGCACCTTGGGATGGACCCCCCCTTCGTCTCACCCGCCGCGTCAAAACATCTACTAAGCGAGCTCGAGCGGAAAAAAAACGGCCAACCAGCTGATCCACGCCTCCCATCCCCGCTCTTTGATTCCGTCCGTCACTTTCACTCGCGTCGAGAGGCTCCCCCCTTAGCGGTATTGCATCGCGGAAAAAAAAAGAATGAAGAGCTGCGCTCAAGGCGGCGCCTCGGTCGTCGTTACCCGTTGCACGGACACTCAAGATCGCTTTTGTGTTCCGTTTTCGCTCGTCTCCTGTTTCACTTCTATTAGTTCTTTAATTTTTATTCCTCGCGTGACCTCAAAGTTGGCTTGAACTAGACCCACAAAACTTAATTAAAAAATAAGAATTTAATCAAAATACGCGAGTGAGCTCGCCAAGACGAATGACAGGCCTGAGGCTGAATAATGGGTTCTGAGAATCTTTGCCGTCCATTTAAGCCTCAGTTGTTTCAAGGAGGCAACCAGATTCTGAGAAATTAGTCTTTTCTCCTCTAAAAATCATTTACTTTCCATTGTCACCAGTGCAAATCCTGCAAAATCAACTCAATATGGCTGTGTGTATATGATCTGAAATAAAATATATTTACATGTCTAGATCTCCATCCTCGAAATACCGCGCAAACCTCCACCAGAGTGTTTGGCACGGAACAATACCACATCAGTCATCCATTGCTCGTCCCAGCTCAAATCAGAACCTCGTGCTTTACCCCGGATTACCATTAGGCGAGTACCAAAAAGTAGTCGGGAGAGCAATGGCAGACCATACAGAAACCAATAGACATTATTACAATGCATTACAGGTGGTTATACTTGGACTGATTAGTATTATTAATATTTTCTATTGGTGGTTACTAGAAGATATCTATTCTTGTAGAAAACAAAATTATGCATGTAATCTCCATTGAGATGATTCTGTAGCGATAGGCGTGATTAGTAACAGTAGTAAGTCAATATAAAGAAGAAGAAATGGATTTTGCCAAACAACTTTCAGTCTCGTATTCAGACAGTTCATATGTTACGGTTGACATTTTTACCTACTAAAATTTGAGATATTTTTATTGAAAAGGGTGTCAATTACCAAGTATTTTTCCATTTTATATCATACTAATAGTGGAAAAAGGTATCATAGGCTTCCAGCATCATCAAAACATTTGTAATCAATGGCATAACAGATAGGATAAATCATAAAATCTTCTTTTCACTTGAGAGAAGATATGAATTTCCACGACGGAACCTCTTCTTCTTCTTCAGTGTTCGACCCTGGGGTTGGTTTGCAGCAGAACGCCATTCCTCTCTTCTGTCTGTTTTTCTCTTCATTTCTGTGCACGTGGTGCAACCAATATCATTCACAATCTGCTGCATGAATGACATCCTTGGTCGTCCCCGGCGATTCCTTCCTTGTATAGCTCCTTCTGCTACTGTTATAACGATGTTGTCGTGTCTTGGAATGTGCCCTACGAGTTTGTCTCTTCTCGTTTGGATATGCCTCCACAGGGATCTGGTTTCTTGAACTCTTTTCAGTACCTCTTCATTCGTGACTCTATCTTTCCAGCTGAGCTTCAACATCCTTCAGTAGAGCCACATCTCCAGGGCTTCTAGCCGCCTTCTCTCTTGTTTTCTTATTACCCATGTTTTGCTCCCGTATAGGGCCACACTCCAAAAAAATGCTTTCATCATCCGTTTCCTTATTTCCAAACTAATGTTATTGCTGGTGAGTAGGTTCTTTCTAAGATAGAATGCAATTTAGGCCTGATGTATTCTCCTTACAATTTCTTTCTGGCTTCTACCATCTCTTATTATTCTGCTTCCCAAGTAGGCAAATTACTTCTAGCTTCTCTCCTCCAATCCTCATTATTGGGGGTTCATATTGTTCTTCATTACTGCTAACCTATATAATATATAATTATATATAAGACGGAACCTATATAATATATAATTATACGAAGGCTCCGGCTTTCAACTAATTGAAAGAAAAAGAAAAACGCGAAATCAAGGTAGAAATACAATGCGACTTTCACGCAGGTCTACAGCGCCATGTTGCTCATTAGTTGTCGGGTCTTTAGCGGTAACGATCGACTGGGAAACAACATGAATTGACTTCGCTGTTCTCCGGGGCCATTAAGGGTAATGAGTGCTCCCAGAGTCGATGTAGTTGTATGTGCTGGGAAGACTAAGAATAGATTCAAAGGACGAGGGGGTGAGTGACTGATGCTGCAAGAGAGGAAGGCGATAGGAGAGAGAAGAAATGGGGACAGTGATGCCAACTTTTCACTTTCTCTTTCTATTATTCCATTTGTGGTGTAGAAGCCGGTGAAATAGAGTGATCATCGTTATGGATACATGATTACACACTTGAAGCTGCTTAGCGATGCGATGAAATATACGTTAGTTCTCTAAAGCAAAATATTATTCTAATGAATACCGAACTCTAAATTAAAACTCTCTGTTGCATTGACTCAGCCACTATAAGCTACTACTACAAGACTTACTACATGCTATTCTCCTTTCCTGCATTCTCGTTGAGCAAGTATCTTGATCGCATGATGCGACCACAGTGAAGGGTTGCATCATATCATTGATAATTTTCGTAAATCGATCTTTTGGAAAAATAATTTAAAATATTCCACGGAAATGACGAGGTTTAAAATCGATATTTCTCTCACTGAGTGTGGTTTTTTTTATGACTTTCATACATCATGAGGCACCGTGTTCGATTCTGGAATAGGCCACTGTTGAACACGTTGCGCTATGCTCTCTTTTTTCTGGTTATCGGATGTGTCTTAGCGGCTGCATATCTTTGTTGGAAAAGAAATATCATTTTAACCCTGTCCAGTGAATATCAATGGGGACAAGAGCCGTCTGATGGCACAAGATTATGTGGGAAATGGTATGTTGAAGACTTTGATTGAGTTTTGATTGCTGGGTAAATGGGATTGAGGAAGTAAGGCGATGCTTGTTTTACTGTACATTGAAAAGAGATCTGGAAATCACGAGAGACCGAATAATTAGGGAATACATAATTCGGATTTTGGGAAAAGGGAATGGTTGTAAGCTTTACTCGATGGAAGTAATCCAACACGAAAGAAATAAAACAATTCCTCCCGTAAGATAAATTGGCATGACGCGGATTTCGACAATTTGTGTTTGAACTCCAGAAGATGACAAAAAGTGTGAAAAAAAATAAATCAATAGCATCTTACTGGTGGAGTAAAAAGGTTATTTAAATTATTCCGTGTTGAATGGTGGATTTCGTTCTCAAATTGCTCGTAGCCATTTTTGAACAAAGCATCCTTCTTTGATTTCATTTTTCTTTAATACGCTTAAAATCTATATTTTACTTCAAAAAAGTTAAAAAATCAACAGATGAATTCGTTTAACAGATATTATTCCAACTACGCACTATATCTCTGTAGCTGATGAAAGGAGAAAATAGGGGAGATAGGTACCAAAACTGCCGAACTGATACAGGTATAACAATTTTGACGCGCAATCCTTGACCATAGTCAAGACATTGAGATGTATTAAGGCATACCGTCAACTCACTTTACACTGTCATCAAATTTCTCTTTAAAGTCCTATTCCCTCGCATTTCAATGTCTGGCGTCCTCACGACCCCTTTCTACACCCTCCACCTCCTCTCCCCTCCCGCGGGGGGCTGTCTCGATAATTTCTTTATGCAGATGAGATGTTCAAGGGTCCTCATTGCACGTAGCATACTCGAGGTTGGAACCAAAAACAGCGATGCAGCATCTCACTTTCACTTTCTCCTCCGATGACCTTCCAATCCTAGCCTTGATACATTCACTTTCAAATGCACCTCTGCATGTTTTTCGATCGTTTCACGTGATTTTCTCTCAGGCCCGGCTCGGCTACACCACGTTAATCCTCTCCGGCATGTCTATAAAAGTGAACGGACCCGGCGAAGACCCGAAAAATGGAGAAGAAATGCTTCGTTTATATATATATATATATATATATATATATATATATATATATATATATATATATATATATATATATATATATATATATAGAAACGCCAACGAACCAACTATTTAGAGCGCTCTGTGAATATCAAGTCAAAAAATAGTGATTGTTATCATATTATATATATATGTATATATATATATATATATATATATATATATATATATATATATATATATATATATATATATATATATATATAATATGATAACAATCACTTTAGCGCTCTAAATAGTTGGTTCGTTGGCGTGAGAGTTGAGCGTCATCAATCGTATTACTCGGTTAAGGTTTACGGAGCAATTATTTTCCATGCGCAGATTTGCATAAAACTTTTCATTAGTTTAATTATGGGCAAAGGACAGATAAAAGGGAAAAAATTGCATGCTTTCCGATTTGGCTTCTCGGAAATGTAATCCTATGTTTACACGCAGTCTTATGGGACTTGACAGTCTTATGGCCCTGCAATGGCACTTGGCACACATTTCAAAATTATTCAATTATATACGTACAAAGTTTCTCCTAAACGCGATATATAACGCCTCGTGTTATATAAATGGTACCTCACAAATATCAAGGCATCATGCCCAGTAAATAAAGCACGTTTTTACACACATTTCGAATTCCGCGCCGTAAATCAAAGTCATAACAATGCCTTATTTTAGGCAAAATTTTGAAAATGTAACACTTGCATCATTGAATTTAATGCGCACACATTGATAACCAACGGGTATCTGGTTCTTGCAAGTGAAATGAGGTCCTAGAAATGTCTTCCACTTCCTTGACAAGTTATCAAATGTGCACTCATTGACTCACTCGAGAACATATTTAATCCAATATTGAAAACTCGGCTTAATCTACCTTAGCTGTAAATCTCTACTATTGGGTTCTACGGAAGAATCAGATTGTTACGCATAATGCCTTTCCGAACGACAGTCGAGGAGCGTACAGCGTGGGGAACATAGTAAGTGAGAAAATATTTAATCAAACTTTAAATACCCGGGCCTGAATCTACCTTAGCTGTAAATCTCTACTATTGGGTTCTTTGGATGAATCAGATTGTTATGTATAATGCCTTTCCAAACGTCAGTCTAGGGGTCGTAAGGCGTGGGGGAGATAATAAGGAGGGTATTTCCGCCCTCGCCTGTCCCATCGCCGAGGCTGTCCGCTAAATTCTAAATGAGCGAGGAAGGGCAAAGCAACTCCGAGCGACAAGAGGGACTTCTGTGCGTGAGAGAGAGATAGGGGCGGGGGGAGGCGGGGAAACAGGGGGTGGGGGATGTTGTATGGGTTGAGAGATGAGGTTGGGGGGGGGGGGACTGTGTGGATGGCGCGTAGAGGCGCCGCCGTTGCTGGGGGTGGGAGGGAGAGGTGGGCGGGGCGGGAGGGGGAGAGGGAAGAGGAGTGTGAAAAAGGTGTAGGTCTCGTCCTTGAGCTCCGACTCTTAAATACTCGCGATACGTTTGTCAGACAAGCATTCGTTCTCACAGAGAGCAACGAGTCGGACAAGCCCGCACCATCAGGGCTTCGGTCTGCCGCGGGTTCGGAATTCATCGCCCAAAGAGTGTTCACGAGGCCCGGATTAAACACAACCACTGCTGCATTGCCCCGAGCGGACAAAACAAAGCAAAAACAACGCGGAAAACAGGAGTTGTGGAAGCGGAACTGATCTTCGCAGTAAACGGAACGTGACCCGAATATTAGGAAGGATTAATACGTCCCGAGGAAGAGCGGCCAGCGGCAAGGGAACGAAACCAAATAAAAGTGTTATCCTGCCCCAGTCGATAAGGATTTTTGGAAGAGTTTTTTCATCGCCTGCGAACGATTTTGATCTTCGATGGGAGTCAACATGGTGGCAACGATGAAGTTCCTGGCAATTGGAGCCTTTGTGGCTTTTATCGGAGTGGCGGAGGGAGCCAGAAACAGTAAGTAAGAGATAACACGCGAGTGGTCACGACGAGTCAAATGTAAACATTCCGCGCTCCTTTTTTTTTGCGGAAACATTCGACGGGAAGATCTTCCGGTTGTTTGTTTTTTTACTAACCGATAGAGGAAGGATGGGATTAACTTAATTAATGGTTAATGGTAAGGGATGAATAACGGATTCAGAATGCTTTCTTGGTATAACTTTCCTAGAACATAGTTCTGTTAGCAGTGAGTGATGAGTATGATGCGGACATGTACGAAATATGTTCATTTCCCTCATAATATCATTAAAATCTCAGTGAATAACACAAGATAAGGTGTTAATGGTATATAATAATTATGGTTGTCTTTACGATATTTTGTGGCTGAAGAAACAATTAGGTTCATCATACAACTCGAGGTAATTGTTTTCATTACTGCGATAGTTAAATGCTGAAGAAAGTAAAAAAAAAATTCATTACAATTTCATCTCTTCAGTGTGTATTGAATAATGTGCCTCCAATGTTTAATCTGGCTGTCCATAACGTTCTAATTAAGGTAGGCTTCATCCTAGATTGACGAAGCGGGTAAACAGTGAGCCCACACCTAGTGGCTGTCAACTCAATAGATATTGCATAGCAGAAAAAAATCCAGATCCACCTGTTGTTTGAAAGTCATCTCCCGATTGTGAAAATGTATTAAGCAGAGAGTTCATTCCCGACCCTGTGGGGCATCGATCGAGAACAGGGGGGGGGAGGATTTGAGGCGAGTATCGCTTCCGTAGGTGAGAAACACGAGGAGACAGTCGCATTTCGCTGAAACCCTTTGTCCCAGTTCACTCTCGTTCCCTGAATTGTTTCGCGCGCAAAAATAATCTCGCAGGCAACAAACACAACACTATTGCTTAGCGTCGATGCGGAGTGGTGACTTAATCGTCAACTCCCCCGGTATTACTACCTCTCGTGGCGCTTATAGTAAATCTCTTTAAAGCCACTCTACCCATAAACATGACACACTTTCAAATCGGAACGAAATTTATCTCTCAGTCAGCATTCATTTCGTTCCGTAGTACGTCAATCAAACTGGACGCGTGCAGGTGAGGGAGAGAAAAAAATGTGACACCCTCTGGATGCGAGGGCGAACAATCGAACCACGGCGCATCAAGCCCAAAACGACAGTCGCCTTGCCCGATATATCGATCTCGACGGCAGATGTCCCACTTCAATCAGTGAAATCGTTCTCCCTCCACTAAAATAGACTATATTATGTCAAGGTTGATCCGGATGCAATCTCGGTGTCGTAATCTCTTGTTGAGTTTTTTTTGAGTACGTCCTGTTGAAAAAATCATTAGATAGATTAATTAGACGGGGCAAGGCAGGTAATTATTTTCGGTAGCCGTTTACGACAAGGACACGTGGGTAGTGGGTCCTTGGCAGAGGGATTCGGTTAGGTCACGCGTGGAGTATCGGTGCCGTTTAAAAATCGTCTCTCCGACCTTTTATGTCAATGTGACACTGGCGCTATTAAACATTACCTATTTGTTGCCCCATTGTGAACGACGTTAGTGGTTAATTTACAAATATTCTCTCATCCATTGTCTCCGAAATATTAACAATGAATTCCGAAGAAGATTATAAGGATCGTGATGCTTTACGGTTTTGTTCAGTGATTTGGCAGAATTACTTCAGAGTATGTTATCATCACGTAACACTTGATGAATCCAGGCGTATAGAATTCACGATGGTTTCAAAAATAGGGAATTTTGGCACCCTTTTCTGCGATTTCTATGAAATTAAATCAGTATTTCTGTAAATGATTTCATGTACGCAATCGAAAACAACTAGCTGTCCTTGTGAATAATTACCTGCCGGGCAAAACCATCCTATCGCTGGTGGTGGAAACGTTTCACAATTTGAGTGCTACAATGCTTGGCTTACAAAATGCCTTCGAATATTAATAAGAAGTATTGTTTTCGTGATAAATGTGCATCATTTTCTTACCTTTTGTTCCGTGATTACATTCTTTTATACATTTTTGGAGCCAAATTGAACTTTCCATTTTTGATGTACCAGCCTATTCAATGAAATTCTAATTTTTTTGAATTTCAAAAACGGCGACCTCATTACTCTTTGTTACTCAAATTTTTTTACGTTCCTTCAGAGTGAATAGAATTGTTTTGATTTGACGCCTGTCGTGAAAGCAACCACACGTTTTCTTAGAAAAGGAGGAGTACCAGAGGGAAACTCTCAATAAGAAGCACACTTCTAATGTTGTAAAGTAAACATTTCGCCCTCTCATAACCAGCAGTTTTTTTTCTTATCCGCCCACGTCTGCCTTTCCTGAGAGAGTGACTCACTCGGTCTAACAGGGAACTGTAAAAGGTTATTTAGTGGAAATTAGGAAATTGAGTCCTTGGCAGTGAAAACTACTTCTATTCTGTGGATTCGCGACCTTGTATTTGGCACCAGCCGTAGCTTCAAGTTTCGCCGAATTTTTCAAGGTCTTCTATATGATTTTGATGAATGGCCTCAGGAGCAATAATAATTTTTCCACGCGGAAATATTATTTTGACATGGCGAGTGATATAAACCATTTCATAACTGAGCAAAGTGACAGCCAACTTCGTGGTTAATTCATCAGAAATGTCAAAATCTGTGTCAATTTCTCGTAAAAACACTTATTTTGCTTCGTTGACAGATATGTTTTTCACGATCGTTTAAAACCTCAACGTTCTCTCAAAAAGCACACCTGTCGTACTTTTTCTTCGGCTTCATTACCTGATTTTTATATGGACAAATTTTCACCCCGTAGTTTTGTGTGGCTATTGCTGTTATATGCCTTTAATTATTATCTGTTGGCAATATTTGCAGACTAAGAGCTGACATTCCTGAATTAAGACAATGATATATGATATTTAAAAAACTCATTAAAATAGACTTAATCATTTAAAAAGTCTACACGGCATTTTCCGGACACGCGTATAACAGGGTAAAGTCCTTATTTCTTAATCCTAGAGTCGTGGGTTGGAGTTTTAATAGGTTCGAAATGGGCTGTTTACTGGGTGATGATTGAAAATGCCTAGACAAATGTATTTGGGGAAATACTCTCGTAATTATCTACCAATAACTGCTACGGGGAATATGTAGTAATGTATAATTGGGGCAGTACAATTAGGTCCATAACCAAGAGTCTTACCTAGGAGGTTTAAGAGCATAATTATATGCTTGTTAGGTTTAGTTTGCCGAAAAACGTCGATGCAAAAGACCCAGGAGGCTCTTTTCGACGCCAGCGAAAATAAATAAGTAAAATTAATTATGCTATTTCTGTCAGAGATGTAAGAAATTGTGGCTGCTGTATATGACATGTTATTATTGTGGCAGTACTTATCAATGTCTACCCAAACGGTTACTTCTGGCTTTAAAGATGGTTCCAAAGGGATACCCAAGTACGCGACATTGCCATTTTTACATGTCACCGTGGTGTTACAGGCCTGGGATAGATTCCTTAGAGAGGCCTTTTGATATTCTGATATTAACTGGTTTTCTGCGTCTGTTTCCTTCAGTGGCGGACGTGCCGTGTGGCCGGCCGAATCGCAAGGGCCGCATCGTAGGGGGCGTGACTGCCGAGCGAGGCGAGTTCCCGTGGCTCGTGTCCATCACACGCAGAGGTGGTCACTTCTGCGGCGGAACCTTGCTCAATAAACAGTGGGTCCTCACGGCGGCCCACTGCCTCTGCAGGTAAGATTGCTAGATCAGCCAAACTAATGGCAAAAAGAAACTTATTTAATTATGGAAAACGGCACTTTACGTGCACTCTCATAGTGAAGAAAATACATCCATCAGAATGGAAAATCATCTATATCCTGGCAACGTTTTTCTCTTGTTACAATGGTGGACATTTCAAGGCTCACTTGCTGTGAGGAAATTGAAAATCAGTAATCATTTTACGTATAATTTTAATCATGACATTCCTCCCTTTTGGGGTTCGGCTCGGGCTATTATCACACCAAAAGTTGACTGAAAGTCTGAAAACCGGAACGACGGGAAAAAACTTTGTTATTCCACATAAAAACACACATTTTTTGCGTGGAGTAGCAAAGCTTTTTTTTCTCTCGTTCAACACTGGAAATATTCCACCAAGTGAAGCCTAAAACTGTCTCTTTTGTCTAAGAACTAGTCTCCGTTCACATTTTCTTCATATTTTTCGTAACTCTTTTATACTCGTTTTCTTTCTCTTACGTCACTTGTTTCAAAAATACTTTCTAGTTCACGAGATTATCGATTCTCTCCTTATCGTCTCGTCTATCTAATTCACCCAATACTCTACCCTTGCTCTAAAATCATGACTGAAAAACAAAGGAGAGATGGTGGTTTTTTAAAACTTTATTCTGATTCTAGATTTTCAATCAAATAATCTTTATGGAGCAAAGCAATATTAATTGAAAGCCATGGAATCTCAAAGTCATGTGGCATAATACTTGGTATATAAGTGCCTGTACAAATCATTTCTGGCTTATTGAATCCTACTAAACCTCTAATCTCACACGAAAAACCTAAAAGATTTTACAGCGTAAATAATATAAGTGGATAAGGAGACAATGAAAGGAATGCCTTTGCTCATCTAGTACTTATCCTGCATAAAAATGCGCTAAGCATTAATTCCTTTGTCATCCCCGTCTATCAATACCCATATTTATCATCATCAATATTCGGAAATAACTTGCTGTTAAGAATTTGTCATCTAAACCACAAAATGAACCTCTCAATAGCCATGTTTTTTTTATTCCAAGACGAGATGTATTGTTTCAACAGAGTGAGAGTCATCTGTATATGTAATTTTTACGAAGTACAAATTTGTCCCCGGCGCTCTGTTTGACATTCCCAAACCCTTTGTTTCTCCAAGCGGTCCAGTTCGACTTCCGATGACCCAAATCCGAGTCACCGTGGGAGAGTATGACTTGACCAACAAAGACTCCGGCCTGCGCAAAGTGGAGATCCCCGTAGCCGAGGCTGTCCTGCACCCGGCTTACGAGTGCCCCGGTTACAGGCACGACATCGCCTTGCTCCGACTCGAAGCTCCGATCGTGTGGTCCGATTCGGCGTGGCCCGCTTGTTTGCCCGAGCCCACGGGATTGGGGAAGGTCGGCATCGTCTCGGAAGACGACCAGCAAATCCGCAGGTCGGCCGCAGCCGGGCAGTCGCGCGGAGAAAGGTAAATACGAGACATGCCCGGAGCGAATATCGATGAATTCCGCGAAGGTAAAGAATTCTAACGTGCACGACCAAGAGACAGGAACTTCCCTGTTTGCTTGTAAAACTGTGAGTTGGATGGATACAGTCTGAAAATTCTCCATGCGACACAATTCACATTCAGTGCTTCTATTTTAGTTCCATCCAAAAAAAAACCTCGCGAAAATCTTTTGATTTTGACATTCTGGAAAAGAAAGTTATTTATGAACATATTGTTTGGTTGCTGCATTCATTTTGGTCTCAAAACGTTGAAGTATATTAATATGCACATATCATTCTTCTCCTATCGAAACTGTAAACCATTATAGCCTTTTGCCCTTTTAATTTAGTGATTTCTTCTACTAAAATATCTACATAAATAACCTTTAAATTTTTATTTGATATATGTAAAAAGAGCTATTTTTCTCGACTATCCGCTCTACTGCCATCTAAATAAGGTGATAATGTCATCAAACCTCATCGAAAGACGCCACTCTTAATGATGAGTGCTTACAGATAAACACAGGAAGTCCTCCCTTCGATAAAATTAATTGATTACTACGCCCCTACTTGGTCATTAATTTTTCATTTAATTCGCATTCGAACCCTAGAATTGTTGATTGCTCTGGTAATTCTTCGTTTTACTGAAAAATTCTTTTCTTATTTCTTTCGCAGGTTCATCCAGTGGGAAGCCACAGCCGCAGGTTGGGGTTGGCTCCACGAGAACTCCGCCAAGGGCGGGAGGGCCGACAAACTCCAAAAGGTCACGGTGGTCATCGTGGACAACGAGCAGTGTCTCGACTGGTATCACTCCCAGGGGAAGAAGATCAAGATTCTGGACTCGCAGATGTGCGCCGGACACGAGAATGGAGGGAGGGACTCTTGCTGGGTGAGTATCTGATCATCGGATATAAGGTTGGAGTAAAAATCGCATAAAGATCGCTAAATACGGCTCCACCATCTGACGGCGTAAAAATCGTTTTATTTATAGTATGGCTATATTTTTGATAGGGAATCTGTTCCCATCATATTATAATAATAAGAAATCTTACCTTTCCACTTTTCTATCGCCATTTGAAATTGAACTTTAAGGTTCAAATATATATGCCATTTTTGTGGAAAAATTGCAATTAAGGGCCAATTCTCCCAGGCGATTGAATGGTAACAAACTTCGAGCACCCTACAGTAAAACTTTTTTAGTTCTTATCAAAGTACAGAAAATTGAAGTAGCTATGCGTTGATTGATCGCCCTTTGAGTGCCACCAATTTTTTGGTGGGTACTCCCAGAAGTGCCATGGGTATTTTGATATATTTTTAGGCCTTTATTCATAAAATTATTATATGTTTAAAACGGAAAATTAGTTATTATTTTTTTTCTATTTTTACATGATCACTTCTGTATTTGAAAAAAGAATGCTTTATTGCTAATGAATACGAAAAAAATATTTTTTTTTGTAATGACTCATTGTTTAAACAGGTCTCCTCATAGACAACGATATATCGTCGTTGGCACTTCTGGCACGTTCTGCAAACGACGATATATCGTCGCGTGGCACTCAAAGGGTTAAAATCGTCTCAATTGTCGTCCAAGACTGTAAAAAGAATCAATTGTTAGTCAAAGGGAACATGCTATTCAGAAGAACTCTCCCGCAGATTTAAAGTGTTCTCCAATGCTTATACCTGAGATTATGTTTAATACGCAATGTCAAAAGGTTTAAAGCCGAGACTTTTATTAATTACAATCAAACGATAAATTTATCTTTATTGTAAGTAAGTGAGCAACTTCCTAAATTTACCAAATATCCTGCGCAGGTTTATCATTCTGTACAATTCTCAACCAGATTCTCAGAACCTAGCTAAAATATCACTATGACAATGACATAATCAATGAGAACTAGACCGTATTCTGTCCGGGTTTTTGCGGCGTCGATCCATTTTTTGGGGGACAACAGTTTCGCCCGCCTTCCAGCTGGCTTCGTCAGGTCCCAAAAGCCTCCGTACCAATGAGAACTAGAGTTTGGCAGGAACTATTAGTTTCTGTTCGTTGAAATTCCCAATACCAATTTCAATCCGAATCATTTCCCTGCTCATCAACTTCAATCGCCGGACACAATTTGCGTACGTCAAAGGGTTCAACCGAAAGGGACGGGTAGTCCTGTTGTTTGCGTTACTTCTTTTCAGAGCAAACGCTTTCATTCAGTTCTCTCCGTATGATGCGGTCGCGATAACCAATTGTGGCAATTCTATCAGAGGTTGAAGTAAACCAGGGTGTGAAATGGTCAGAGATAAGGAAGAAATGTGAACTAAGGAACGTAAAGATGGATACATTTCCCGTCTTTCAGTGGATTCTTTTCAAATAAACATGTCCTCAAAATGGATAAAAATAATTCTGTGGCATTTCCAATTCTATTTCAACTTCATATTTATTTCTTCAATTCGGAAGTAGCACCGACAAGGATAACGTACTAGTGAATGAATGCTGTTTCTTTCTTAAGTGCAATCCTGATAATATTTAAATAGTTACCCTTTTCCTCGTGAAGCTAAATTCTTACATGCAGTGCTAAGTTTTAACTAATTAGTATTATAAAGAAATCAAACGTAATGACAAAGCCGGTTATTAGCTCCACACCTCAGTAAAAATATTTAAACATTTTGATTGATCCGGTTACCAATACCGTATTTATCGTTCGATGTATGTAATCTAGTCTCTGCTATCGCCGTTCTAAAGTAGTCGTCATATCTCAGCTGTCATCATTTCGTAAAAATCCTTGATATTGAAAGTTAATGCTCTGTAGTTAACGATTGCATTTCAAAACAGTTGAAGAATCTAATCCGAGACAGCTAGAAGATTCGTCGGATTCATTGAGGTGTTTCTCTCGACTGATTTCCGCTAGCACCCGACCGACGATGGCCAATGGAAACATTTTCAAGGTAGTCAGTTTCCCCCTTGGAAATTGGGACGGCGGTGAAATTGAGCGTCCAGCGGCGTTATCTCACCCTCGGCTGCATTGGCGGCGGCAGCAGCAGCAGCCAGTCCTTGGGGCGACGCGACGCGACGGCCGCCGTGTCACATACATTGCAGCGCGTTGACGCAACGCTTAACTACCCGCGAGACATCCTTGAGTCGTGCTTGCGTTAGAAACATATTGACTAATGAAGCAAATCCAATTTGAGCATTTGTTTTTTTCTATAAAATTGTTTCAAGATGCGGTATAGATATTCTTAAATATATATTTTCTCCGTAATAGCACTTTCTCAAACATTACGAAAAAGGCGACACGAAGATTGAACTGTATCCTCGCTATTAACATGGGATATGTTTATTTTTAACCATCATTCCTGATTCATAATTTTATCCCCTTCTGGAGGTAATAAAAGACGGAAAAACAAAAAAATGTATCGCGCATTGCATATTAGAGTGTTTCCTACATAAGATGGACAAAAAATAAATTAAGTTCGTCAAACATTATGTTTGGAATATCTGTCGATATGAATCTTTTAAATCAGTTGTTTGTTTGGTAACTTGGGTTGGCGATTGGCAACGGGGTCATTTGCACCGCAAATGTTGATATTAGGATGCACATCAAGAAAGACCTTAAGGGAAGAACGGTTTAATATCCCATCCGACGGGCAGAGCTCTGAACTAGATGTGTTGTCCACGCGGCACCAAAGTAAAGAGTATTGCAAAGATTTGGAATCCACTGGAAATAACCGCGTTGACGGGATTCGAGCAAGATCCTCAGAGTGGGAGGCCAGTACCCTAGCCACCACACAAACCCAGCCCAACCCCTCTCGTGATAAATCGCGAACGGCAACCTGTCGTCTTCACGAGGCCCCGTCGAATACGTTCCCGAGGCGCACGTGCAGCAGTCACTCCTCCCACCTTTTGCCTCCAAAAAAAAACAGATTCAACCTTCTCGGCCCATTCACAGTTACCTTAAAAAAATGAAAATCGCGTTGCGTCACGCTCCTCACACTCCTCCCACCAAGCGGAGAGAACTCTCTCAAGGACGCGTAATCGCGAATGGGGAGAGACCCACTCCTCCCAGCGGGCAATGCGTTAATTCGCCGCTCCACCTCCTTCTCTCACGACCGAGAGGCCTTTCTCCCGCCTTACATAACTTTCTCCTCCAATCGCCTCGACGGTCGCCTCCAAATTCGACTGCTTTCACTCTTTCGCCAAACTCCACGGCCGTAATCGTTTCTCGCTCTCCGGACCAGATCAGTGCAAGAGGCTTCAATAGTCCTCCCCCCCCAACGCTCAGTGTCCCAGTTTTTATAAGAGGCGCCGCCAGGATCGGAAAAAAAGAATAATGCACACTCGTGGACAAATATCGCGCATCACAGTAGGCTGTCCTCCCCGCAAACTCTTTCCAGCTTCTTATTTTTTTTGTTTTGACGGTCCCAAGTTCCTGAACTACTGTTTGGGGGGTAGAGGTTATTTATAAGGTCATCTTCGGCTGTATAAATGATTCATAATGAGTCAAAGTCTCAGGTTTCCTGGTTGAATAATGAAGATGATTCGCGCACAGGCCACCCTGCAGCGCCCCTTTTTGATGCATACATTTTGGTGAAGAGTGTACACAGCGTACGTGACTGATAAGCTGGGAAGGTTTGGTAGGCTAAAAAAAGTGGGTGTGTTCGGTTTAGAGGTGGGGACGTGGCTTTAAAAAAAATTGTCGAGCCATTAAAAAAAACAGCGATAAAAAAGAAGTGAGTAAGTGGGATGTGGGGGCGTGCGGTAAACTCGTAACAGTTGCATGTTTTGACCTCCATACACCCCTCCCTCTCTCACTTCCTAAACTGGCTCACGTGCTTCAGATTCGTTTTCGTTTGTTTTTTTTATTTACGTTTTTTTATATTCATTTTCTTCCCTCGACGTCCTCTTTCTACATTTCCCACTTTTTCCTTCTCCTCCCGCGAAAGACTTTCGGTTCCCCACACTCCCGGCACGTGGCCGACTCATAACCTGCCTCACTCCAACAGCGGCGCCCAACCCACTCCGCTAAGCCCGCGCCTTTTGTGTGCCGCACACCGTCTCACCCCACCGCAATCCGCCCCTCAATTTTTTTCAAAAATATTTTTTTCCTAAAATCTTTTATTCATTTATTTTCCGCCGCTTTTCCTCCGTTTGTTTTGAAAACGCTCGGGAAGCAGGTGTCAACTTGTGGTGGTGGCTGATGGCAGCCGTACCCTCATTACTCTCATTTCAATTTTCGAAATCGTCAAAAATTATGAAGACGTTATCAAAGGCATTATTAAGTGTGGTAACGGTTGGGGGAGGGGATGTATGGGAATGGCACGGGAAGGGAAGGACAGGCAGAGGGGAAGCATTAAAGGGGGGTAAACTGTGGTTGGCGGAGGGTGGGAGCGTCGCTTTGCTCCAGTTTCACCACAGCGAAGCCAACTCGTCAAGACGCAGTTTCTCGCGCACTTCAGAACGACCCCACGGCACGCCCTATTTTTTTCCCGATGATTTGCGTCGCCTTGTTTACGGAAACAGTCCGATATTCATCTCCACTGTGGAAATTTCTCTCTCTCTCTCTCTCTCTCTCTCTCTCTCTCTCTCTCTCTCTCTCTCTCTCTCTCTCTCTCTCTCTCTCGTCGCATTTGTTGACAGTTGCAAAAAAAAAGTTGAAAATGGGCGACTGGAGTTTTGAAAATGCATCCACACTGCCATTGATAGAGAGAAAAATGAAAATCGTTACGCCACGTAAAAGGCTCCGTACCGATGCTTGAAGTTGGAATTATCGGTGTCGCACCTTGAGTAAACATATGCGCTTCGGGAACTGAGGCCATTAATTGCACGCCCGCATGGATGCTTAGCGCTGGCATCGCTGAGTGGCGATAATCAATTGAAAATATGGGCTCTTTTCAATGCTTTCAAATACTTCCGAACTCTTGGATGTATGTGGGTGGTTCCCCAGCGTGTCATATCATTGATGTACATATCAAGGCTCATCATCAGTTAACAAAGCATATGTGATTCCGATGAGGTGTTCAAACGAGAGATTGTTTGTTTCGATCAGATTTCATCCGCCTGATGTTAGTTCCTAATTCTCTGATTAATATTCATAGCAGCATAGCTCTCCTCCTCTTTTTTCCTTGGCATATACGGTCATACATCACGCCGTCTTTAATTGATGGGCTTCAGATTAGGTCTCTGGCATGCTCCTTTGCTTTTTTCATGAGATGTTGTTAACCGTTCGGTTTTTATCTAAAAACTTGGAAAATATTATCTTGATTTATCAGTTAACGCTTAATTAAATTTGGACATCATTGATGATTATGGATTCATGATTACAACAATGCAAGTGGAACTCAGAAAATGGACCAGTACAACTTCAATGGTGAAGACGATTCCTATTTTGATTGCGTTTTCATGAAAGTATATGCTCAGACAACTAGATTCCTCATTAGATGGCCGGCTTCGAATCCCAGATCACTCAAATAATTTTCCGGCTAGAATTAACTAGCACCCTCTGATCTACTTAATGCTTAACCCTACAGTAGTGACGTAAATTATCGGGACATACATAGTGACGTCGGTCTTCTGGACCGATTATGATTTTTGAGTTATTGAAAAGAAGATATCAGTTTTTCCTTGAGTGATACCCAAACAGCAGCATTCGAACGTGAATTTAAAAATATTTACTCAAAATTTTCACCATGAAAAGAAAAGGTTCTTAGGTTTGTTTTCAATCTATACCTACTAATGACTAGAGCATTGTTTTTCTCCGTCAGAGAAAAATTACCGTTACAAGAAATGGGCTCATACTAAAGGATTCATTTCTATAATATGTCAGAAATCACTTATCCACATTTTTATCGATTCATATTTCATAAAGCACATTAAATAAAAAAATACATTAAATAAAAAAATACATTAAAAAATTTGAAGACACAACTGGTGTTGCACGATCTGTGGGATTGAAAGCAGCTATCAGTAGCGATATGCTCACAATAATTAATTTTTTGGCTTATATATCGGAGGAGCAGTATAAAATAGGAACCTACAAAAAAGCATGAAAAACAAAATTTCATACTTCGCCTGAGTCACAATAAAGATTGTATTGTCGGTCTGAGAGACCGGGCGTCACCACTGTAGGGTTAATGAGCTTTTTTCTAACCCTGGTTATATGCTATTAATGAGTGTCTAGTCGAATTATAATCTTATTTTGTAACGAACAAATATGAACTTGCACTTTATGTACACAATGCACACGCGACCCTCTGACCATAGCTTGTGTAGGAATTCTATAATGATTCCAGAGACGTGTTTTGACTCAACCTGCATCCTCTCATTTCAATTCTCAGGCCGACAGCGGTGGCCCGCTGATGGTCGACGGTCACAATGGACCTGTTGTTGTGGTCGGCGTGGTGTCCACGGGGATTGGATGCGCCAGGCCCAAGTTACCTGGTCTCTACACGAGGATCTCCGAGTACATGGACTGGATCGAGGAGAATGTTCAGACTTCAGTGGAGAGATCTCGCCGAGACGCCTAAGACGCCGGACGATAGTCAGCGCCGGTTCGTCGGGGTTCGACACGTTTGAGAATGCTCTGACCGTGCGTCGATGTGAGGAAAATTGCTAGTTCTCCGGCAATCGGTGAGCTGCGATTGTTCAGAACACTTTGGTACGATGTCCATTGGCGTATCGTACTGTGCTTCGGTTAGTTTTGGTCGGTCCAAAACTCTAGGCTGTGAAATTACTAAAACACACAATCACTAATTTATTTAATTTATGTCCATGCGTGAACTGTAGTCATTTTTATCCATGTTGCGAATGTCGTCCCCTGCCCGAAGATGGGTTAAGATAAGTTTACAAGTCTAACAAAGGCCCATTTTCCGTGATTTAGGTTTATTTTTAATCACGTTCGATGATTAGAACAGATAATTACGTTCCGAGAACGTTGCATTTGGATGCGTGCTGAGGAAGGCAGAGGTCTTCAAAATAATCATATTTTGTATTGTATTCGATGATCATATAATCAAACTTCTATTGCGTTGTGAGAGTTCCTCTAGCTAAGATCATAAAGTAAAAGATTTCCGATCGATGAAACGTCAATTTCATCACAACAGCGAAAGGTTGTCACAGTTCGAAAGATAGATACCTAGTTGCATCGCGCTCGTCGAGTCTAGCGGATTGGAGCTGCCGGCGGTAGCCTGTCACTTAATGATAGCATTGAACACGGTGTGTACAGCTGAAAAGCCCTCAGCTTTTCAATTTCGCAAACGAAACTCGGCCAAACGCAGCAGTATGTAGGTGAAGCACCGGTTGTCACCGGTTTGAAAGACATCATTTAATTGCAACGATCATTATCCTACTTTCTTTAGGGCTGGGAACAATCAATTAATAGCTCATCCTCTGATATCTCTTGTTTTCACCATGATTTGCAAGTAATAATTTTCCCAAGCCGTATAAATTTTCAATTGGTGTTCTGAATCGGAAATTTAGACGCTAGTTCATTAGAAAGTTAAAAACTTGGCTCTTCAACCACTTATTTTATAAATAAGATATAAAGCTTAAAGCTTGGACTTCTATTTTTTGCTAGGCAAATTATTTTGGTTTCTGTTTTAAGAGACCTATGAGAGATTTTACACTTGTTCTTTTTCACTTTTATACCTTCAGATGAGTTGTGTCAACATCAGTTATAAGATGTGAATATCAGATCTATCGCGGTTTTGTACCACGTAAATTCCATAATATTTATGGTTTAAAGTGTGGATCTTATGGAAGTAATTTCCGCAGATTATGTCTCAGTAAGACGAAATTAGTAATGCTTGGTCGGAAGAAATGTCTACCTTATAGCTATAATGCTTCCAGGAAAATATAGACGCCGTTTATAGATTGGAATTGATTTACCAGGCTTGAGTGAATAAGTTCTTTTGGACTTATCGTATCTATCAGCCAAAATGATTTGGCGAAATTGAGAATGAACATGGCATAAAATTGTCTCGTTAATTAGTTTTCTATCCGCATGTTGGCATGAGAAACTGCACATAATTGCCAATCCATATATCGATTGTCGATGAATTTGGAAAGTGCTTTGTTAGTCCCAGAGTTTTTCATGATTTGATATTTATTTTTATAAAATTTACCAAAGGAAAAGGTCCAAATGTGGAATGCTTTCCTGCTCAAGAAGGAGTCTGAGATGGCTGCTTATTTTATGCGAGAATTGTGTGTTGTAACAAAATCACAAACAATTAGGAGAAGGTTATTTATTTGTTCCTCTTTCATGTTGTTTGAATGAAGGCATTGCTCTGTTGTTTAGTTGTTTAAACAACGGTGCAAGGAAAGCATTCTCTAGTCATGCACTTCATATCATTCACGTCTGGATATCGAATGAGGAAAAACTTCGATATTTCTAAACTAATCATCCCCTTCATTGACGTATTTATAACCATCACAAAGTATATGTTATTATTAACCAAAGTATTTATTGTGTTTTCATCAAGGTATAATAAACTAATTCTAAATCGCATATGAGTTGTATTTTTATTTGTCAAACTAACCAATACAAACCCAAAGACGATAACACCCACGCAGGCACAAAAGACTACGCTCTACTTGTGTTTCTGTCCCTTGTTGCTTCACATTTCTTCCAAACTAATGTCTAAGATCTTGTAAATCATTTCCATTAATATCCTTCTAGATATTCCCATCTTTCTAGTAATTTTCCTAATACTTAAAATTGAAATACGCCTATTACCATTTTGCTAGCTTTTACTTCAAAGTATCTCTTCACCAAAGTATTACCTCTTTACCTCAAAGTATTTTGATCCCCCAATTTCGTGTACTAATTTCTATGTAGCTCCAAATATACTGGTTTAGAAATACATGAAAAATTTGAGTGTCTGATTCTACACATTTGGCCTGCTTTTTGTTCTCAAAGTAGGTTATTTCTAGGCGTTCAGTCACCGTGCAATTATTTAAAGGCATTACCGAATACCCTTCAAAAATTGAAATGCAGAGTTGTTTTTAGAGGCTGGCCCAAAAAATTTGATCCTGAAAAATTTAAAATGTCCTTTTTTAAAAGTGATTATCCCGTGAACCATTCTCCGAGTCCGTATAGTACATCACCTTTCATCACGATTCAGAACCTGAGGCCAAGTTTTCTCCGTTGAGTTTCTAATCAAAGCGCTATTTTGGACGAATGTTCCAATGTCCATTACCAACTGAAAAATGAGATAGAATTGCTAATAATGGATGGGAATAAGATTTTCGAATGTCGTCTTACGGTGGCGGTTTTTTTACTCTTTTTTTGCTTTTCAGCATGGTTGTAATATACCTTTTTCTGGAGTGAAGCTATGGATATTTATTGAAAATACCCTTGCATGTTAATGCTATTGGCACAAGAAAGCTACCGTTAGGATACTAGCGAGTAGAAATGGTAACACGAACGGGAAGAAGGAAGAGGTTTAAACGATGAGTGTATCACTGCTCTGCCAGTTAGCACCAAATTTTATAATCTAAGGTACTTGTTCGCGCCTGACATCATTTCACAAGTTTCGTTGTTCTTCTTTCACGTTACTAATGACACGTTTTTTATTGTTGAGTTGTTGATACCAATCAATCTCTTTTGTAAGACAAAGACGGTCAAGATAAGATAAAGAGATCATTAAAACCAAAGGAAATACAGTCCACTTCATTATAATCAAAACGATCACTCTTCTAATTTCGCTAATATTCTATTAATATACAGGTTCCATGAAATAGCAATAACAGCCGGAACAGTACTTAAATATGAATTATATATGGGAGAATGTATGAGGTTCTAAAAAAAGTAGTATTCCACCATCATAACTAGGTCTTAAATGTTATTTTAGGGTTTTTAACTCTGATTTGAATCCTAAAAGGATGCTCTAGAAAAAACCGCAGAAAAGCAATAGGTTAAAAGGAGATGCTTCGATGTTGCAAGTATACACCTATATTCTACACCAGATTGTAACTGATTCCAATATTCCCGAATGGGGGATGCTTCCACATTTCCGTTTAAAATGCTTCGTTGATTTTTTTTATTTAATTTGTGAAGTTTTATTGCTTTGCTGTGGATATTGAATTAAAATTCTTCGTTCGACCGGCCTCCATAATTAAATAATTCCTGCAGATATCAGGTGCCTCCACAGATTGGCCGACAATCCCGGATTCCACCAAAACTATTAGACATTTTAAACCCAAGCTTCCACCAACATCCTTCTCGATTCGCTGTTTACTTAAAAAATCATGCTCTAAAGAATCTCTACGCCAATTACGTGCGCTGGTTCAACTGCATGGTCAACATTTCATTTTAAATGCCTGATAAATGTCGCCACCACTATGTAAATTTGCAATGAAAAAATATAACACCGCAACAAAAAAATTACCACTATTGTGCCTGGGTACTACAACGTTGTAAGAAAGTCAAAAATGAAATAATATTTCTAATTCATCGGAAGCCTATGTTTGCCAATCTTTGATTGGACTGTTACTTAACTAACGCTCCTGGATGATTGAAAAATCTGAATAAATAACTGATAGGCTAGCTCTCCTGTTTCATAGACTGCAATTACGTTCGGTGCCGAGTCAAATTCATCTATATTTCATGCCAATTTTCTACGACCTAGTGTTTTTGTTTTGAACTTCGATGGGGATTTTGGACGAATAAGGGTGATGCAGAGGGTTAAAGTGATTTAACATGTGGTGGCGAGCGCTTATGAGGGAAATTGAAAACATTTCTTAGATATTAAGATATTAGGTTGAATACTGTCTTAAATTCTGCCAATCATCTGGTTGAATATCCAAATGAAACTATTGGAATAGTTGAGGTGTGCGATAAATTACATAATCTTCCCTCATTGCCGCATCCCATGCATATCGTCGAGGTGGTTGATATTCAGAGTGTCTTACACAACAACTTTCATTAACCTAAAGAGCCGCAGACAACAGTATGTATTAACAGTATCACTTGTGTAGTCATATGTATATACTAATTCCACTTGTCTATCGATTGATGCGAAATGTTCACTTTAAGAGTAGGTTTTTCTCGATCTGTCCCCAAGTTATGAATGTACTGTTACTCCCGGTCAGCAGGAAATCGAGCATGCTATTCTTTGCAAAGAGTATTCAAAGCAAAAATCGTTAGCGGAAATACAAAGAAAAGAATCTACCAAACCGTCATCAGGCCAATGGTCACCTATGGTTCGGAGGCATGGACGTTGACGGTGAGAAAAGGGAATTTGTCACAAAGGTGGGAAAGAAAATTTCTTCGGAAGATCTATGGACCAGTCAACGAAGAAAGACAATGGAGGATTAGAAGAAATGAGGAATTAAAGCAGCTGTATGGGGAAGATGGAATGTTAACAAAGATTAAGAAATCGAGAATTAGATGGGCAGGGCATGTGCAAAGAATGGGTGGGGATAGGGTAGTCAAAAAGTTTTAGAAGGAAAACCAGAGGGAAGGAGAAGTAGAGGAAGACCCAGGAAAAGATGGGTGGAGGATGTAGAAGAGAATTTGAGGAAGCTGGGGGTCCGGAGGTGGACAGAAGTAACGGAGGATGAAGAAGAATGGAAGGAAGTTGTGAAGAAGGCCAGGGCCCTACATGGGCAGTAGAGCCGGAGATGATGATGATGTTGTTACTTCTGGTCATCGATATCAGTTGTAATGACCTTTAACACTAGGACGCCCGGACTTTTCAACATCATTCAACGCCCAAAGTGGGTCATTTTGACCCACTGTAATTAATGAAATTAATCCTCACTTTGCGCTATTAAGTTTACATTTTTACAGTTTCTACTACAAACTGTCACTCTTTCTCTTCACATTCATCGATTATTTCACTTTATAACTTTCATAACTTTGACAATATCGATGATTTATTGATATATAAACTTACGACATTTTGTCAATTTATCGGTTTTTCCATTTTATTTCATTTTTCTTGCTTAGCTCAATATCCTACGAAGAATTTTCACATTGTTTAATACATATCTATTATTTTTCAAAGTTTGGTTGCAATAAATAAGTTCAAAATATTATTTTTTGGTCGAAGTAGGAATTTTCCCGGAAATCTACCTAGTAACTAACTTTGGGATTCTTATTTTTGCAGTGATGCACATGTATAAATATGATAATCTGATAATAGTCCATATGTCAGTAAGGAGCAATATTATATTCCCTGCACTCTATAATAGTAATAAGGTTCACTGGGCACTGCCAACAAATTAATTACTAAATATGCCATGAATCGACTGGACGAAAAATGAGAAGGGTGGAGTTACGAAGTGGAAGGAAGGAATATGAGAATATTTTTGAAAGGTGATCCAGGCATGGAAGGTAACCGAATGAGGAATATAGAACAAAGTGGGATGGATAACATATGCAGCAGAATAACTAATAAACACTAATAAATAAGAAGTTTTGGTGGTGATACAAATTGCAAATACATATCTGGGTCAAAATGACCCGTATGGGCGTTCTAGGTAAATTCTAAAAAAAACTGCAAGAAAAATGAAATAAAATGGAAAAACCGATAAATTGACAAAATGTCGTAAGTTTATATATCAATAAATCATCGATATTGTCAAATGTACGGATTACTCCAGGAAGGTGAAAATTTTTTAACATAAAGCCATGTTAAAATGAATAAAAGTCACGAGAGGAAATCCTGCTCTCATTGAAAATGAAATAAAAAAATGAATTTAAAATCAAGTTTGGGTCTAAATGACCCGCCTGGGCGTTCTAGTGTTAAATGACCTTTCAGGGGTGACCGAAAAATTAGGGAATTTGCAAATTTTGCAAGAGGTGGGTACATCGGCGTGTCTTTCGAGGAATATAAGGTGAGGAGAAACGTTAGTTTGATTATGATTAAAACCGCCTGGGGCTTCACAGCTGTACCTCCAATCTAGAAAATAGACCGTGGAATGCAGAAAACTCTTTAGACTCGCCGACACACGGCATCCGATTTTAGGATCGGAATTGCACTTTTTTCAATTGTCCTTATTTTAGGGTTTGGAACTCAATCCTCACAGAGAGAAAGCCATTATTTTGGCCATCATACTCACCCGATAAAAAAAATGCATAACCCCAACCTCTCCTCTAATAAACCAGTCCTCTGCCACTCAATTTCTCTTTTACTCTAAGAATACCGAGGGATGGCTTCGATAAATTTGCATTCTTGAGGATTTCACGTTGAAATTTGTCTATATTTCCCCAATTATTGTTACCGTAATGAGGTGCTTAGCTGTACACAATCCACGATGGTTTCAAAAAGTCGTCTTGGTATGTTTTACGATCCACACTCTAATCCAAACTCCAATCATTGAAATCATTATACGAAAGTTTCCTTTGAAATCAGCCGCCACTGATGACTTAGTGCACATTTGAACGCACTTCATTAACACTTGTGTATACTTGTACGTTTCTACGTAATTTTGTCGATTGGCCGAGTATATTATCGGAATGCATATTTCCATCTTGAAATGTCTAAGGTTTTTAGTCGACATCCTGCATCGGGTAGATTGTCTCAACTGAATTTTTGGTATATCTTCCGGATCATATGGTGTGTGGTAACTTAAGAAATTGTCCACAACTCATCACCGTCAACAATCATCAATCCGAAGATGGGTTTGCATCTCCTCTACACTTCATTCTCATTTCAGCCAGGGTTAGACTGGGATGAAACTTCGTCTTGGACATTCAAGGGCCAATCCGGCCCACCATATACATTACTGCGCATCACCTTTGACTTTGGGTACGAATTATCTGAGGAGTGTTTGCAGCAAAAGTAGGATGGATAGGGTCCGGAATAAGAGGGTAATAAACGAATGTGGGTTAGATGCTCCAGTAATGGACATGTATGAAAGGAGTGTGCTTCGTTGATTTGTCCATGTTGAGAGAATGGATGAGAGTCGAATAACGAAACAGATATATATGAGTGAAATGAATGGTGTGAGAGGGAGAGGTTGGCCGAGAAAGTTGTGGTTGAATGTGGTTGAGGAAATTCTTAGGAGGAGGAATATTGGGAGTCTTAAAAACAGGAGAGCGTGTATGAAGCAGTGTATGGGGGTAAATGAAGCAAAAGAGGTTTGCAAGGATAGGTCAGTATGGAGGAAATTATAGAAGCAGAGTTTGGTGAACAAATATGTATTTATGAGTGACACATTGTGACTCTGCCTACCCCGGAAGGGAACGGAGTGATTGGTATGTACGTATGTATGTACCTTTGACTTTCGAGTGGTGGCCACTAGGGCATTTATGCGAATGCTCTGTAACTAAACTCCCGAGGGATTTTTATTCCCGAACGTAGTCAACTTTATTTCACACCCTCCCTCAAACGAAGTAAACACCCAGCAATCTTTTCTCCGTTGCAAAAACGTCATATTTACCTCAGTTTTAAACAATATAAAACACTTAAATGTTCCATTAAAATCCTTCATATAAGTTTTCATGCAATACGAATTTCACAATTTCGACTAATTTCCCACTGAATGCATTCTAGTAACAATTTCTTCACTAATTACTCCAGTACATCAAAGCTTACCAGCTGTCGTTTCTGGATACGTTACAGCCTTTATGGCCTTCCCTATTCTGATTTCAGCTGATTACTTCACTCCTTGATGAGCCTCTCTACTGTATTCCTTAATAATCCCCGATTATCTTTTTCCATTTTTGGTTTACCTTGGTAATTATTTCCATACATTTGTATTGTTAACCTTATTTTCACGCAGCTTTTAAGTCTTAGGATGTGACAAATAAGTTTCTCTCCAGAATACCGCTATGTAGCCATCAAGCAAACTTTTACCAAGCGCATCATCTTTCATCTGTCAGCACATATACCCATCTTCCCATCTTGTCAAACTCATCGTTGCCGAAGTTTGACTCTTACTTCAGAGCTAAGTGACATGTCATTGATTTTGGAGCATAGATTACCTAAGGAATCCATCGCTATCATCATGTATGAGAAGTATTTCAACCCTTATTCATGATACTCCCTCAGCAGTAGTTGTCAATCCAATTTTCGAAAACCTTGCAAGAGACCAAATAATAAGAATAGGGGAAGCACGATGAACCAAGAGACACCCCTGGTCAACGGACTTTGGATGAACTGGCAGAGTTGATTAAGTAAATCAAAGGAAATTGAGCTCTACGGCCTCTCAAGATAGCAAAAATTAAAAGATTCTCCAATGGCCGTAAAAATGGCACCACTCGTCAAACATGAAACCACACAACACTTACTGTGTTGGTTTGCGGGAAAAGGGGGATTCCACAGCAGGGACCAACCACAGCCTCTACCAGAGTACACTCCTGTGATGGTTTACGGGAATGTTAATTCCTCGCCAGTGACCACCACAGACACACACACTCAACCCAGTTGGGATCCTTTTCGAGGGCTAATGAGACCCTGATAAGGATGCCTGGGTTATAACCTGAGATCCTTCATAGGGCTAATGGGACCCTACTAAGAATGCCTGGTCATTACCACAATCACACTCACAAGCACTCAAATCACTCACTCACACTCACAGACGGGCCCAATTTCTGGGAGAAATCGCTCAAAAAGAGCGTGGTTAAAATATAAACACAAAAACAAACTAGGGTGAGCGTCGGATACGCGTATTGCGGCCACAAGGTGGCCCTCTTCAGCGAGCTGAAGGGAAAAGTACTTGCAACACGAGGTTGTAAGTCACATTCCCGTAAACCATCACAGGAGGGTATTCTGGTAGAGAGGCTGTGGTTGGTCCCTGCTGTGGAATCCCCCTTTTCCCGCAAACCAACACAGTAAGTGTTGTGTGGTTTCATGTTTGACGAGTGGTGCCATTTTTACGGCCATTGGAGAATCTTTTAATTGTTGCTGGCAGAGTTTATGTCACGACATTCAGCCCTATATATGATGTACGAGTTAACCAACGGAATTCCGGCAGCGGTGAAGAGTGTGACTCGGTGACAAACCCGAGGAGAGATCACCATTGGTACCAATAACCTGGGAAAGCATCAGATCATTTATTTGCGCGTTTCAATTTCCCCATTATTTCCTGCTCTGCTGCAGCCGCCACACCTCCTAAGCACATCGTTGGAATACCGTATTCCTAATATTTTTGATTGAATTGCTTCCTTAAATCCAAGCTTGCGTTGCGATATGTGATGCCCACGATGGACTTTGGTTATTTTTTTGTCATTTTTTCCATTCATTGTATTTTTTACCGTATTTCCTCGTAGTTTCCACGATGGAAGGGGCTAGCTGTGGTATCTCAACGGTCAAAGAATACAGAGCGTAACAGAGGATCTGGGCTCGATCTGAGTCCAGGACAATCTTTTTTTTTCAAGGTTTTTCTCTCACAATAAACCGGCATAACAAATTTACAGCTGATCAAAACCAACTCCTATTTGCCTCAGCAGGTTTATCAGTGTTTCGGGTCTCCCCGCTGGTCTAAAAACTCCCCACCAGGTCTGCAAGCCTTCGCTTATACTCTAGTGGGAAGTAGTGGGAAAAGGGAAGGGAAGGTTAGCGAGCCACAGCCCCTGCGTGGCCGACACCATGAGGCGGATTGACGTCAAAATGGAGTCAATGGGCCTCCGCCTCCCCGCAGTGCTCGTATCTGTTGGGTTACCCTAACAACGTAAGACGAGTCCCCGTCAGTTTAACTTTTGCGAAAACTTACCGCACATCTAATGAAAACCGGAGGAGCCAGTTGCCCAAAAAAATTGAGATTAGGTATCCCCCGATTCCCTTTTACGGATAGACGCCGTGCAGTCTGCCGGAGTACGTCATCAAATCGGGGATCACCGGACCCATGGAGGGTAAATTCGGACCAATTCTGGTCGAAGCGTGGGTACATCCGTCACCTCAATGCCCCTCGTCTACCCATGTAGCAATAACTCCTCTTTGCCTCAGCAGGTGTTTCGGCTCACGCCGCAGGATTACAACTTCCGCCCTGGTTTCAAGCTCTCGCTTATGCCCGGGGCTAGGAAGAGGTGGGAGGAAAGGATGGGAAGGGAAGGTTAGCTAAACCACAGCCCCTTCGAGGCCGACACCAATGAGGCGGATTGAGGTCAAAAGGACCTCAAGGGCCTCCGCCTCCCCGAAGTGCTCGTATTAGTTTGGTTACACCAAACAACTGAGACGAGTGACCGTCGGTCTCGCTTTCGCGAAAGACCTACCGCACATCTTTGTGGACCGAGAGAGCCCGTTGCCCAAATATTTGGGATTAGGTATCTCTCTGGCTCACTTTACGGGTTGACGCCGTGCGGTCTGCCGAAGTACGTTCTCGAGTCGGGGACCACCGGACCCATGGAGGGTCAATTCGGACCAATTCTGGTCAAAGCGTGGGTACATCCCTACTCTCAGTAGTTCTCGTCAACCCCTTCTCTTTGCCTCAGCAGTTGTATTATTTTTGGATGTCAAAAAAATTCAATCTTTTTTTCCCGCACAAAGTGCTCCTTGCGAAGAAGGGGTCGTATATAGCCGCCGCACCACAGGGGCGCGCTGTTGGACAGGGGTTCCCAACCCTCCCCAAGCTCCCCCCACTCCCTGGTACCAGTCTGACCACCCGCGCACTCCCCACCCCATTCCCCTGTCCTTGTCGTCCCCACCCCTCCACCTTCCTTTCTCTCCATTCACCGTTTTTCCGAGTCCTTCCACTCACTCCACTTCCGACTCCCTCCTTCCTGCACTTCTCGGTGTTTCCACAACTGCTTCCACTCTCAAAGTCACTGCCCGTCAACCTCTTCGCCCCCTCTCCCACTTCCCATTTCCTTTAAACCTCTCCCACCCCCCCGACCTCCTCCTCTCTTTTATCATTTCCCTCCACAACCCTCGTGCAACGCTCACTACCCTTATGGTACTCCGAGCGAGATAGTTCCCTACTCATAATGGAGACCAGATTCGAATTTCACCAGCTGTAGGACACATCAATTAAATATTAAATTATTAATGACGTAATAATATGGTTTTACATGGCAGAAATTGTAAGTAATTAAATGAAAATATCAAAATAAGTCTTTGACTTGACTCATTTTTTTCGCGCGGTGCGTTTGAAACTCCTACAAAGCGAAAGGTTTTTTTGTGATACCCAAGAACCTACTACGGTTACAATATGATTAATTGTCAAATATAGTTGAGAAAACAAACAAATTACGCGCTGTTATTTTTTTTACGACGTCTAAGTATTGAAAATACCACATATTGTAAATAATGTCTCTCTGGAGTGCATACACGTACCATTTCCCATGTGAAAGGTCTGGTATTTTTTTGGAACATATCTCCGAAAGTAATGTGGTAAGGGGTAGAATTTTAGGTTTAATTGGAAGGGTGAGAACTTTTTCTTTAAAATGAGACCAAATTCATTGATTTCTAGGTAAAAAGATATTTCGCTCAAACTACCTTAACAGATTTCCAAACATTGCATATAACAAATGATGTGGTACGAAGTCACTCGCACGGGTGCATATACACCAGGGTTGAAATTGGATCAAATGAAATCAAATGATTTTTTCATAGCGAATTTCAACCCTGGTGTACCTCAACAGAGTTGAGTAATGGCTGACATGACTGCTTGGACCGACTTGTATACACACTAATAGCCACCTTTTCGGCCGGACGGTGATATGCACCAAGCAACGAGAGCGAGATATTTCTACAATCATTTGAGACCACTTTCAAGTCTTGTTTAAACGAATAAGCAGTAGAGATAAGCGTAAGCAAGTGTAGAAAATAAAATCATGCTAAAATTTACATTTTCATTGCTGAACTTCCGGA
Source organism: Ceriagrion tenellum (assembly GCA_963169105.1). Taxonomy (NCBI): domain Eukaryota; kingdom Metazoa; phylum Arthropoda; class Insecta; order Odonata; family Coenagrionidae; genus Ceriagrion; species Ceriagrion tenellum. The sequence continues at coordinate 121,811,637 of OY720641.1, read as the reverse complement.
TATTCAACTAAAAATACAAATTTTGCTGCGTTTGTTTGTGATTATTTTATCATTCACGATGAGAGCTAACTTTATCTTTCAAAATAATTGAGGACATATATAATCGAGCCCATCATGACATTATTGACATGACTAAATTCATAATTTTTGTGATAATATCTCTGGAACGCAGAGCCGCAACATATACCTGGGGAAGCTAATTCTTTTTTGTCGCCAGTGCATCAAATGCATCAAATAATGCTGATATTTTGATATCATTAGAATTGCGAGATGATTTAATACGACGAGGCTAAAATTATTGAAACTGTGCATACTCATACCCATCTCAAACAATTTGAAGCAGCAGTGGGAATGGAGAGGATGGAAGAAGGAATTTTCACTTTTCAAAAACAAATATTAGATTGCGAAAAGGCTGTTATCTACGTTGTAATAAACGCGTTTTGATTGGTCAATTATATCATACCTGCAGCGTGGTATTTGACAGCATAGGTATATTGAAAATCGCGATGTAGCGTCGCGTAATTGAAGCAAATGTTGAACAAAGGAATTTACCTAGATCTATTATGGCTATTGTTTGGCAATTTCCTGAGTGGCTAAAATGCTTTGTATTTTGTTTTCGTTTTTCCTATGCTCAAATGTATCAGCAGCGCATCGCGACTAATTGCTTCTCAAACATCTATGTTTTCATTGTACGAACTTTATAATTAGCCATATAATTTTACAACTTCATTTATCCGTGTGATTGTGAGTGAGAGCACGTGTTCTTCACGAAGTTAGCAAGCGGGTTTAACTACTCCGTGAGCAACTAAGTGTAGTGCAGTGTGCCTGCAGTAAGTTGGTCATGGCGCGAGAGTGTAATCACCGTAAACCACTTACTTGTGTGTGTCCGCCTGGTGTCTTTCTTGAACTAGGTTAGCTCCACGTCAGAAAAACACTAGCCAGTGCAGTGAGTACTGTTTGGGTATTTGCGAGTGTGTCATACTCACTTAGTAAATCCTTGGAACGGATTACTTACTCCGTAAATTCGCTCATTTATTAACCTTTCTCCCCCCTGATTGTCCCTGAAAGGTTTTTGTTTACGGCTTTTGGAGTTCTTCCTTATTATGTTATTAAAGCCGTAAGAGCTCGCCACTTTATCATTACGAACTGTATAGTTTATATGTTCAAAATTACCGATCGCACATTATAATGGCTTCGAAAATTAAGACCACATCGCTGAGTTTCAATCTATTCTCTTCTTATATTTGCGACCTGCGACAGTAAGTTAGGATTTGTGCGAAGTCAAGGAAAAGGTTAAAGTTGTAATGCTAACCATAATTAGATCCGAGTAATGTAAAACGGGGCATCCATTTTCCTCCATTTTTTTCCTCGGCCTTCTTCGCCCCCTCCCCCTTAATCTTTCCTCCCCTCCATCCATATCCATCAGTGACGCCCGACCTCACTCCAGCATCCTGGGCTCCAGTCTGCGTCCACCTGTTCCGTCTTCCTCCACCCACTCCCTCTCCCGTGACCGCACCCTCCACTCAGCATCCTCCCCCCCCCCTACACCCCCCAACTTCCACCCCATCTCTCCCTCCTCTCTCCCTCACTCATAATATCGATGCCTCCGCGAAAATACATTGTCATAATCGTCCTCCCCGCAGTTATTTTCGGTGGTGCTGGCGGATCGGTGCGGTCGCTCTCGCGTTAAAAGGCCGGCCTCCCACGACGTCTCGTCCGGATCTCGTTTCAGTGAAGCTGGAACATCGGACGTGGCCATGGTGGATAACTTATCGCTCACCGTAAAATTTTTATGTGAAACATTTTTTTCAAAATCATCCCAAAAAATGAATATTTCAGCGTCATGATGCATGTCAGAGAGCACTGTTTGTGTTGTATCTTTTATTTACGTTGCTATCCACATATGTTGCTGTGTCTTGTTTAACTCTCAAAACTGTTGTATCTTTTATTTACGTTGCTATCTACATATTTTGTTGTGTTCAAGTTGTTTTCTGTATCGTTGTTCTTAGAGATTCAATAGAGTACGTAATAAATAATAAACACAGAAGTGTATATAAATTACGTTCTCTATTAAGGCGACGCATCACACCCGCTCGACAGGTCGGATTTGTGATGATTTCCGACCCCAGATTTTTTCTTTAAGTCTTACGTCATCAACTTGAAATTTTTATAGTTTAAAGAATAGACCTTTGCCAAGGGAGGCTCGTATCTGAAACATGAAAATTTTATCCCGGAGCATAATTAAACCATCGGGAAAACGGCAAGATGTAGGGTATATTTTTATAAAAACTATTATTATTATTGAAATATCTAAAACTAATGGAGATGTATCAATCCCTCCTCTATCGGAATGCTAAGTAACAGCCGTCACGGTTGTAAGATATAATCTGTAATTGGTATATTTCGACAAGCTACCTGAATGGTTTTCGGCCATGATGTGCCTGGTCGGTGATGAAATTAGTTCAGTCTTCTTTCACAGATCTTATATAAGCGCTGCCTGTACTTACGCGCCGGAGACTTGGCTACAACTTACCGACGACTGTTGCCTTGTGCAAGAGTTATCCTGGAGTAGGAGACTCTTGACACAAAAACGCCTCGATCGGGTGCGAGTGACGCCATCTTGTGGATTTTTGACTGAACTTTTCTTTACCAAAGGCTATGATGCGTCCTCTTAAGTCTCTCAGATTAACAATACCGAAAACAACATATGTAGATAACAACGTAAATAAAAGATACAACAATTTGAATGTTCTCTCTTTAATTGTCGGCAGCAACCACGATTTCTCCCATTTCCAAGATTTAACTCACCAGTGTTTGCATCTTTCATTACTAATATGGATCATTTCACCATTACTGGCACAATGACTCACATTAAAATTGCCATCAAATTGGGCTCAATAACTGCTCCACCTCTTTGTAAAATATGGTTCTGTTTAACTTTTCAATGAATAGAGCTGACTCTGTTTCTATTATATCGTCCCTTTATATTTTCAAAAGTTCTTGTAGATGTATGCAATCAAAGTTTCAACATATGCCTCTGGAAGAAGTCTATCTTTGCCCTCAGGTTTACTTAATCGGCTTGTACAGGGATTAATCTATAGTAAAGTAAAAAATAGTCATTTTGCAATATGAAATTCCATTTCTATACCCTCTACAGTTTCAGGCTTCACTTCTTGGAAGTTAATAGTATCCATATTTAGAGAATACAATTTCGTACCTTTCCACAGAATTTTATTTGTTGCGGATCAAAGAGGATTGGAAGCAATGCAAATACGTATGTTATCGTAGGATAATGAAGACAAAATGGACGCAGGGGGAATAACTAATGTTGAATTCCTACGAATGGTTGGGGAGATTAGATGATTATTGGATACTTTGAGCAAGAAATTTGACAAATAAAATGAATACATGTGATGCAATCGAGCGGTTTTCTGGAGAGTGAAATGAAGAGCTACAGCAAACTTTTATTTAGATTGATGTAAGCAATCGGTGAAGCCTATACAGATAAATTTAAAGTCGTATCACAGAATCTAGAGGTGGTCTAAGCGTTATTTTAAATAAGGATCATAGCGTCGCGTCGGTGACGTTTTTCCTTTTGTTGAGTTCCTGACGATGACATAGTCAATACGGTGGAAAGCTGAACTGCCACCGACTTATAATTGCTGACGGATGTTCCCAGTTCTAATCCGAAATGAAACTACTGGGCGCATACAAACAATCCTATTCTGGATTTATCTCCGTACCCTAAATGAATATCACTCAATCATCTACACCTACATCTACGTAATACCCTGCGAGCCACCACGAGGGTGTGTGGCAGGGGGTTAAGATCACCAAACATGCACTATTGACATGCAAGTAGGATATTTAAGGGAGATATGCTAGATAATAGGGTCACATGGAGCTAGATGGTTAGTATCTACATAATAAGGAAGGGATTATTGGTTGTTATTACATGCATCATGCACTACAGACTACTCTAACTATATTTCACTTAGTTATCCCTTTGCTACGCTGCCTATTGTTCTCTCTTATAGTACGAGGGAAAAATGACATTTTAAATCTATCGGTACGACAATCTATCTCTCTAATCTTGTTAATATGATCAAACCTAGCATAATACGCAGGGGTTTTCAATATATATCTAACGTCATCTGTGAACAAATCGGTTTCGAATTTACTTAAAAGGTTTAACCTACATTTTAACCTGCGTTCTGATAGTAATTCCCATCCTAGTTCTTCTACATCTTCTAGTACTTCTAGTACATCTTGGTCCAGACACTTATATAGGTACTAGATAGGGTGGGGAGGGGACTGTAGGTGTGGGGGAGGAAGACCTTTCCTTGGAATTCCAGACCCTTGGCCCACCCTCTTGGGAAGCCCCCACCCAACCCAACTCAACCACTCCCATCCACCCTCCACCCTCCTCCACCACACCTCTACAGTCCACTCCCCACCCTATCTAGTAGCTATATATGTGTTTGCACCAAGATGTATCCTAATCTGATGATGACGTTAATCGTCGAAACCATGGTCGAACGTTATTAAATTTACTGTGAAAAAACAAAGGTACTCTATTCTTTCAAAATGACTGTCTATTATTTTTGTTGCATGAAGTAAAACGCATAGGTGTTACGTCGAAATGCTCCAACTAAACCAACATATACTCTCCTTAGGAAAAATTAATGAACGCATTTCCAGATGAACCCACCTAGATGGGCAAATGCTGATATCAGCGTTAGTTTAAGAAAAGGAGTTGTTTGAGATATACCGATGATTAGCAAACATTACTAAGGAACCTTTAATTAGATCAATGGTTGGCGAATTCACTTTGTGGAAATTTCGTTTCATGTTAAGAATGATACTACTTGGTTTTTTCCACCAATATATTTAACCATAAATCAACCGGTTTCGGCCTTTTCAGGCCATTATCAAGATTACAGAATAAAAATACCCAAAAGACAGCACAGCTTATATACTAAATCTCAAGGAGAGGGGAAGTGGTTGAAATAAGGGGGTGTGGGAAGGGGGGGGGAATGAGAGGTGATTGGGCAAACTGCAGGGAAAGGAACAAACAGGTGGTGACGCCAGGCTCAAGGACTACGGGGATGGAGGTGAGGGTACTGGCACAGAGAACAAGGGTGAGGCGGTTGAAGGGATTATGTCATTAAGTAGTCTCTCCCCGTGCACTCTGTGATAATATAGAATTTCAAAATTTTCCAGGAAGTCCAACTTCCAAAAAAATCAAGGAAAAGGTGGAAAAAACCAAGTAGTTTCATTCTTAACCTTTAATTTGATTAGGGAACCTTTAATGTGATGCTTCTGCTCTTTAGCTCCGGAACTAAAGTTCTGGATCTCTGTCACAAACTCTTAAAGATGAAAACTAATTGCCTTATTTCACACCTGTGCTTCACTTTTTGGATTCATAATTTTTATCACACTCCTGTTGATTTAATATGGTGATTGAACTATGCTATCAGCATTGAAATCAACGCAGCAATCATGTGATAACAAATTTTCGAAATTTGACGGGAGGATTGGTTAGGGATTTCAGCTTGTATATATTACAAATGAGGAGGTCATGAATATGTTATTTTAAGTGAATGAGCAAATCTAGTCACGCTGATGTAATTTCCACGTAGTTGTGTTCATATTTTTTGTTGGAGAAAAATTCTTTAACCCATAGTGTACTTCCGGAGTCCTCATGTTGAAAGATATTTGACAGTATCTTTAGTAATCTTTCTAATACATAAAAAACCAGTGGTGTCTGTCTGTTATTCGATCACTCATAAACCACTAAATTGACTGAAACAAAATTTGGCAGGAAGATACTTAATATATCTTCTTCACGCATAGGCTATAGAAAAAGGGCCTTGGGGCCCTAGAAGGCCCACAAGGGGGCTCTTTCATCGCCAAAAATTGGCCCTGGAAGAAAATTCTTGCCTGTATTAGAAACACGTAAAATATACCTATACTGAATGTACAACAATCATGGGATCATAATTCACGCTGGGGCCCCAGAGGACCTAAGGTGCCAAAAGAATGCTTTCTTAAAAGCCTCATAAGTGTTGAACTAGTGAACCGATTTTAGTGAAATTGTCACACATGGGATCAGCAAAGCTCTTTTAAGGTAATTGGGACTGTAAGGACCCCTGGGCCCCAAGGTCAGCGTATTGGGCCGTCTGGTATCTTATGTGTTTGAAAAACTCAAGTCTAAACATTTATGTTCAAGTGCAGAGGTTTCTCTTTTTGCATAATTTAATTGGTTCTACTAAAGATAGAAGGCTATAGTTTTAACCATTAGATGGGTAAAAGATTGCAGTTTCTTATTCTTTCATCCAATTTTCTTATGTGAATAATATTTCCCTAGTAATCGCGTTTTTAATGTTGTCAAAATCATGAATTTTACTTCTGTCAACAATACGATATTTCTTTGGTAACCGTGGAATTAGCATTAGCTTTAGAAGGGAAAAGGGACCTTTACAATGGCGGCTGGGTTTTATATCTAGAGATAGGTAATACAGTGGAAATCTAGACTGTATACTGAAATGTTGCTGATTACGATATTTTCAGGGATATTTTTGCCTATAATTGGCAAAATTCATTTTCAGTTGACCAATTTAAGGTGGACCCATCTAAAACAGGAAAATGCCCTGATGTTATATTAATGCGGAAAGCCTCTGGAATGCAAGTGGCCTGTAGTTTAGTTTCCATATGTTACTGCAAAAGAATGGCGAAACTCGGTAAGCATAATATAATGCGGTTTTCATCTGCTGAATTGAAATATGAAACTAAAATTATAGCTGATTTGCCTAGAAAAATAATACACCTCATGTGCGGCTCGAACCTACAACCTATATTCCCTGTCTTTCTTTCATCCCCCGTTTAATTTCTCCGGGTGCATTTGCTTGTATGATCTAAAGTATTTAAGGAGCTAATTTTATTCTTGCATTGCTTATCTTTTGGCCGATTGTTACCTTAAAGATGGGTACGCAGATATTTTCGGAGATTGAGCTTAGAAACAAAAGTCTAATTTACATTAAATATGCATTCAAAGACAATGTAATAGTGAATTTTTTCATCCATGCCTCAAAACGGGTTGCGTCGTATTGTCTTTTTCATTTAGCCTTGAAATTTAAAGAACTCTATTAGAGCCGAGTGAACATACTCAGTTCTAATTTTCTGCTTTAGGACAGACTCGATATTAATGCCCTTCAAATACATGAAAACATGCAAGTCTTAAGTAATGGAGATTAATATGGGACTTCTTCAAAACGATTTGTAAAGGACACTCTCTCGGACGCTGCACGAACTATCGAGGAAAGAATTCCAATTAATAAACTCCCTGGTGCCCAATAAAAGCAAAAAAAAACTCCGTTACTTTTATGTTGAGTTATTTGGGATCTACTGTTTAGTCCTTAAATGTAACCAATGTACATTCTAATCAATACTATCAAACAAATTCTCTAAAAAAACAGGTCATTCATTTGAGCTGAACGAAGTTTTCATGCGCATTCTCTCACGAGATGTAAAACACTTTAAACAAAAATGTATCAATGAAACGAGTCCAAACCAAAATGGAGTTTCCAGCGATGTATGATTTGTTGAAATATTATTTTCCTGCCTATCTAAATCGAAATATCTATATCCTCGGAATGCTCACCATCATTACTGAGAAACATCGCCACTGGTGTAAGAACGCAATTGTCCTTTCAGTACAACCATCAGCATTTGCTTGTATGATCTAAATCTATGGTATGATCTAAATCTTGTATGATCTAAATCTTGTATGATGTGCATTTGCTTGTATGATCTAAAGTATTTAAGGAGCTAATTTTATTCTTGCATTGCTTATCTTTTGGCCGATTGTTACCTTAAAGATGGGTACGCAGATATTTTCGGAGATTGAGCTTAGAAACAAAAGTCTAATTTACATTAAATATGCATTCAAAGACAATGTAATAGTGAATTTTTTCATCCATGCCTCAAAACGGGTTGCGTCGTATTGTCTTTTTCATTTAGCCTTGAAATTTAAAGAACTCTATTAGAGCCGAGTGAACATACTCAGTTCTAATTTTCTGCTTTAGGACAGACTCGATATTAATGCCCTTCAAATACATGAAAACATGCAAGTCTTAAGTAATGGAGATTAATATGGGACTTCTTCAAAACGATTTGTAAAGGACACTCTCTCGGACGCTGCACGAACTATCGAGGAAAGAATTCCAATTAATAAACTCCCTGGTGCCCAATAAAAGCAAAAAAAAACTCCGTTACTTTTATGTTGAGTTATTTGGGATCTACTGTTTAGTCCTTAAATGTAACCAATGTACATTCTAATCAATACTATCAAACAAATTCTCTAAAAAAACAGGTCATTCATTTGAGCTGAACGAAGTTTTCATGCGCATTCTCTCACGAGATGTAAAACACTTTAAACAAAAATGTATCAATGAAACAAGTCCAAACCAAAATGGAGTTTCCAGCGATGTATGATTTGTTGAAATATTATTTTCCTGCCTATCTAAATCGAAATATCTATATCCTCGGAATGCTCACCATCATTACTGAGAAACATCGCCACTGGTGTAAGAACGCAATTGTCCTTTCAGTACAACCATCAGCATTTGCTTGTATGATCTAAATCTATGGTATGATCTAAATCTTGTATGATCTAAATCTTGTATGATGTGCATTTGCTTGTATGATCTAAAGTATTTAAGGAGCTAATTTTATTCTTGCATTGCTTATCTTTTGGCCGATTGTTACCTTAAAGATGGGTACGCAGATATTTTCGGAGATTGAGCTTAGAAACAAAAGTCTAATTTACATTAAATATGCATTCAAAGACAATGTAATAGTGAATTTTTTCATCCATGCCTCAAAACGGGTTGCGTCGTATTGTCTTTTTCATTTAGCCTTGAAATTTAAAGAACTCTATTAGAGCCGAGTGAACATACTCAGTTCTAATTTTCTGCTTTAGGACAGACTCGATATTAATGCCCTTCAAATACATGAAAACATGCAAGTCTTAAGTAATGGAGATTAATATGGGACTTCTTCAAAACGATTTGTAAAGGACACTCTCTCGGACGCTGCACGAACTATCGAGGAAAGAATTCCAATTAATAAACTCCCTGGTGCCCAATAAAAGCAAAAAAAAACTCCGTTACTTTTATGTTGAGTTATTTGGGATCTACTGTTTAGTCCTTAAATGTAACCAATGTACATTCTAATCAATACTATCAAACAAATTCTCTAAAAAAACAGGTCATTCATTTGAGCTGAACGAAGTTTTCATGCGCATTCTCTCACGAGATGTAAAACACTTTAAACAAAAATGTATCAATGAAACGAGTCCAAACCAAAATGGAGTTTCCAGCGATGTATGATTTGTTGAAATATTATTTTCCTGCCTATCTAAATCGAAATATCTATATCCTCGGAATGCTCACCATCATTACTGAGAAACATCGCCACTGGTGTAAGAACGCAATTGTCCTTTCAGTACAACCATCAGCATCCTTTATTTTTTTGGATCCCTTACTGACGAATTTTGGAGGATACAATGAATAGAATTAGCATAATTTGTTCACTTTGACCTTTTTCTTTTTACAGTCAAAACGTTTGTTGGTATTTTATACAATGTTCAAATACTTTACTAAATTAATTTTTGATCAGGTGAGTCATTTATGGGCGTATTCCGAGAATTTTTCTATAATTTTGAAACTTCTGAATAAAAAACATAGCCCTCTCTATTTGATTATTTCACGGGCTATTGGAGTATGTTTGGGACCAAATTTTAAGATAAGGCTTACTGAAGAATAATTTTATGTGTTTTTATTATTTTTGAAGCGTTAAAAACGTAGAAAAGTTCAAATATGCGTTGCCATGAGGATAATCTGCCTCTGGATTACGACCATAAAAACTGATGACGGAATATTCATTACCTCTGGGAACTTGTGAGGTTTAACGCGCTAGGTTAATGGAATTTATCAATTAAGTTGCGACTTTTAATTAAATATTTTTACGCTGGGGAGCAACTATTTCAATAATAATGATATTTTTGATACGTGAAATTACTTTTCACTAGCACCAGCCTGGGTTGAGCAAAGCGTGTAACGGAAATATCTACTTATTTAAGCATGTCATTTCAGAGGTAATAGTGAACTGTCGAGTTTTTACTCGTTCTTAGCGATACTGATATTAATAATTCGGTCAAATTACTTTTACATTGACTTTGTAAAATTTGGGTAAATTAGGCACCACGCGCTAGGAGACCATATCATATTTCGACCTCAGGTCAGTGATTACTTCTGATGATTCTATCATAGTAATCGACCACTGATTTACATATTCTCTATTGCTGTTCTATGTAAAGTTTTGGATCAGTATCAGATCTTATGTGAGTTTTTGTCGGCGTATTTTTTCTCCCCATATTCTCAATGAGTGTTGATTACTGGGATATTGATTTTGAACGAAACATTTTGGATGAGATGGTCCAAAATGATTTTGATTTTCTTTATTCGATCCAATCATTTTAATATTTTACTCCTCCTGTTTAACTTCAAGGAGATCTCTTTCCAAGAAAATGATTACTAATTATGGCATTTATGTTATCGTTCACGGCCATGAAATCTCGCCAAGCAATTTACATAAATGCAGGTCCAATTAGGTCAGGTTCACATTCATTTGTAGAAAGTTTAAAAAAAAATAAACACTGAATTTTCTTGGTATACCCTGAGTATTATGCCATCCCTACTGGGACGGTACTTCTAAATACTCGTCTCTTACTTACCGGCACTTTTCAGACGCTGCCCATACCTAATTTGCGCTATTTGTGAAGAAAGGGTCAATAAACAAAGGTTTAGGTTTTCTCTAGCATTCGTCAAAGAATTCACCATTTGCACCAAAAAGTTATCATTGCTGCAATTTATCCAAATCTCTTGCTTGGGACAAAAGTTGGAGAAACTTCGCCGTTGGCATTAGCCTACTCCAAATGAAATCCGCCAAGGGGTCCACTGTTTCATGTCCCATCTGTTGGATGGATTACTTCACTTGAAATGCTCTCCAAAAGGCACCAAAGTACGGATTGGTATTCCTTTCCATTCCGCTACCATGACCGGGATTAGAGCCTAGGTCCTTTGATGTGGGAACTCAACTCTTCTCTAATTAGTTATTCCGAGAGCTCATTTCATCTCCGTATTGACTGCAAAATGTGTTCATTATGATTTCACGTAGCCACAACTATCCCACTCTTTCTCTCTCAAATTGTATTTTTGGTGAAACGGTCGCCTCTTTACACTGGACATCTTTACAGGTTGAATAGTCTTTACTTGCTGTTCTACGTGCTTCCCCTATTCCATGTTATCCTGTTTCCAGTAAATGCAAAGAAATTGTTACTGCCACAAATCCTTTAATCACTCCCAGATGTCCGCCAAACTAATCCTAATACTTAATCAAAGCATTAGAATTAGCATATTGTTGAAATTTCTTTGTGACTCTTATGAGTAAGTTGTAATAGAGTGTGCAAGATTACCAGCCTTTGCAGTACTCGCACCAAGTGCAGCTTTCCCTGATAACGATTATGGCGCTCTATCGGTCAGTTTTGGCACATTTTTGCCAGTATGCCACAAGAGAAACTAAAGTATAGTAATAATCTAGGCCCGCTTTCTCTATTCTACTCAAGCTAGGATCCCTTCTGAAAGGACTACCTTGAGAGCCAGCATACCGTTGCCCGCGATCCACCACTAGGAGGTATATGCGGTGTACTGACACACCAGGTCACTAGTAGAAGTGGTGGAGGAAATTCTTAGGTGGAGGAATATTAGGAGTCTTCAAAACAGAAGGGCGTGTATGAAGCAGCGTATGGGGGGAAATGAGGAAAAAGAGGTTTGCAAGGATATGGTATGGAAGTATGGTATGGAAGCGGTATGGAAGAAATTATTGAAGCATAGTTAGGTGTACAAATATGTGTTTATGAGTGAAACTTTGTGACTGTGCCTACCCCGGAAGGGAACGGCGTGTTTGGAATGTATGTACTCAAATTTCTTTTTTTTATGGTCCAGAAATAGTCATAAAAAAATAGTTTGTGGAATGGGTACATTTTATTGCTAGGGAATTTACCGGCTACTCTAGAGTAGGCTTCTTATATTTGTCATATTATTTCACTTCATTTTTGTCATATTCACTATTTTGGACCAAAAAGCCATCATGGCAGCAACTCTTCTGTGCCTCATGAACTACTAAAGGAAGCTTATGCAAGAAAAATAATATATTTTGAAGAAAGATCTTATATCGCTTGAATTTTCTTTAGTGAGCGATGGGGCATCATCGTCGGAGCCGGATTCCATAAATTTCCGGGTCGAGGCTGCTTCCAGTGTTCCGTTCCAACGTAGCATTTAATAATCTTGGTAACTCTCAAAATATTCATCGCAAACAAATGACTTCGGAAGAGTATCGTCGTAAAATCCAGGAGGACTCATAAACACCACATTGGAGGAGCTCCGTCTTGGGAAGCAGTCAAGCTTTGTTTGCCAACTGTCAATAATGCTTAGCAAATACTGGAACGGATCCCACTACTCCAGTTTAGATTGCGAGTCAGTCATCCTTCAGAATGCGTAGTTTCATGCAACGAATCCACTTGCCTAGATCCATCAGGGACTCTTAGGCTTGTAATGGTTCGGGATGATTGAGTGCTTTGCATTAACGACTAAAATGTTTAGAGATGATGATATAGGTCCATCAGTAATCATCAATCCTAAAATTAGTCCGCTGCAATTTCCTAATATTTCAAACGAAAAACTTCATTTCTTCACAATCAATCGTTGACCGTTTCACAATTTACTTCATGAATTCTATCAATTGTCTTCTACCCTATGACTTCTCTCGTTTATATCTCGTATCTGTATCGGTTTTTCAGCAGTTTAATCTAACTACAAATAGTTCAGTTAGCTTGTCTCTTCTACCTTGTAGAGTTACTGAAAAATGTCCTCTCTCTTCAGGTATTCATAACGCTTCTTCTTTGTCAGTTCTCCTCATCTATCTTTTCTTCTATTAGTCATTAAAACATATATTCTCAGAGTTACTGACCTCCTAATATTTTGCAATTTTCGTCGAAGGCGTCTATGCCCTCTAATTGTCCCAAATACTTGCTAGTAAAATCGTTTATAGCTGCATTAAAGGCTAAACAATATCTGTTCAATATACACCCAAGTCATTGATTTTCCCCACGCAGATTTTGTGCTTACCTGGAAGCCATAGGTTGAGGTAGAGCAGGCGACATAGTTCCCTAATCATAAAAGAGACTATATTCGATTCATACGTTTTAATTTCACCAACTGTGAAACACAATAATTAAATATTGCATTACTAACGGTGCTATAAAATAGTTTTGCATGGCAGAAATTGCAAGTAGTCAAATGAAAATGTCTAAATAAGTAGGATTTCGCTTTTTCCCGGCGAATGACTGCTGTGGATTCTTCTCGGGTTTCCGTCCTGGTAAGATGCTCCATCTTCTCCCCTTCTCCAAGGCGTTGGAGAAGATGGAGCATCTTGCCCGGATGGAAACTCGAGAAGAATTCACAGCCATCTAAATAAGTCTTTAACTTGACTCATTTTTTTTCACGCGGTACGTTTTTAACTCCATCAAAACGGAAGGTTTATTGTGATCCCGAAGAATTTACTGCGGTGACAATATGATTTATATTTAAAAAATTTTGAGAATACTAACTGCACACTGCTGATTTTTTGTGAGATCTGAATGTAGGAAATGCCTCATTTTTAATAAGAGATCTCTCTGGAGTGCATACACGTACCATTTCCCATGTAAAAGGGCTGGTATTTTTTGGAAAATATCTCGGAAAGTAATGTGGTAAGGGGTTGAATTTTTTATGTCAATGGAAGGGTGATATATTTTTCTTTAAAATATTCATTGATTTATAGGTAAAATAATATTTCACTCAAACTATCTTAAAGCACGTCTTTTATGCTGTTGGATTTCTAGCAGAAAAGAGTTTCAGGCGTAACCAGGAGGAAATACGCGAGTCCCATGCAGTGAGGATAAACATTCATATGATTTTAGCTATGTCTACGATGCAAGCTGACTAAGAGGTCGACATAATTGCCTCTTCTCAAAAATATCATTATATGTTGTAAATAGTTGATATATGGATTACTAAAGCATTCGAGAATTATTCTAATGCATTTTTTCTACCATATAGCTCCAATACGTGAACTCATAAGCAAAATTGATTGACACTCGTCATTCCTCAAATATTTTAGCGTATATGTATGTATTCCGCGATACGGTAAAAATTACCCCCTACCACTCACCCTTGAGTTTTCACATAAAATTAGGTGAGAATAGACGAACATTAATTTTTTTGTTATTTCCTCCAATAAGCAAGAATCATCGCTTCTTACATTTGCGGCCAACCTGTCATGGAGACACAAGCCCTTGGGCCAAAATGTTATCATCCGTGATGCGTTCCTTTGACGCACAATCTGCCCCCTCAATATCCATTCCCCATCTTCCTTTTCCTCGCAAGACATAAAAGAAGAGATGTCCCTCCCTCCTGACCCGTAAAAGCTTTCCATAACTCGGCACTGAACACGAATTTCCGAGATTACCGGCCGTAAAGCGGTCTCTATGCGTTTCCGAGGTTAGCCTTTGCATATTTATAAAAGAGGCGCACAGGAAAAGGCTGCTCCTCCGGTCGAAGAGGCCGCCCCCATCTTTATTCCTTTATTCAACATGGAGCTGAGAACATCCGTTTGGATCTGTCATAAATGCTCCCGTGCACCTTATGGTTTATAGATTGGGCCGTAAAGATGCAATTGTTAGGTTCTCCATGAGAACTGGGTTGGTTGGGCATAAGAGGGAAAAAGATCAGACCGCGCATCAAAGATTCCGTGCCTCATCCCTTTCACCTTTTGAACTCTCGAAGGGCTCTTTCAACAATAAACAAGATGGGATCAAAAGCCGAAGGAACCCCCTCCTCACTTATCAATACACCTTGAGAACTTTTTACAATTTTTCTTGCACGCTTACGTTTCTGTTTCTGGAATTGGCGTCAAATATATTGATCTAGAAGGATTGATTTCTGAATCGCCACACGGTCTCAAAGGGTGGAACACTTTTATATCAATCTTCCCTTGACATCACCCCTCACTTTCTCAGAGATTATAACTTGGAATAGACTTTTGATAGATATTAAGATTCAACAGGGCTGAAATTTGCCATGAAAAAATCATTTGACTTGACCTGGATGCGAACCCGGATCTCCCAATTGCCGGTCAGGTGTGTTAGCCAGTTACTCCACCAAGCCATCTTCCTTCAAAGCGAATTTCGAGGGTCAAGTCAAATGATTTTTTCATATATATATGAACAGTTTGCCAGAGAGAGGCAGACGCTAAACACAGAAAAACAGAAAAAAATGAACACACTTACTGAGTTTCTTAATATTTCGGAGCCACTAGCACCTTGTTCACAAGAGCGAAGAAGACCTTCGAAGGTCTTCTTCGCTCTTGTGAACAAGGTGCTAGTGGCTCCGAAATATTAAGAAACTCAGTAAGTGTGTTCATTTTTTTCTGTTTTTCTGTGTTTAGCGTCCGCCTCTCTCTGGCAAACTGTTCATATATTCGTCACGTGAGTGATCCTAAGTGTAGTTATATATATATATATATATATATATATATATATATATATATATATATATATATATATATATATATATATATATATATATATATATAATACAAAATGTCACAGGCGTGACTGGCAGTTACACATAGAACACGATAAAAGAAAAACTCACAGATATTATTCATATATTCGGCGGACACAACCGCCTTCCTCAGAAATAAGAAGGTACTGACCTGGGTACCTTCTTATTTCTGAGGAAGGCGGTTGTGTCCGCCGAATATATAAATAATATCTGTGAGTTTTTCTTTTATCGTGTTCTATGTGTAACTGCCAGTCACGCCTGTGACATTTTGTATTATATCTGTGCACTACACGTTTTCTCGTCGAGTGGATATATATATATATATATATATATATATATATATATATATATATATATATATATATATATATATATATATATATATATATATATATATATATATATATATATATATATAATATAAAGCTTCGTCACAGGGTGACACTAAACATAAAACATATAAAATGGAAACTCACGAGTTTAAAATTTTCGGTGGGTCGCCCGCACCTTCATCAGTGATAGAATGAGGATTGAGGAGGAATCACCATATAGGAGGGGCGGTGAGGGGAAGGAGCAGGTAGGAAGGGTGGGGAAGGGTGGGGAGGGAAGGAGCCAAAGACCTATTCGGGAGAAAGAAACAATGTAGCGAAAAGGGGGGAAAAATTAATTAATGGGAACGGTTGAGGCCAGGTGGACAGAGGGCGTTAAAATATCGGATGCAACATTGTTCTAAAGTCTTCAGACTAATTATAGTGGCTGTGGGTGGGAGGGAAGCCAGAATGGCTACATTGTAGCAGTCATCAAATCTTACATTGTGGGAGGCAGCATGTGTGGGGACAGAGAAAGAGAAGTTGGTTGAAGAGGGATTGCAAGAAGCACGGTGATTATTAATTCTGATATTGAGGGGGGTACTACAGAGCCCAATGTAAAAAGCTGTACATAATTTACAAATAAGGATATATACTATATTAGTTGTGGCACAGGAAGGGGAGGTAACAGAAGGAAGATAACGATTAACGAATTTTTTGGGTAATCGGTCTGTAATTAGAATTAAACAAGTTTTGCACCTTGGCCGGTTACAACGGGTGGCTGGAGCTTTGGAAATATTAAAAGATTTATGGAGGGGGTTAGTGGCTCTAAATATAGCAGACAAGTTTGGGGGACGTTTGTATACAACAGAGGGACATTTAGGGAATAAATTAGTAGTGGCAGGATTGCTAGAAAGTATTGGGAATAATTCTTTGAGGAGATGTTTTAGGGACTGTACGCCTGGGAAGAAAGTGGTGCAAATAGAAATATTGTTGTACTTAGGACAAGAAGTGGATTTAGGTTGGTACGGTTTTCTAAGTATTTTTTTATTTAAAAGGGATTCAGGGTAGCCCCTGCGAAGAAGAGACTGGTGTAGCTTGGAAAGAAAGCAATCAAGGGACTCCGGGTTGTTACAAATTCGATGACCTCTGATAGAAAGTGAGTATGGGAGGGAACGTTTGGTATGTGCGGGATGACAACTGCTGAAGTGAAGGTATTGCTGTTTATTAGTGGGCTTTATATGAACAGAAGTACTGAATTTACGGTTGGATAAAGCTACGTCGACATCTAGAAAGGTTATATGGGTGGAAGATATAGTAGAGGTAAATGATACAGAAGAGGAGTCATTGAGAGAGGAAATGAAGGAGTTTAGGGAGTCGATGTCATGTGTCCAAAGTAGAAAAATGTCATCTATGTAACGGAGCCACAGAAGGGGTTTAAAAGGGGCTTGGGAGAGGTAATTCTCTTCCAGAAGACCTAGAAAAAGATTGGCATAAGAAGGGCTAAAACGACTTCCCATGGCACAGCCCTTTGTTTGTAGGTAGTGAAGATCGTTGAAGGAGAAAGCATTGTGGGTAAGAATAAATTCAGAAAGTTGTAAGAGGAAGTCGGTACTGGGTATATGAGGAGTGGGGCGTTGGCTGAGAAAATGACGGATGGAACGGAGACCTTCTGAGTGGGGAATGGAAGTGTACAAGGAAGTGACATCTATAGTGGCCATCAAAAGTGGTGTATTATGTGGAAGTTTGACAGTTTTCAAATAATTTAGAAAGTGGTGTGTATCTTTAATAAATGAGGGCAGGGCATGAACGTGAGGCTGCAGATAGTGATCAACAAATGCCGAGATGCGTTCAGTAGGGGAACTGCAGGAGGAAACAATTGGACGGCCGGGGATGTTAGGTTTATGAATTTTAGGAAGGATGTAGAAATGAGGGGTTTTGGGGTGAGGAGCAGAGAGAAGGGAAAGGTCACACTTAGCCAAACCTTCTGTTGGACCTTTTTGGAGGAGGAGCGATGTTAACTTATTAGCAAAATCAAGAGTGGGATCTGAGGGAACAGGCCTGTAGGAGGAAGTATCTGAAAGTTGCCTTAGGGCTTCGTTTACATAGTCATTGGTGTTAAGGATAACAACCGTGGAACCTTTGTCAGCTTGGGTAATTACTATTTTGGGATTGTGGGTGAGTTGCTTGAGGGCCGCCGTTTCTTCTGGAGAGAGGTTGTGTTTGGGGTTAAGGGACTCAATGAAGGAAGGGTTGGAAATTTTAGAAAGAAGCTGGTTGGCAAAAATTTCAACTGGGTGATTAGAAGGAAGGGGTTTGGGTTCAAAAGAAGAAGGAGGTTTGAATTTGGTGAGAGCGGGGTGAATTGAGTTGGAGTTGGCTGGGTTAGAGGGTTGGGAACTCCAGAAAACCTTCCATTTAAGATTACGGCAAAAATTAATAGCGTCAGAAAGAATGCTAATGGGATTTACTAAGGGTGTTGGTGAGAAAGAGAGACCTTTACTTAACAATGACAGTTCAGCTGGCCTTAGAGGCATGGAGGATAAGTTGACTACCTCTTGTTGCGGCGTATCTAAGGGAGTTTCCTCTGAAGGGGAAGAACCAAACGTCGAGGAAGAATCTTTAAACTGGGGGGTTCGCTGCGGAAACATCCGGGTGGTAGAAGGGGCTGGTGGAGAGAGATTAAAGAGGGTGGCTAGATCTGGTTTGTAGAGGAAAAGAGGAGGTGGAGTTGTGGATGGGATAGTTACGTGCATTGGCAAAGAGACGCCATGGTAAAGATATGAAGCATAAAGAGAGGACAACTTTTTGTAAGATTTCTGGCGTCGGAGGAAAAGAGAGTCTTGAGCTGATTGTAGGCATCTATTAATATACGGAAGATTTTTGGGGGATGAGAGGCTAATGATATTAATAAGGGAGTGGATATTAGATTGATACTTGTGAACTAGTGATAAATATTGGGAGAGAACAAACAGACAAAGGGTGAACGATTGTTCATAAATGAATTTATGAAAGGATGGGTGAAGTGAAGGAGGCACTCCTGAAAAGGGGAATTTAATCAGAAGCCCATTGGGAATCACTCCTAAAGAAAGGCAAGAAGATAAAAACTCAGTATGGCAAGTAAATTGGGCTAGTTGAAGGGCTTGTTTCTTGATACTACGAAGCCAAAAAGGGGTAGGGTCAATGGCAGCCATTATAGGAAGGATGTGGGAAATAAGTAGAACGAGACCAGGATATGTCAAAGGTTAAAGGAAAGTAATAAAGAAACAGTGGTGAAGGGAGGATAGGACACTGAGAAAGGTTGTAGCGACTTACAGCTCAGGAACTGAAGAAGCAGCTTGAAGAGAAAGGAATCTGCGATGCGCAGTTTTATAAAGTTCTTGCGAAGATTCCACGAACGTGGCAAACAATTAGTCTGAAGACTTTAGAACAATGTTGCATCCGATCTTTTAACGCCCTCTGTCCACCTGGCCTCAACCGTTCCCATTAATTAATTTTTCCCCCCTTTTCGCTACATTGTTTCTTTCTCCCGAATAGGTCTTTGGCTCCTTCCCTCCCCACCCTTCCACCCCAAAACCCCTCATTTCTACATCCTTCCTAAAATTCATAAACCTAACATCCCCGGCCGTCCAATTGTTTCCTCCTGCAGTTCCCCTACTGAACGCATCTCGGCATTTGTTGATCACTATCTGCAGCCTCACGTTCATGCCCTGCCCTCATTTATTAAAGATACACACCACTTTCTAAATTATTTGAAAACTGTCAAACTTCCACATAATACACCACTTTTGATGGCCACTATAGATGTCACTTCCTTGTACACTTCCATTCCCCACTCAGAAGGTCTCCGTTCCATCCGTCATTTTCTCAGCCAACGCCCCACTCCTCATATACCCAGTACCGACTTCCTCTTACAACTTTCTGAATTTATTCTTACCCACAATGCTTTCTCCTTCAACGATCTTCACTACCTACAAACAAAGGGCTGTGCCATGGGAAGTCGTTTTAGCCCTTCTTATGCCAATCTTTTTCTAGGTCTTCTGGAAGAGAATTACCTCTCCCAAGCCCCTTTTAAACCCCTTCTGTGGCTCCGTTACATAGATGACATTTTTCTACTTTGGACACATGACATCGACTCCCTAAACTCCTTCATTTCCTCTCTCAATGACTCCTCTTCTGTATCATTTACCTCTACTATATCTTCCACCCATATAACCTTTCTAGATGTCGACGTAGCTTTATCCAACCGTAAATTCAGTACTTCTGTTCATATAAAGCCCACTAATAAACAGCAATACCTTCACTTCAGCAGTTGTCATCCCGCACATACCAAACGTTCCCTCCCATACTCACTTTCTATCAGAGGTCATCGAATTTGTAACAACCCGGAGTCCCTTGATTGCTTTCTTTCCAAGCTACACCAGTCTCTTCTTCGCAGGGGCTACCCTGAATCCCTTTTAAATAAAAAAATACTTAGAAAACCGTACCAACCTAAATCCACTTCTTGTCCTAAGTACAACAATATTTCTATTTGCACCACTTTCTTCCCAGGCGTACAGTCCCTAAAACATCTCCTCAAAGAATTATTCCCAATACTTTCTAGCAATCCTGCCACTACTAATTTATTCCCTAAATGTCCCTCTGTTGTATACAAACGTCCCCCAAACTTGTCTGCTATATTTAGAGCCACTAACCCCCTCCATAAATCTTTTAATATTTCCAAAGCTCCAGCCACCCGTTGTAACCGGCCAAGGTGCAAAACTTGTTTAATTCTAATTACAGACCGATTACCCAAAAAATTCGTTAATCGTTATCTTCCTTCTGTTACCTCCCCTTCCTGTGCCACAACTAATATAGTATATATCCTTATTTGTAAATTATGTACAGCTTTTTACATTGGGCTCTGTAGTACCCCCCTCAATATCAGAATTAATAATCACCGTGCTTCTTGCAATCCCTCTTCAACCAACTTCTCTTTCTCTGTCCCCACACATGCTGCCTCCCACAATGTAAGATTTGATGACTGCTACAATGTAGCCATTCTGGCTTCCCTCCCACCCACAGCCACTATAATTAGTCTGAAGACTTTAGAACAATGTTGCATCCGATATTTTAACGCCCTCTGTCCACCTGGCCTCAACCGTTCCCATTAATTAATTTTTCCCCCCTTTTCGCTACATTGTTTCTTTCTCCCGAATAGGTCTTTGGCTCCTTCCCTCCCCACCCTTCCCCACCCTTCCTACCTGCTCCTTCCCCTCACCGCCCCTCCTATATGGTGATTCCTCCTCAATCCTCATTCTATCACTGATGAAGGTGCGGGCGACCCACCGAAAATTTTAAACTCGTGAGTTTCCATTTTATATGTTTTATGTTTAGTGTCACCCTGTGACGAAGCTTTATATTGTTTGCCACGTTCGTGGAATCTTCGCAAGAACTTTATAAAACTGCGCATCGCAGATTCCTTTCTCTTCAAGCTGCTTCTTCAGTTCCTGAGCTGTAAGTCGCTACAACCTTTCTCAGTGTCCTATCCTCCCTTCACCACTGTTTCTTTATTACTTTCCTTTAACCTTTGACATATCCTGGTCTCGTTCTACTTATTTCCCACATCCTTCCTATAATGGCTGCCATTGACCCTACCCCTTTTTGGCTTCGTAGTATCAAGAAACAAGCCCTTCAACTAGCCCAATTTACTTGCCATACTGAGTTTTTATCTTCTTGCCTTTCTTTAGGAGTGATTCCCAATGGGCTTCTGATTAAATTCCCCTTTTCAGGAGTGCCTCCTTCACTTCACCCATCCTTTCATAAATTCATTTATGAACAATCGTTCACCCTTTGTCTGTTTGTTCTCTCCCAATATTTATCACTAGTTCACAAGTATCAATCTAATATCCACTCCCTTATTAATATCATTAGCCTCTCATCCCCCAAAAATCTTCCGTATATTAATAGATGCCTACAATCAGCTCAAGACTCTCTTTTCCTCCGACGCCAGAAATCTTACAAAAAGTTGTCCTCTCTTTATGCTTCATATCTTTACCATGGCGTCTCTTTGCCAATGCACGTAACTATCCCATCCACAACTCCACCTCCTCTTTTCCTCTACAAACCAGATCTAGCCACCCTCTTTAATCTCTCTCCACCAGCCCCTTCTACCACCCGGATGTTTCCGCAGCGAACCCCCCAGTTTAAAGATTCTTCCTCGACGTTTGGTTCTTCCCCTTCAGAGGAAACTCCCTTAGATACGCCGCAACAAGAGGTAGTCAACTTATCCTCCATGCCTCTAAGGCCAGCTGAACTGTCATTGTTAAGTAAAGGTCTCTCTTTCTCACCAACACCCTTAGTAAATCCCATTAGCATTCTTTCTGACGCTATTAATTTTTGCCGTAATCTTAAATGGAAGGTTTTCTGGAGTTCCCAACCCTCTAACCCAGCCAACTCCAACTCAATTCACCCCGCTCTCACCAAATTCAAACCTCCTTCTTCTTTTGAACCCAAACCCCTTCCTTCTAATCACCCAGTTGAAATTTTTGCCAACCAGCTTCTTTCTAAAATTTCCAACCCTTCCTTCATTGAGTCCCTTAACCCCAAACACAACCTCTCTCCAGAAGAAACGGCGGCCCTCAAGCAACTCACCCACAATCCCAAAATAGTAATTACCCAAGCTGACAAAGGTTCCACGGTTGTTATCCTTAACACCAATGACTATGTAAACGAAGCCCTAAGGCAACTTTCAGATACTTCCTCCTACAGGCCTGTTCCCTCAGATCCCACTCTTGATTTTGCTAATAAGTTAACATCGCTCCTCCTCCAAAAAGGTCCAACAGAAGGTTTGGCTAAGTGTGACCTTTCCCTTCTCTCTGCTCCTCACCCCAAAACCCCTCATTTCTACATCCTTCCTAAAATTCATAAACCTAACATCCCCGGCCGTCCAATTGTTTCCTCCTGCAGTTCCCCTACTGAACGCATCTCGGCATTTGTTGATCACTATCTGCAGCCTCACGTTCATGCCCTGCCCTCATTTATTAAAGATACACACCACTTTCTAAATTATTTGAAAACTGTCAAACTTCCACATAATACACCACTTTTGATGGCCACTATAGATGTCACTTCCTTGTACACTTCCATTCCCCACTCAGAAGGTCTCCGTTCCATCCGTCATTTTCTCAGCCAACGCCCCACTCCTCATATACCCAGTACCGACTTCCTCTTACAACTTTCTGAATTTATTCTTACCCACAATGCTTTCTCCTTCAACGATCTTCACTACCTACAAACAAAGGGCTGTGCCATGGGAAGTCGTTTTAGCCCTTCTTATGCCAATCTTTTTCTAGGTCTTCTGGAAGAGAATTACCTCTCCCAAGCCCCTTTTAAACCCCTTCTGTGGCTCCGTTACATAGATGACATTTTTCTACTTTGGACACATGACATCGACTCCCTAAACTCCTTCATTTCCTCTCTCAATGACTCCTCTTCTGTATCATTTACCTCTACTATATCTTCCACCCATATAACCTTTCTAGATGTCGACGTAGCTTTATCCAACCGTAAATTCAGTACTTCTGTTCATATAAAGCCCACTAATAAACAGCAATACCTTCACTTCAGCAGTTGTCATCCCGCACATACCAAACGTTCCCTCCCATACTCACTTTCTATCAGAGGTCATCGAATTTGTAACAACCCGGAGTCCCTTGATTGCTTTCTTTCCAAGCTACACCAGTCTCTTCTTCGCAGGGGCTACCCTGAATCCCTTTTAAATAAAAAAATACTTAGAAAACCGTACCAACCTAAATCCACTTCTTGTCCTAAGTACAACAATATTTCTATTTGCACCACTTTCTTCCCAGGCGTACAGTCCCTAAAACATCTCCTCAAAGAATTATTCCCAATACTTTCTAGCAATCCTGCCACTACTAATTTATTCCCTAAATGTCCCTCTGTTGTATACAAACGTCCCCCAAACTTGTCTGCTATATTTAGAGCCACTAACCCCCTCCATAAATCTTTTAATATTTCCAAAGCTCCAGCCACCCGTTGTAACCGGCCAAGGTGCAAAACTTGTTTAATTCTAATTACAGACCGATTACCCAAAAAATTCGTTAATCGTTATCTTCCTTCTGTTACCTCCCCTTCCTGTGCCACAACTAATATAGTATATATCCTTATTTGTAAATTATGTACAGCTTTTTACATTGGGCTCTGTAGTACCCCCCTCAATATCAGAATTAATAATCACCGTGCTTCTTGCAATCCCTCTTCAACCAACTTCTCTTTCTCTGTCCCCACACATGCTGCCTCCCACAATGTAAGATTTGATGACTGCTACAATGTAGCCATTCTGGCTTCCCTCCCACCCACAGCCACTATAATTAGTCTGAAGACTTTAGAACAATGTTGCATCCGATATTTTAACGCCCTCTGTCCACCTGGCCTCAACCGTTCCCATTAATTAATTTTTCCCCCCTTTTCGCTACATTGTTTCTTTCTCCCGAATAGGTCTTTGGCTCCTTCCCTCCCCACCCTTCCCCACCCTTCCTACCTGCTCCTTCCCCTCACCGCCCCTCCTATATGGTGATTCCTCCTCAATCCTCATTCTATCACTGATGAAGGTGCGGGCGACCCACCGAAAATTTTAAACTCGTGAGTTTCCATTTTATATGTTTTATGTTTAGTGTCACCCTGTGACGAAGCTTTATATTGTTTGCCACGTTCGTGGAATCTTCGCAAGAACTTTATAAAACTGCGCATCGCAGATTCCTTTCTCTTCAAGCTGCTTCTTCAGTTCCTGAGCTGTAAGTCGCTACAACCTTTCTCAGTGTCCTATCCTCCCTTCACCACTGTTTCTTTATTACTTTCCTTTAACCTTTGACATATCCTGGTCTCGTTCTACTTATTTCCCACATCCTTCCTATAATGGCTGCCATTGACCCTACCCCTTTTTGGCTTCGTAGTATCAAGAAACAAGCCCTTCAACTAGCCCAATTTACTTGCCATACTGAGTTTTTATCTTCTTGCCTTTCTTTAGGAGTGATTCCCAATGGGCTTCTGATTAAATTCCCCTTTTCAGGAGTGCCTCCTTCACTTCACCCATCCTTTCATAAATTCATTTATGAACAATCGTTCACCCTTTGTCTGTTTGTTCTCTCCCAATATTTATCACTAGTTCACAAGTATCAATCTAATATCCACTCCCTTATTAATATCATTAGCCTCTCATCCCCCAAAAATCTTCCGTATATTAATAGATGCCTACAATCAGCTCAAGACTCTCTTTTCCTCCGACGCCAGAAATCTTACAAAAAGTTGTCCTCTCTTTATGCTTCATATCTTTACCATGGCGTCTCTTTGCCAATGCACGTAACTATCCCATCCACAACTCCACCTCCTCTTTTCCTCTACAAACCAGATCTAGCCACCCTCTTTAATCTCTCTCCACCAGCCCCTTCTACCACCCGGATGTTTCCGCAGCGAACCCCCCAGTTTAAAGATTCTTCCTCGACGTTTGGTTCTTCCCCTTCAGAGGAAACTCCCTTAGATACGCCGCAACAAGAGGTAGTCAACTTATCCTCCATGCCTCTAAGGCCAGCTGAACTGTCATTGTTAAGTAAAGGTCTCTCTTTCTCACCAACACCCTTAGTAAATCCCATTAGCATTCTTTCTGACGCTATTAATTTTTGCCGTAATCTTAAATGGAAGGTTTTCTGGAGTTCCCAACCCTCTAACCCAGCCAACTCCAACTCAATTCACCCCGCTCTCACCAAATTCAAACCTCCTTCTTCTTTTGAACCCAAACCCCTTCCTTCTAATCACCCAGTTGAAATTTTTGCCAACCAGCTTCTTTCTAAAATTTCCAACCCTTCCTTCATTGAGTCCCTTAACCCCAAACACAACCTCTCTCCAGAAGAAACGGCGGCCCTCAAGCAACTCACCCACAATCCCAAAATAGTAATTACCCAAGCTGACAAAGGTTCCACGGTTGTTATCCTTAACACCAATGACTATGTAAACGAAGCCCTAAGGCAACTTTCAGATACTTCCTCCTACAGGCCTGTTCCCTCAGATCCCACTCTTGATTTTGCTAATAAGTTAACATCGCTCCTCCTCCAAAAAGGTCCAACAGAAGGTTTGGCTAAGTGTGACCTTTCCCTTCTCTCTGCTCCTCACCCCAAAACCCCTCATTTCTACATCCTTCCTAAAATTCATAAACCTAACATCCCCGGCCGTCCAATTGTTTCCTCCTGCAGTTCCCCTACTGAACGCATCTCGGCATTTGTTGATCACTATCTGCAGCCTCACGTTCATGCCCTGCCCTCATTTATTAAAGATACACACCACTTTCTAAATTATTTGAAAACTGTCAAACTTCCACATAATACACCACTTTTGATGGCCACTATAGATGTCACTTCCTTGTACACTTCCATTCCCCACTCAGAAGGTCTCCGTTCCATCCGTCATTTTCTCAGCCAACGCCCCACTCCTCATATACCCAGTACCGACTTCCTCTTACAACTTTCTGAATTTATTCTTACCCACAATGCTTTCTCCTTCAACGATCTTCACTACCTACAAACAAAGGGCTGTGCCATGGGAAGTCGTTTTAGCCCTTCTTATGCCAATCTTTTTCTAGGTCTTCTGGAAGAGAATTACCTCTCCCAAGCCCCTTTTAAACCCCTTCTGTGGCTCCGTTACATAGATGACATTTTTCTACTTTGGACACATGACATCGACTCCCTAAACTCCTTCATTTCCTCTCTCAATGACTCCTCTTCTGTATCATTTACCTCTACTATATCTTCCACCCATATAACCTTTCTAGATGTCGACGTAGCTTTATCCAACCGTAAATTCAGTACTTCTGTTCATATAAAGCCCACTAATAAACAGCAATACCTTCACTTCAGCAGTTGTCATCCCGCACATACCAAACGTTCCCTCCCATACTCACTTTCTATCAGAGGTCATCGAATTTGTAACAACCCGGAGTCCCTTGATTGCTTTCTTTCCAAGCTACACCAGTCTCTTCTTCGCAGGGGCTACCCTGAATCCCTTTTAAATAAAAAAATACTTAGAAAACCGTACCAACCTAAATCCACTTCTTGTCCTAAGTACAACAATATTTCTATTTGCACCACTTTCTTCCCAGGCGTACAGTCCCTAAAACATCTCCTCAAAGAATTATTCCCAATACTTTCTAGCAATCCTGCCACTACTAATTTATTCCCTAAATGTCCCTCTGTTGTATACAAACGTCCCCCAAACTTGTCTGCTATATTTAGAGCCACTAACCCCCTCCATAAATCTTTTAATATTTCCAAAGCTCCAGCCACCCGTTGTAACCGGCCAAGGTGCAAAACTTGTTTAATTCTAATTACAGACCGATTACCCAAAAAATTCGTTAATCGTTATCTTCCTTCTGTTACCTCCCCTTCCTGTGCCACAACTAATATAGTATATATCCTTATTTGTAAATTATGTACAGCTTTTTACATTGGGCTCTGTAGTACCCCCCTCAATATCAGAATTAATAATCACCGTGCTTCTTGCAATCCCTCTTCAACCAACTTCTCTTTCTCTGTCCCCACACATGCTGCCTCCCACAATGTAAGATTTGATGACTGCTACAATGTAGCCATTCTGGCTTCCCTCCCACCCACAGCCACTATAATTAGTCTGAAGACTTTAGAACAATGTTGCATCCGATATTTTAACGCCCTCTGTCCACCTGGCCTCAACCGTTCCCATTAATTAATTTTTCCCCCCTTTTCGCTACATTGTTTCTTTCTCCCGAATAGGTCTTTGGCTCCTTCCCTCCCCACCCTTCCCCACCCTTCCTACCTGCTCCTTCCCCTCACCGCCCCTCCTATATGGTGATTCCTCCTCAATCCTCATTCTATCACTGATGAAGGTGCGGGCGACCCACCGAAAATTTTAAACTCGTGAGTTTCCATTTTATATGTTTTATGTTTAGTGTCACCCTGTGACGAAGCTTTATATTGTTTGCCACGTTCGTGGAATCTTCGCAAGAACTTTATATATATATATATATATATATATATATATATATATATATATATATATATATATATATATATGTACATTTTCAAATATATATGCACCCCTGCGAGTGACTTCGTACCACATCATTTGTTTTTACAATGATTGGAAATTAGAATTAAAACTAATATTTTCCTGGATTTATTTTGCTATTATTACAAATTTTTTCATAATTATTACAAAGTATTCTCAAACTTCTCAAGCACCTTTTTTTTAGCTAGATACTGTCCGAAAAACCTTGAGACTCAGAACAAGGTGAGGAAAACACCCTCATTCGTTCGTAAAAGTAATCCAAGCTAATGATGGGCGCAAATTGGAATTGGGTATATTATGAAAAATTATGTGGTGAAGCAATTTCGGTGTTTTTATTAATGGAAATAACGTTTTCGGCACTATGAATGAAATGATGGAAGTAAAGGGGAAAATAGAATGAAAAAGTCCCACGACGACGACCGAAGGACCGATATGTAGGCCAGGTTTAAAAGGCAAATAAAACAGAGGAGCTTCAAATACACAAAAGTTATTATGTAACAGAGAGCAATGAATGGCAGCTGTCACCAATTACACTGATAAGGAAAAACCAAATAACAAAAGATACATACGAGGTGTGTTCAAAAAATACCCGGAATGTTTAAATTTCGCGCGTTTGGAGAGTCCGATTGTCAAAAAAAAAAATTTATTGTGTTGGTATACATGCCCCTGAAGTATGACACAATTTTCAGCTGTATTCATTGTTTACTTTATCTGTGGCAACCGCTAAGGTTAGACGTGTTTTCATGAGCTCGGCGATTTTCGATTGTTAACAAAAAATGGATCAAAGAATTTGTATTAAGTTTTGCGTAAAAAATGAAATAAAGTGTAACAAAGTTTCGTCACCTGTTATAACTCTTTTGAGCAAATCTGAGTCGACGTTGACTTCATTTAGTGATTCCTGAGCAACTTCCATTCGCCGCTGTTTTTGTTCAAAATTCAACAATTTTGGGACAAATTTTGCTGCCACGCGTTTCATACCCAAAATGTTCGCAAAAATGTCATGGCATGAGCCAATCGATATGCCAACATCATCAGCGACTTCTCTGATTGTGATTCGGCGATCATTCATAACCACTGCTTTCACTTTTTCCACGTTTTCTTCGGTTGTTGATGTGCTGGGGCGTTCGTCATCTTCAACGTCTTCACGGCCATCTTGGAAACGCTTTTACCACTGGTAAACACTTTTTTTTCATAGCAGACTCGCCATAGGCCTTTGTTAACATTTCGCACACTTTGTTACACTTTATTTCATTTTTTACGCAAAACTTAATACAAATTCTTTGATCCATTTTTTTTAACAATCGAAAATCGCCGAGCTCATGAAAACACGTCTAACCTTAGCGGTTGCCACAGATAAAGTAAACAATGAATACAGCTGAAAATTGTGTCATACTTCCGGACTCTCCAAACGCGCGAAATTTAAACATTCCGGGTATTTTTTGAACACACCTCGTAGAGTAAATTTCCATAGTGAGATTATTTTACCGACCTAGGTTCGGTAAGTTTTTCTCTGATTACATACATTTTATAGGTTCCTACAAGATAGAAGCAAGGTCACCTCACTCCCCCAATCGTCCCCAACCACTCCCTTCTACAAAGATGCCACCTCAAAATCTGTAAACAGAGTTTCCAGCTATGACTGCACCTCTAGTGTCATTGTCAAGGTCTAAAAAAACACAGATACTTAGAAGAACCTATTCACCCTTGTTTAACATATTTATTTGAAGATGATACATTTTATGTAGGTATATGATATGAAAATAATTCATCCTTGTGACAATAAACTTCAAAATTTCAAAGGGTTGAATGACTTATTTACCCAATAGGCTACTACCTAAATATTGAGGTAGCAAAGAAACGTGACCTGACTGAGCAAAGTGAGTTACATTTTTGAGTTCAGAATGCACTAAAAATAAAAGATCACCTAAACAAACCCTGGACCTCAGAAAAAAAAAATTTTTAATGCAGACCAGCGTAATCAAGGTAAAAAGGATCTTTTTTTGAAGAGGAAGAAAATTCGGTTGCTCAGACCAACTGACGCGATCTTACTTACATGAAAAAATAATAATGTATCTTTTGTAAACGACTCATAGTAACCCTGCTGCTCTTCTCCTTTACATACTACGTTACTTAACAATTCTTGACTAATTCTTTGCTGATTTGACATTTGACGTCTCCGAGCCATCGTGCGTCTTCGTCCCTATATTCTCACCATTGATCTCCATTTCAACTACCCTCCCTCATTCCACGTCATTTCATCTCCCTCTCATCTTCTCCCCTCTCCTGTCCAAAACACGCTTAAAGCTCGCAAAAAGAACCTTTTTCACTTGATATTGGAAAACTTTCCGAATTAACTCAACCAGTGTATATTTTAACTGGGACAGGTGAGGCCAGGTAGCTCCCTCTGTCCCCCGCCCCAGGGCTCTTTACAGAGTTTTTTCAATTTATTATAGGTTTATAGTCAATAATAAAAAATAACAGATCATAGCAATAACAACAGGTCTTCAAGGGTTAAATCGTAGGCCATGGAGGTCGCCTTGTTTCTGGGACTCAGCTGGATGCCCAGAAACGGCGATCTCCTCCGGTTTCCGTCGTTTATACTCCGCACGAGTTTATCAGAAAACGTTCCGATAATAAAATGTAATAGATCCTTTAAAAAAAAACAAGATAAAACGAATATATATTAACAGTTTTATATATATATATATATATATATATATATATATATATATATATATATATATATATATATATATATATATATATATATATATATAACTGCACTTAGGATCACTTAAGTGACGAATATATAAAAGTTTGCCAGAGGAAGGCAGACGACAAACACAGAAAACAAAAAAATGAACACACTTACAAAGTTTCTTGATATTTCGGTACCACTAGCACCTTGGTCGCAAGAGCGAAGGCTGAGAAGGAAGGGAGGACTGAGGCGGGAGGAAGGGAGGACTATATATATATATATATATATAAGCGAGTTCTATACAGCCGTCGGCCGTCTCTCGCATCCTCTTCTCCAAGCCTCCTTGTCTCTCCAGTCTTCATTCTCTAATTGTCTCCTTTTCATATCTTGGGTGACTTGCTTTGTCCAGTCTTCTGGTGGTCGTCCTCTCTTTCTCCTTCCGGGTGGTTGCCAATTTAATATCTTTTTTGGCCAACGTTTCTCCTCCATTCTTTTTACGTGTCCATACCATTTTATCCGTCTTTTCTCTATTTCTTGTATGATGTTTTCTTCTACTTGCATAATTTTTCTTATATTTTCATTTCTTATTATTATTATATATTAATTTATATATTATTATTAACAGTGTTAATATTATATTAGTTATTATTATAATAAATATATGTTAATATTAACAGTGATAACAGGGCGTAATAAATTAACAACATGTCATATAAAATAGATATTCTCTGAGGTAAAAGGTTTGAAAGCAATCAATTGAATTAGGGAGAATGGGTAAAAATCACCAAAAACAATATAGATCAGTTAAAATACATAGTAACGAGCATGAAAACTTGGCATGCACAAAAATGATAAAAGGTGAGGCGAGATAACAATAATAAATTAAACGACTACTTATATAAATGCATATCTTAGGTCTTTGAATGAAGCTATCCGGAAATTCGCGAAGTATTATTTTTCTGATAATCTCATCAGACGTCACTTCCACGAGTGGTCGTCCAATAATTTGAATGTTAAAAGCCAAATTTATTCTCAGGGACAGTGAATTCTTCATTTTGAGTGTACAGAATTTTAAATGCCTTTTCCAGAAATTGTAACTATCAATAAATTTCATCAAATGTTTCCTAGATCAGACTAGCTCAATCTCCACTAACCTTGACTTCACTTATCTCGACGATAAAAACACTTTTTTTACTGATTCTTGGGCCTCTCAGATCAAATTAGTTAGTGTTTCATTAATTGCATGAACGTCGTGTTGATGAATTAATGTACGCGCATCTTTCAACTTTTCAGTCACAATTCAGAAAATATTCATTCCCAGTTTCTCTTACGCCTCTTTCTTTTCCCGCTTCTCAGTGCATCGACAAAATATTTTGTTGGTAAACTCAAACGGTTAGTGGGTACAACTACGCCTGAAGTGCTCAACTCCAAGCAAAGTATAATTACATCGGATCTCAGCAGCATATGGCCCCAGGAATACTGGACCTGAAATTACTTACTCACTAAAAGCGCTCCAGTTTTAGTTGCTTCTGTATTACCCACACACTCATTGCACGCCTCTAGGACTCATGGGAAGAGTTCAACGTCAGAGAAAATCAATATTTTCAGTTCAGGGTGTTCAGCCAAGACTGCGAGAGAGAAAGTATTAAATTCAACGTTCATTTTTTATGTTTTGTCCAGAAATATCAATTAAACGGATAAAAAATACCACATTTATCAATATAAAATTTACAAAATTGATTGCTTGTGAACACTTTTCCCCAATATTTAAAATTATATTTAAGCGCAAGTATTAATTTCCTCCGTCGAATGCCTATTCTCACAGTTAACGCTTCATAATCTCAGGCTAGAAAAGTGCGGAAATGTGGTATAGGAAACTAAGGTTTTACTGTTAATAATTAATATGTCACATTTTTCCACAAGTAGCAAGGATAAGAATTCTTAGATGCGTAAATAATATTTGGATGGAACCTACCAAGAGTGAACCGGTAAGCTTAATTCACGGAAACGAGTTTTTCACTTATTTCAGTGGTAATTTAATGTTTACGGTGTTAGTTAGTGCCTTCCTATGAGACGTTTTAGTTAAAATAAAATTAATGTACCGAATTACTTTGCTTCGGATGAAATCGACCCTTATGACAGCAGAAACATTAATTTCTACCGTGAAAATGTTGAACTGCCTGCTTGCGTCCTCTTCGCTTCTTCTGCCAGAGATCGTAAACAATAAATACAACTCCCACTTTGAAATTTAACGATCTTACTTTCCTCCTTAAGTCTTTCCTTTGTGTCTTCGTAATATTCCGTTTCGACTTATGACAGATCTATTTCTTCAAAGTCTCTTTCATTTGTTTTCCATGCTTCTATATTTAAGTGTGGGATTCGTTTTCCTTCCAGTATGATTTATGCCACCCTTGGGCGTCTCAAGTCGCACGACTTTCAACCCCCCCCCTCCCCACCCAACCCCCATCCCTCGGCAGCCAAAAGTCCTCCCCGCCCCCCCTCTCCTCCTCCATCTGCAGTGCCCCTCGCACCAACCCGAAACTCCTCTTCCCATCATCCTCCTCTCAGCACACACCCCCCTCCACCCCCGCCTCCAATCCGACAGGGAACTCTCCTGCTCCTGTTGCGTCCATACCATCCGTGTCTGCTCCACAGCTCTCCTGTTACTTCCCCATCCCCTTCCACCTTCCCATCTCTCATCACCCGCCTTCCCCCTCCCCCCCTCTCTCTCCCCCTCCTTTACTCTCCACTCAATGCGTTTAGACTTACCTCTCTGCACGCTAGGCCAACACACACACTACAAGGCGTTCCAAATTTAGTTCTGCAGCCAGGGCTCTTATGAAGATTCATTTAGCTGTGTAAATATCGTCCAGGCCGTAGACGCTCAAGTTATCCTCAACTTGTCAATATCAACTGAAAAATTAACATCGTGCTCCGAAGTATATTAATTACACACACAAGGCAAGGCGACTTATACAATCATTATCATCGTCGTTGGTCGTCCAATTCTAAGATTCGTGGTGCCAGGAGTGGGGGTTGGAATTAAATAATAGTAAATGCACCACAGTTCACTTCCTGCAAAGGTCATCACACAAATGCCATACCAGTACTGTTGGTGGAGTAAACATCAAATCTTCAGATGCAGTAAAACACTACAAGGCGTTACAAATTTAGTTCTGCAGCCAGGGCTCTTATGGAGATTCATTTAGCTGTGTAAATATCCTCAAGGCCGGAGCCGCTCAAGTTCTCCTCAACTTGTCAATAATTAACGTCGCGATTTGAATTATATTAATTACAACACATTGCAAGGCGACTTACAATCATCATCATCGTCATTAGTCGTCCATATCTAAGATTCGTGGTGCCAGGAGTGGGGGATAGAAATATATGTATTAGTAAATACACCACAGTTCACTTCCTGCGAAAGTCATCACAAAAATTCCATATCTTTACTGTTGGTAGAGTAAACATAAAATCTTCATATACGGTAAAACATATTGGAATTATCTCAAATTCTGATATATCGTGGGGAATACAAATACAAAACATTAACGGTACAGCATTAAAGAAACTAGGTTTTGTTAAGCGTATAAGAGGAAGGTCCTCGGATGAAAAAGTAAGAGAGAGATGCTACTTCGCTCTGGTTAGGTCACACCTCGAATACGACGCGAGCATTTGGGACCCTGGTTATAAAGATTTCAACAAAAAATTAATAAAATTCAAAGATAAGTTTCGTTAAAGACTGCTACGAGCGAACATATAGTTCCACCCAACTTTTAGAGGGATAAAAGTGGGAGCCTCTAGAGACTCGGAGGCTACTCGCTAGGCTTAGGTTGAGGTTGTTTGAGAATTGCAGAACTGATGCGTTTCAGAGCGACACAGAAAGTATTGTCATGACGCCATACTACATCTCTAGATCTGACACATGCGATAAAATTAGAGAGATACATTGGCAAACTGATAGGTGCATAAACTTGTTCTTTCTGCGCACAATAAGAGACCACAATACAAACTGACCTCCACTTAATTCACTCCCATAATGAATTTCACCTCCCAAAACCTTACATCTTTACACGGCTGGTGACCTAACACCCCCTGCCACACGTCCATGTGGCGATCACAGGGTATTATGTACATGTAGATGAACTTTTTTCAATGTAACCCTCAATCCTTCCATATGCTAAGGCTAATTCCCCTACATCCCTTCATATATACTTTCTTTTTTTTGTCCTATATATTTTTATCCACTGGCCTTCTTGGGAATTTTCTCAATATTTTTCCTTCAATTATTTTTCTCACTAACCTATAGTGCCTCAGTGTGCAGCTAATCCATCTGATTCTTCTTTTTTCTCCAGTATTTCCAAGAGTCCTTTCCGCTTCTACCATTCTGCATACTTCATCATTTCTTATTTAGCCTTCCATTTTATCCACACAAACTCCTCCAACGCCAGGTTTCAAAAGTTCCTAGGCTTTGCTGGTCTGCTTTTTTTAATGTCCCATCCTCAATGGCGTCTGACTGTGTTGAACTATATTTTCCTACAAATAGCTGAATGATATTTTGTGCGGCGATTGAAATAATTGACAATGTGGCCAACAAGTGAAAACATGGAGACAGGGTTAGGCGGGAGAATCCTCTAAGGAGGCCAAAACTTTCTGCTGATTGTAGAGCACACTACATACATACATACCCATCACGCCGTTCCTTTCCGGGGTAGGCATAGTCACAAAGTTTCCTGCATACTGACCTATCCTTGCAAACCTCTTTTTCTTCATTTACCCCCATACATTGCTTCATTCACGCCCTCCTGTTTTTAAGACTCCTAATATTCCTCCTCCTAAGAGTTTCCTGAACCACATTCAATCATAACTTTCTCGGCCTACCTCTACCTCTCGCACTATTCATTTCACTGTTATATATCTGTTTCGTTATTTGACTCGCATCCATTCTCTCAACATAGCAAAGCCAACGACGTACACTCCTTTTATATATGTCCATTACTAGAGCATCTAACCCGCACTGATTTATTACCCCCTCATTCCTGACCCTATCCATCCTACTTTTGCCGCAAACATTCCTCAGATAAATTATACCCACGGCGTTGAGTCTACTCTTATGTCCATCCTGACATACCCATGTTTCCCTTACACAACAAAGTAGGGAGAAGTACGCTTTTGTACACGGCGATTTTCGCGTCCATAGACAAGCACTCATACCTCGATATGTTCCACATGCTACCTACCACTTTCCTTCCAGCATTCGCACGTCTCTTTATCCCCTCATCTATCCGTCCATCTTTCGCAAACATCTTACCTAAGCACACTAAATCATCCACATGTTCAATTACTTCACCATTCGTCCTCACCACACAGTTATTCTCCCCACTCCCCTTATCAATAACTACTACTTTAGTCTTGCACGCATTTATCCTCAATTCCATTCACTCTGTTGATTCACAATACTTATCTAAGAGCTTCTGTAATCCCTCTTGGCTCTCTGAGATCAAAACAGCATCATCCGCATATAGTAGAACTCGCACGTTTACCTTCACTATACTTCAAAAACTCAGACCAATCGAGCATCAGGGAGATGGCGAGGATACTTTAACCTCTTACTGAGTCTATATAACTTACATAGCGTAACCGATGGGACATATGTCACATTTTTACCTCCCGCTCACTTATTGCATTCCGTTCTTATTAGCTCGACCTTATGCAGTGGAGGAGGTCACTCGGTCTGACTCGTCATGGCCAACAAGTCAAGCTTGTATAATCGCCAGTCAATATGTTTTTGCGCTAACCCCTTATCTTACTCCAAAAATTTCCCAGAAAATAAAAGATTCAAGCCTATATTGGTCACTCAAAGAGGCAAAAAGAGTGACGTTAAATTTCTGGAAGAATTATTAGTATTTATTTTTCTTTTTCAGAAGCATTTTTTTACAATCTGTAATATATTTGTTAAGTTTTGACAATATGATCATAATTTTGGAAATATTATGCAGTTTACATGAACACCGCATATTTCATGGATCTATTAGGTGGATAATATCTCTTCAAGCTTCACGATGGAATGAAACTCTCTCTAGTAACTTTGTGGTAATTCATTGCAAAATGGATTTATTGAAACAACTTTGGTTGTGTGTATTTAAAAAATGTGTTAATTTTTTTTGTGGTTTGTAAAATTTGTTTCAATAAATCCATTTTGGTTAATATCTCATTTTAAAAATACATACCTGTATATACATGTTAGTGTTGGGGCTTTTGATATTAACACAACATGAACGGCCGTACACCTTGCAAATTTTCTCGACGGTCATAACTAGAATTGTTTTGCAAGTTTACTTTAGATATTGGATCCCTCGTTCACTGCTTATATTGTTCCTTTTTTATATTAGCCATGTCACATCCGGTGTTCCTCAAGGAAATGTGATCAGCCCTCTTTTATTCATTATTCATATTAATGATCTAAGTTCTAGAGTTAGCAGTAAAATAAGATTATTTGCAGACGATACAGTTATCCACCGTGAAATAAGCCAAGACGCGGACTTTGAAGCTCTGTCATCGGACCTTAACAACGTTCATTCGTGGGGCCAGGAGTGGGAATATCAGCAAATGCACCACAGTTCACTTCCTGCGAAAGTCATCACAAAAATGCCATACCTATACTGTGGGTGGAGTTAACATAAAATATTCAGATACAGTAAAATATCTAGGAATTACCTTGACTTCTAATATATCGTGGGGATTACTAATACAGAACATATGTGGCGCAGCATTAAAGAAACTAGGTTCTGTTAAACGTATAATAGGAAGATCCTCGGATGAAAAAGTAAAAGAAAAATGCTATTACGCTCGTTATGCCACACCTCGAATACGCCGCGAGCATTTGGGATCCTGGTAAAATAGATTTAGCCAAAACAATTAATAAAATACAAATGAAAGCTGCACATTTCGTTAAAAACTGCTACGAGCGTACAGGTAGTATCTCACAACTTTTCGAGGGATTAAGGTGGGAGTCCCTAGAGACTCGGAGGCTACACGCTAGGCTTAGGTTGCTTGATAAATTAAGAACTGATATTTTTCAGAGCAACACAGAGAATATTACCATGGTTCCTCACTACATCTCTAGGTCTGACAGATTCGATAAAATATGAGAGATACACTGTCGAACAGACAGGTACAAAATCTCGTTCTTTCCGTGCACGATAAGCGATCACAATAAAAATTGAGCTCCACTAAATACACTCCTATAATTCATGTCACCATTACATCTCCCAAAAACTTACCTACATCTTTACACGGCTGGTGACCTAACACCGCCTGCCATACGCCCATGCGGCGGCTCGCAGGGTATTATGTAGATGTAGATATAAAATGTCAGCCAGTAAGAACATCCCATTCCCATAATTTTCACAGTTTATTTCTTCTTAACTGTATCCTTTTAAGACGGAGACCTTTACGAAGCCGTCCTTCCAAAATGCTGACAGATTTTTGCAATGCTTGATCCCATTACTACTCAAGATGACTCGTTGAAAATTATGGTACCGGGTAGTATACTTTCTAGGTGAAAATGAATTGGCTAATGGTCTTTATACGTTTATGTTCGCTCATGTAGAAGTGTTTTGTTTTAGGATCCTAAAATGAATGGACGAAATTGTATAGGTGAATGTATACCCATACAATTAACGCTCACATTCGTTAAAAAAACCTAATTCATCAATGTCGCGTCACATAGTTATGATGGCGATCCGACCTAGGTTTTATTCGGCAAATAACTTTTTCAATAATCATTGTGGCGAAACAAATCATGATTTTAAGGACCCGAATTCACCTTGGACACTCGCGTCAAATGTATTCTGCAATCATTGGAAAATGAAAATTGTCACTTTAGGCTTATTAAGTCTCCAGCGCCTTGATTTGAATGCAGTTCTACCCATTCGGTTGCAATGTTCCTGGCAATAGCGGTAGTTGACATTCGAAAAATGCCTAAATAGGTCTATTGGAATAGGTATTATAAAGCGGACGAATAATTTATTCATTCTCATGAACAACTTTTCTTGATCAGTAAACTCCCCTTTCTGATTGAAAAAGAATATCATTGTTACTACGAGCCTCATAAACTCATCCTTCGCTGAGCTGTTCCAAAACAGTTTGATGTCGGATTATATACACCGAAGTCAGGAAGTTCACGGTGTCCGGGTAAATAAATGTTTGATAACAGTTAAGCTCTTACAAATTACGTCAACCCACAGGTACAGTTTCCTAGATAATTCTCTTAGTTATAATTTTTAATTATTTTAATCGCAATACGTGTCCAGCCAAACAGAAGGCGGAAATTTGGACATCACTGCCAAAAATCTTCAAAAAACTTTGTATCCTTTATGCTGTCCAATACTCCTATCGCTCTCTTCCTCGCTTGGCCAACTCGCTTGGTTCCTCTCCGTCACTTTCTTCAGCACATTTTCACCAATCGTGGATCGAGCTAAGGTAATGACATCAGTACTTGCCTCTAATCCAGACAGTCTGAGCTCTAATTCCGACAGAGACTGAAGTTCCAGTCCCTAGCATTCCTCTACTAAATTATTTAACTCCGTTTAAACTACGGCTCCCTTGGTGTCTTTCAAGTGTGTCGGGTTTCTCAGTTGTCGTTGTGTTCTCCGGCTACTTTTGCCACCGCCTTCAAGTTTTCACCTCAACTTCTTTTCTTTACTTCCAAATAATCTTCTCCAAGGCTTCTAATCTAAGCTCGTTTTCTTTCTACGACTACCACGTTTCTGAGCCACTCAACGGCACGCTTCGTGTTTTGATTTAAATTAATCTCTTCAGTTTGCATTTTTTCGTATTTCCCCTCTTCGATTCTTCCCGTTTTGTAAATGTTTCCTTTAGTATTATGATTCCTCGCCTTTTTCTCCCTGCTATTAAATCAATCATCATCTTGCACTTCTCCTGACGCATATTTGAACTATTACATCCATTTTAGCCCGAGACTTTCAATCTTTATGTTCATTTCAGCCCTGCTTATTCGACAGAATCTTCTCACGTTTGATTTTTAATGATTATTCATGCTAGAGTACTCCCTCAAATTTTCAACTACGTTACTGGTACACTTAGTGGGGCTTTCGAGAAGACATCAGGGAGAGGAAAACATACACGAGGTCCGATAAACGGCCTAAAAATACTTTCAGGGATTTCAACTGGAATCCTTTGGTACACCTTCCCGCCGCTCTTCAACGCTTGATTCAAACCCACTAGTCGAAAATTCTCCGCCCGTGAGTGCCAATAAAAAATATGACTCAATCAGGGGAAACTTTGTGGCATTGAATGACAAAAAAATCTTTGTTCGGACTTTTGCGCAAATTCCAGATTTTATTGAACGCCACCCGTTGATCAATGAATAATCATTATCTGCAGTTTGTTTAAATGTTCGAATAAATATTTATTAGGTGTCCATATGTTTTGCTGCGCCAATAACAGGGTGAGTTCACACTACCCCCGGTTCTAATCAGACCCTCGGACGCTCCCTCGTCTGTTAGGCACAGACAAGAAAGCAGTCAGGAGAACAAAACACCGTTAGACCAGAAATTAGAAGAGGCCTGCGTTGGGCTACGAAAAACCTGCTTACTTGCCGGTCACTCACTAAGATACCACCACTGGTTAGTATTATTAATGAAACTTAATAATTAATTATACAAGATACCAAATCTTGCAAATAGCATATTCATGCCGGACATTTCAGGTAGAGTGAGTTCTTAAAAATGAGAGTGTGTTGTTGCACACAACTACGAAGTCTTCTCTACCTGGTGAGAGTTGAAGTTCCATCGAATTTTGGATCTATGGCAACTATTATGCCCCCATTATCTTACGTGGAGAAATAACATTTTAAATCTATTGGCTGTGAAGTATATTTCCTTTATCTTATCTCTATTTATACCATATTTATACCGTTTATACCGTAAAAAGTTGGGACTGACAAAATATGTTGAACATCCGTCAAAAACATGGTCTGATTCGAACTTGCGCATAAGATTTAATCCTTATGTATACCTTCGACCTATTAAATGCTCCCACCTTAATTCTTTTCATCATTCGGTAACACTGCTAGGTTTATCAGAAAAACTTGTAGCAAATCTAGCTATTCAACCTATTTCTGAGACTATTTCCACTTTTTAAAGAACCCATATGCAAGAGGAATACTCCAAGCGAGATCTCACGCGAGAAATATAATATCGCTCCTTAACATACTCGTAAAACTTTTTCCTGTTAATGTTTTAGTAGACCCCAGTTTACGACTGGCCTTTCCGCTTTCCGTTCGTTATTATATCAAGATAGATCTTCTTCTTCAGTTAGCAGCCCTGGGGCTGGTTTGCAGCAACTCGCCATTCTTCTCTATTCTCCGCCATGCTCTTCAGTTCGTAATATGAAGTTTTGTTAGTGTCTGTGATTATCTGTGTGATGTATGCAAGTGGTGGTCTTCCTCTTGTGTTTCTCCCGTCTATCATCCCTTCGATGACTCTTGCTAGCAGGCCATTATGTCTGAGAGTGTGTCCTATCACATTTGCTCTTCTTGTTTTTAGTCCCCTCATAAAGCTTCTGCTTTCTCCTGCTCTTCTGAATACTTCTTCATTTGTTATATGCTCTACCCAACTTATCCTAAGCATTCTTCTCCAGCGCCAAGCCTCAAAAACCATCAACTTCTTCTCTTCCGGCTTCCCTATTGTCCATGTTTCGCGGCCATACTAAGCCACACTCCACACGTACGTCTTCAATAGCCTTTTCCTTATGTTTAGGTCTATATTTTCTAGGGAAGTTTTATTGGGAGGAATCAATTATTGTTTTTAGAAACATATTATTGGCGTTTGTGTAAATTTCTCGGGCTCGCCACCGGGTAAGAAATTCATTGGCAGCCGACGTTTCGTGTTCCGACTCGTTACCCATTCTCAAGGCTACGAGTAACGAGTCGGAACCCGAAACGTCGGCTGCCTATGAATTTCTTACCCGGTGGCGAGCTCGAGAAATTTACACAAATGTTATTCGCCGGGAAAGTGTAAAATCATACATATTATTGGTGTGTTTGTTCGCTTGCTATATATCCTATTAATAATATTTATTTTCATAAACTCAATTTATTTTCAAACATTGCATGTAACAAATGATATGGTACGAAGTCACTCGCACGGGTGCATATACACCAAGGTTGAAATTCGCTATGAAAAATTTGACTTGACCGGGATTCAAACCCGGATCTCCCAATGCCGGTCAGGTGTGTTAGCCAGTTACACCACCAAGCCATCTTCCTTCACACCTGACCGGCAATTGGGAGATCCGGGTTCGAATCCCGGTCAAGTCAAATGATTTTTTCATAGCGAATTTCAACCCTGGTGTCAATATATTTTATTAATAAATTTTTTTAATACACTGTTAATGTTGATTTAACTTTTTTTTGTTAATTGTAACTTTTTCTCATTTTATTCCGTTTATGGAGACTCACGGTTTAATTTTCGATGTACTGTTTATGATTCATTTATTATTATTTATTCATATTTAGTTTATTTAGCTATCTTTGTTTTATTTATTTATTGATCTTTACTTTATTTGTTCGTTTACAAATTTTTTTTTACTTTCTTATAATTTATTTATTTTTAATCCATTATTACTTATTTAGTTATTTCTAACTTTGTAGTTATGCATAAATTACCCTTTAAATTATTATTATCATTCAGGTGTATTTCATGGATTTTTTTTGTTTTGTTTGTGTTACATTAGCTTTATCTGTCTATAGGTTTTCGGAGGTTTTTCACACTCCCCTATATATGTGTGGTAGTTTTCCTGCAGTGGGTTTTTTCGTCAAGGATATTCTCTTCCTTACGTTTTTCCCTCAAATGTATACATCTTTCTTCACACTTAATTCACGGGTTACACGGACGAAGGGTTAGATGGAAGAAGGGACTGCATTAGTCTCAATCTCGCCCCAATAAAGATGCCTTATTATTTTGTTCCTGGTAGATACACAAACGTGAATCCGTACATGTCTACTCTGGTCGAGGGTATCACGCTTATTTTTCCCACTATGAAAACGCACTTTCGTTTAATGCTATTCTGCGTCGGACTGTTCTCCCCCGATTCCCCTCGTCACATTGTCGTCCATTCACACTCTCGGCGCATATCCTTCTCAAGACCACACCCCCGTTGCTTCCCTCATCATCCTTCTCCCCCATCCCCTTTTGGCTAATGAACCACTTCCTCCATCCTCTCTCGCCCCCCCCCCCGTCCCCCTATACGCCCCGATTCCTCCCTGAGCCCTCCACCCCACCCCCCTCCCTCTTCACGAAAACCTCACCAGTCCATACCTGCTTCGAAACCCCTCTGGAAAACAAACACCCTGCAGAACTCCCAAGCGAAAACAAAACACATGAGATCTCTCTGTATGCCTCGTGTTTTTTTTTCTCTCGGGTGTCCATGTATCACTGCCAGGAATAACTTTTCGAAATTATTGCGCAAATGGAAATGAAAAATAAACGTCTTCCAAGTACAGCATCTTCCCCGTTAAGTCGATTTGATTTATCATCAATACGCCGGAGATTTCGGTTAATTTCTCGAGGCGCTAAATTTGCTTTCGCGTAAGAATTATTTTTGTTTGTTGAACGAGTTACATTTAATCCACAGAGAAATGATAACAGGATTATATCCTGCTCCCTTTATATAGTACACCATTATCTCTGACCATGCTTACGAAAAATTTACATCATCGCCATTTGAGAGGTGAATTGACTATCTAAACACCTGAAATACGCTACCCGGGGATTAAAATGAAGGGCGACACTGGAAGGCTGAATGCTAGCTTCGAATCGACCGGTACCACACAGGGGCGATGGTCCTTGGAATCCATCCCTCTGAAAATTATTTTTTTTAGTGATCACCACACTTCTCACTTTATTTTATTTTTAATACATTCGGTTTTTAAACTTATTTTCTTTTTGAACGATTTCTTTTAATAATTCCTTTTCAGGAAATTGTTCCAATCGCCCGCAGTAGCGTAAAAGTTACCCGCAAGATACAGCTTTGCTGAAAGTATAAAAAGACGTTCTCGGGAAGATTAAAGTTTAAACTATGTCGTTGTGTACGTAAAATTGAATTATTATGAAAATTTGGGATATCTTTACGTTTGCACCTGAGAAAGTTTTATAAAGCGGGAGTAAAGAGTTTATGCTGACTTTTTTAAGTATTTTTTTCTATATTTTTTTTTATTTTAATTTTTATTTACTATTTTATTATATTTTATTATATTAATTTAAATCATTAATATAATTTTCTATAACCTTTAATTGTATAATGAGTTAATCCTTGGTTCGACTAAATTTATAACTTAAAGAGCTCATAAAATACTGTCTGAAAATTTAGTACGAATAATGATAACTCATACTTGCTAACAATGGCGGAACATGTGAATACTCAGGGTCTATGTTCACTGTCCTTCGCTTGACTCATGCCTGTATTGAGGTAGTTCCAGTGAAATTTCATTTCACCTATAAATCAATACATTTAGTTTCATTTTAAAGAAAAATATTTCACCCTTTCAAGTATAAACAAATATCAGGACCTTACCGTACTACTTTTAGAAATAGTTTCTTTAAAATGTCTGCCATTTTGCAAGGGAAATGGTACGTCTATGAACTTCATAGCGACCTTATTTCTTTTAATTGGGGAATTCCTAACACCTAGATCTTATCAAAAAATTAAAGAGTAGCTTGCATGATTTTTCACCTATTAAAAAATAAACCAAGTAGTCACCGGATAAGGTTTTTCAGAATCACACAAATAAACTTTCCGTTGTGAAGGAGTTTTTAAATGTACAGCGTAAAAAAAGAGACAAGTTAAAAACTTATAGACATATTTTTACTAAATTGGTGAGAATTTTAATC
This sequence comes from Ceriagrion tenellum, assembly GCA_963169105.1. NCBI lineage: Eukaryota > Metazoa > Arthropoda > Insecta > Odonata > Coenagrionidae > Ceriagrion > Ceriagrion tenellum. The sequence continues at coordinate 121,766,894 of OY720641.1, read as the reverse complement.
GTGTAAAAGTATGTTATTGTTGTTATTGTGCCATTAATATTACATCAGTTGTTTCAAGCTTTCAACAGTCGCTGAAATTAAAACGTACAATTCAAATATGGTCTCGATGATGATTAGGGAAATATCTCGCTCAAATTACCTGAAAATAGAAAGGCGTTGAAATAATTCTTTCAATTCATGCATAACATATCATTCTTATCTATCGATTTATTATCTTTAGTAGAAAGAATCTAAAGTTCGTAGTATGCTCTATATTCCGAGAATGCCAACAAAAATATATTAAATGAATAATCAGCGCATCTCTAATGCCGGCCAAGAAAATGGATGTAACTGTATCTTGCTTCCCAATCTCATTTCGACGCCCCAGCACACTCAAAATACATTTGTGTTTATTTTATTAAAAACACTTCTCATCTCCATCTGTGTATTTTCCCCTCGTCGGACCTCCTGCGCAGCTTATGAGAATTAGATGCCCTGGGAGATTTTTCCTATCATGAGCGTGGAGGAAAACTGATCTCCTCGGATAAAAACAGAGCGTGAAAGTCGATATTAAGCTCTTGGTCAGCAGGGTATCACATTTTAAGGTGCGAGGAAGAAAAAGCAATTCCCGGCGAGGGAGCCCTGGGGGTGGTAAGCAAGACGGGTCTACATCATTCGATAGCGACCTTATTCATCGGATTACGCCTTCTCGGAAAAATCTGGTCACACTCCCCTGCGTTTGGCCAGGAAGACTCGTTACATGTGGCAAAGTGAAGTTCCATCGCATACTTGATCTTATGATGTAAAGACTCCTGTATGGTCTTCTCGCTGAATCATGTGACCCTTGCTTCCATACCGCAACTGCAATAGGTTCGTGCCCAAAAAACCTCGGCCTTTTTACTAACATTCATTTGACCATCGATACGAACTATTCCACCACTTATAATTGCATAGAAAATTAATAACAATGTACTTACTTATTTGGCGCATTTATCTATCACCTACATGTAAATAGATTTATCGGTGTTGTAAAAGGGTCGGTCGATCGGTGTGGTGGCCAAACTTATGGCTTTCCATCGCGAGAGCCCCTTTTCGATTGTCGGCAATCGTGAAGTTTTTTCAGGGGAAAGCCAACCCCTACTCAGAAACTGTATTCACAGCACATCAATAGTATCACTCTGTCCGGCGCACGAAACGTTAAGCCGTTGAACTTTTGGCGCCTCTTGTTAACAGCGGGAAAATATGGACACTGGGTGTCTCTCCTTGCTTCCACTAACAATCCTTATTGCCAACCCACTCACTTACCTTCATTGGTGCACTGAGATTTTCTGTTGATCCCCTCTGCAAACGACGGACTTATCGCCATTATAATATTACTCTGGCCAAATCGAAGAGACAGAGGTGCAATGCACTCTTTGCAGTTTTTGCGAATGCAACGTCCGTAGTTCTTCGGAAATAAAATATGAATGTTTAGATTTATTCAGTTTTAAGTTCATCATGAAAGGTTTATGAAAAAATAAATATGCTTTCCAGACATTTTTTTATAAGTATTCGAAGCAAATTTTCTCCGTCTATCTGGAAATTCCCTTTTTTATTAGAAAACACACGTTAGAGTTCATTTTATTCGTTTAAAGTATTTTTTTGCATTTTTAAATTAGAAAGACGGGCACCAAAAAAGAACATTTAAATAAAAAATACTCTTCTTTTTATGAGAAAATTCGTTTTTCCGACAAACTTCAATTTTGGAAAAAAAATATCCAAAGTAGCTCAAAATTATGCGTCGCAGAGCATCCCCTTGACGACAGACAGAAAGTTTGAAGAAAAACAGTCTCATAATAATGTTTGAGAAAAATGAAGGCTCACAACGAATAGATCGGGAAGTTTTTGTATCTTTCATCATATTGTAAGCATTTTTGAGGATATCACTTTTCTTAGATGGACACATACAGTTTAATTAAATGACATATTATCAAACAAACAGTCATAGGATGGAATTTTCTAGATTTAGAATACCCTACAAGGGTTACAAAACGACTCGGGATTGTACCTACATCGAAGACTTGAAATCATGAATGATCCCACTGCAAGTGAGAATTCTCCAATGAATCATGGGGAATTCGCGTCATAAAGTTTCCAACATACATGCGAGTCGCAAATATTCAATTTACAGTTCCGAACTGGATATTTGGATATCAAAAAACGATTTTTACTTTGGGAAATTTTATTTTATCGACATAATATTTTTTTCGTCCAAAAATCACAAATTATCAAAGTTATAATGTTTTTGCATTTTTCCTATGCGGAAATTATAGAAATCTTACACTATATTAAATCAAAGTCCGTCGTGCTTAACTAAAGAGGGGTGGGGGTTATTCTAGGTATTGCTTACATAAAAAGCTAATTTTCTCTGTCAGCGTGTCCGGAATTTCTCTTTCCAATGAGGAAACGGGTATTTAGTCCAATTTATTGGCTTGCAGTCCTTTTTATCTTTAACATAAAAAAATTAAACTGGCGCACAAAGCTAAAACAAATGAACGATATATGTTAAAATAAAGGTTCGTATTCTTTCATGCAATATTTGCTTTTCCAAAGAACTCTTGAAACTAATTAAAAATCAGATTCGTGTATAAGCTCCAAAGTATGTGTTTTTTTGTGAACGGTTCCGTTGATGATTGGCAACATTCCGTTGATGCCAAAACTCGTTTTACTAATACAAAACATGTGAGAAAATTTTTGTTTGTACGCTAATTACTCAAGAAAAATGGACTGGAAACTTAATTTTTTTGTAGCGAAAAATAACATAGCAACTTTGGCCATAAATAACTAATGAAAATGGAAAGACCTCGAGGCTCCAAAGTGGGACCCTATATTTTATTCCTATAATAAAAGCATTGGAATAAGTGCAGAGGTTTCTATTTTTTTGTCATTTTTAAATAAACTACTTGCAATAAACATATAGTGTGGTAACTTTATAGGATGGTTGAAAGAATGGAGTATTTCATTCTTCAAAGTATCTAATCGATTTTGTTCTACGCTTTGTTTTTGCTTAATGATTAAAGATTTTCGATTCCTAAAGCATCAATTCCTCACCAATTAGTCAGACTACATGACCATTTAGAAAACACTTTCTCTAAGTAACTCCCGTTGTCGTAGTTAAATTCGGCTTCTGGTTTACCTAATACCTGCAGTAAAAGGCATGCAACGAAGTGCAACGCAAAAGATTCTCGGGTCTGGTGCTCCCTCGCTAATGGTATAAAATACTTACCTATCAATCCTACCAAATATTCCTCAAACAGGGGTTGGGAGAATGGAATAGTAAGGCTATGATCATATAGAAGTGGTACGATATTTAATGATTCAAATTTTCTCTAGGTACTTGTAATCTTACTACAGTCAATGATAGGGAAAACCTTTAAAATATTAATACATGATTCGGACACATTTGCTGTACCAAAAAGAGTGAAATATAACAAAAGACGTGAATTTTCACTGAATAATTTTAAAATCTCATAAAATAATCTTTTATAACATGCTTACAACCCTGTTTACGATAATACTCAACCCAAAATCTGTATCTGTTTGCTGATTTTTAATTTGACGAAGAAGACTGTAAATAATTTTTGAAGTTTTTTTTCGCGGGAAAATTATGGAAACTATAAAAATGCCATGATTATAAACGAAGCAATGAAGAAGAAACTTGAAACGAGGGGAGGTTTTCCCATATTTATTTTTAAAATGAGTTCAAACCGAAACTGCAATGAAGCAGAATTGTCGATAGCAAATATTTTCAAGTATTAATTGCTGACCTAAGTACCATCAGCAAAAAATTGCGCAGTTGATTTCCTACTAATCAGTGGCTAGGAATAATTTCATTTCACCTTCCTATATGCTGGAAAATTGAGACCCATTAGTAGTCTCATTCTGTTACCATGTCATTTCCCGCAAAAATTGCCATTTTTGTTCAATTGTTGAGGGATATTTATTTAATATTAATTGATTCCTTTCATTAAAAATATTCCACACGAAGATATTTTTTTCCTTTTTTAACATCGACTAAATAGGTAGGTAATTTGAAAATCGCATTCTCTATGACTGGTCCTGTCCTGTGAGCCTGAATTATTTTGAACGTGATTTGCGGAAATGTGGGACAGAGTGACAGAAACCTTGATTCTCTTGAATAAATGGAGGACTCTTTTTCAGACATGTATTTCTAAAATCATATTTCATATTCTACCCACGTTTGATGGACATTATAGAAATGACAATGAATTCATGTTTTTAAGTGAACATATGTGCTTGCGGAAAAGAGGTGAATGTTACTAAAAAGCTATGTGGACGAAATGGACAGAGAGAAACTCAGATGAAGAATTACTAAAAAGAGCTGAAGGTAAAATGTATGCATTGAAAACTCGGTAACTAACATATACGAACTAATTAGACAGACTCTTATACTTAAAGATAGTTGATTTCCTGATGAATGACGTTTTTGAAGCCTGTTCGGTTATTTTTTTACCAAATCAATCTCTCCATCTCTGCCTGGGTAGAGTTTGACCCTTCGGATAACACCCTTCTCTAATACTTAAGTCTCACCAACCTACTGAAAAGTATAATGCAATGAGAAATGAATGGTAAGAATAGCCTAGAAAGATCGAGAGCTGAGCCCTTCTATAAAATTTTGTGGTACATTAAAATAGGGTAATTCCAAACGGAATGAATCGATAATCTGAAAACAGAGGGAAGAGAGAAGCTGCTTCCACCAAGATCGCTGGCCACCGTCGATGAGGAAAAGGACAAAAGTGTGAGTTTATGACTCGGATACTTCTTAAATATAAGACTGACCTGATGGCACCGAGACGGAAACGGTGGTGTAATATTTGAAAAGTGAGTCATTCCGGCAGTAAAACTCCGTAACTCGAAAAATAATGAAAAAATATGGTCTCATGATCAATTTTACCAGTGGTTCTCAAAGTGGGCGTTACCAGCCACTTAAGGTAGTGCGATCGAGATAGTTCCCTGGTCATAATTAGAGACCACATTCGAATTATGTTGAAATTTTACAAGCTGTGAGAGACACGGATTAAATATTACATTATAAATGGTGCAATAATATAGTTTTACATGACAGAAATTGTAAGTAATCAAATGAAAATATCCAAAAAAAAGTCTTTAAACTGACTCATTTTTTTCGCGCGGTGTGTTTGAAACTCCTTCAAAATGGAAGTTTTTTTTGTGATACCGAAGAACCTATTGCGGTGACAATATGATAAATTTTAAAAAAATAGTGGAGAAAACACATAAACTACACACTGTTGATTTTTTGACGAGGTCTAGGTGTTAGAAATCCCTCATTTGTTAAATAAGGTCTCTCTGGAGTTCATACACGTATCATTCCCACATAAAAGGGCCGGTATTTTCAGCCAAATATCTCGTAAAGTAAAGTGGTAGGGGGTTCAATTTTTGGTGTCAATGGAAAGGTTACATATTTCTCTTTCAAATGAGACCAAATTCATTGATTTCTAGATTAAATGATTTTTCGCTCGAACTACCCTAAGGGCGGTGCTTAAATATAGGGAGGGAGGGCGAGAAGAAACAAGGAGCGGCAAGGCGACACTGAAGGCCGGATCCTAACCAAGCTGTGCTTGCGTTTGGCAACGGTCTTCGGTATCCTTTCCTATATAATGTAAAGTTTACTCTGATCTAAGGTTTTCCCGGCGTATTGTAATGTTAAAAGTTAGGTACTTGAGTTTTCCACCGGGTCAAACTCTACATCTTGGCTGACGTTTTGATGATGCCCTGATGACGATTCGTTCGATGGATGACTCGTTCATCGAAGCGTCGGTCAATATGGAGAGTTATATCCGGTTGAAAAAGAGAGCAGCCGTTGGAAAACCTGAGAGAACAGTGTAAACATGAAGTTTACTCTGTACGCCACGTTATACTTTACATTGTTAAGTAAGCACATGGTGTGCTTTAAGTAATTCCTTTCATAAAATTATTTCTTTTGGCAGGCCAATTTGGTGAAATTTTTATTAGCGCACGAGAGCTCACTTCTATTTATATGTAAGCTCAGACTGTTCCTAAATAATTTCAACAGATTCAGGCGACATATCGTGGAAGTTCACCATATCAAAACAGAAACAACAGTCGCACAATTCCACAGGGTATTTATTGCGTACGACGCATATCAACTTACAGAGCCATCATCAGGTACAAGACCTTAATGTTCCTAAATATGTGCAGGAATAATAAACTACCCATCCATTTTATTTTAAGTAAACATAAAGTACTCTAAATAGTTTCAACTTTATTTTATTATCTTCAAAAATTGGTCATTAAGTCTGTGGTTTCAATGCTTACGGTATAGGAGGTTCGACATAGGTTTTTTTGATAAGTGGCTCGAAAAAGTTCCGTGGGAAACACAGAATTAATAATAGTAATAATAACTTTATTTGCTCGGGGACAAATCTGTCCCTTGGAGCAGAAAACTCTTAACAATCAATCCACATCTACATGCTACCACGCGAGCCTCCGCATGGGCGTGTGGCAGGGGGTGGTATGTCACCAGCCGTGTAAAGATGTAAAATTTTTGGAGTGAAATGGTGACATGTATTATAGGAGTGTATTTAGTGGAGGTCAGTTCTTATTGTGGTTGCTTTCTGTGCGCGGAAAGAACAAGTTTTGTACATATCTGTTCGTCAATGCATCTCTCTTATTTTATCGCATATGTCAGACCTAGAGATGTAGTGAGGCGTGATGATAATATTCTGCGTGTCGCTCTGAAAAAAACCGGTTCTGAATTTCTCAAGTAACCTAAGCCTAGCGTGTAGCCTCCGAGTCTCTAGGGGCTCGCACCTTAATCCCTCTAACAGTTGTGTAACACTATATGTTCGTTCGTAGCAGTTTTTAACGTTTTCAATGAATACATTAGTCACAGTGTTCAATAAAAGACATAGTACATAACTGTAAGCAGGAAAAAATAAGCCATATCATTAATAATACAGTTATGTGTATCCCGCGCATCAAAAGCATATAACTATAAAAAACTAAAGAGTTGGGTGCATAATATCAATAATCAATATTTTCGGATATTTTTGCTTTGAATACCTTTACATTATTTATGGATGGTAAACTGTATGGCAAAGAGTTCCGTAATGTTCATGAAGAAATAAAAAAGGACTTTTCATAAAAATTAGCTCATTATGATGCAATGGACAGTTTCCGTCTTCCTAGTAATGGATTACCCGATTACCACGCGAGTAAGACCTAGAGATCGGCAAGGAGCGGCGCGCCAGGCGCGGCGCAAGACGACCATTCTTGGTTTGAGTGGAAATTCTCGCGAAATACATCTCGCAATTTTTATGCCTAACGAATTATCATCTCCGAAACACTTTTGTTTCACCTAATAAAAAAAAACGAGAATATTTTAGAATGAAAATAAGGTTCAAAATTTCAATCACATTTCAGGTGTCTGCCCATACAACATAAAGCCCAAAGTGAATTGAAAAGAATGTATACCAGCAACAAGTACAACTAGTTAGCCATTGATTATTACTAATATTTTGGTGGCGGAACTGGTGATATTACTTTAGTAATGCCCGGAGGTCGATGCAGCGTGCAGCGGAAAACGGTGAATGCACCGCGATGGCCGCCAAATATTACCCGCGAACGCAGATGTGCAGACATTTAACTCTCGTCCGTGTCCCGAATGAACATGACCTCCCCGACTAATTAATGACCCCAGAGCACTTCGAACTTTCTTCTCTTCCATTATTCTTACAATTCTAACTTATTCCTGCCCCATCTGGTCTATCTCTTCTCAAGCTAATCTTTCATCGCTGGACTGAGTCTGCAACTTCTTTGCTGCAATAGTTAAGAATAGATTACCACAGCGTCGCAATATGTCCACCAAGGTTATTCTATCCTATATCTCCATCCCTAATCTCCCCACTCATAGACTCACAGCAGACTTCACATTTATTTATAATATTCTAAATTCCACCACCGATTGCCCTGAATTGCTCTCTTTTATCAATTTCAAAGTTCCATCCCGCCCCACCCGTTCTTACCCTTTACTCCACATATGCTTCCCATTCCCAGACTTTCGATCGCTAAACGTTTCTCTTTTCTTCCGTTTATCCTCTCTATTGACTTCCCTCCCTTCTCACATCGATCCTTTTGCACTTTCATCTAATTCCTTTATGAGCCTTTCTCATTCACATCTTTCACCTAAATAGTTATTCCCCCATTTTTCTTTTTTTTTATATTTCCAAAATTTCTGCTTGTAATCTTTTGTTAAGTTTGTTTGTATATTTCCTTAAGTTTGCGTATTGTTACATGGCCACTATAAAATGGCACCATAGCTGTATGTGGTTTTCTTTCTTTAAAGAAATAAATTAATTTAAAAATACCAATATGGCTGGGGTTGACAAGTGATCACTGATCATCAATCCTTCTTGCCTCGCGTAAGCTCCACCTGCTCCTAATTTCGCCCGCCCATTTGAGTTCATCTTCTCGATACATTGCTTTCGGTCGTCGATCTTCCAAACCCTTTCGGCATCTCATTCATTTCTTTTTTCTCCCCCCCTTCTCTTGTCGGAATCTTTCCGAACGCTTTTAACCCGTGGCCGACCACCCCCGATCGGTAACCCAAGTGCTTTGCGCCGTCCGCCCCTCCCCGCTGCTGTGGGTTCCATCGCCGACGCGTGCACGCGTATGGCGATATGTTGGAGAACCGGGCGGTTCCTTATGGATTTGAAAGAGTAGTACGATGTGGAAAGGAACTTGTAAACATTTCACGGGCTCGCGGCGGCGTGGGGCACAAGGACCGGGAGGTCGGAGGAAAAAGTGCGGTTATGGAAGCCCTCATTTCATTTAACGGCCGCTTATACTTAATGGAAGAGCTGTTATGAGTCTCCCTTCGGGATGGATTTCGCGGTTTCCTGCCACGAGGAGGCGGTGCTATTGCTTTTTAAGCATCTCACCCTCCCTCCACCCATCTTGACGTCCCTCTCTTTGAAAGACTCGTTTTTTTTTCATCTCTGGTCTTCACCCTTCCAACCCTCAATACAGAAATTTTTTCCTCCCCTTCAGTTAAAAAAAAAGAGGGAAACAGCAAACAAAAGAATCAACAATTCCTTTTCGGCCACCGAGTAAAGAGAGGGTTTTCTTTTGATCTCTCGCTGGGATCATTCAGAGAGAACTTTTGAATGTTGCCCTCGCTCGGAGATTGGAGGACTACAGTAAACAACATCGTGTTTGGCTTCTGAATAAGGTCGGCTCGGTGAAAAGGAAAAAGGGCTGTCGGAAAGGTTTGACAAAAATCTTACATCTGTCCGGGAAACGTCGGAATCACTCCGATATGATTCGCCCTGAAGCTTGAGAGCGGAAAATTTTTTACGCTAGTCTTTTCGAGAACTTGAACTTCTAACAAGATATATTTTGCGCGCAGACTTTTGCCATCTATAAAAATGGTATTCTTATGAAAACTCCGCTAGAAATTCAGGCGGGCGATGACAGTTCAAGGAAACAGGGAAAAAGTATGCTCAAAAGAATGAGGGATATTTCATGCCTTGTCGCCATGTTTTCATACTTCAACCTTTGACAGATTTAATGGGAATTACTGAAGAGGAAACTGTGATAGTATTTTATTACGTAGTATCTTAATGACGTAGTATATTTTATGACGTAGTATCTTATAGTAATGCCAAAACAGTTTGATATAACTTGCCTCCCTCCCTTTATACATTTTTCATTAGCTAAATGTGGCGTAATGTCATTGAGAACATTTCCATGCCCATGTCCATTTTTCGCCGTCAAATAAAAGTTTCTATGAAATAAAAATTTAAATTAAAAACGTTTTTAAAAATATCATTTTAACGGCAACATAATACGTTAGTTTATATTTTTCACCTTCAATTTTTACAAAATCAGATGTTTTGTTAACGCAAGGGCAGCAGATACACATACTGTTTTATCATTATTAAAAATGTAAATAAGGAAGGAAGCCTAAATGATACAAAAATGTAGAGAAAGTGTATTTTCCTTTTGTTTTTGCTGTATTCTTTTACGTAGTGTCATCATCTCATCAAACATAAAATGTGTTTTAGGATTAATCTATGAAAATTCCTATTGTGCAAGGATCGTTTTCATCGCATAAAAATGGGATCTACTATCCTTCGATAAACAAAGCCGTTTCAAACCGAACGAATTATAAAGTACATCTGGCAACTGCTTTATTAAACTCGGATTAATAACGAAATCCTTGAATTGCAATGAGCCAAAATGTTTGTTATCACTTTTTAAATGCTGCTTTTGCTCTTTCCTTATTGTATTTTCCTTTTCACCACCAATTTAAAAAAAAAATGATGATTTACATGTAAACACAAATTTTGTCCTTGAAAATCATTTGCAGAACATTTTTACTAAATTTTATAAAACAATCCATGATACAAGAACATCAGGTGAACTACTACCTCATTAATTCTGTTAGCATCATTTATCTTTCTTGGTTTCAGTGAGGCAAGTTATTAGATTCTGTTTCCCAAGTTATATAAAAGGCAGGTCTTTATTTTGGTAAGGGTAGTCACTCCTTACCACTCCACCCCAACCTCTACCTCTCTTTCTTCACAATCATTAGTTGGAGCTTGAAACATATCTACCTGAAAGGTCTTCATATTGTAATATGAATCAGAGTGTAATATTTTTAATTATATTATCGGAATTAAAATTCACACGGGCAACAAAGTGATACGTAAAAGTGCTATGTGATGTTTTCGCTTGAGATGAAAATTATTAAATACCACCATGTCATATTTAATTTCATTTTCCACTAAGTCTCAAGTATTCAATTTGTTTGTATGTATTCATACGGTTATGTGATTGTTTTTACAGCTTAGTTCGCTGCAGACTGGCTCAAAGGGACCACTCTGCGCATAAGCACTCCCTTTACCCTTTTCAGCACTTCATTTGATGCCTTTTCACCTGTTCGCTAATTAATTTTAATTAAGCACACGCTCTTTTGGCCGCACGAGCTGCATTATTTTGTTTCGATTCGTGCGGACGTTCCAATTCATCACAGCACATCACTAATCCGTTACTTGTTTGATCGCATTCATTTTCCATTAATTGAACCAATATCATCCGGCGGGCGGCCAGGATTTGCTGGAAGGTTAATTACGCGAGCCAACGAATTACGATCACGAGGAGGGATTACCGCGGATCCGGACGCACGCTGCGCCGGTCGCATCTCTCATCGTCACGTCGCCATGGCGCTCAAATAACGGCGCGGTGTTGTCATAAGATTTCCCCTCATTAAAATGTCCTTTTAATCGACGTGTCCGCGGTCAAAATTTATTGACCTCTCGAAAGCGTTTTTTGAACGAATTTTGAACGTCGATAACGGAATATGGGAGACGATAGAGCGAAATGCTTCATTCCCGAAAACCTGAAATCACATCGCAGTTTCAATCCACTCATATCATATCGCGGACTCATTACACAAACATGCCGCGAATTTCCCCGCGTCATTTCTCGTTTTCATGGTAATAGTTCAAATTGAAAAAACTATTTTCTGCTCTTCTGAGACATTGAACTTTTTTTGAAAAATATCAGAAATAAATATTTGACACATATTGCGGGCAACTTTTGATCTCAGACATATGAAATCGAACTGCATCAGTAAAAATGGGTATTCTTCGCGTAATCTTTTAAGGTCGCCCTAGAAAAAGAGCTATAATTGGGTTTGCGGGAAATTACTCGGCTACTTGTGCACAAAGTACGGTAAAAATGGCCGACGGCATGCTTCTGGCATTTCCTGAAACTTAAAAGAGTTGTAACTCCCGAGGATACACCATTTCTTTCAATTTAGAGGCTCAAAATTTTCGGGTAACATTGCTATTAAATCCATATTTCTGATTATTATAATAATCCTCGCTTCAAACGAAAATATTTCAGGCGTTACTTTGTGAACGTTTTGGATATTTATGATGAAAAGATGCAACTTAATTAATTCCACACAAATTTCATCGCAAAAGATGCATCTATTCATCATGAATAATCCTCGCTTGCCAATATTTTGAAAAATTTTATGCTTCAATTTTACGTTTAACTCTAGTCCTACGAGTTTGCTCTGAAAATAAATCCAAAAGACATTATGCAAGTTTGAATCTTAGCAGTTGATTTTCCCCAATGAATTTTGCATGTCTGGATTTTATAAGTGAACATTTCCATAAGAATTTTGCGAGTCTGGATGTTTGAAGTTATCATTTCCAAAAGCGTTTTGCTCGCAGATTGTCAGATAGCAATGTTAGAGTTAGGAGTAGCATTACTTTTCCTTATTTCACCAACGTCCTCACAACCTTATAATCAAGTAAACATTTAATCAGAGGTTTTTCTGAGCGCGTCCACCATCCCATGACTGGCGGGCCATATTTCAGACTAACTAACTGGACGAGTCATTACCACAGACTTTTACCGCTTTTTATCTATTTTTGACGGTCAATTATGAATAATAAGCATCGAAATGGATTTAAACGAAAGCAGTCCAATGAAAGCAATTATATCCGGTATGAATGTATATTCAGGTAATTTTCTGATAAAGTAGGTCTTAAGTTGCATGAAGACTTTATGCTCATTTAAGGTTCGGTTTCTTCTACTTTTTGATGAGCCTCAGGGCCCCTAAGACGACTCACAAAAAACCATGAAATGGAAACTTCGTCATCATCCCTACCATTAATTATTGTTTACTCTCTTCTGACCCTGATTTTAAATTGCGATTGTACATCATGGATCTCCGCACCCCTCATTGCATTGCAGTCTGAGTTCTCGAGGTAACAGTGTGATTGGTCACCATTTTGTAGTATATACATGCAAATTATGCATTTCGTTATTCATTTGTTTGAGTGCTATATTTCAGAAAACCTGTTTCTATGAATGATGTTTATGTTTTTTTCTGAATTTTTGTGTGGTCCGCCATTAGGAACGGAATAAAAACCCAGTACACTGAGCGTGCATTATTATTTAGCGCGGGACATAACACATTTATGCCTAGGTAGAGAAAAGTTACTACCATGGAAAAGTTTTTTCCGACCAACCTTCTGCCATTATCATCGAATTATGTGGTTATCTATTATTGTTAATATCGTCCCTCTAAAAATTGTCCCACTTCCAAAATGGGAGCAAAATGTTCTGTTAATGGCTGTCAAAAAAGTAATTGCATGTAAACCCGTCGAAGAGTGGAATCGTTTATAGTAACTTCTATATCATACATGATTCCTTTCCTATCGCATTTAAATATGTTTTAACCTCTTTATCTTTTGATTGGCAGCATCATCTGTCCATGAACCAATGTATGTTTAGCTAAGAATACTTGTGTACCGTTTTAGTTATCGGCGTTACATGGAGATGAAAATAATGCATTCTATTACAACCTAGAATTTTGAGTTATAAAAATGATAAGCACAAGTTAAATATTTATTGCGGTTTTCATCAACAGTCTCCAATTTGATTTGAAATATTTTTTTCTCAATCGTGAACAGGACTGCGTGTCCTTTCTGCTGTGGAAATACGTTATGTGTTCAATTTCTGAGCTCCTCCTAATCGTTGATAAAACCATCGTACCAGTTTTAAGCGATGCTACACTTTCTAGGAATAAATTGAGGAATGCTATGATTTGCCAAATAGGATATCCAGTAAAGGAGATGGGCACTGAACAAGAATTTTGCAGCTTTAAACCAGTTTTTCAACGCGTAGAATAGATGTCATTTCATTCATTCACGCAGAGTATTATTATCCTTTGCACTGTTTCATTTTGGTGCATAATTTTCGTATTTTTCAAACATGTTGATTGTTCACGTAGATTCCTTTAAAGGGCCTTCATGCTGTTTGAATTCATCCAAAGAATGCATTGCAACATTTGCTGTTTTTGCTTCTTATAGAGGATGCAGGCAATGGTGACTTGATCAGTTTACTTTTACATTAATTTAAATGTTTATCTAACTTACCATTTCAACCAGGGCTGGCTTTTCCGTTGACTAAATAAGTGAACTGTTTCAGAAAACCAAATTGAAATACAATATGAAATGCAAAAGCAGTATTAACATTGAGAACAAAAATCAAAAAACGTAAAATTGGGGATTTTGACCTCATACAGAGAATTATGTGGCACGGAAATTTTTCTCTGAGGTCGATAAAGTTCTCATTTCTTGAATGAATTCCACACCACACACAGACTCTACGTCATCTTTTCGGGAAGAAAGTAAACATACATAATTACATACATTCCAATCACGCCGTTCCCTTCTGGGGTAGGCACAGTCACAAAGTGTCACTCATAAATACATATTTGTGCACCTAACTCTGCTTCAATAATTTCCTCCATACTGACATATCCTTGCAAACCTCTTTTGCCTCATTTACCCCCATCCACTGCTTCATACACGCCCTCCTCTGTTTAAGACTCCTAATATTCCTCCTCCTTAGAATTTCCTCAACCACATTCAACCACGACTTTCTCGGCCTACCTCTACCTCTCACACCATTCATTCTACTCTCATATATCTGTTTCGTTATTTGACTCTCATCCATTCTCTCAACATATCCAAACCAACGAAGCACACTCCTTTTATACACGTCCATTACTGGAGCATCTAACCCACATTCATTCATTACCCACTCATTCCTGACCCTATCCATCCTTATTTTGCCGCAAACACTCCTCAGATAAATCATACCCACGGCGTTTAGTCTACTCTTAATTCTATCCTGACATACCCATGTTTCACTACCATACAACAAAGTGGGAAGAAGTACACTTTTGTACACGGCGATTTTTGCTTCCTTAGACAGGCACTCATACCTCGATATGCTTCACATGCTACCTACCACCTTCCTACCAGCAATTGCACGTCTCTTTATCTCCCCATCTAATATATTCGAATATGGTCTCTATTATGACTAGGGAAATATCCTGCTAGGACTATCTTAATACTCACCAATCTATCACTTAACCTCCTCATGGCTATGGCCATAAATCAAAAACAGTCAGTAAGCTCTTATTTAAATCATGCATAAGGCATTATGCCGGGATGAAAGTTAACGATCGTATAAAATGAACTACCGTTCGGAGAATGAACCTCCTCCTCTAAACTCGGGACCACACAGTTGATTACTGGTTGGCAACCATGATCGCTCTCCCGCAACCCCCCCTTAAGTAGCTGTATTGTTTTGCTTATTGTAAGCCGATGGTGCAGTAATGTATAAGGTAATTAAGAAATGAAGAGGACAGTCAGTCTTTAGCTAAGTATTTAGATGCGACTGATGATTGGTGTGATAGTTGGCAGCTAGAATTAAATTTGAAGTAATGCGCGATAATGAACTTTTGGAAAAAGAATGGCTTTCCCAGGAATAATTATTGCATCAAATAAAAGAAAATATCTAACGTAGAATCTATTAAATACTTAGGCGTCATCATCACTGAAGACATGTCATGGGGGAAAACACATCAGGGAAATAACTAGTGTAGAAAACCGTAGATTAGGATTCGTAAAAAGGGTTCTAGGCAAATGCGATGAGAGAGTACGAGAAAGAAGCTATTTTACACTTGTCAGGCCTCATTTAGAATATGCCGCTAGTATATGGGATCAGTACGAGGAAGGTATGATAAAAGAATTAGAGCGCGTGCAAAGGAGATCCGCTAGGTTTGTTAAAGGCCGTTATGATAATTGTATAAGTGTTACGAATTTAATAGAAGATCTAGGATGGGAATTACTATCAGAACGCAGGTTAAAATTTAGGTTAAACCTTTTAAGTAAATTCGAAACCGATTTGTTCACAGATGACGTTAGATATATATTAAGAACCCCTGCGTATTATGCTAGGTTTGATCAGATTAACAAGATTAGAGAGATGGATTGTCGTACCGGTATTTTTAAAATGTAATTTTTCCCGCGTACCGTAAGAGAGAACAATAGCCAGCGTAGCAAAGGGATAACTAAGTGAAATATAGTTAGAGTAGTCTGTAGTGCATGATGCACGTAATAACAACCAATAATACCATTCTTACTATGTAGATACTAACCATCTAGCCGCATGTGACCCTATTATCTAGCATGTCTCCATTAAATATCCTAGTTGCATGTCAATAGTGCATGTTTGGTGATCTTCACCCCCTGCCACTCACCCTCGTGGTGGCTCGCAGGGTATTACGTAGATGTAGATGTTTAAAACGCGTCCATTCATCCCTCCGAGCGCCCCCCAATAATCCCACCGCCCAAGACGCTCGTCCTCCCACACTCTTCCTTCCCACTCTCAGCCCCTCCATCCCTGCCTCTCCCACTCCCCATTCCTCCCCTTCCTCCCCCTTCTCAAACACTCCTTGACTCCTCGCACACACTTCTTTTGACACAACAGGAGGTGAGACCCACCCCCTACCCCTGTGCCACCCCCCCACCCACCCTACACCCCTACCCCTCTCTTTTCCCTCCCGTCCAACCCCCGTGGCCGCAGTCTCCTTCCAATCCTCCACATGGTGCGTTCCCTCTCTCCTCTACGCATTTCGAGTTCTCCTCCGGAAAAAAGTGAAGCTCGCCGCTCGAGATTCCTCATTCGTCTTGCGTGTTGAGTGAACGTATGTGATAAACAGAGCGAGAGGAGTGTGTGGTGTTTCGTAAAGGCGCGCGGAAAACGTCTCCGGAGTCGAACGATCTGCATTTCCGTCCGCCCGCCCTCAATTCGCTCATTGTCCGAGAGGAGCGTAAAGTGCTCTGCATCATCGCTTCTCCACTGTTTCGCTGATCGGTGTTTTTTTATCTTTATTCGCCCATTCCGGTTAAGAAAAGAGGATTTATTTCCTCGGAGCTGAAGTGATCGCTTCACTTCCCGGAGTGCGGAGAAGGGACCCTGTGACTTCCGCGGACGGCTTCGGGGGGAGATAACAGAGAGCTACACCTTCACTTCAATATCGGTCTTGAATGCTGTGACAGTGAGGCAGGAGAATCGCATCGTGCAATACGTGTTGACGTAAAGATCTTGCCATTTAGTGCAGTGTCAATTCTACGGCAATGGGCATAGTAGAATGAGCGAAGTGTTGAATTACAATGATGCATTGTGATTAGTTGATACATCGAATGCAGTGAATGGTTGGACCAAATTCTGTGGTTTATTTATTTATTTTTTGGACATTTCTTCTAGAAAAACTGAAGGAGTAGCTAAATATTGAGAATTTGTGTTACTGCAAAAATTCTGCCATTAAATAACCTGCGATTAGTTCCGAAATTCAGAATAAATGCTTGAGTGAGCGAAGAGTTAATTTAGGATTACGTTTGTTATGAAAAAGTACATGTCAATGACTAAACGATATGCTTTAAGAAGCTAGGTTCTTTAAATTATTTCCTGGATGTTTGAAGTAGTTGAGGTTGAGTATTGTTTGAAATTAAATCTAGAATCGTCGAAAAAAACTTGACTGGCTTAAGCTGTGAGTGGTTCAAATTGGTTCGAAGACAGTGTCTATGTGAACGACTCAGAGGTTTTAAGCAGTTCTCTTGCCCCCCATCGCGGAACCAGCATCTCTTTTAAAGGCGGTCGTAAGATTTCTGATTGCGACTGAATATTGTCTTCGGCGGAATTGTCAAGAGCGCCGATTTACGTCCACACTCATTTCACGAGAGCGATCTTTTCCCCGTCCCCGGGACGCGTCGTCGACGGAGCCGACGTTCGCATCGGAGGGAGCCGCAGAGAGAGGAGAGATGGGCGAGGGCAAGGAATTCCCCGCGAAGGGAATGAAGCACGGGAGTGGCGGAGAGCAGCCCCGCGGTGGTGAGCCGGGGAGGGCCGCCGAAGTCATTCAGCGCCAGCAGCACCACCAGCAGCAGAGGCGACCCAAGTGCGCGCGGTGCCGCAACCACGGCGTCATATCCGGGCTGAAGGGTCACAAGAAGCTTTGCCGGTGGCGGGAGTGCGCGTGCACCAGCTGCAGGCTGGTCGTGGAGCGGCAGAGGGTGATGGCCGCCCAGGTGGCCCTTAGGAGGTGGGTGCGCTTATGGAATAGGTTTTGAGTTTAAAGCCTGAATCACACGATACTTGACCTTGTACAAGTCCCAGGATTCTAGCAAGTATACTAGGACTTGTGCCAGGTCAAGTATCGTGTGATACAGGCCAAGCATACTGGAGATCCTGCATGATCGTTAGCATACTAGCTGGTAGCTTGCTACGATAAGTTTGCTAGTGTATCTGGACTGTTAGAAGAATTAGGATGGGAATCGCTATCACAGCGTAGATTAAATTATAGGCTTAACCTCCTAACTAAATTTCAGGAAAATCATCTCTTTGACGACGTAAAAAACATACTATTAACCCCCTCGTACTACGGCAGATTAGATCACGCCAATAAAATCATAGAGATTGATTGTTGAACCGATAGGTATTAAATGGGTTTGGATAGGTATAAAACTAGGTTTGTGAAACGACTCTACGATAAGTTTGCTAGTGTGTCTGGACTGTTAGAAGAATTAGGATGGGAATCGCTATCACGGCGTAGATTAAATTATAGGCTTAACCTCCTAAATAAATTTCAGGAAAATCATTTTACTGACGACGTAAAAAACATACTATTAACCCCTTTGTACTACGGCAGATTAGATCGCGCCAATAAAATTAGAGAGCTAGATTGTAGAACCGATAGGTATAAAATGTCATTTTTTCCGCGTACCATTCGGGACCATAACAGCTGTGATTGTCGTCATGAATAGTTCGAATAGTGACAATAGGCAGGCAGTAGATCTTTCTCTTTATATTCTCTACGTTCTTATTTATGCATGATGTAAATATTGATGTTCTTATTTATGCATGATATTTTGAATATGTAGTAGTAGTCTGTGTATCCTTTGCATGTTGGAACGATTGACGATAGAATGTTTCTTGGTTAGTACATTTTTAATTGGCGCGTTGCGTGTGCGGTGTGCAGGTATCAATGTAATTTCGGTGTTCTACCGTATCATTCATGCATGCCTGGTGTGGAAGCACCCCCCGCCACACACACTTTGGGTGGCTTGCAGGGTATGACGTAGATGTAGATGTATCCTTGTATTCGTCATTGGTTCGGTACAAGTTTGATACTTGCTCCTAGTAGCCCCCGACCAATCACCTTTGCTCTTTGCAATGCGGTCGTCAATTTTTTATGTCAGCGCCTCCATAGTCCCTCGTGACAATTACAATTTTCCGCGATCAAATAAACATCTCAAACCTCACAACATAACACAGTGGCTTGGATACCTGAGGTCATTGAGGTTGAGGAGCTGCAGCGACTAAAATCCGTCGTCTTCGGTCGAAATCATCCATTTCGGTCGCCAAACTCCTTCCGCGACTGCACTAGTTCAAAGATCTGCTAAACAGACCTTGTGAAATTTCAAGTATCGTGTGATAGCTCCAAGGAAATTTTAAGCATGCTAGGTTTCGTACTAGAAATCCAGTACTCGCTAGCATCCTCGGACTTGGACAAGGTCAAGTATCATGTGGTTCAGGCTGAAGAGTGCACGCTTTGGCTGCGATTGTTTCAACCAGGGGAGTGGTCATGTTTTAACATCTGCACATACAAGTAAAAGTTTCATGCTTTACTTTGTGAAACCTCGTCTTATGATATGATTTCTCGCTCTACACATTCAACACTAATTTTATACTTACCGATCATGGTTTCGAGATCTATAATGTCACTATCAGGGTTCATACTTCGTTTTTCAGAGCCCATAAATACACCAACCTGGAATGGACGGTGGGGTGAGTGAGAGGGTGAAGGGAAAGCGTGGGGGGAGAGTCGCTTAGTTGGTTGGATTCTCTGGAACAATTTGAGGTTTGAAACGCAAGACGCAATCTTATTCTACTTGACTATTTTACTTTTGACTTCCTTTCCTCATTGATCATTATTGGTCGTTCAATCCTAGGATTGGTTGACTGCAGCCCTCCACCTATCTCTATCTAATGCTAGTTCGTCTACGTCGACGTAATACCCTGCGAGCCACCACGAGGGTGTGTGGCAGGGGGTGAAGATCACCAAACATGCACTATTGACATGCAACTAGGATATTTAATGGAGACATGCTAGATAATAGGGACACATGAGGCTAGATGGTTAGTATCTACATAGTAAGAAAGGGATTATTGGTTGTTATTACGTGCATCATGCACTACAGACTACTCGAACTATATTTCACTTACCTATCCCTTTGCTACGCTGCCTATTGTTCTCTCTTATGGTACGCGGGAAAAATTACATTTTAAAAATACCGGTACGACAATCCATCTCTCTAATCTTGTTAATCTGATCAAACCTAGCATAATACGCAGGGGTTCTTAATATATATCTAACGTCATCTGTGAACAAATCGGTTTCGAATTTACTTAAAAGGTTTAACCTAAATTTTAACCTGCGTTCTGATAGTAATTCCCATCCTAGATCTTCTATTAAATTCGTAACACTTATACAATTATCATAACGGCCTTTAACAAACCTAGCGGATCTCCTTTGCACGCGCTCTAATTCTTTTATCATACCTTCCTCGTACTGATCCCATATACTAGCGGCATATTCTAAATGAGGCCTGACAAGTGTAAAATAGCTTCTTTCTCGTACTCTCTCATCGCATTTGCCTAGAACCCTTTTTACGAATCCTAATCTACGGTTTGCTAAACTAGTTATTTCCCTGATGTGTTTCCCCCATGACATGTCTTCAGTGATGGTAACGCCTAAGTATTTAATAGATTCTACGTTAGATATTTTCTTTTATTTGATGCAATAATTATTCCTGGGAAAGCCATTCTTTTTCCAAAAGTTCATTATCGCGCATTACTTCAAATTTAATTCTAGCTGCCAACTATCACACCAAACATCAGTCGCATCTAAATCCTTAGCTAAAGACTGACTGTCCTCTTCAATTCTAAATTTCCTTATACATTACTGCATCATCGGCAAAAAGACGGAGCTTGCTCTTTTATACTACTGTATTCAAGTCATTTACGTAGAGAAGAAATAAAATTGGGCCTATCACGCTTCCCTGGGGAACACCCGACGTAACTTTTACTTCGCCTGAGCTGACACCATCTAATACCACCCTTTGAACACGTTCATGTAAGAAGTCTCCTATCCAGCCTCCTATATTAGTGTCTATCCCGTATTATGCTAACTTCGCGAGTAACTTACAGTGGGGAACCTTGTCAAACGCTTTTCTAAAGTCAAGAAACGCTGCGTCTACCTGTACGTTACCTTTTCCTCAAACTCAAATATCATGAACAAAAAGACCTAATTGAGTTTTGCAAGACCGTCCCTTTCTGAACCCATGCTGGTTTGTTATCAATAAATCCTGGCTGTCGAGGTGTCCCATAATTGATGTAACTATTATATGCTCTATAATTTTACATGATAGTGACGTTAATGATATTTGTCTATAACAACATGGCTGTTTCCTATCGCCGCTTTTAAAAATTGGGGTCACGTTTGCTATCTTCCAGTCTTTGGGAACCGCATGTTCTTCGAAGGATTTGTTAAATATTACTTTAAGATACGGAGCCATTTCGAGAGCTAATTCTTTATACACACGAGCTGGAATTCCATCAGGACCTGAGGACTTGTTCGGGCGAATGTTATTTAGTAAGGATACAATTCCGCTACAAGATATATCGGTCGGGGGCATCGGCTGCTGACATCGGTCTGGTATGGTTTCGTGCAAACTACGCTTAGATTGATTAAAAACGCTCTGAAAAAAATAATTCAACAAATTAGCCTTTTCTAAACTGGAAGTTGCTATTTCGCCTCTATCGTTTTTCAAGGAATTGATCATTGACTTTTTAGTTCCCTGTACTTCCCTAACATATGACCAAAATGCTTTCGGATTTCCCTCTAGTTGTTCTCCGAGTACTTTTCACTTGAATTCACTGAGCGTTTTTCTAAAGGCTGTTTTTGCGGCCGCTCTACAAATTTTATAATGTTCGATAGTATTTTTTAGATCGCTATTAGCTACATTTTTCTTAGTTTCGCGTGACTAACTCGTTTTTAAACATTTTCTAACCTCCGCGTTGTACCACCTTGGTTCCCTATTCTCACTTAAACTTATGAGGACAAGTGACCGCGTAATTTGGAGGAACTCTTTCCATGTATTGTCTGTATCACCATTTTTGCTGATGTTCACGAATTTTTCAAAAGAAGTCTTTAAGTCACGACTAAATCCGTTAAAATTTGCTTTAATAAAAAGGTAAATCTTTCTTTTTAATTTAACATTTTTTTCAGTATTGAGGGAAAATTTTACGTGTACTACCTTGTGGTCGCATATTCCATCGATATTTTCAACTTTTGTAACTTTTTCAGGGATGTTTGTGGCAAGTAAATCGAGAACATTCTCCCCTCTATTAGGCAAATTTACTATTTGATGTAGTGCGTATGATGCGAACAGGTTAAGCAATGCCTCGCAGATTTCTATGTCCCTACCCCCTGTCATCCCCTGTCTTATGACTACATGTTTTCCAATCTATCGATGGTGTATTGAAATCTCCACCTAGTTCCTTTACCTCCTGGTATCTCTTCCCTTTGTACTTCTCTCTTTATTTGGCCCATGAAATAATACCTAGATCTTATTCAAGGGGCTTTTCTCTCCTGCAATTATGCTCTTCACAAACCCATTGTGTCTCTAATCGTGTCCAATCCATCTGGTTCTTCTTTCCTGTACGGTGCTCCATATCGTCCTTTCCTCTTCTGCTCCTCTGTACACTTCATTTCTTATTCTGTCCGTCCATTTTATCTTCAGCATCCTCCTCCGCACCACGTTTCAAAGAATTTTAGTCTGTTCTGGTCAGCTTTTCCAATGGCTCATGCTTCCCATCCATAGAGTGCTACGCTCCACACGAATTTTATCACATGTTTCCTGGTTTGTAGTCCTATCTTCTTTGAGCACAGCAGTTGTCTTGTTACCATGAACGCCTTCTTAGCTTGGGATATTCTCCGCTTGATGTCCGTTGTACTTCTTCCGTCCCACGTGATGGTAATTCCGAGATAGGTGAAGGATCGTGCTCTAATTTCCTTCCTCTCAGGGTGACTTTTAAATTCAGTTTCTCTCTTCCGCATACTATGATTTTGGTCTTAGTGTTATTTATTTTTATGTTTTATTCCTGAAGAAGTCAACATTTTGACGTTTAGCAGTAAGTTGTGAAGATGCGGATGATGCTGTTTTGATCTCAGACAGTCAAAAGGGATTACAGAAGCTCCTAGATAAGTTTTGTGAATCAACGGAGAGAATGGAATTGAAGGTAAATGCGTGCAAGACTAAAGTAGTAGTTTTTGATAAAGAGAATGGGGAGGATAACTGTATGATGAGGGCGAATGGTGAAGTAATTGATCAAGTGGATGATTTCGTTTACTTAGGTAAGATGTATGGAAAAGATGGAAGAATTGATGAGGAGATAAAGAGACGTGAGAATTCTGGAAGGAAGGTGGTAGGTAGCATGTGGAGCATATCAAGGAATGAGTGCTTGTCTAAGGAAGCGAAAATTGCCGTGTACAAAAGTGTACTTCTTCCCACTTTGCTATATGGTAGTGAAACATGGGTATGTCAGGATAGACATAAGAGTAGACTAAACCCCGTGGGTATGAGTTATCTGAGGAGTATTTGTGGCAAAAGTAGGATGGATAGGGTGAGGAATGAGTGGGTCATGAATGAATGTGGGTTAAATGCTCCAGTAATGGACGTGTATGTAAGGAGTGTGCTTCGTTGGTTTGGCCATATTGAGAGAATGGGTGAGAGTAGAATAACGAAACAGATATATGAGAGTAGAATGAATGGTGTGAGAGGTAGAGGTAGGCCGAGAAAGTTGTGGTTGAATGTGATTGAGGAAATTCTTAGGAGGAGGAATATTAGGAGTCTTAAAAACAGGAGGGCGTGTATGAAACAATGTATGGGGGTGAATGAGGCAAAAGAGGTTTGCAAGGATAGGTCAGAATGGAGGAAATTATTGAAGCAGAGTTAGGTGTACAATTATGTATCAACAAGTGAAACATTTTGACTGTGCCTACCCCGGAAGGGAACGGCGTGATGGGTATGTATGTATGTATTCCTGAAGAACTTGATCCATTACGTTTAGTGACCTCTGAAGATCATCGCGATTTCCTGCTTCATTTTGCATTTCATCATTGATGTCAGTAACCTTTTAGTAAAATACTAGATTTATTAATTATCGTCACCACCTACCATCATCATCATCTTGCGTATTTCACCTCATCCACCCTTCAGTCATTCACCTAGAATAACAAACCTCCATAAATATGGGGTTTGACTTCCCCCTCCTTCCCTTCCGAACAACTTCCAGCCGCTTTCCCCACTTCCAGTTGGTGAATACGGAGACAAGAAAATGAAATATGTATCTTGATAGTGACACTGTAGATGCTGAAACCATGGTCGGTAAGAATAAAAATAGTTAAGGCGACGCATCACACCCGCTCGACAGGTCGGATTTGTGATAATTTCCGACCCCAGATTTTTTCTTTAAGTCTTACGTCATCAACTTGAAATTTTTATAGTATAAAAAATAGACCTTTGCCAAGGGTGGCTCGTATCTGAAACATGAAAATTTTATCCCGGAGCTTAATTAAACCATCGGGAAAACGGCAAGATGTAGGGTATATTTTTATAAAAACTATTATTAATATTGACATATCTAAAACTAATGGAGATGTATCAATCCCTCCTCTATCGGAATGCTAAGTAACAGCCGTCACGGTTGTAAGATAGAATCTGTAATCGGTATATTTCGACAAACTACCTGAATGGTTTTCGGCCATGATGTGCTCGGACGGTGATGCAATTAGTTCAGTCTTCTTTCACAGATCTTATATAAGCGCTGCCTGTACTTACGCGCCGGAGACTTGGCTACAACTTACCGACGACTGTTGCCTTGTGCGAGAGTTATCCTGGAGTAGGAGACTCCTGACGTCAAAACGCCTCGATCGGGTGCGAGTGACGCCATCTTGTGGATTTTCGACAGAACCTTTCCCTTACCGAAGGGTATGATGCGTCCTCTTAATAGGAAGGAGTGTTTCACGGGAGAGATCCTACGCTGTGCGTTAAATCCCATTGGCAAAAGAAGGATCGGCTCTGAACCTAAGGAAATAGGTTAGGGAGTGGGGTAGTTAATAGAGTAGCATTTCAAAACCCGGTCACAATTTGTTTGACCGCGTAATAAACCAAGAAACATGGATTTTACTTTTTTCATCAGAAACCTGTTCTGCTCCATTATTAAAAGCATCTTCAGGCCTCCTTTGCCGAAGTTTGAACCCACGCATGTTAGCCGGAAACCACTCGTGTCATATCCCTTAAACAAACAACGGAAGAAGCAAGTTTCCGCCGCTCAACCCTCGCCACAGGGGTCGGTTGGATTAACGGAGCTAAGTGACTCCCGTCATTCGCGGATAGGCGTAAATGATTCCGTTTCCGTTGGGCACCGCTTGGATGAGTGAGAATGGACATTGTGTGGGACGTACGAAGTAATAAATTCTAAAAACCCACACATTACCCTGTCATGCCGCTATAAGCGTGTGGTTCAGGGAGTTAATATTCGTCAGCATTCTATACACTAATATCTGCTACAAATGCAGTGTATATTTCATATTAGTGCATTTCGCAAGCTCATAGAAGCAAATAAATACAAGTGAGATACATAAAGCAAGCGAGGCGTTATGTTAGTGCTACGACAGACTTAGTGTCTGCGTTTGTTATTGTGAAGCTTGAAATATTTCGTCCCTGGGGGCGCTTAATGCGGCGCGAGATGAAGCTCTGAAATGCTCACTGCACAGCCCAGCCTTCCCAACAAGAGATAAAACAGCTTCCAGCTGAACTTGCGCAAGTGGAATTGTTACTGGAGATGGAATTTCCGATTGAATTGAGCTGTATGATGCTCCATTGGATTCACATTTTAATGGAGAGCGTTATATCCTAAATATTTCAGGAATCCGGCACGAATTTACTCGACGTCTATTCACGGCGTGGAAAATGACTAACTTTAGGCACGTCCCGTATTTTTCGTGACACTGCCCGTTCAATTGCTTTTTTATCTTTGAAGTGGCGAGAGAATCTCGTGTTAACTCATTTCCATTATTCTATATGAAACATTGTACACCGATTTTATGGTGAAATTTCCACGAATTCAACCGAAATCCGAAGAATAAATAGGAATTCAGAGATACGATAATTATTGAATTTCTTCCGGTGATGAGTTAATTTGTTAATGTGTTTGAAAACCATAACTATTTTGTTTCAAACAGTGGCATTAATTATCATTTAATGATGTTATATTGATCACTTATGATAACGTCGGCACCAAAGCATTTTTTTGTACTCTTAATGATTTCTGAAGGCTCTCGCGGAAGGAAGATACATTTATATTCAGAGTTCCAACCTCAAAACACCTCTTTCCTCGTTCCATAGTTTCAGGGTCAACTATAAGTAAGATCATTTTCACAAATGAAAAAATAACTTGGTTTAAATGTTTAGATGTCAAGTACCTGATGATGACTCCGTTGTCGAAACATTTTGTACCTAGAAAATAAATCAGTGGAAGATAACCAAGATATTTTTTCATTTGTGTCTCTTTCCTCACTAATGGCCAGTTGCAGGAACGTAACATATGTATTCCATAAAGATATGGGACCCATAAGTCATGGCAACCATTCAATAAGTGTTGCACAAACATTTAATGACTTCATTGGTCTCATAACTTAATGACATGGAGTTTCATAAGTAGGCAAGATGGCGGATGCGCAATGTACCGCTTGGAGACTTAATAACTTGATAAAAGAATTGTTTTGACACAAGTGACTAGTTTGTATGCTCTTACTGACTAATTATAATGTGCATTATCAATTATTCATAGGCTAAACTTTTGTAACTTTTATCCGGCGGTGGAAGATTAGGTCAAATATTCGAAGTTAGTAACTAATGGTAAAAAAGTTAAGGAACTAATAGATGTTTTCATGCAACCCGAATATATTTATGAGTTCTATAACTGTATGGATCTCATAACTATTGATTCCATAACTAAATTTTCTTGCAACCGGCCATAAGTCATTGAAAGCTCGAAAACTATATCTATTGTCATTCCCCTTCAAACTAACCAGTATCCTTGTCTCTGAATTTGGTCGTCAATGGCAATATCGAAAATATCTCCCACTCCTCTTATTCTAACCCATCAAAAGGTGCTGGTACTTATCAATTAAGTAATGTTCGTGGGTGATGGGATTCTCTCAGGTTTCCACCCAGGTAAGAAGGGTCATTGATGCCTAGATTTCGATGGATTTCTCTTCTGTTGTCTTCATTACCCCGAAGAAGATGACAAACAAGCAATCGAATAGTTGGAAACAATGGTCTTCCTCACCTGGCTGGAAACCCGAGTGAACTTCGTCAGACACGTTCACCGGAAAAAATACCAAATCCTTCACGGCAATATTCATATTGTCATTTAAGGGTTTCTCCATAGGTGTCCCTGTTATGTATTCGAGTGCATTTGAATGTAATAATCTCCTTCAACTAACTACCGCGAGTATCCACTCTTTCTTTCATTAAATCCCACTGTAAAATGTTTACGGCAACAATAGTTTCTAAAACACAAATATTCATCAAGTCGTTGGGTGTATGTTTATCGAAAATATACGTGACCTGTATTTCCTGGAACAATTGATGACGTATTTCACGCCAAAGATGGTATATGCCATGGCTCTTATTTTTAAAACGACGATCAAACCGCTAAAATCTTGAGTTAAAACTGAAATTTTGTAATTTATAGACGGGTACATGAAAACCAGTCTCTATAAAATAATAATCGGTCTTCCACTCCTAAAAGCTCCACATCTCACTGTTGAGTACGTTATTTTATACATCTACATCTACGTCAGACCCTGCAAGCCACCCAAAGGGTGTGTTGCAGGGGGTGCTTCCACACCAGGCATGCATGAATGATACGGTAGAACACCGAAATTACATTGAAACCTGCGTACCACACATGCAACGCGCCAATTAAAAATCTAATACCCAAGAAACATTCTACCGTCAATCGTTCTAACATGCAAGGGATACAAAGACTACTACTACATATTCAAAATATCATGCATAAATAAGAACATCAATATTTACATCATGCATAAATAAGAACGTAGAATATATAATGAGAAAGATTTACTGTCTGCCTATTGTCACTATTCGAACTATTCATGACGACGATCACAGCTGTTATGGTCCGAATGGTACGCGAAAAAAATGACACTTTATACCTATCGGTTCTACAATCTAGCTCTCTATTTTTATTGGCGCGATCTAATCTGCCGTTTATAGTGTTGAGTCGTAAAATAAAATGCAGACACTTGAATTTCCCATCGATTCCCATATTATATCGTTTTCGGGAAAATGATTTCTGTGCAGATGATGGGTCATCTTCCTGGAATGCTCGATTATTCATGGTGATCATAGGGTAAAGAAGTATGTGGCTATATACAGATTACAAATATTACACTTATGTGTTTTATCCTCCCCTTATCTCCTCCAGCCGCTCCCCTTTATTGTTTTACCGTTCAAGATGCTTCTTAGTTTTTCCTAAGTTCTGTCCATCAAGTTTTCTTCATCCAAAACCACCATTTTAACTGTTTATATTGTTTTTAAACTATATTCAACCCAAGTTAGCTTCTAAATTTGCTATTTAATTTCCAATGACCATGATATTTGTGAACTCTGGCTACCACAAATAGCATTTTGCTTAGGCATGATGTTGGTTTCTTAAACCACAATTCCTCTCTTATCCTCATAAAATCAGTTGCCTATCCATCATCTTTGGATTCCTCCAATTCATTTTTTAATGGCTCTCTGCATCGCTTGTCTTATTGTTGAGCATCACCTTTTCATCTTCCTGTCCTATATCAATATGATATCGTAATATTATTGCGGATATAGCCTTTATCTAAAGAATACCATCTCGAGTAATTGTGTATGGAATACCATCTGAGTGTAAGTATTCAAATATTTGCATTCAACAATAGGATACTTCAACTTTGGTCTTTTCGCCTCAAAGATAAATAATATATTGAAATTCGGACTTTTAAAGCGTAAATCTACTTTGTGTAATAGTGCAGATACTTGGTATTTTGCTCGATGATTATGTTTAGGGGTTGAAAATAACTTCGGAATATGGAAAGTTATTCAATTCATCATACCTTTCTTCAGCTTCAGCCTTAAGGTTGAGAGACCAGTTCTCAGCACCCAAGTGATTTAAAACATTAATTCATTACAGCGGAGCTACTTCAATTGACTGCTTTGAAGACTATTTGGAGTCCATTTTCTGAAGCTTCCGTTAATTAACTCATCTATTTACATCACTGAATGTTGATCATAGATGTGTGATCGATTTAATTAGTGTGATAATTGTATCTTCCATGGGTGGTGGAATAAAAAATATGAATATTATATTTCATAATTCTTGAGGAAACAACGAATTTTCATCATATCTACTTGCTTCACTCTATCGTTTCAGAACCCATTCGTAATCTTGCTCCCAGTGGTTTGAGGTTCTTCTTAACAGGATTCTAAATACGGGTACAGCTGACACTATCTTATCTGAACTGTCTTTTGTGCTTAAGGATCCAGAAATTTCTTCACATTTGAACTAAGTCTTGCTGCCTTGATAGTGTATATTAGTTTTACTGACACGATATTTTCACATCTTACAGAAACGACAAAATATCACATACATATTACGGAGCTAATAGTAACACATTTTCCCAACGCATAATTAGAGACTTCAATCGCTTGGCACTTAAAGAAAAGCAGGTCATGGGGCATTGCGTTAACTGGAAGTTTACTTTCATTCTTCCATCTTCCCATTCGTTTCCCTTAATCTCTCTTCTCTCCGGCTGGTGCCCTAACACCCACCTCACAGTGATAGCCTGCAGGTTACAGTGCGTTGGTGCAAGTGCACCATCGCCCACAATTCACCGGCCGGGAACTCTAATTGGATTCTGCCTAGGTTAATCCATCTCCCACGCCCACCGGAGGCATGGGTGATGAAAAAGTCTTCTCCGGCTCGTTTTCCCATGCTCATCAGATGACCATCGGAACTATGTGCAGTTCGGAGAAATATTGGTTTTCATTTTTTTCTTTTATTTATCATAATTAAAGAGGCTGGGGTTGCTTGAATTGTATTGCAGGCAGTGTGTTTTTATATTTTTTAGCCTGCATGTTCGTCATAGTTCAATTTCTCACTCTCATATACACTCTCACTCTAGTTTCCCTCTTTATCTGTGGGCCATCTACTTTCGAAAGCCTCTTGATATCGTCTCCATTCACCTG
Source organism: Ceriagrion tenellum (assembly GCA_963169105.1). Lineage (NCBI taxonomy): Eukaryota > Metazoa > Arthropoda > Insecta > Odonata > Coenagrionidae > Ceriagrion > Ceriagrion tenellum. Next base: position 121,736,559 of record OY720641.1, on the reverse strand, counting down.
CTATTCTCCACTCCGATTTACTTGGAGCCAATCTTTTTAGTAATCAATTACCACTAATTACTTATAACAAAAGTGGGAATGTTAGCAAAAGTCTCTGACGGAACACTGGAAAACCTGAACGTCAAACATCGTTGAATAATGTACCACGTTATATTCCATACTTTTATTTCACTCATCAACGATCATGGTTTCGGGATTTCTTTCCATTACCAATTATTGCCGTATTAATTAACAGTTTTTGGCGTTAAAAATAGTAATCTACTCTGTAATTTAAGTTAATATTACATTGAAGTACCCCAAAATAAACAACCCCTCGTAAGTGCAACAAATTGCTCATGAAACTCTACATCAGAGGAGATCATTTGTTATCTTTTGGAAAATCTGAAATATAAGATGAACTGCACTGTAAATCTTACAAACAAGTTTATGTTTTGCGGCACTTTTAAAATCAAGTTTTATATTTTTCTTCGCCGTTAACACTCCCGCTGGAGTAGAACAATTTTAACTCATTTTCTATAAAAAAAGGAAATCACTTGGGCACACTATGCAGTCGGTTTAACTCGAAATGTTTCATTTATCTATACCACCCCAGAAGCTTCTTTTGTTACCCTCTCGTGCGCAACACGTCTTAGAGCCAGTTGCAGGAACGTAACATATGTATTCCATAAAGTTATGGGACCCATAAACCATGGCAACCATTCAATAAGTGTTGCACAAACATTCAATAAATTCATTGGTCTCATAACTTATGGCATGGAGTTATGAGTTCCATAAGTGGACAAGATGGCGGATGCGCAATGAACCGCTTGGAGACTTAATTACTTGATAAAAGAGTTGTTTTCAGACAAGTAACCAGTTTGTTTACTCTTACTGACTAATTATAATGTGCATTATCAATTATTCATAGGCTAAACTTTCGTAACTTTTATCCGGCGGTGGAAGATTATATCAACTATTCGAAGCTAGTAACTATTGGTAAATAAGTTAAGTAACTAATAGATGTATTCATGCAACCCGAATATATTTATGAGTTCTATAACTTTATGGATCCCATAACTATTGGTTCCATAACTAAATTTTCTTGCAACCGGCCATTAATGTAATTTTTTTCTTATTTATCCTTACCTACATAACAAGAGCTCCAATTATCTTTTATCATCTTTCTTTTAAATCCACGTAGCTTCACAGTGACTGAACGCACAAAATTCAAACTCCTGCTTTAGTTCTCTTTGTCTTTTTAAATCTCGACAGTCAACTCGTCCACTCTCTTCGATTTTTCTTTTTGACCAATCCCTGTATTTTCCCATGTAATTAGATGACTGGTGAGGGTCATGTTTCGCCAACAGATACTGCTCTCAGTAACATGTCAATATGTAGCAATTAGAGGCGAATTAATATTTGAATTAGGCTGTATTTTAAAAGCACAAGTTAATTAATTAAAAAATATTATGCAGTGTGCGCCCTATGGATTAGCAATAAATTATTTACAAAAAAGGGGATTTATCAAGACATAATGCAAGAAGGCCTATAAATTCAACCTTGTATTTTATGTGTTTAATATCAATTAAAATGTTGTTTAATAGTAAAAACAAATGTATTAAAATAATATGGTGGGCAACATTGCATGGTAAAGTAATTCAGACTTTCGGGGTAAATCCTAATACTGTTGACTTGAAATGTTTTGAGAAAGATGTGATAGATGCGGTAGCGTAGGGAAGTCTTGTTGACAAAATTTGAAGGAAACATCAACATTGGACTGAGGATTTGGATGGTTTACGTCAATTTGAGGCGAATGATAGAAAGGGGGTTGCAGGGTGGATGTGAGTTGACAATGGAGGAAATGATAAGCTACCTGAATATATGTATAGGTCACTCGTGCAGTGTTGAGGGTGGCGAGAGTTGTGATGTCTTATAGGATTACTTGGTATAGGATTGCTTAAATGAAAAAATAATCGACGGGAGAGGAGAAATTTTATGTTGTGACTGTCCAAAAATATACCAATTAATATCTGTAATGGCGATATTTTCCCATAAGTAGAAGCAGTTTCTCTCTCAAAACTCCCCATATTAAATTCTTCACCAAAAAAAATATTTTACTCAATCTACAAAAAATGCTGTTTTTTTTAATTGCCAAGCGATCAATTCCAAAATCTTAATTAATTTTATATGTGTAAAATTTACTGCGCAAAAGTCACATCTTTGCAGAAAACATGAAATTTGTAATTATCCGTACACCAATAAATTAGACAAGAGTCATGTTTGAAAACCGTACTTCAAAATCCGCCGCATCGTGGATTTTATCGATGGCAGTTATTAATTGACTCTAAACCAGCAAGGCGATTAAGTCCCTACGACGCCGTCTATCACTTAACACTGTTGACATGAGAGTATTATGCCAAATAAATCGTCATTCATCTCCCTCTCTTTTGCAGGCAGCAATCTAGCGACGACAACGCTGCATCTGGGCGACCAGGTCGCGACGCAAATGCAAGGAATGAGCGGTTACGATCTGCAGAAGCCCTCCTTGCCCAGAAGAGACTCTACCAAAAGCACCTGAGGAACCTTCAGCAGCAGAACTCACTCGCTGCTGACATACTTCAAGGTAATGACTAAATCCAGTCAGGATTCTATCCCGTTTTAAATTGAACTTTAGGCAACAAAATTAAGCGTTTTGAAGATCATTGGATTCTCTTGGGGTTATCATCTTAATACCTTGGTGGTTGCGTTCACCTAACCAAAAATAAGTTACAGTGTCTACTAGGAAATGAGTAGCAGTAGTGCGCAAGACTCAACATGTTGAAAGCTTGCATCTTCAAATGGCGCCAAGAGACGCTTTTGTTCAACATAATTACTGTGCAGATTAATGATTTGGTGTTTTCCCAGCGAACATGGCTGATGACGTCCTCTCGGGTTTCCAGTCGAGTGAGAAAGGCCATTGCAACATTAGCCCTGAAGACGATGGCAGAGAAATATATCGATACGTTGCCAGCAATGGTCTTCCTTAAGCCGGCTGGCAATTCGAGAGGACCTCATCAGCAACTGATAGATTGCATATCCTATTTCGGATGACGGGAAATCGTCAGAGGTGAGTTAAATACTGCAATATTAAAATCCCATATTTTTTACATCCCGGAAGTTGCCCATGATCGCACAAAGTATAATTTGTGTTTGCGGTTAGCGGTAATAGGTTGTTTCTGCAAGAACTCTTTCAGATTTGTTGCCTTGGATTCTTAAAATGAATACTTTCTTATCGCATTCGGCAATATTACGGTCAAAACTTATTTAGTCCAATACAAACGCTGCTGTTGTCGAATTTATTCGGGAAAATGATAAATATTTGAGTATGCTACCAAAATTAACTGTCGGCATCGAGAAATTACCTTTAACAAGCTCGGGCTCCATTTCTACGAGAGTGATGCCACCTGGCTTTATTATGAGAAAAAAATTTGACAGAATAGATCTCCCTCATTTTGCTGACGCATACAGAAGCATATCATAAAGCATAAACTTAGTTAAATGGCACAAAAGTGGGATAACTCAATCCTAAGCTGGTTATAGGTATTCACAAAATATAACCATGAGGGCTGTGTTTCACCCAACATTTAACCTATTCAAGTAAATAAAAAGGTGTTTACAGAAATTCTAAATTAAAATTAGAATATCCTGCGGATAACCAACATGAATGCATATAAATCCATCTCTTTTATATTAAGAACAAGTGTTTACTTCATTGGTAAATCCAGTGGATAGCAAACCCTTTACTTTAAGATGTCCTTCATAACTTTTAAAATTATAAATTTCCTTTCGTAAGAAAAGTAGAGTTAAAGATTTCATTTAAGAGGCTCATATTTGGTAAATAACGGTTTTCGACCCAACGCTAGTCCGTAAACAACGCATTACAACAATCGTCGAAAACGACATTTGTCAAGCGATTGGTGTTAAAAGCTCTTATTTGTCGAAAAATGAAACCCCTCATTTTTGTCACTGTTGAGTCATGGAATTTTCAGTCTCTGCCTTAAATTAGGAAATATTTCGGAGTCTGAATGCTTAAAATGACCCAGGATAACGGGAAGGGATTAATCCCCGAGTTCGCGATTATATCGACCTTTCGTGTGAGCGTCGAATCCTCTAAAACAGCCACATTAACTTATTTTATTCACAATCCCCATCATAAGAGTCGTCGTCGCTCACAAGCCCGACAGTCTAATCGCCGAATTGGCGTGATGCGTGCCAGTAATGGCGGTCATATCAGGATCCCCTCTCGCCCTCTCTCTCATTTCGAGTGTCACACGCACGAGCATTTTTATGAACAAATTCTCAACCCCACCGGGAGAGGCCTCTAAGCTTGTGAGGCTTAAAAAGGAAATACACTGTGGACGCATTCAGCGCTCAATTTTACGCGGATACGATTTCTCCTAACTCGGTTATAGGAGATCGGTTTGAAGTGAAACGTGAAGATAAATCGACGCGATTGTTGGATCAGATAAGCGAAGTGTAAAACCGATCGCATCCTGGGATTTTAATCGCTAGGAAGCTTGCGAAAGAATGAAGCATCAGAACTCAGATTTCTGTCGTGCTGAAAGCCATCATCCGGAAGCGCTTTGCGTTCTTTGTGTTTCGATTGCTAACAGTTAGTTTGTTGATCCACTTTAATTGCCCATCTCTCTGTAAATCTTCATTGTTAACTCTGTCCAATCACTATCTCTAGTGTTCATTGCTGGTGAGTGAAGCTAGGTGCTTTGAAATGAACAAGGCTTATTAATTAGAGCTCCCAGTTGGAGGACGCATTATGCAGATAATTGGGTTAACGTATGCGATGGAAAACGTTACTGCTGTAAACATTCTGGATCATTGGCTGCATCATATTACTCTATATTATGTAATTATTCTCTATAATATGTATATACTCTATATTATGAATTATAATCTAAATGATGCATCATTACCGCTATATTAATCTAAATAATACTACGTATTTATTGATGCCTACTTTAACACTAGAACGCCCAGGCGGGTCATTTTGACCCAAATGTGATTTTAAATTCATTTTTTTATTTCATTTTCAATGAGAGCAGAATTTCCTCACGTGACTTTTATTCATTTTAACATGGCTTTATATCCAAAAAATTACCGCTTCCTGGAGTAATCCGCAGGTACATTAGTTTTTTCAGAATTTACCTAGAACGCCCATACGGGTCATTTTGACCCAGATATGTATTTGCACTTTGTATCACCACCAAAACTTCTTTTTTATTAGTGTTTATTAGTTATTCTGCTGCACATTTTGTCCATCCCACTTTGTCCTATCTTCCTCATTCGGTTACCTTCCATGCCTGGATCACCTTTTAAAAATATTCTCATATTCCTTCCTTCCACTTCGTATCTCCACCCATCTCATTTTTCGTCCGGTCAATTCATAGCATATTAAGTAATTAATTTGTTGGCAGTGCACAGTGAACCTTATTACTATTTTAGAGTGCAGAAAATACAATATTGCTCCTTACTGACATATGGACTATTATCAGATTATCATATGTATACATGTGCATCACTGCAATAATAAGAATCCCAAAGTTAGTTACTAGGTAGATTTTCGGGAAAATTCCTACTTCGACCGAAAAATAATATTTTGAACTTAGTTATTGCAACCAAACTTTGAAAAATAATAGATAGATTTACATGTATTAAATAATGTTGAAAGTATTCATATTATATTGAGCTATGACACAATAAGCAAGAAAAATGAAATAAAATGGAAAAAACGATAAATTGACACAAATGTCGTAAGTGTATATATCAATAAATCATCGATATTGTCAAAGTTATGAAAGTTATGAAGTGAAATAATCGATGAATGTGAAGAGAAAGAGTGACAGTTTGTAGTAGAAACTGTAAAAATGTAAACTTAATAGCGCAAAGTGAGGATTAATTTCATTAATTACAGTGGGTCAAAATGACCCGCTTTGGGCGTTGAATGATGTTGAAAAGTCCGGGCGTCCTAGTGTTAAAGGTCCAATAGGCAAATGCCAACGCCGCATCACTGCTCATTTTTTCTGCATTCACCGAACGAGTTCTCCTTTATCGTCCTACCCGACTATCCAAAAAAATAAATCTATTTATTGAAAGAACAACCATTTGGCTTCAAATGAGTTATTTGCAGGAAAAAAAACATTAGTTGTCCGTCGACCAACGAACCAATGTGACTCCTGCCCAGGAGACATAGATGAGAAAATGATGAAAACTCAATTTTTATTTGCCGTGATTATTGGTATTGATGAATGATCTAAGCCCTAATTGACGGTTGAAATTCGGTGCAAATTGTTTGTCGCATGCGTGGTCCACGATTGATTGAAGTGCCAACTTCAAGAGTAGTTCACCAAATGCAAGATTAGGCGAGTGTCCGCGACTGCTGTGGTGTAAAAGCGATTCTTCAAGCGTTGCCTTCCGCCACCAAGTTCTCAACTTCAAGCTATAAACCGACGTTGGAAGTTTGTTGTCCCGTACTCTGAGCGCCGTTGGAAAATTATGCGGACGGTAACGTCGACAACCGCAGTATCGTTTGTTGAACGAGCTTCAAAATGTAAATAGGCAGTTTTCTCTGCTTAAGATAGTCCGAGCGAGATAGTTCCCTAGTCATAATAGAGACCATATTCGAATTATACGTTTTAATTTCACCAACTGTAGGGCATATCAATTAAATATTACGTTATGAATGGTGCAATAATGCAGTTTTATATGACAGAAATTGTAAGTAATTAAATGAAAATATCTAAATATGTCTTTCACTTGACACATTTTTTCGCGCGGTGCGTTTGAAACTTCTTCAAAACGGAAGGTTATTTTGCGATACACAAGAACCTGCTGCAGTGACAGTATGATTAATTTTCAAAATTAGTTGAGAAAACATACAAACTACACGCTGTTAGTTTTTTTAAGACGTTAAAGTGTTATAAATTCCTCATTTTGAAAATAATGTCTCTCTGGAGTGCATACACGTACCATTTCCCATGTAAAAGGGCTGGTATTTTTTGACTAATATCTCCGAAAGTAATGCGGTAAGGGGTTGAATTTTTTGTGTCATTAGAAGAGTGAGATATTTTTTCTTTAAAGTGAGACCAAATTCATCGATTTCTAGGTAAAATGATATTTCGCTCAAACTACCTTAAATGTTATAAACGATCATTAAAATGTGCATTATAATTAACCTATTTGGGAGATATAAGCTGAAAAAATGCCAAAAGGGAATGCAATGGCTGTATTAATTAATCGAAAGGAAGCGTTTCGAGTTCGAACTATGTCAACGTCATTGGTGGACTAATTCTTACTAATATATAAAACTCTAGTGGTTTCTGCCTGTCTATCGGTCTGTCTGTCTGTTATTCAATCACTCATAAACCACTGAATCGATTGAAACAAAATTTGGCAGGAAGATACTTAATATATTTTTTTCACGCATAGGCAAAAAACAAAGGCCTTGGGGCCCTAGAAGCCCCTAAGTGGGCCCTTTCATCGCCAAAAATTGGCCCTGGAAGATAATTCTTGTCTGAATTAGAAACACGTAAAATATATCTATACTGAATGTGCAACAATCATGGGGTCGTAAGTCACGCTGGGGCCCCAGAGGGCCCAAGGTTCCAAAAGAATGCTTTCTTAAAAGCCTCATAAATGTTGAATGAGTTAACCGATTTTAGTGAAATTTTCACACATGGGATCAGTAAAGCTTTTTTAAGGAAATTGGGACTATAAGGAAGGCCCCTGGGCCCCAAGGGCATCGAATTGGGCCGTCTGGTGTTTTATGTGTTTGAAAAACTCAAGTCTAAACATTTTCGTTCAAGTGCAGAGGTTTCTCTTTTTGCATATTTTAATTAGTTCTACTAAAGATAGAAGGCTATACTTTTCGCCATTGGATGGATAATAGATTGCAGTTTCTTATTCTTTCATTCAATTTTCTTATACGAATAAAATGTCCCTAGAAATCGAGTTTTTTATGTCAAAATCGTGAATTTTAGTTCTGTCAACAATAGGATATTTCCTTGGTAACCGTGGAATTAGCATTAGCTTTAGAAGTGAAATGGGGCCTTTACAATGGCGGCTGGGTTTTATATCTAGAGATGGGTATTACAGTGGAAATCTAGCCCGTGTACTGAATTGTTGCTGATTACGATATTTTCAGGGATATTTTTGCCTAAAATTGAAAAAAATTCATTTCAAGTGTACTAATTTAAGTTGGACCCATTTAAACAGGAGAATTCCAGACGTTATATTAATGCGGAAAGCCTCTGGAATGCAAATGACCTGCAGTTTAGTTTCCATATGTTACTGCAAAAGAATGTCGAAACTCGGTAAGTATAATATAATGCGTGATGAAAAATTTCAGGTTTTCCCGGTAAATAGAATGTAGAAAGGCTTCTCGGGATTCCATCCGGGTTGGAAGGTCCATGACCGACGTTTCGGCTGCTTACTCTGCAGCCGTCCAACTTCCAACCATCGGCATCTCACTTCCCTGAGGACGGCTGCAGAGTAAGAAGCCGAAACGTCGGTCATGGACCTTCCAACCCGGATGGAATCCCGAGAAGCCTTTCTACATAATATAATGCGGTTTTCATCTGCTGAATTAAAAAATAACACTAAAATTATAGCTGATTTGCCTAGAAAAAAAAATACATCTCATGAGTGACTCGAACCTACGACCTACATGCCCTGTCTTTCTTTTATCCCCCGTTTAATTTCAACGGGTACCTTTGCTAGTTTAAAATATAGCCCGAAGGCGCCAGTGTTCTACACTTTAAGTTGTCGACCAGTCTTGGAGTATGTCTAATCCCTCTTGTCTTTCTCTCTCTCGCCCCGGGCAGGATGCAGGCAGCGACTGTCAAGAGTGGCGGTGGAATCCGCGGTGCTCCCGCCCCTTTTAAGCGACCGCATGCGGAAGCGGAGAGCGTTCGCTGACAGGGACCTCGAGGTGGCCATGCTGCCGCCCCTGGTCATGATCCAGCCACACCAAGCCGTCGTTGGTGCGGGCGGCCCGATGGCGGTGCCTCCTTCACTCCTGAGGGCCCCTCCGCCCCCACCCCCTGTCATCCACCCCGCGCTGCTGGCCCTGCTCTGGGAGGCCCGGAACGCCGCTCTACCCCCGGCGGCGGCCGAAGGGCCATACCCCGAGGATCTCAGGAGGAGAGTCACCGTCCTGGAAACCGGAACGGTCAGTTGCTTTCCTGATTGGTCACTTCTACCGTGTCCCCACCACCCAAATGAACTTTGTAGATTGGTACAAAAAGTTAACTCACTTAAACTCTGATGTCGGAGTACAGTTATGCTCTAGGAAGGGACAATATGGCTCGTTCTCTGCAGTAAAGAGGAAAATGGAGCAGCCGAAGACGAGGTAACTAGTCATTGGTGCTTAAGCCTGAATCACACGATACTTGACCTTGTACAAGTCCGAGGATGCTAGCGAGTACTGGATTTCTAGTACGAAACCTAGCATGCTTGAAATCTTCCTAGGAGCTATCACCCGAAACTTGAACTTGCACAAGGTCTGTTTAGTATATTTTTGATCTAGTATAGTCGCGGAAGGAGTTTGACGACCGAAGTGGATGATTTCGAACGAAGACGACGGATTTTAGCCACTTCAGCTGCCGTAATAGCAGGAGTAGGGGCAAGAATGCTTCAAAACGTCAATTAATTATCGATTAAAACCTCAGTTGCCTCAGGTACCCAAGCCATTGTGTATCGTTGTGAGGTTTGAGTTGTTTATTTGATCGCGGGAAATTGTAATTTCCACGAGGGACTACGGAGGCCCTGACATCAAAAATTGACAACCGCATTGCAAAGGTGATTGGTCGGCGGCTACTAGGTCCTACGAGGAGCAAGTATCAAACTAGTACCGCCCCAATTACGAAAACGAGGATACCAGCTTGTATGCTAGCGATTATGCAGGATTTCCAGCATGCTTGGTCTGTATCACACGATACTTGACCTTGCACAAGTCCTAGTATGCTAGCTAGCATCCTCGGATTTGTACAAGGTCAAGTATCGTGTGATTCAGGCTTTAGAGATCCAGCAATTGTTTGGGATGAGCTATGCTACATTCTATCGTAGATGAAACGCGATTAACAACGTGAAATTAAGGGATGATAAATACGAGGAACGCTAGAATGACCAGTTATTCCCCTTCATATGGCCTTGCTTCAGTTTTCGAGATCCATTTTTTGCCTTTGCTACAGACCCATTTTTTTCGTTATCAAAAATGCACTACGGTACCGCCTTTTTGCTGAACCAAAAACTAGGCAACTAATTTTTATATACATATATAATAGTCTTAAACTATTAATCATATTAATTTGAACTTAAAAAACGAGGATGGCAATGAAAAGAATATTTATCACCGATAGGAAGGTTCCCAAAAACTAAACTTTTGCGGCTTTTTTAGCACATAGTCTAGTCGGTTCATTGTACAGGTCCTTTTCAAGAGGACATGGACGCATCTGGTACCTGGCCTTCGAAATACCCTTGACATCGAAGTTATTTGAATATAATATGGATGAGCTACTTTTATGGCGGAATGTACGATTTTTGTTACTGTATGTCGATTAACCAATCGAATACAATTATTTTCCCATTTAATTTAAATATATATATCAACCTTAAAAACAGGGCAGTGGTGATGAATACCCTTGGGTCTGTTCTTGATTATTATTTCAGATGCATGAGAGCACTTTCCCCAAGGACCAACCGACACTTAAGTCTCACAAAGTCCCCAGGCCAGCGTCCCAGAGTTGTGGTGACTTCGACTTGGCCTGTGGTGAGCCCAGGAGTAAGACGGAGGCCCGGAAAGACACGGTCGACGAAAGGAATGGAACGACAGCTGCGGCGGATTCGTCAACCATTTCTCCCCAGAGACCCAAGATCTCCTTCTCTGTGGAATCCATCATAGGCACGAAGTGAATCTGACCCAAGAAGTTTGTCGGCCGAATATTATGACCCAGAGACACAAGTGGTTGATGCATTTTATCGGGAAAAAAATCTTGCATCATCCATATTTTTGTCGAATAAAATAACGTTCTTATGCGTTAGCGGACCATTCGTTCTTCACTGTGAACACGAGTGAAAGTGAACTGAGAGTTTCATGTCTTCCGAGCTAATTCTTATCGTTTGTTTATTTTTCGTTTGAAGCTTAAATTATTTTGTTGTGTATTTTATTTCTAAATTAAACATGTCTTGTTTTTCCCTGGAAATCAAGCTTACTCCTGAAATGGTCGAAATAATTACAACTCTCGACCCGATCACTTTCTCTACCTCCAGCACTGCTTCATTGGGCAATACTTTTCACGGAAGCTTCCAGCTACTGTATTGAGTAATTTATTTTCTTGTGCCATGAGGAATATTGCAGTACATGTTGCACAAGACACAAAGTGATACGATATGGTGTTACAGTTAAGTGACGCTCTACGTGGAAATGATTTTTTGAAAGTAATGAATCTTTTCACTGTACGTATTGTGCTGAATTTTTTTCAAGCATTCTGCAATATACCTTTATTTGAGTAATTATACTATATTAGAACTAAAACTTAAAAAATGTTTGTCTGAAGTTCTCGTATGTTACAAATTTTATGTCGTAGTATTCATATTAACATGAACAGTACGTTCAATTGGATAAGTTGTTTACGTTATGTTATTTTACTTCATTTGTTTTTGCATAAATAGTAATAATAAGTTATATTTCTCAATGGACTACGTTATTTTAGTTCTGCAAACTAAGGTCATAATTATTGTTACAAATGAGTCCCCCATTGGTGCATGACATATGTTTAAAAACCGCAAGAAAAAATTTATGGGTATAATTGCGAACAATTTCTTCTTATTTTCACGAAAGTGAGGGGACAGTTTATAACTGAAGCAATATTGAAGAGTTTCTTCAAGTGTTTGTCATTGTTGCAAATGAGGCTTCGTGTATGACATCTTACGGACTGCAGTGGGATTAATTACATGAAGGATAGGTATCAAGCTCTTTAGCGTAGAGGGATAGGCGAACGCCTTCATCGCCAATGAAATACTTCTCTTAATTACTTTACTATCACGACCATCTTATCCTAAGGTACCCCTGCGGAATTAATTTCTTCCATATTTCGATTTTGCTCTAAGTTGGGGATAATGTCTCCCTTGCTTCCATCTAGGAAATAAGATTTCCTGAATTTCCTTATGATTAATCTTAATATTTTTGTCGCACTTATCTATAGTATTTTTATCCAGCAAATGAATATGTAATTTATTGGTGTGCTGAACTAATTATAGGCAGGCATTCATGATTTCTATGATGCAACGTGGCCATTGGTTAGTTCAGCTCTTTTATTCTGCCCTAGATAAATATTCCATCCACGTTCAATTTAGTAATAGCAAGCAATTAAGGAAAAAAATGATTACAATCGAAAAAATCGTGCTGTTATTTTATAAAAATAAAGATATTTAGGTATGCTAAATTCATTTATTAAGTTTCTCGAAATTGTAAGCTCAGCGGAGATATCGGAGAAGCCTTTTATTTCGTTAAAATCATGTGCATTTCGTTTTCAAATAGTATTATTTTAAAGCATGTAAGTTACTATGTTACGCGCGTCTAGTATTTTTATTTTGATGTCCAATTTCCTATAAACAAGCTATTCCAAGTCTCAGTCCTTTTTTTTCATACCCAACATTTTTCCGCTTAGAGTTATGGTCGGGAGAACAAAACTTCGTTCTTTTTCTAACATTAGCGATATCAAATATTTCATTTGCTGTTGTTTGAACACGACAAAAAAATTTTAACCGGTCGTCTAGTTTAGGAATTCTTTCTACTTACCGATGCTCATAGTAGAACCGCTGCACTGGGTTTCATTTACGTCTTCCGATTCAAATATTCCATTGTTTACTCACACCTACATTGAGTTTTCTTCTGCAACAGCAGTGCATTCTTGCACTATTTTTCGATCTCGCCCTCCCTTAAATCCCACGCAGTATTGGCCACAATCGTAGATTGTTTTAGCGGAAGAAATAATAATAATAATACAGGCCCTGCAGCGTTAGGCAAACAAAAAACTGTGCACCGGTGTCCACGCAGAAAGGTATTTCTCACCGCGCCTGGAAACATGCGGAATCCCCGGAGCGCTGAAAATAAAAGATGCAATAAAAATGACCCCAGGACTTGCGCAAACATTTTTCGTTCCAACGCACGGACACAGACGAGCTCAAATTGCATCAAAAAAAAAATACCTTCCCCTTGCGTTTATCCCTCCTCGGTTTCGAGTTTTTTGGTATTCCTCCCCCTCATTTTCCCCGAAAAAATTCTTTACGATCCCCTGAATGAATGCTTCCGTGGGATTTCCCTCCCCCCCCCCAACTCCAGCACAATTCCACCTGACCCCGTTTACTCCAATTTTTCTCAGTTCCTTCCCTGGGTGCTTTTTAGGTTGTGCCATGGGTTTCCTTTTTAAATTCCCCTCACTATACATCCTTTCCATTCCTTTTTCTCAGTGCCATGAGAATTCATTTTGTCCATTTTGCATCACTATCGCTAATACCAGGGATGGCCCTCGGTCCCATAAAGCCACTTGTGATGGATATGGACAACTTCCATCAAGCCTGAGGTACTTACATTTACTTCAAAGGCTACGGATAAAGTTTCGTTGATCTTCCGGTTATGATTCAAGGGGTTCATTCATTATTTTGAGCTCTATCAGTCGATAGGGGTTATGAACCCGATTTTGTAGGTGATCTTGTGTTTCTATAAATTAACTCTGGATCAAATAAATAGATTCGAATTTATTTCGAAAAATAACTACACTTGGCTCACATAACGAGATGACATAGTTTTATAAATACTATTAGCAAATTTGCTTTATGTAGCTCTGTTTCGGACCAGCTTTAGCGGTTTTAGCCTGGCACACTAATTAGCCGGGAATTAAGCGAACACATCACTTTTTAGAATTTTAGTCCAACTATAAGGCTTTTAAAATAATTAGCAGCGAATAGTATTTACGCAACACTGCGACGATCCTTAAAATATCGTTCAAATCAAAAACCAAAACAAACCGTTCTTCGATCGATAATGGCCACTTCGGTAGCCTAGCCTACGATCCGAGTATGAGACAAAAACGATCAAACGGGAAGTTTCAAATTGGCGATCGGCAATTTTTACTGCAATAATACCCACAATCCAGTGGTAATAATTTTTTTTCACTCGAACGAAATAATATGAAACCGCCACCCTGATTTTAACGCACTATGGTGTGGGTGCGAGGCAGGCAATAGCAGTGCTAAGGATTGGAAAGTATAAGTCAAATATTGAAATTGCAATAGGCTAGAAGGTGCTTCAACGATCCAACTTCTGGCGAAGCGTAAGACGGAACTTAGATTGTTAGTGACGCATTAAGATGCATTTTTCTATAGATTGATAAATCACAGAACTCCACATGGTGATGTGTTCTGTTGCAAATCGAAAATGAAAAATGTTGACTTACACAGCATTTGAAAAATGTTTTCAGCACTGTATCTTCGTCCGTTTCGTCGTCTTATGCGAAATCCGTACATTAATTGATTACTCGTCGAAAATTAATTAGCCTATCGACAAGTATGCTGTTCCATGGTTGTAATTGGGAGCTAATTATTCACTCGAAGGCACTGCCTACGCCACTTATAGCCAGTTGCAGGAACGTAACATATGTATTCCATAAAGTTATGGGACCCATAAGTCATGGCAACCATTCAATAAGTGTTACACAAACATTCAATAAATTCATTGGTCTCATAACTTATGGCATGGAGTTATGAGTTCCATAAGTAGACAAGATGGCGGATGCGCAATGAACCGCTTGGAGACTTAATTACTTGATAAAAGAGTTGTTTTCAGACAAGTGACCAGTTTGTTTACTCTTACTGACTAATTATAATGTGCATTATCAATTATTCATAGGCTAAACTTTCGTAACTTTTATCCGGCGATGGAAGATTAGATCAAATATTCGAAGCTAGTGACTATTGGTAAATAAGTAAAGTAACTAATAGATGTGTTCCTGCAACCCGAATATATTTATGAGTTCTATAACTTTATGGATCTCATAACTATTAATTCCATAACTAAATTTTCTTACAACCGGCCATTAGACACCTAGATATATTGTTGCTTTGTGGTGTTAGCAATGCTCTACACCCAGCAGTAAAACAGATTCACCTCTCATTTGTATCTGGCCTTGCGCACCACGAAGCGCTCTTCAAAACAGATCGGGAGTAGGGTTGGTGAACACTAGAAAATAGGAGAAGTATGATGATCGTATTCGCTATTATTTTTTTTCCATGATTTAATCAAAGGTGTCAAACATGTATTTCATTCATGGTCGTTCGTGTGCTCTTGAATATTCCCATATATTCCGATATGGCTACAGCCAACGCTTCGCATGGAAAGCTACACGTAAGTACGAGTAAAGGAAGCCAATTCAGTGTGAAAAAGGTTGGCAAATGAAATGTTGTATAAGCGTGATTTTTCTTGAGAATATAATCAGAAACCACTTCGTATCCAGGATACGAAAACATTTGTATTGTCTAAGGTTGCTTTAAGATTAATTTCAAAATGGCCGCATTCAAACGGTTCGTGATTTCATTGACTTGAATCTCAGGATACTCCTCTCAGTAGAAGCCGAACGCGTAACATGCCCGCAGGTGCCAATGAGTATCTCCTTCCGCTGTTATCATCGGTAGTGAAGCGATTATTTGTTTCACATAAACGCATTAGTACGTATTCATTTTCAGCATATGCAAATTATTTCTTTACATAACGCACTTCCAATTCTCCACACGATGGTAAGGTTTTTTCGAGAAAAGTTTTTTTTGCTAATCCCCAATTGACGGAATTTTGACCGAGGAAAAATCTCCAAGATGGCATGGGCCTCCAGCGTTTCAAACTTCCTGTGTACCTATCTGGTCAGTAGCCGATGTGAAAAAGGTAAATAGTGCGAGCGAGATAGTTCCCTAATCATAATAGAGACCATATTTGAATTATACATTTGAATTTCACCAGATGTGAGACACACGAATTAAATATTGCATTATTAATGGTGCAAAAGACAGTTTTATATGACAGAAATTGTCAGTAATCAAATGAAAATATTCAAATGAATCTATAACTTGACTCATTTTTTTCACGCGGTACGTTTGAAACTCCATCAAAACGGAAGTTTTATTGTGATCCCGAAGAATTCACTGCGGTGACAATATGTTTAAGTTTCAAAAAAAGTGGAAAAATCACACAAACTAAACACTGTTGATTTTTTTGACAAGATCAAATTTTAGAGAATGCCTCATTTTTAATATAAGGCCTCTCTAGAGTGCATAGGTACATGTATCATGTCCCATAAAAAAGGGCTGGTGTTTCCTGGCAAATATCTCGGAAAGTAATGTGGTAAGGGGTTGAATTTTTGGTGTCAATGGAAGGGTGATATATTTTTCTTTAAAATGAGACCAAATTCATTGATTTCTAGGTTAAATTATATTTCGCTTAAACTACATTAAATTGACCCTGGGAAGTCAATGCGATTCCGTGAAGATTGCCGGTATCTCAGAAGTACCAGAGATTATCTTTTCTTTCTCTTGACAGTCCCCCGGAGCGGGATAATTGCCTCGACTCCGCCCTCGTCAGCTTGGTTACTCTCGAACCGTGGCGAGGCGCGATCGGATCGCTAAACGGCCGAGGGCAGGCAGTTGGGGGAACAAATGGAGCGTATATGCGGCCGAGGGAAACCCAGGGGTCGTGAAAGACGAGACGGAGACCGGAAGAGGTGGCCTGAGGAGGAATGGTCCCGCCATGTGCTCTCGTCCGGGTTTCACGAGGGGGTGGGGAATACCCTGAGCACCTCCCCACGCCTCGCAGTGAAACCCTCTTTCGACCCGTCCCCCCGCCACCTCCTCCGGCTGAGGAGTCACGCTGGCTGGGGTCGTTTTCGCGTCGGGCAGACTGCCTGGCTCCTCGCGGTCCCTTCACTCCCCTCCCTCGCACTGCCAACGTGGCCGACGGGTCATGCGCCGTCCACACATCTACATCTACATAATACCCCGCGAGCCGCCGCACACGCGTGTGGCAAGGGGTGGTAGGCCACCAGCCGTGTAAAGATATAAAATTATTGGAGGTGAAATGGTGACATGTACTATGGGAGTGTATTTAGAGGAGCTCAGTTTTTAGTGTAATCGCTTATGGTGCGGGGAAAGAACGAGTTTTTGTACATATCTGTTCGGCAGAGCATCTCTCTTATTTTATCGCATCTGTCAGACCTAAAGATGTAGTGAGGCGTCATGATAATATTCTCTCTGCCGCTCTGAAAAACACCAGTTCTGAATTTATCAAGCAACCTAAGCCTAGCGTGCAGCCTCCGAGTCTCTAAGGGCTCCCACCTTAATCCCTATAAAAGTTGTGATACTCTATATGTTTGTTCGTAGCAGTTTTTAACGAAGCGTGCTGCATTTATTTGTATTTTGTTAATTTTTTTGGTTAAATCTTTATTACCAGGGTCCCAAATGCTCGCGGCGTATTCATGAAACACTATCGCCAAGTGCGCACGGTAGGGAAGGACGAAAAAAATAAACGAATTTTTCCGATCAAAAACTGGTGTCTCTCAAAAGCCATCTACATCCACGCAATACCGTGCAAGCTACCACTAGGGTGTGTGGCACGGGGTGATTCCACACCGGGCATGCAGCACTCATCTCAGTTTAAATCAGAACCGCGCTCGTTCCCCCGAATGCCGCATTAATAGTACTAACCGCGATTTGTCGCATTAATAATACTAACCAGTAGTTATATCTTGAGTAGTGTACTGCATGCTAGCATGTTCTTCTAAGCATCACTCTCCTGGTTTCTGTTCTGACTGTGTACCGATGTCCTGACTACTTTCGGCCTTCGCCTGGCATTCGGAGGAATGTGCGCGGTTCTGATCTAATCTGGGATGAGTGCTGCATGCCTGGTGGGAAATCACCCCGTGCCACACACCCTAGTGGTGGCTTGCAGGGTATTTCGTAGATGTAGATGCCAGGCGCAGGCGAAAAGCAGTAAGACCAGAAACCGGGAGAGTGATGCGTAGAAGAATATGCTACCATGCAGTACACTACTCAAGATACAACTACTGGTTAGTATTATTAATGCGACAAATAAATAGCAATACAAGATACTAAAACATGCAAGAGTATATCATGCCGGAGATTGCGTGCAAGGTTAGTAGCTAATAATATGTTAAGATACTTAGCACTAGGTACTGAAAAACCTATCTAACCTAGTCAGTATCCTAGAACTGATGTATCGCAGCTATTATGGTCCCATATTGTTCGTGGAGAAAATGACATTTTAAATCCATCGGTTCTGCAGTATATTTCCTTAATTTTATTCCTGTGATCGGTATACCATATAGTTTGGCTCTAGCAAAATATGTTGAACGTCCGGCAAAAAAAAGTCTAAATCAAACTTTCGTAAAAGATTTAACTTTTATTTCTCCCTTCGATCGGATAGAGGTTCCCTACCTAATTCCCTCAACAATTTAGTAACACTACTATGTTTATCATAACAATTTATAACAAATCTAGCTGCCCTCCGCTGTATTCGATCCATAAGTATCTGAAACTAGTCCTGCTTCGTAAGTCCGACTCGTGTGGGAGGTATGATGTGGAGTATTTAGCCTGTGAAAAAATTGCTGACCTCAGGCGTAACTTTGAGGAATTTGAAAACATAATAATGATTACTGGCATCTCTGTGATCCCACTTATCTCCCGAGCTACGGGGAATCACAAAGTTACCAGTTTTCATTATAACAGCCGTAAAAAAATATCTGTATTCTGGGCATTCGGCCCAATTTTTTTTATATTTTTACGAAAAAACTAAAATGTTCTCATTTTTTTTAACTCTCTCGTTTTACCGGACAGACTGAGTAAGACCGGATAACGACAGAAACACTTTTAAAACATTTAAGGCGTGTGTTAATTTAAATAAATTCGAAATGATATGCATATTTGGCGTGCACAAATGGACTTAAATAGGAATATTTGCTAGGAAAAAAACAAATTTCCCTGCTTTTAGGATTACTTTATGTAAGCTCTATGAGAACCAGGCACCAAAACAAAACACTCTAGATACATTGTAGAGGAAGGGACTCCGAAACTCAGCCCATGAAAAATATATCCACAGTCTGCGTATACACTGCACATCATGACAAATCCGCCCCAATTCACACTGCATACTTCTCGAGTTTCCGCCGGAGGTTTAGCAACTAACGTTCGACCAATAAATTAAATTAAGGATTTTTTCCAAATGATCAATATAGGCTAGGAAAGATAGACTTCTGCGCATTCATTTCGGTCATCGAGGTGATCATCGACTGGGGTGATCTCGTGCACCCTTGCACGAGCGAACGAGTCCCATCATTGGCAGCGGAAGGATCTGCAGCACTCGTTGCCTCGGGCATCACGCACGGGTGCACGCGATCACTCAGCCGATGTTGACCGAAATGAATGCACGGGAGTCTGTCATCCTTTACTAGTATTGACAATTTGGAGTAATCTTTTTAAATTTAATTTACGTTGAAAAAGCTCACTGCCCACTCACAAGGCTGCTCACTTCAAGAGACATTCAAATTCCCGCATCCCTGCTACGCAGTGCAATTGTATTCATGTAGCAGTATTATGAAATAACCATCTTAATTCTTCATGTTATTATACTTCTCGCACTTCAATTCCACTTCCAAGCCACTTCCCCTCTGGTAAATGAAAGTGAAGGAAAAATGCTATTGCGCTCTGGTCAGGACATATTTCGAATATGTTGCGAGAATTTGGGAGCCTGTCAAGAAAAATTAAATTTGCAAAGTAAACAAAATGCAAAGGAAAGCAACGCGCTATCCTAAAACCAGATGTGAGGGAACTCAGCAACACATCAAATGCTGCCTACATCTCTAGGTCTGACAGAAGCGATAAAATTAGAGCGATACATTGCCGAACAGATTGGTACAAAAATTCCTTCTTTCCGCGCATAATAAGCGACCACAATAAAAACTGAGCTCCACTAAATACACACCCATAATTACACGTCACCATTTCACCTCCCAAAACCTAACAATTCAAATGGCTGGTGACCTAACACACCCTGCCACAGGCCCATACGGCTTACTCATGGGGTAGTATGTAGATGTAATGCGGGGGCGAATTTGGGGGGCCTCTAGAAACTTATTGGGCAATTGTTCCTCGGGAAGTTATTTGGAAAATTCAGAAAACCGAAGTTTCAGGGTATTTAGGAGGTTAATATTTTCTACCCGCAACAGAAAAGGACACTGAGACATAGTTAAAAGAGATACTCCACCGAACAACAGATGCAAAAACTATTTATTCCGACGAGCTATTTATTCGCAGTTCTATTTTATTCGCGAACTATTTATTCGCAGTTTCGTTAACTCTATTATTATATAATATGGAGTATGTTTGTGATCACTCACCCCCTGCTATATCCCCTCGTGGTTACTTGCAGAGTAAAATGTAGGTGAACCGCAAGGTCCGTCGAATACATAGGTTGGCTCAATCGGAATTGTTTATGAATTACCGAAATGGTTGCTAGCGTCAGCGCTGCTGCTGTGACGTCACTGACGTCTTCACTGACCTCGCGTAGAAGTATATTGAAATATCGATGATATATAAATCCGTTTTCTTATTCAGTGCGATGAATTATCATTTGTAACACCATTCTTTTGATAATTTCAATATTTATTATGATGATAACTATATGAACTCTTAAAAAATCTCGCGGAGTAAAAATATTATGCGAGAATCTCGAGATATTTTAATACGAGGGAAAATATTAACTTTTCCTAGGGCCTTTGAGTTCAAATGAGACTTGTAATTGAAATAACTGGCTCCAATGATAACTAAATCACCGCAAACCAGTGATTGTATATTCTACGAACCTTGGATGAAACGAACGTGAAGCAACTTTTCTGTTATGTTGCGAAGTGAGAAGCTGAGTACAGCGAATGGAAATCCAGCAGTTCGTGAACTGGGGCTTTTCGATGGTCGGTTAGCTGGTGACGTGAGCGGTGCCCTGGGGGAAAAACCTCCAGTCCCCACACTTTGAAATCCTCATCACGCCCCGTGGAGCGGGAGGGGGCTCAGTTATCCATTACGGAAGGATTTTGTGAAAGCGTTTTCTGGGACGGAAAGACGAAAGACATATTCCAAGAGTCAGTGTCTCCCGTTTCGAATTGGAGGGCCGGGTGGAAGAGGGCAGGGTTTTTCAGGGATCGTGGGTGGTTTGGCTGCGAGAAGTTCCTCTCGCTGGTTAAGGGGGATGGGTAGGGTGCCCTGCTGTCTGGTGGCGGTTGAAAGTGTTTGTAGAGGGGAGGGTGGAATGGAATGTCGAATATTTGTGGAGGAGTGGCAGTGGACCGCTTTCTCGGAAGTGGAGGAAGATGAGGGACCCGTGGGAGAGTAGGAAGTCAAAAGAGGGGAGGAATGGGAGTGAGGAGTTTGACCGTGGCCTAACAGATGACCTCCGTGGAGCGAGCAGTATGCGACAATCAACAGTCGCACTAGAAGGGACCTCTGCCAAAACTCCCGATTATTTTAACAGGGGAGAAGAATACCCGCTGTCATCCGCTCGGGGAGGAATATTATATTTATTAACCTCATCCGGAAACAGTGCAAGTCTAACTGTCTAGGACAAATAACTACTGTAATCAAAGAAAAATAAAACGATGACTGACAAAATCAGCACAGAACAATGGAAAAAGTATTATCTTTACAGGAAAAGCAGAATTAGTGGTACAAGCTAAATACGATGAATGGTTTGCCAGAAAAAGAACAAAGCCTGGGAGAAACATTGTGAGAGAATTAACTCTTACTTTGGAGGGAAGAAAAGCTCAGAGAGCTGGAATCCACTTAAATCCGTGAGAAATTAAAAAAGAAGGGACCTCATGTCACTAATAACGCTCGATAATTGGGACCAATACTTCAAAAATCTCCTTTCGGAAAACAGAATAGAACTTATTAGCCAAGAAGAACCCTCAAATAATCGACTAATATCCGAACCCATAAGAATGAGTATTGACCAAGTGAAAAAGATTTATTGGAACCTAAAAAATGAATGAGCACCAGGTCCTGGAAACATCCCTGCTGAACTAATAAAATACGGGACGGACAGATTTTACGAACAATTGGCTGACCTCTTCCAAGAAGGCCTTAACGGATTGGAAATATCTGAAGAATGGAAGATATCATACATTTCCACGATCCACAAAAAAGGGAAAAAGACGATCTGAACAACTACAGGGGCATGTTAGTAACTGGAAGTATAAGCAGACTATATGGGAAACTCATCAAGGAGAAACTAGAAAATGAATATGCAGAAATGGCAGCAGAGGAACAGGCAGGATTCCGGGTCAGGAGATCAACCGTCGATCACATCTTTCGTGTGATAGAGAAAAAGGTAGCTTTTAATCAGGAAGTACACCTGTTATACGTAGATCTGACTAAAGCATATGACAGCGTCCCACAAGACAAACTATGGGAGACCCTTTATAGGGCCAACATTAATATTGTACAAACTTGATAAGTGCAATAAAAAGGCTGTATATGAACAGTAAAGCTCAAGTCAAAGTAAACAATAGGTTATCAAAAGGCTTCATTGTCAGTAAAGGTCTTAAGCAAAGATGCTGTATATCACTAACGCTCTTTAAAATATACTAAGCTCAGGTACTAAATGTAAGAATGTAAGAACAAAATGTAAGAATATGGGAATACCCCTTAATAACAACACTCTCTATACGCTCTGCTTTACAGACGATCAGATAGTGTTGGCACAAGACTAAGAAGATCTACAATATTTGACTAGAAAAATAACAGAGGACTAGAAAAAATGGGGGTTTGGGGTGAATATGTCTAAGACACAATACATGGACATTAGCGGAGCGAGGCAGGACCTGATTTTAGAAGATGGGGATAAATAGCTAACACTGATCACTATAAATATCTTGGAGCAAAGATTACTGATGACGGGACCTTAATTGAAGCTATATCAGACCGAAATAACCAGGGACGAAGGGTTATTAGGCTATTAAACAGCATCCTGTGGGACCGACAATTATAGAAAGCAAATAAAACAAGAATATACAATGCCATTTTCAAAAGTATAATGACGTATGGATATGAAGTCTGACCTATAAAGGAACGTACCAAACAAGCATTAAAAGCTACTGAAATGGATTTTTGGAGACGGGCTGCCGAACGATCAAGGATAGAAAGAGTTACAAATGAAAGAATACGACAGATAATGAGAGTCGAGCACTATATAACGGAGGACATCATGACCAAGCAGCTAATCTCGTACGGGCACGTAAAGAGAATGAACGAGGATAGACTACCAAGAAAGATCTTGGAGCTAACAATCCAAGGGAAAAGAGGAAGAGGAAGACCTAGGAAGAGCTGGAAAGAGGGTGTGGACAAATAAATTAGAGAGAGAGAGAGGATTGGAAGAAGATCTATGGAAGGACAAAGAGACTTGGAGGCTAGAAATCGGAAGACGTCAGGTGACGTTGTGAACCGATCCTACATACATAATCGAGAGCAGAGTTAGGAGGGGTGCGATATATGTACGAAACGAATGGACATGAACGAATCCAGGGGCAATTTCCACGGCAGCATCACATGAGAATGGGGGTCTGAAGATGAAAGACTGCTTGCGTGTAGGGAGACGTGGGGATGGGCAGTGCTCATTCAAACGCGTTGTTCATTCTGAAGCTCGTTGAGAGAAACTTTTCGAGATGAATCCAAAGGCTGTATTTATATTTTTCGTAGTACCAATACATTTTCCTGAAAAGCGAAAAATGTATACCTCCATGCGGATTTTATGTGACCAACCATGGTTTAGATGCTAAAGTAAGTGTTGTTTTCAAGAACAACACAACTTGCATTTGCAACTTGCAACTTGCAATTAAATCTAGCTTAAGCCTCCCGTTACTGCGGTCGACAAAATAAACACTCGCGTGAAAGTACAATGAATATTATGGTCATTCATTCACTTAATCCTATAAATTCAACATGTAGACGTTTTAAGCAATAATGGTATCCAGAAAACAATTCATCTCGCGTTTCAGCGAACGCCTTTTGATTTGAAAGATAGTGTTTGTAAGCATGTTCATTCGCATATTCTTCGCCAGAAATGATCGTTGGTGTTTTCCAATCTTGGAGAGGATCATAAAACACGTTATCTTTAATCAGTACTGTAATTTCGTATTTTTTATCAATGACTGAAAATTCGTTTTCAAGGAAATAAATTGGATGTTTCAGCTGTTTTCAGCTGACATAGACGACAAGGCATTCGGTCATTTTTGGCGCTGGATCTGTTGTCATAAGACATATGCGCATTTTGTCTTATTTCATTACAATGGAGAAGTATCCGGTAAAGAGCAGCTTTGTTCACACCAGCGAAAAAAATGCCTGTGAGAACTTTAGCATTTTTCGAAAATGACAGCGACAGTACTACGTAATGTAATGAGTGCTCATTTTGAAAATGTAAAGAAAACTCTACCTTCACGAGCATTTTAATCAGAGGATAAGTAAATTGGAACGACAACATTGAAAAAAGGGAACAACGTTGGTGTAGCCGCAGGTATTATAGTTATTTATTTGTCTATTTATTTATTTTTCTTCACTATCCCGAAAACAGCACATAAAAGACCTTTTAAATCGGGTGATTAACATTAACATCAGAGGAAACACCAACACCCATTTCTGAGTGACGAAAAACCACTCAGGCGGGACTCGAACCCGCGACCCTAGGATTGGCGTGCGAAAACTTTTCCCCGTTTTGGTTTCGGTTCAGGTAATTTAACACTTGCTTGCCAGTCTGCTCACCGTACTGTGAAGTCTACCGTTTAACATCCTTATGATGAAAATGCTTCGCACAGACCTCAAAGATAGAGACATTAAAAAATTTAATTCAATTATTCGGCATTAGAGGACGACGAATCGACGTAAACATCACGAATGAATATTTACAATGTACTGAAGTCCCAAAATATTCACTAACATTAACAATGACAGTTTACTCCGCACTTTACGAAAATATCGCAAAAATATACAGTCAAACGAAAGTTTTTTTCGATCGAATGAAAGAAACAAAGAACTGAAGAATAGTTTAATGATCTTTCCTAAGTTTAGCCTACCTACTCATCCTTATATTTTGAGCATTGATGACCATCATTATGTAGATTTCTGCAAACCCTGCACAATTACAAGACAACCAAAGGTGAAACCAGAATAAAACGGTCTTACCCAAGAATTTAAAGTTTGCGGGAACTTTTCTCATACTATGCTCCAACTTCATTTTTTCTCCTTTGGGATACGAAATTCGGCAACTTTTGAACTTCCTGTATAGTGACCTCGACAATTCTGTACACGGCACTGGTTAATAATTTTAAGAATATATTATAAACTGTAGTACAAAATTATATATTTTACACATGGCTTAATAACCCCTCGTTCTTAAATTTATTTCGCAACATACAGAGCTAAGCAACAGGGCAAAGAAATTTCCCGCTCAAAACCTCAGCCTCCGGCAGCTGACGTTATTCAACCCATTAGCATTCAGGCATTATTACTTTATAACTACTCATCCACCATTTTAGTGAATATAAATCTAGTTTCATCGATTGGATCATTCGCCTATCAATGCTTGGCATCTATAAGAGATTTCACATCTTATACATATTGTTAGAATGAATTCAATTTATACAATTGGCACCACTTCCTGTAAACGAGAAAACAGATTTTGCTTAACTTTGCCACTGAAAATTAAAGTGAAACCGAGGCAATCATTGAAATGGGACCCAGTTCTCTAGATTCAACAGAGACTTCTAAATCATTAGACTTCCCCTTCTCCGAAAGGAGGAGTATGATGGGTATGTTTGTGGGTATGTAATATTGCATAAGAATGACAGTCTCTTCGAGATGATAGTTTAAACATATATGTCAATCTCATACGTGATATTCGCCGCATTAAGAAATATTCAGCATAACTAGGTGGCATAAAATACGATATTTTTATACATGAGCACAGATCTACGCTCAACGGTTATCTACGGTCTCTTGCCCATGGGTTTCTCGCAAATATAATATTAAAATTCGTAAGTTACTGCGAGGACATCAAAAATATGTTTTCTGCACAACCTGAAATGGAGTCCTTTCCTCAAATTTTTATTCAGGGTATTTTTAAAATTAAAAATAATATTTTAACGAAATACGAAGTTGATATTTAGCTATTTTACATTTTTGCCGTTTCTATTAGTGTTATGGTTTTTATATCTACCGCCTTCTAAAAAGAATATCGTATTGCGCACCCAAGCGCTGGGCGTGCTGCACAACCTTCACTTATTAGGCCGGCTTCGTTCAAGTCGCGTGAAGTGAAGAATATAACATGTGTTCTGTTTGTCAGTTCGTGCCTGAATTGCCTCCTCTATATTTTTAAGTATATTTTTAAATAGGAAAATATACTTAGCAACATTTTTTTGATTAATTCTTTGGATATTTTGACCATCCGGAGGTATAATATCTTAATATAATGGAGAATGACATACTGGATGCTTTGGAGGACATTGGGCAAGTTATTTTATTCCGTTTTAGACCTATGGCTGCATATTGGTTGGTTGGTAAATGATTTTATTTTGGATGCTTTTATTATAGGTACTCTGGGCCAATGTTGGAAGATGGAGCGCTTGAAAAAGCAGTTGAAGGTGGTCCTAAATCAATTGAATATACGGAGTTGGTGTCGTGGTTATCGAATGAGCTGAAAACTTTATGCAATTTAGAAGAGCATATCAATGCGATAGCATCTCCTGAGGATTCGAGTTCTTTTGTAATGGAAGTGAGCAGCTTCCTTAAAGAGCTGGGTGAGTAAAAACAAAATTCTTATTCGTTTGTCACCAGTCCTGTTCAAATCATCTTGAATTTAAGGAAAGAAGTATGAAGGTTTGAGTCAATCGCCGCACTTAATAAATTGTTGGGGTTTGATTTTATCAAACTGTAACGTTCGTTACAAATTGTGTAGCTCTCTATCCCTATTAGTGGGAAAGGGTACGTAAAGTGCAAATTTGGTTGCTCCCACGTAATAGTTATACTCCTCGAGTCTATGGCCGTAATAAGAGTTACGAATTTCGAACTTTAGGTTGCCCTCATAAGTCCTTAACAGAAGGTCATCTGAGTGAGAGACTTACCACTAAAATGAGTCGTATACTCTTCCTCGAGTATTTGGTCTGTGAACTTGAAGCAGCTAGAATGATCAAAGTGAAGAAGCCCAGTAATGAAAAGGGAATGCAAGTGGAATTGGTAAATATGCTTCTTCTTTGTGATATATTTTTCCATGATAATACCGTGTACCCATGAAATCAGTGCTTCACGCCAGTTCATTATTTGGATCATTTTAGAAAGAGAGCCCGACTGCTGGTGACCTGAAGTCAATGCTCATTGCTTTAAAATTTCCGAAGCCGCCAGCGAACATAACTTCATCAATGCTCTTTGGAAAATTGGAACAAAAGGTATTTCGTCTACATCCGCAGAATTTTGCTTATATTTAGTAAGATTGTAAATTTGTTACATTTGTCTTTGCTGTTTTTTAATTTTAGGTGAAAGAGGTCGTTGCTAAAGCTCCTCCTGGATTGGTGGGGAAGCCTCTTTTCTTTGGGACCCTCTCTGATAAACAGTGGCATACCTTGATGAGTATCCAACAGGAACTTCACGAAGAATACAGAATGCGGCGGGAAATGTTGATCAAGAGATTAGATGTTACAATACAGTCATTTCTGGTAATTAAGCCAACTTAACTATAGTTCTCTTTTGCCATTTACTTGTTTAATTCATTGGGTTAATTATCGAAAAAATGTATGTTATTCATTCGGCAATGTGCTCAGAATTTTATGTACTCCTCAAGCTAATAAGACCGTATCGTCTAATATGAAGAGTGCAAAGTAAATATTATCTTAAATATGTGATTTGCTATGGATCAGTCCACAAGAATCATGATTTCAGAATAGCAATATGACCTCATGGTTCAGAGTTACTTCAGATGTTTTCCTACTTAATCCATAATTTGCTTTCGTATTGCATTTTGAAAGAAGGTTGATTTTTGTGGAATTAGTTCCCCTCATCCAACTTTTCTGATAATTAATTACTGCTTGTTGGTTCATGCCTAAGCATTTAGCTCAATTGACATCTTATGGGTTTCCATATAAATTCTGCTATTCTTAAACTAACTATAATTATATAGTGCCAATTTTATCATGTCAATGATGTATGTTAAGATTGTCATGTATATGGAGGAAAAATAGGATGGTGTCTATATTATGGTGCTAAGTGATTTGGACAACATCATTATATCTGTAAACAAACATATCCCTCCCATCAAAGAGCTGCAACACGGGCTGACCTAACTTTAATGTGGTCGCCTCTGAGTTGCATGCACTTAAGTGTAAAAAATCATTGGACTGGACTGGGAATTCAAGCCCTTGATTTAGTGCTTTGTGCTTTAACTTGATCAGTTTCCATGGCATGGGCATAGCCAAGGGGAGGCTGCTCCCTCCTTCAGTGAAACATTTCATACCAAATTGACTGCATGGAGCTAGACAGGGTGTTGTCATATTCCCTCTCCCTAAGATAAATCCTGGCTCTGCCCTTGAACCCAGGCATTCTGTTCCATTATGAATATCTTGGAGATCCAGTGGAATTCACATTGGAAGCTAGTGCTGAGGTAGATTAACTGATTAAAGCACTTATTTCCAAATCTCGGAGTTAGAATTTGAATCCCAGTCCAGGTGAATGATTTTTTTCAATGAGAATTTTTACAACTTTACCTGTCCCTCATTTTGTTCTCTTTTGTTAATCTCTATGTATACATATTCTGTTTTTTAATGTTCTTTGATGCCCAACAGACATTGCTTTCTATTCTTCCACAGGCCATCTGGCAACTTCTTCTCTAATTGCCTTTTCTATGCCTTCTCTCCTACTAATTCTGGGCCTTCCCCTTTTTTTCTTCCTTGTGGATTCCTTATTAAAATTTGCTTAGGTAATCTCACGTTCATCACTACCTTCCATAAAATGAGTCAATTGTAAAGTATTCTTTTATGGATATGGGTTTTGTAAAAATATGTACATTTAGACTACTCCATTTTAAAATATCTAAAAAAATCATTAAAACTGGTTTTACCTTGATTTGGTTTCCAGAACTGATTGCTGGAATATATATATTTTTGGTATTTAAAATAATTTAATTTGGTTTAATGCGTGATATGTATTAATATTTGATTTTGGAATCATATCTTTCCAGTGGTCTGAGCGTGCCAAGAGTCAAGAGGACCGCATAGCTCAAATATTCCAAAGTAAAAGAGGTAAATTACGTGTGGAACCAACAGTAGAATTGTCTCATCTTCTGGCTGCTAGGGAAGACCTTGCAGTGCTGGAGAAAACAAGTTGTGCATCTGTTCGTAAAAATACTCAGTCTCAGATAAACAAGGTCATCATTGGCAAGGTAAAGTATCTGAATGATGTTTAGTTATGATGTTAAAGTAACTTGGGACAAGATTTGTTTAATGTCTCTTACCCAGAAAAAGAAGTTTAGCCATTGGTTACCATTGCTTGGGTCACAGCTATAATTGCACAGGGTGAATTTCTCTTGACACCCAGTACACTTGTGTGGCGTGCCAAAAAATTTTTCTTGTGTTAACAAGTGCATGTTATGCAGGTGTCTCTTAGGAGAAGAATGTTCCATTCATAGTGGCTGGTGACCACTCATGTTGAAATTATGCAGAATTTTTTTATTTCATTGAAACAGGGTCGCTACAGACCTGGAAAAGTAAGGGATAATGAGCATTTAGAATGAAAATTTGCTTTCCCCAGTCAAAATTGATTTGTTTCCCATAGTTGAAAAGCGCCATTTTTGGAATTTTCTGTGGCTGTGTAATCTAATAACATTTAATAGCTTGTCGTAAAACCATAATTAATTGCTGATAACCATATTTGGTTTTAGGCAATTGCTTATGTCCTGGAACAAACTTTCCAGTCCTTGTCTAAACTCGCATTTTGAGGGAGATGAATTTGTTTCTCCTCAGGTTATATGTCTCAGTTTTTCTTATGAACCATGGTATTAGCTTCAAAAGCCTAACTTCACAATATAAAATAGAACATATGAACTGACTGCTTCCTGTTATGTCGCAATGGCACTTTTGTCATCATCATTACTGATCGTCACCTCTTGGGTTGGTTTAATACTTATCTTTCTGAATACTTCAAAGTGCTAACATCCTCACCCCTGCATATTTCATCAGTCAGTATTGGTGCCATGTATATCATCAAAGGCCTTACTCTGATGTTACTCCCATGTACTCTTCCTTCAAATATTGTCTTCATTTAACACTCTTCAACACACACTCACAATATGCTTGATTAAGTTGTCCCTCCTCTTTTGAGTTCAGTTGAGATTCCTTTCACCTAATTTTCTCATTAAGTACCCCGTAATTAATTGAGTATATTTCATGTATTTCAATCTTCCGATTGTGTTCCCTTTTTGATTTGAGTCGATATTCTGATATGGTTCTAATTTTTTTTAAAGCTAAAGAAAGTTGAAGGTTACGAATGTTCCATGTATATATCTCGGTAAATATTGAATGAATTAAAAATATTCTCACTCCATATGTTTTTAAGAGTGAAAGTAACTAATTAAGATCTGTATTCTTATAAGTACAATTTTGCATTAGAGAATACCCAATTGATCAACCGATCCACATTATGTCATTATCCTTCTTTCACAGTGCATACCAAATTATCCCAATCTTTTCTAATGGATGCATTGTCCTTATGTCACTGCTGTTGAGGAGGATACTTCAGATGCATGATCTAATGAAGTGCTTTCTTACTTCAAGGATTGGTTTCCTGTCAATTTTTTGTTCAAATAGAATGCTTTTTTTGTCATTACTGTCCTAGTTATTTCCTTTCTGTTTATCCATGACTGGTAACTCTATCTCCCAAATTCTTCTGCTGCTTTAAGCTTCTGATGCCCCCCCTCCCCCCTCACCTACCTGTCTTCTTCCGTAGGCCATCACCATTGTTATGTCTTGTATATCTTTTGAGCACATTTCTTCATTAGCATTTCTAAGTTACAAAGAGTCTTATTAAGATACCCCATCTCTGCTGCCATGGATGTGCCATTGGCAAAAAGTGGCTTGCTGCATATTCCTTTGTGCTTATTTATGCCTGAACCCCTTCTCTCAGATTTTCTTATACCAATTTCATGGTGTATAAATTAAAATCAAGGGAATAAGCATGCATCCTTGTCCTACAAGGGTAGTCCTTATTTGTAGGTGAGTTTTTTCATGAATATCTCTTGGAACACCTAAATTTGTGTGCCTGGGTTATTAAATGAGGTGTGGAATTAAGGAAATATGTGCTACATTCCCCCTAAAGTTTTGAAATTTTGCCATTTATTGGTGTTTTATGGCCATCCCTGACAAACAGAGCTCTCGGCCTTTTTAATTACTTGTCTGTTAAGTATTACTAGACAGTATTAGAGTACAGAAAAATAATCCTTAATTTGTTTAGAAAAATAGCACCTGAAGGTCTCTATTATTTTTTAAAAAGTCTGAAGTATTTTGGTGCACATGTTCCTAGTGTTCCTTGCCCCTTTTAGCAATACTAGTACATGACTATGGCCTACAAATATAATTACATAGACAGATACAGATATAATTGAATACCCATTTCTACATGTTTACATTTATTGCAATTGCATTGCTAAGTGAGAAATTGTTGTGTGAAAATGGATCACCTTACAAATATTATATCTTTTCTTTCTTCCCAATACCCCACTTATCAGTCTGATTTTAAGGATGTATCCTCTTCAATAAGGAATGGTAGATTAAGGATCAGTTACAATTCAGGGTTAGCTTAAAAGAATCTATGGATGCCTTTAAAGTTCTAGGGTTGAAATGGCATATGGTGGGCTCATTTAATTCTGGGCTCCATGTTATCGTACCAGGGAAAGTGTGGAGGACTGATGGAACATTCAGGGCACTGGCCTTAGTGTTTTGTATTTTTTTATTAGTGCCTAATCCACCACCCACAGCAGCCTTTTTTGCATACAGTATTTAATGTTGAAAAGTGAGGGGAGCATTTACCTTCTTTAGACCTGGCAAGTGTGTACAAAGTAATGGAGCCTTATTATCCATGTTGACCTCTTTTGCACTGAGGGTATGATAATTGTTGCAGCCTACTGCTAATCCATTGGACAAGAATTGATATATTTTTAACTTTCTTTGCTTGTTTTATAATTTCATTGATTTCTTGCTCTTTTCTGTTTATTTTGATTCAATAAATCAAATAATTTGTAGCCATACTGTGGTGGTCCCGTCATACACCCCTCCCTTTCGGATTGAACCTTGGTTTCCCCACAGGATTTAATCGGGATGAATAAGTTGGAGTTCCGTTCACATAAATAGTTTGCCGTTCGGCCATCACGGCTTACAGAGACCATGCAGTCGAAAGGTGGGTGATGCCCCTCCACAATCAGACTTTTTAAGAAATTCAAAAGGGCATAGATAGGACATCCCCGGGTTCCGCGACCAATGCGTTGACGTTCTAACCAATGCGATCGAGGGAAGGAAGATTAGCGATCTTGGCAGCAAAATTATAATTACTAGCGTCTTTTCTGTAATGACATGTAATGGCTTTAAATCACTTTTCCCGCACGGCGTCACCTTCAACACACAATTCACTTATCTCAAACGGCGTCACCTCCAATATGAAAAGAAATACCCGTTAGTAGCACACAGCGTCACCTCTCAAATACATACAAAAAATACCCTCTTTGCACATGATGAAATTTTATCTAAAGTCTGCTAAGTTTGACGGATAGATGGGGATCTTGAAACACAGGGGCCAGTGATCACGGAGACTAGTCCAGAGATTCCAAATGCATGAAGCCAACCACAAAGCCGTGAGTCGGGGATCGACGTAGGTCGAAAAGGGGGGAGCAACGGGGCGGGAGGAATAGCATGTGGCGAGAGGAATTCTTACAAATTTGCTCGGGTGAAATCTCTTCTTTCAGAGATCCTGGGTGCTGATGCAGGGTGGAGGTGGCGATTAAAATGAGCGGCTCGTGATGACCCTCAGCACCTCGTAACCCTTTGAAGAAGCCCCGAACCTTGGTAGATGTTTCCCATGCGCCTTGGCTTTCTCCACCTCTCTCCTCGTTTCTCCACCGTTTCGTGCCTCCGACTCCTTTTGCAGATGGTGGCCGTCACACTTGGCTCTGGCACTAGCAGTGTTCCACCAGTAATTGTCTCTCGAGGCAATCTGTTTGAGAGCGTGTTTAAGAGTCTTCTTGCGTCGGTCTGGGGCGAGCGTTATATGCCCCTTTTCTTCCTCCCAGAATGCCCCACTGTGCATCGTCTGCACTATTTCGATGGTGTTTTCCACCGGGATTTTCGAAACGTGCTTCGCGACACTCACTCACACTATCACTCGTATTTTTCCACTTTAACACAAATACACTTTTTTTTAAAATGTAATCAACACGAATAAATCAATAGGTTCTATAAATAAGTTCTGCTGCCTAAATCGCGGACTTCCCTCGATCGGCAGAAAAGAAAGAAAAAGTGATGAAAACCACGGAGCCGTCCGTGGGCCATCACAATATGTCAAATGATAAATTCAGTTGGCTACGTTGCAATATTGTAGTCACAGGAACGTCTGCTGTTTCATAATTTCATTGGAATGGAGGCTGTTACTCGTCAACCCTTCAGTAGGTGCGTGGGCCACTGGGGTGGCCCACAGTGTTTCATTTGCGTGCCGTCTCTCGTAGGATGGCACAAAATACTTGTAAGTTTCAGTAGCTGCACATTATTATCTCCTCAAAAGTCTCGCATGGTCGTTTGTAACAAATTGTTGCAGGGTTAGTATTAAATAGCGTGCGAAAGGAAGCCAGCATGACTGGGCCACAAATGTGGCCCATGTAACTCTAACTTTTTTCTCTCAGCATTATTATGTTAGATACTAGCGGAAGGTATTCATTGAAATTCAACAGGTGAGAAAAACATTGAACTTATTATATAAGGAAACCTGACTGACAATGCTTGAAGAATACTGTCAACGTGGTCATTTGAGGAGCTCGTAAACTATCTTGTACTTTGTGTTTGTTGTATTAGAGATGCTGACACCAGGGTATTTGTGTGTATCGTTTACTACGTAAGTGTTCTCTCATATGCATGCAGTGCCTCTTTGAGAGCTAATTTGAGAATAGACATTGAAGAGTGTATTTGTTGTAATTATACATAAAATTTATCGATAACCCCCCCCAAAGTAATCTATCATGGGACCTTGGGATTCCTTGCCGTTCTTATACAGATTTTATTTCTATGTGCTGTGGTGGGCCTGCAGGTCAATGTTATATTTAAATGCTAGAGACACAAATATCCTCTGAAAATTAAATATCTGGTTGTCAAGGAAATATGATATTTTTGATTTCAAAGGAAAATGTGAGATTTTTTAGCTAAAACATGATTTTCAGACAAATACGAAGGGAAAAAGGAAATTGATTGAAAGAATTAGGAACTTCCTTTATTTAGCCACCCGTTAAAGAAACCCAAGCCCTCTATCTTGAGTGAAAGTACTGTTAAAATTCAAAAAATGAAACTACTGCACCGAGCCCAATGCTTAGCATGGACCACCAGGGCCCTACTGGGGGGTCGTTGAGAGCCCTAAAGGCATTTTTAAATAGTATTATATATTATTTATATAATATTTATACATTATAATATTATAATCAGTTATATGAAAATTCTTTGATATTTTTTATACCTAAATATTGTTACAGTGGATGTTCGATGCTCAAAATATTTCATGATTTTTCAATGACTTTGGGTTTTGTTCCACTAATGACTGTAAATATGTTCCCTCGTAAAAAGAACCCAATTAAACGATAGATATTAGTCTTAATTTATTGCCTGTAAAAATATTTTACAAAAAATTGAATTTGGGCCATGCACCCGATCATGTAAAATAATTTTACACACCCACTGAAAGGTGAATAAAAATTAGTGTGGGCTTTTCAACTTTTTGAGAGGGTTGGATTGGAAAACTTGGAGCATGAGGAAGAAGGGAAAAGGAGTATACCTATATTCGTATTTTCCCAGCAGTCACCTCAGTATATATTGATCAACATTTCCCAAACCCATAGGATTAACCCAGAATTGTGGCCATTATAGAACTGCCATTCAATCTAGCATTTTAAATTTGAATCTTGATGAATACGTTGATTCATTTGCATGAAATTTTGTATTTCAACAGGTACCCGACCGAGGTGGGCGCCCAAGTGAGCAACAGCCACCTCCCCCAGAGATGCCCAGTTGGCAGCAAAGGCCCTCAGGTTAGTTTGGGGTGTATGTCACTCATCAGTCAGTTGAGGCTTTTTAAGGTGCCTTGGAGTATTTCAGTCTCATTCTGTTCAATTCTCTATTCGGCCTGTAGGATTGTGGTGCGTGGTATGAAAGCTAGTCTTGAATGTGCATTGATGCTTTTCATAATTGGTTTTAGTATCACTTGAGTAGAAATTTTTGCTGCTACCAGTGAAAGAATTGCCTGTTTTGTCCTGGATTTTATCTTTGTAGAATTGAAACATCATCGAGAGTAGTCCTGAATATGTGCAGATGCTGGAAGTGAATGAGTGCAGATACTGAAAGTACTCAATCAGTTTCAAAAATCCCAGGCATGCAGTATTTTTATGTGGTGGAGTCAGTCATGTATGTAGATGAAGGGGAGAAAGGTATAATTGAGACATATATGGGAAAACTGGCTGTGTTAGGCAGAACTTGATTTTACTCTGAATAGCCAGGCCGCAAGACCCCAACCAATCACAGCCTTTCCTCACCATGGTTTCTCTTATTTAGCGAACTTAGTGAGGTAATATCTTAGTACGAGCAAAGATGTTAGAATGTTTATGCATTAGGGAGCCTTCTTAGCTTGGTGGTCGATAGTGATAAGGTCATTGCTGATGGGACATGATACTTACGAAAAATTCTTTGCTCTCCAGCAGGAAAGATGGTGGGCATTGCACTAACAATGACCCATGAAGTTGACCTCATTTTTTAAAATTATGCAAGCACATGGTCATGTTTTGGCAATATTCATACCTATTCCTTTCAACCTGGATATTTCACATGGAAATTTCAACCTGGATGAAGTTTCATATCCTGCTTTATCTGGCTAATGTATTCATCCCTCCATTTCATCCCTCGGTCTTCCTATAGGGGACTTCCCTCCTCTTTTCTCCTCTATCATTCCTCCTATCTCCTCTATCATTCCTCCTATCTCCTCATCTCCTCACCAGTAGATTGTATGTAAGAGCATGGCCAATCCATATCAACCTCATTTTCCTGAGAATAAACCAAATAGCTTTAGTCCTCTGTGTATTTCCTTTTTATAGCCATATAATATCTGGCATCCACTGTCCACACCTAGGTACATTTATCTTCAGATCCAATGTATAAGCCTCATCTGAAATGTACAACACTCCAAGTAGATTCCATTAAGTTTCCTCCCAAAAATTAATTTCATAATAATAATATATAGTAAAATATGAGTATAAATGCATTATAGAGATGCTTTCCAGATATACAACTCACAAAATTCAGCAGTACATTGAAGTAAAAGAAGGATCCATGACTTTACAATTTTACACAAAAATACTTGTCTAAATGCACATTAGAATGACCAATGTCAGCCAACCCACTGACTCACTAATTCTTATTACCAAATGCACTCCAAATAATGCCATCCCTATACTATTAAAAAGCAGTTGTTTTCTTCCAGCTTTTATTCCTATAGGTACAGTAAATAGAACATTTAAGGTTCAACATGTCCAATCCTAATTTATGGCACATAGCAAAGAGAAGCAATTCCTGGAAATCGGACTTAACCCAAAACAATTTCTAGGGCAAAGACACCAAGACAATATGGTTGACCTTATTCTGTTTAGGTAAAAACCACCAAGATGATGTTCTCCATACTATCTCACACTTGCTTCAGAACTTAGCGTTTAACTTTTCAGCTCTCCTAGGAAGAAATTGACATGAAATCATGGTCATTTTTTTATGGCACATCTTACCCTCTCCATTTAGTAATTTCTCAAGAAATAAGGATAAGGCGGTAAAGCTCAAAAGAAACTATAAGTGGAATGGTGCAAGGATAAAATTTTTGAAACATAATCCGTATTGGTGCATGAATGATGCAAGTTGGTACCAAGCACTATTTTTTCAAAACAGAGAAATTTAGGTTACTTTTAGATACCACTTGAATAAAATAGGTCAAGTTAAAGACTTATTTAGATATTTTCATTTGATTACTTACAATTTCTGTCATGTAAAACTATATTATTAATAATGCAGTATTTAATTCGTGTGTCTCATAGCTGGTGAAATTAAAATGTATAATTCGAATATGGTCTCCATTATGATTAGGGAACTATCTCGCTCGCATTTTCTTAATAATTTACATTTATGAATATTGAGAGCTTGCATTTTATTCTTTGTGCCAAAAATCAAGAGAATGAAAATTAATTAGCAAGAGTTCTCATGTTAGGCCATTAGTATGGTATTTCCTAGAATTGCAAAAGTTATTACTTTTTTTGAAAAAATGCTGTTGACGAAGTCTTGTTTTTCATCTCTGGAGGCAGTACATATTATTTCCTGCAGTGATGCCATTAAAGCCAGTGAGGCACGATGGAATCATGTAAAAAGTGACAACTTTGGCATGTGAAGCAGCGAAATCCTGAAAATTGAACAGAAAATAATCATTGAAAGGTTGTGAAATTCCATCTAGGAAATTACATTTGTACTTCTCTTTCATCATTATTTCATGTGATCCATTACAACTTACATATTTGCCAGAAATCGTGAGATGTGAAGAAATTTGAATCATGAGAGAATGGCTATTTAATGAATTAGGGAGCATCCCCCGGTGCAGTAACTGTGAATGACGTGAGAGCCACCAGCACTGGACTTCCTCCTGAAAACCGGCTGTAATTTTGAAGTGACCTGCATTTCTCTGAATTGCAAAAAATAGTGCTTGATACCAACTTGTGTCATTCATGCACCAAAACGGATTGTTTCATAAATTTTGTCCTTGCACCATTCCACTTTCTTTTTCGTTTCTTTTGAGCTTTACCGCCATATCCTTAATTCTTGAGAAATTACAAAATGGAGAGGGTAAGATGTGCCATAAAAAAATGACCATGATTTCATGTCAATTTCTTCCTAGGAGAGCTGAAAAGTTAAAGGCTAAGTTCTGAAGCTAGTGTGAGATAGTATGGAGAACAACATCTCGGTGGTTTTTACCTAAACAGAATAAGGTCAACCATATTGTCTTGGTGTCTTTGCCCTAGAAATTGTTTTGGGTTAACTCTGATTTCCAGGAATTGCTTCTCTTTGCAATGTGCCATAAATTAGGATTGGACATGTTGAACCTTAAATGTTCCATTTACTGTACCTATAGGAATAAAAGCTGGTAGAAAACAACTGCTTTTTAATAGTATAGGGATGGCATTATTTGGAGTGCATTTGGTAATAAGAATTAGTGGGTCAGTGGGTTGGGTGACGTTGGTCATACTAATGTGCATTTAGACAAGTATTTTTGTGTAAAATTGTAAAGGAAGTCATGGATCTTTCTTTTACTTCAATGTAGGCACAACTCTGCTGAATTTCCTGAGTTGTATATCTGGAAAGCATCTCTATAATCCATTTATACTCATTCTATTATTATGAAATTGGGAATTATAAATCAAATACTCTCTGAATATCTGCTCGTTACAAGTTGCCTCAGTTTTAAGAAAAGCTCTTAAGCCTGAGTTGTGTGCTGTTTATTTGATTATACATGTTTATACCAAAGTACTTTCATGTTGAGCGTTAGCTGTGAATGATCGCAAATGATGTTGGCCTATAAACACTGGGCATGTGGATGAATTTTTGAATCCCTTTTCTTTATGTTTACTCATGTCAGGAAGCAGGGTTTTGATGTGGATTGGTGTCACTGTTGGAGTATGGGCTTCCCAACTTGTAGAATCAAGGTCTAATGTGGCAGATATTATTGGAACTTCGATTCATACTTAATATGATGATGTGTAGATCTTGATGCACTACAGATGTAATACTGGTCTGTTATGTAGTATGTTGAATTGTAAACCCCTTTCATTAAGAGTAGGCGATTGCTGATTAAAGCTTTCTCTCCAAAATACCTTCAATACCTAAGCAATCTTGTACTTACCATCATACTCAGCCTATCTTCATGGTGCACATGGCCTCTTACAGTAGAACCTAGTGCATGTACAAAGTTCCGAGCAAGCTGCCCCTAGGGTGTGACTCGGGGTAATTCCACACCAGGCATGCAGCACTCATCCCAGCTGAAATTAGAACTGTGCACCTTCTCCCAGCCGCTAGATGCCGGCCTAAAGTAGTCAGGATAATGAAGGGGGGGTTATATCAGAAACTAAGAAGTGTTGATGCATGGTCAGACTAGAAACTATGGGAGTAGTGGTAGCGAAAGTCAGTGGCGCAAAATGGCCGTAGAGATTCAAGTGTTTTTGGCTCTTGTAATATTGCAGAGCATTGTGCATAAGCCACGTACAGAGTATTATTAGTCAACGAGATCAATGCTTTCACCGCAATTTACTGGCCACACAAAGTCTTACTGGAGATTTGTAGAAATAAGACAGCATCTGTATTTTGTTTATAATGCCAATTACGATCCCCAAATCCACCGAAATGCAAAACTGGACGAAATCTGGGAGGTTCACTAGAAATTTGAGGGGAAAGTCAAGGCGCTCTATACCACAGAGAGGGATGTTACCATTGATGAAAGACTTTTCAAGGGTAGATTGGGATGGCATCAGTTCGTGCATGAAAACATAGATTAGAAGGATACAACACGGAGATTGAAGGAACTTGTGCATTCCTAATATGTGATTTTACAATTACATGGTTAGGGTCTTCTGACTCGAGGGGAAACTTGTGAAGAATTCAGTCCCAGCATGAGGATTTGTGTGGAGAAATAAAACATATTCTACTGAAATAGTGATATACCATCACTAAATTTATTTTTGGGAGGAAACTTAATGGAATCTACTTGGAGTGTTGTACATTTCAGATGAGGCTTATACTTTGGATCTGAAGAGAAATGTACCTGGGTGTGGACAGTGGATGCCAGATATTATATGGCTATAACAAGGAAATACACAGAGGACTAAAGCTATTTGGTTTATTCTCAGGAAGATGAGGTCGAGATGGACTGTCCATGCTATTACATACAATCTACTGAAATAATAGAGGAGAAAACAGGAGGGAAGTCCCCTATAGGAAGACCGAGGGATGAATACATTAGCCAGATAAAGCAGGATATGAAACTTCATCCAGGTTGAAATATCCATATGAAATATCCAGGTTGAAAGGAATTAACCCTTATGTGCACACTCAGCTTTTACCACGTTGTCACACACCCAGGGTACCCGAGTGCCCACCTCTAGTTTTTCTTTATTTCTGCATCAGCATGTGAACAGAATAATTTCCTATCAATATATTTAACACTTTCGCTGCTAATCCCGTCATTTGACGTGTTTTCTTAGCTGCTGAGAAACATATTCCAACCAACTTACAATTAAAAAAGGTAGGAGAATCAACCTTTAAAGCAATATAAACAGCATTTTCTAAGTAATACAGTTATTTTTCTGTGATAGCATGAATAAAGCTTAAAATACGCAGCATTCTACCTATCCGGCAGCGATAAGTGCCCAGCAGCGAGAGTGTTAACTAAATAAAGATCAATAGAAAGTATGTAAGCACTTTGAAGTCCCCAAGCCTTCTACAGCTTCCATTGAGAGAGACAGTAATAAGGCCATGCAAGTCGCGAATTGAGCGTTTTTACCTG
Source organism: Ceriagrion tenellum (assembly GCA_963169105.1). Classification (NCBI taxonomy): domain Eukaryota; kingdom Metazoa; phylum Arthropoda; class Insecta; order Odonata; family Coenagrionidae; genus Ceriagrion; species Ceriagrion tenellum. Next base: position 121,695,570 of record OY720641.1, on the reverse strand, counting down.
TTTGGACCGTTGTGTAGTACTGACTAATTTTCCATAAAATTGTTGCAGTTATTTATTTAATAAGCCCTGTGATCTCAAAAACTCATTTAAAGATGTTATTAAACAATTTCATGGTATAAACTTCATTTTTCAGGCAGTGGGCACCGTGGTACCCGGGTGTGTCCACGGAGCACATGTACTTTGGCTTCATTTTCTTTACCCATAAAAAAATTTTTAAAAATCGTCAGTCGTTATTTTGCTTTTAAAGGAATTTATGGGGATCTTGAGGCTCAGATTAAAAATTTAATTCTTACTGAAGTTTAAAGCAAAAATATGACAGGGTGGCACCCGGGTACTCGGTAGTGCACATAAGGGTTTACAGGGAAGAGTGGTGGGTTGACGTGGACCCATCTTAAGATTGACTGACCTGTGATGAAGAAGTTTTTTTTAGGGATGGACCGATACCAGTAATTTCCTATACCGATTCCGATACCAGTTCTCCTCCCCCCGATACCATTACCGATACTACTCCATTCTATGTACAGTTGAGCACCCCTAATCCGGAAATCCCTAATCCGGGAACACCCGTAATCCGGCAATATTTCCGAGGCGTACTTCGCGGAAAACAAATTTTTTGCCAAATCATTTACTTCGTAATTACTGAAACTGTAGCGCATTCTAACAAAAATTCTCCCTTTCAAGAACGAGTATCGGAAGATTTTTTGCATACAATGTAGTCTATATTACTTATTGTGCGCAATGAAGGTGTTTATTCAGCAAATTGAAGACATCACTACAATGTACATCGTTTCCGAGATGCGAGTGTGTGACGTCACGGAATGGACAGTGTCTTACCTTGCATGGCACGCGCATGTTTGCTTTGTACTGAGCGTTGACGGCGCAACATAGACAGCAGACAGCTCATTGAATCGTATTAAACACAGTGGAATAAGGATTGCAAGGAAAATTGGAAGCGATGAAAAATTTTTACTTATCTACTGTATATACTCTTTGATGTCCAGCAACACGTAAATATGTTATACGTATTCCTTTCACTCAGCCGTTTTGCGAGACTGCCGGTTGACTGATTTTGTTTTTGTGAATTTAGAAGAAGTTTATTTCTTTTTTTTTTCAAATTACTTGTCGAATTATACAGAATTTATTCAAACTTAATTGAAGTTGTTATAATTTATCGAATTCCCGCATTAAAAATATCGCGGACCCCATAATTATGCTGGTTACTACCACAGCAACCGTAGTCCGGCAAAATCCCTAATCCGGCATCGCTCGAGTCCCGACCGTGCCGGATTAAAGGTGCTCAACTGTATAATACAAAATCAGCATTTCACCTCAAGCACTTTAAGCTGGCTTGACCAACTAAGAAACCAGATTATGGAAACAACCATTATTACACAGGCAAAACACTTAATTCACTGAAAAAGTTTTAATAATAATGATATTTTCATTCTTCAGCAGGTCAAGTGATGTAGAACTCAGCTACGAAACTATACTCAAAGCACAAAAACAAGATAAAAGACAAGTGTATACATGGCAACACAGTTAATAGACAAATTATACATACTGTAAATATAGTCAATAACACTGTATTAAAAATATTAGGTAAAAGAAAAGTTATGAATGCAAGAAATCACAACTAAAAGACACAATTTAGGATCATAATCAAACTATTCATAAACACTGTAACAAAGTTTACTGTGCAAAACTTCACACAATCTCCTCTTAAAACATTGGAGAAAAAATAGATTTCAAAGATCTTGGGTGCCTATTGAATCCTGGGACCGCACTCTGAAACTGTCTCTGTCTTACAATTACATAACCTTACTGATGGCATTTGGTACCAGAGCACTCTAGCGGTAGAAGTCAACACCTCGTTTGGTTGGCCATATTGGCAGTAAACATGTGAAGTTTAAAAATATCGGAAAAGCACTGACTTGACTGCCGATACCGATGCCATAAATATCGGCCGATACTTTATATCGGTATCGGAATCGGTCCATCGCTAGTTTTTTTGCTTGTCATTGAAATGACTGTGATGGCCGTCTTTCACGTTCTCTGCCGCTTGCATTACAGATGGTGGCCGTGGTGGTGGGAGGGGAGGAGGCGGCGGAGGAGGTGGGGGGCGGGTGCAAGGAGGCTGGAACCAGGGTGGGAGGGGAGGAGGGCAAGGCGGGGGCTATCAAGGTGGCGGAGGGGGTGGCGGCTACCAGGGAGGCGGAGGAGGTGGTGGCTACCAGGGAGGTGGAGGTGGTGGCCACCAGGGAGGCGGAGGTGGTGGCTACCAAGGAGGCGGTGGTGGTGGCTACCAGGGAGGTGGAGGTGGTGGAGGGTATCAAGGAGGAGGTAATTGTATTAATGTCTTACTGTTAACCCTGAAATATTTAATTTTAATTATTTGTGCAAAATAAAGGCCTTTTATTTTTTGACATTTTTCAATCTTCAAAATTAATATAATTTTTTGAGCGAAGAATATTGAAAAAAAAAAATATTAAAATTAAATATTTAAGGAATAAATTCTCATAGTTTTTTGATCAAAATAAATTCTGTAAAAAAAAATATTTCCGTCGAATTCCTTCCCTTAATTTTGGCGATTAATCGTACAATACCTAAACAATTTATTTTTGATGTAAAACTGCGACACCTTTTTCTGTGATCATTGAACAATATGTACCTGAATTTTTGATGAAAATAATCTTGTAAAAATGCGCAATAAAGGCCTTTTATTTTTTGACATTTTTCAGTCTTCAAAATTTATATAATTTTTTGAGCGAAGAGTATTAAAATTAAATATTTCAGGAATAGATTCTCATAGTTTTTTGCTCAAAATAAATTATGTAAAAAATTATATTTCCGTCGAATTCCTTACCTTAATTTTGGCAATTAATTTTACAATACCTAAACAATTTATTTTTGTTGTAAAACTGCGACACCTTGTTCTGTGATCATTAAACAATATGTACCTAAATTTTTGATGAAAATAATCTTGTGCCTTGTAAAAATGCGAAATAAAGGCCTTTTATTTTTTGACATTTTTCAGTCTTCAAAATTAATATAATTTTTTTAAGCGAAGAGTATTGAAAAAAAATTATTAAAATTAAATATTTCAGGAATAGATTCTCATAGTTTTTTGCTCAAAATAACTTCTGTAAAAAAAATATTTCCGTTGAATTCCTTCCCTTAATTTTGGCGATTAATCGTACAATACCTAAACAATTTATTTTTGTTGTAAAACTGTGACACCTTTTTCTGTGATCATTGAACAATATGTACCTGAATTTTTGATGAAAATAATCTTGTGTCTTGTAAAAATGCGAAATAAAGGCCTTTTATTTTTTGACATTTTTCAATCTTCAAAATTTATATAATTTTTTGAGCGAAGAGTATTAAAATTAAATATTTCAGAAATAGATTCTCATAGTTTTTTGCCCAAAATAAATTATGTAAAAAATTATATTTCCGTTGAATTCCTTACCTTAATTTTGGCGATTAATTTTACAATACCTAAACAATTTATTTTTGTTGTAAAACTGCGACACCTTTTTCTGTGATCATTAAACAATATGTACCTAAATTTTTGATGAAAATAATCTTGTGCCTTGTAAAAATGCGAAATAAAGGCCTTTTATTTTTTGACATTTTTCAGTCTTCGAAATTAATATAATTTTTTTAAGCGAAGAGTATTGAAAAAAAATTATTAAAATTAAATATCAGGAATAGATTCTCATAGTTTTTTGCTCAAAATAACTTCTGTAAAAAAAATATATTTCCGTCGAATTCCTTCCCTTAATTTTGGCGATTAATTTTACTATACCTTAACAATTTATTTTTGTTGTAAAACTGTGACACCTTTTTCTGTGATCATTGAACAATATGTACCTTAATTATTTTTAGATTTTTAAAACTTTTTATTGAAGCACGATATCACTTTTTTGGTGCTCAGGTGAATTTAACCCTGTGTGACCATTATGCAATTCTACTGAAGTGGGACGAATTAGCGTTAGCACAAAGGATGAGTGGAATCCAAATGTCGATTCTCGATTCCACCGATTCTCATGATTAGAATCGGTATCAAGAATCGCTCGCCTAAAGTTGATTCTGATTCCATCGATTACAGATTGATAAATATTCAAATCAAATTTCATTTATCACATCATATTTGTCTAAGCAATTTTGGGTTTAGGCTATCAATTTGCACTATTTATCTACCTCAATAATCTGAGGATATATTTGCTATTTGTCAATAAATTTGCTTTTTGAGTGACTTAATTGTCTTTGTTATTGTATTTCAGCCAATACTTGAATTTAAATAATAGTCATACGCTACTGATACATCAATATCCCACCTGTTATTTGGAATAAGAATCGATAGAATCGGGAATCGATTTGAAGGAATCGGAATCAAAAAATAGTGGAATCGACTCATCCCTAGTTAATACCAATTCGTTTTGTACAGTATTGTCAGAGGGATAGATGACTCTGGTCATAATTAATCAGTGGAACACTGTGTGGTATGCAAAATTAATTTGTTTCTGATCCCAGGTAATTACAAATATTCAAAGAATACTCATACAGGCAGTCTTTGACTTTCATATGCTATGTGTTCCCAAAGATGTGTTTGAAAGCCGAAATGTACAAAAGTGGAACAATTGATTCGACACTAGTTAAGGCTTATATTCTCAGAGATCTAGTATATTAAGTAAAACCATATTCATTGCAATGAAATTTTATTTTCAATACAAAATGCTTAGAAATGTGACTGATATTTCAAACACCATGTAATCACATTTGTTTATGCTGATAAGTCTGAATGAAAGTTACAAAAATGGGCTTGCAATGTACTGAGTGAAGTCTTGGCACAAAATACTTGTGAATTTGTAATATTTTCCAAGATAAAGTTAACCTTCCACAGGTAATGTACTCCATAACTTGAAAGATATGAACTAATAACCATTATGACATAATTTTGGGACCCTAAATTATTACCTTTAAAGAGGGACAAAATTTTCCTGATGCTTTCTAAAAGAGGCAAATGACAAACAAAAGTCAAATTACGCTTTGTAGCAGCCCCTTCTCTCATGAAGAGTCAGATAATGGTAGCAGTCCCATGAAGGACATAAAAAAATAGATTTTGTGCCCAAAAAAAGCCCCCTACCACTTTTTATGCTCAATATTTTGTCAAAAAGAGAGAATAATACCGTAATTTTGGGTGTTAAGGTAGTACGAGCGAGATAGTTCCGTAGTCATAATGGAGACCATTTTTGAATTATACTAATTAATTTCACTAACTGTGAGAGACACAAATTAAATATTACATTATTAATGCAATGATATACTGTTATACGACTGAAATTTTAAGTAATCAAATGAAAATATCTAAATAAGTCTTTAACTTGACTCATTTTTTTCACGGGGTACGTTTAAAACTCCATCAAAACAGAAGGTTTAATTTGATCCGAAGAATTTACTGCGGTGACAATATAATTAATTTTGAAACATAGTTAAGAAAATACACAAACTACACTGGTTTTTTTTTATGCGATCTAAGAATAGGATATGCATCATTTTCAATATAAAATCTCTCTGGAATGCATACACGTACCATTTACCATGTCAAAGGGATGGTATTTTTTGGCAAATACCTCGGAAAGTAATGTGGTAAGGGGTTGAATTTTTGGTGTCATTGGAAGGGTGATATCTTTTTCTTTAAAATGAGACCAAATTCGTTGATTTTGTGGTAAAATTATATTTTGCTCAAACTACAGTAGATTCCGGTTGACTGGGCCACCGGTTATTTGGTGCAGTCACTTAATTGGGACAAGTCTTGAAGAACAGAACCCAATTGAAAAATAGCCCTGTGTTTTCTCCGCTTAATTGGACCATGCATTGGCGACATTGACTTGCAAGGAAATGCAAATCTTTTCATACCAGGAAACGATTTTGTAACATTCTCCTTCTTTCATTTACCGTATTTCCCTGCCCATGAGATGCAGTTCTTTGCTCTAAAATGTGCTCAAAAATCAGCCTGTGTCTTATGGGCTGAGGGTATAACTTCATCCTCTAAGCTGCGTGCTGATTTGCTGGGAAAGATAATGTTAAATATTATTCTTAACATCAGGCATAGAAAATGGTTGCCTTAATTAAAAACATTGTTAATAACACCGTTTTGAGCCAGTTGAAAGCAATAGAAATTGACAGAATCCTTGACAGTAAATCCTTAAAAATTCCTAAATAAATCATACGATCATAGGCAAAAAGTTTAAATGGAGACGATCATTAAGTCTTTTAAAAAGCATCGAATTAGCAATGCGCTAGATGGAAATGAAGATGACTTTGTGTATGAGGAAAGAGACATCTCCAGCAAAAATAACTGTTTATGTGATTTTAGCAGTAGTATTGACAAATTTTTGGGATTCTACAAGGAATAAACGCTGTTGTATTTGCAATTTTTAAATGTGACAGTTCTGTTTTTTTTTGTGTAAAGTATTATTATTAAAATAATTTGATCCTCATTTGTCTGATCGAAGTATTTTTTGCAAATTCTAATCTGATAAATCACCGTGCGCCTTATAGGCCGGGAAATACGGTAATCTTATTTTCCATATGGGCTTATTCCTGCCTTTAAAGCTCTTAGACCAGCCTGTTGGGGATGCGGATTCCATTCCCGGACCGCGAAACGTCATAGTGTCGTTTCATTTTTTAAGGGAGTGGACTCTGGAGGCAGTGGTTGGACTGTAGGCGAGGGGTCAAGGGAGATTAGTGTTTTGATGATAGAAGGGTGCAGTGCTGGCAACAGCCTTTAGTTTTGGCTCATTGCCAGTGTAAGGGATAACGAGAGAGGAATGGGACACCAGCGGTGAGGGTTTAAGAGCAGGTTGGGGCGGATCACGTATTCTTAAATAATAAACCATGCATTGTTCTTTAACCCATTGACTTAAAGAGATGGAGACTTGCCAGTTGGTATAACCTGGCCCTAGTTTAACCCTTCAGCTACCAAGGTATTTTTTCACCTTACCTCTCCCAAGGGGGGTAACTCGGTTACCCCACAGTATTTTTTTGTTTATTCGCTTAATTTATACAAAAAATGGATTCGGTGTGACATAAATCTTAAATAAAAACAATTATACAAAATTATAATAAATATGATTTATATTTAATCAAATAACACATAAATATAATTGTAGGCTCCGATTGGAGCATACAATTATCTAATCGGATGTCCCGTCTAGGTCAAATCGGATGTCCTGATATTTCACAACATTTGGCATTTCATTTGCTGCTCTTTCCATACATGCACCGAAGTCAAGGAACTCGAACAAGTAAATCAGGTGTCATGTACATTTCACGTGATGACCACGATTGCCGTCCACGGCGCGGTTTGATACATTTGAAGGCACACACAGAATCCCGTTGTTATTTTAAATCTCAGTAAACTGTGCTGTGTACGGTGCACAGATCCTCAGAAAGCAGGCTGGTGAATCTGAGACGAACTATCCCAAAAGGGGTACCACAGTAACCCAGACGAGTTTTTCAGAAATTAGAAGAAAAAAGAACAATCAATCAATGAAGATTTCACATGGAATCATATTGTAAGATTTTAAAAACTAACTCATGGAAGCATAAAAATATCAGAAAATAATTGTAAATAAAAACAGTAAAAATGTGGCATTGGGGTAACTGAGTTACCCCTCTTGGTAGCCGAAGAGTTAAAGAGACTGCGAATGGCTGTTGTTATACATTACGATTTTGGGTCCCCCTAATTAATGAACAATGTGTCATTTCATAATTTAATAGTACTGATATCTTTTATGGGTAAAAATTTCAAATCCAAAAAGTAAATAATTTTAGAAATAAAAAATAAAATTTGAAAGCGAAATTTTGAAGAAATAAATAGTTACCCAAGGAAAGACGATCTTTCAAAAAATACTAAGACAATGGGTTAATAGGAATTGGTAAAAGACATTCATCCACCATCATCTGAGGCCTAGAGAAATGTTTTCAACAAGACTTACAGAATTCCTGAAAAACGTTTATAAATATATCATTTTTGCTGAATTATTAAACTTATTAATAATTCAATAAACTTTTTGCATAATAAAGCTTGTTTAGTCTTATTTCTTTCATTTCTACATTTGTTTATGCACACTTGCGGGATACTTTGCTTAATTGGGGAAGCCGCTTAATTGGGGCAATGTGTGCCTGTCCCGATGTGTTCCAATTAACCAGAATCCACTGTACCTTAAACGCATCCACTGGTCCACTTTTGGTCAAATATTTTGGTGATGATAATGCTTGCAGCACATGAGGTTGACTCATGCTCTCAATGGATTACCTTAGTGCTACAATCTCTTTCAGGTGGTGGCCGAGGAGGTGGTCGAGGTGGGGGTGGTGGAGGGTACCGAGGAGGTGGGGGAGGGGGCAGAGGAGGACGGGATCGAGATAGGTCGTACCAGCAGAGGAATTATTGATTTTCACGACTGGAGGGGGCTGAAAGTTTGTTAGCGCTCTTTGTGATTGAAGCGTAAGGACAGTGGACAAAATACCTTCCCTGCATTTGTGTTACACCCTTAGGACCTCTTTCAATATTTCCTTCCTCCTCCTTTCCTTCTCTCTATCGGGATATCTCCCCTGTAAAAATGTGATTAATATTCTTATTGTGTGATAGCTATTAATTTGTGCGTGTGTGTATGTGTAAACAGCGCCCTTTGTTCAATCATTTATAAGGTCTTTCTCATTTTTACCTTTTGAATGTTGATCACTTTTTATCAAGCTACTATTTTTGGAAACCCAGGTACTTGGAATTTCTGTTATGATAAAATTGCATAGTGAGCCTCCACCCCTGTGCTATTAGAATATCAATGATCTGTAAATGAGGGCCTACCGATGAAATTGTGTGTGGCATTTCAAATGTTATATGTACTTGATGTGCATGTTTCAGTTTATATGCACAAGTTATCAGTTTGATATCTGTGGGAGGCATCGTCATTTTAATTGAAACTGCAATGCTCTGTTGAGTTACTTTTCATAATATCCAGTATCCAAGATATGTAGAGTGTATTGCAGTGTTATCACTCCTTTCAAAATTGATTTCACTCTAAAACCATATTGGTTAAAAAAAAGATTAATTAAAAATAAGCTTTAATAAATTATGCTCATTTTTAAATGTTTTGCAACATTTCAAAGATTTTTGTAAATATTTAAGGTAAGGGTGTGCATTTATAATTGATGAATCATTCTGAAGTGTAATTTATTTGATTTGAATGGTATTGTTTTACCATAAATTTATTTGGCCATTTCAGTTTGACGTACTAGTTTGAATCTTTCATGAGATGATTGTGTGTCGGAAGACTTTTAATAATTTTTTGAGGAATAATTTCATTCTTCACTCACTGTCTGTTGTGGCCGAAGATCTTACCTTGCCCTCAGACTTTCACACATTGTGGAAAAATTCTTCCAATATGTCCTTTTCTTAGCCACTAAATGATCTCACTCTTGTGAAAATAGAGATTTTCTATGTATAAGCGGTGGGGTGACATTAGCCTGGTCGGAACCCAGTTCACTAGCTTCCTATTTCATTTTTATTAACTTAATGGCATGTGAAAGTGTTCAATAGTTTCCATGTTAAAACTGTTTGTGGAATAACAAGGGTTAAAATGTATGTGCCAGTCTTCCTCGTCTCTTGTAAGATGCCAAATTTTACTTTATTTGTAGTGCAGCCTTAATTTCTTATATCTTCCTGCTGAAATTATTGAATACTTAGCCGTGATATTTTTCACTTGATATTGTTACTACTTGAGATATCTAATGATAATAAATGCAGCAATTATTCACTGAAAAATGCATCTATTTTTATTGTCTGTTATGTTAAACCCTGAAATATGGTATGTATTTCATACATATTTCCGGGGGCAAATTAGCCATATTTTCTCCCCTAAGTTTCAAAAAAACTATATCAAATCGTTCAATGAGTCTGACGTAGAGACTTCATTTAGACTGATGGAAGAGTACTATAATTGCAACAGAGAAGACGCCATTAGGTTTACCAACTTCTCGAGATTGGTATGCCCGATGTTGGGAAATACTCCGCTTCCTCATCAGTTTGGAAAAAGACTCATTAAGTGGTGTTGTGCACTCAGCGATGCAGAACACATGAAACTGGCAGAGAAGGCATTTTAGCTGTGGGAAAAGGAAATAAACCTGAAATTTCAGTATGATCCAAATAATCCAAATATTATTATTTCAGATAGGGGTGGGATTCAAGGGTGTATAAAGCGATCAGTACCATGTCTGTCTCGATTCTATGGACCTGGAAACATTTTAGCTCATGCTGAGTATCCAAATGAGGGAAAGGACCACATAGAAATTCACATCAATTGGGCAGAAACATGGTATTTTGGTTTAGATAGGAACATGCCTACGACCTATGTCAATCTTTTCCATATTCTCCTGCATGACATAGATCATGCATTTGGCCTTTCTCACTCTAGCGATCCAAATTCTGTCATGTATGCCGCATACACGGATAAATACTGACTCACTCTCTAGGAGGATGACATATTAGTTAATTAGTAGTTGATTTGGTGATCCTCCTCCAGAAGAGATTGAATCATCAGTAAAGGATAGAGAGAGTGTGAACGAAGATGATGTCCCTGGTGGTGAAATACGGAGTGAAGGAAGAGATGATGATGCTAAAGACAATGATGACAGTGGTGTGACGGATGTCAATGATGTGCCAGGTGAGCGAAATAGTGGTGGAGATGTGGACAACATTCTGGGTAAAATTTCAAATGTTTGTGATTAGAAATATGTGCACAATTTCCTAATCATTAATCAGATTACGTGTATTTTCCGTAATGTTGGCATGGCTAGTTGACAAATTAAAGTGGGTGTGGCTAGTTGACATCGCAGGTAATGTGAAAGTGTTTAATACTTTTTAATTACAGATTGGTCATCATTTTTACCGAAAGATTTCAAAACGTTACGGCCATTTATCGGAGACCATCTGGGGAAATCGTTCTCTTAGTTGAAAATCTAATTTACATTTTCGATTATCCATCACTACAGTTGAGACCAGGCTATCCAAAAATAACCTTAAGTCTCGGTTTACATAAGGAAGTAATAGTACAGGCTGCTGTAAGCTCACACAGAGGTCATACCTACACACACACTCGTCGTGTAGCCTTTGCTGCGAGCAGACCTGTTTCCTTGAGTCTCTTCTACCGTGTGAGTGACGCAATGCCAAACTGCCCAAATTGTTCTCTGACCGTGAAGCGCGACAAAAAAGCTCTCAACTGCCTTTCCTGTAGTGAATTCTACCTCCCTGCATGTGTGTCGATGTCCATTAAGGAAGTGGAAACTCTTGAAGAACTCCAGAAGATATGGACCTGTGGCCCGTGTCTATCCAGCCAACGTGCAGTTCGAGGGGAACATACTCTGGTGAAACCACCCACTGCCACTGCCCCAAGTGATCCATCCATAGCAACGCTGACTGAGATTCTTGATAGCATCAAAATTATTCAAAGTGAGCAGTGTGAACTTAAAGAATTGGTCACCGTAACGCAGGCTAGTCTTTGCGAGCATGCGACTATGCTTACCACCATGAGTGAGTCCATTACTCAACAAAGAAATGAGCTAAAATCAGCAAACAGTGAAACGACCTCCCTCAAAAAACACGTATCCGATCTTCAAGTTCACATTAACCGTGTTGAACAAGAATCCCTAAAAAATTCCCTTGAAATTCATGGAGTTCTGTTGGGAAATGGGGAAAATGTTGACTCCTTAGTGTGTAAAATTGGCCAGGCTCTGGGAATTGAAACAGCTGTTGGCAACATCAACTACGCCTTCATGGTTAACCCGCACAACAGACCTGATGATGGTGGTGAGTTGCGGCCTCCCTTTATCTCGGCCCGCTTCCTGCGTTCCCTCACTGCAGCGGCCTTCATTCAAGCTCGTCGTGCCAAAGGTAAAATGTGCCTATCCGACATCGGGATTGTGGGACACCTAGCCAACTCTCCAATATTTATAAAAGAGTGTCTCACCCCAGCCAACTGGAGGCTCTATGCTGCTGCTAGGAGCCTTAAAAAGGACAGGAAGCTGAAATACCTCTGGGTGCGTGGCGGTCGAATTTTTCCACGGAAAGATCAAGGTAGTGAAAGGCTTACTATTAATAACAATGGAGATCTTGATGCCATCTTATAGCATCAGGATTCCTGTTTCAGTGGACAATGAACGGAGTTGTAGAGGTCAGCAACTTGAACTAGCTTCCATAAAAATTTGTCATGTTAATTGCTAATCCCTCTTATGTCATATAGATAATTTCCATTATTATTTTCTGGCTGAATCATTTAATATCATTTGTTTAAGTGAAACATGGTTACATTCAAGCTTAACTGATGACATGATAAACTTACCTAGTTACAACCTAATCAGACATGACAGGAAGGGAGAAAAAGGTGGTGGAGTTGGAATGTATGTTCGCTCTAATCTCTCTGTTACTGTTCTAGCTCACTCTCCCACTACATATAGTTCTAGGCCAGAATATCTCATTGTAGATATCTCTGATGCTACTACTGCCAAACTACTAATATGTGTCGTCTACTGACCACCTTAAACCGGATTAATTTCTGATTTCGAAAAAGACCTCCATAGATTTCTTCCTACCTTCAAAAATGTGGTTATTATGGGTGACTTCAATTCTGACATGTGCAAGGAAAGCCATGACAGTCGCCATCTTGGAAATTTTGCCTACTGTAATAATCTCTATATGGTGCCTTTTCATCCCACACATCACACAGTAAGAAGTCATACTTTATTGGATCTTTGTTTCGTAGACAACTTGGATAAAATTGTCTCTTTCACTCAATCCCCCATTTCATTCCTCTCATTCCATGACCTTATTCTTATACAATACAAACTCAAAACACTGTCCTGCCCCACTTTCATTCACATATCGTGACTTTAAAAACTTTGACGATGGTCAATTCCTCGCCGATCTCGAGGCTCGGGACTGGAATCACCTTTTCAAATCCAATTCCATTGAACTAAAACTACAGGCATTCAACGCAAATCTTCTGGCAGGCATTACAGCACAAACCTCTGTTAGGACCATTGGTCCAAAGCACCATCCCTCATCATGGCTTACCGATGACATTCGGAAAAATATCAAGGAGAGAAATAGGCTTAGGATAGCTTTTCTCCACACGGGATACTTTGACTATCACCTAAAATTCAAATCAATTCGAAATAAAGTGAAAATGCTAATAAATCAAGTATGGAAGGAACTACGTCAACTCGGACTCATCTCAAATAAGCGAAATTTAATGCCATTAAACCTTTCACTGGATGATCTTAATGATTACATCTGCTTTTTCTCCTCCTCACTGCCACCAAATGCCCTATCAGTAGATCCTTATGTCCCATTCAGTAACACTAACTTTTATTTTGAACAGATAACACCTAATGTACTGCTCAAAGTCCTTGCATACTCAAAATCTAAATCTATGGGCATTGATGCTATTCCAATCAACCTCTTAAAAAAATCTTTAACTCTACTTATGCCTGTCATTCTTGATATCTTTAATTACTCACTTTCCTCCTCCACATATTCCTGATGCTGGAAAACCGCTTTAGTCCGGCCCATCAACAAAGTTAAAAAACCAAATTCCCCCTCGGATTTCCGCCCTATATCCATCTTGTGCGCAATATCTAAGGTTCTTGAGCGGATTGTTTATCAGCAAACTACAAATTATTTGTCTATAAATAATAAAATGGACCCTTTTCAATCTGGTTTTCGGCAGGGTTTCAGTACACAAACTGCCCTGCTGAAAGACACTGACGATGTGTGGCATGCTATGGACTTGGAAATGGTCACTGTTTTAGTTTTATTTGATTTAAGCAAAGCATTTGACCACATTAATCACTCAAGACTACTTCAAAAAATGAAATCTCTAAATTTTTCCTGCTCGGTTCTGAACTGGTGCCATGATTATCTCACTGGGTGCCGCCAAGCAGTCAAAGACTCAAGCGGAAACATTTCAAAATGGAATGCAGTCACCTGCAGGGTTCCTCAAGGGTCAGTACTTGGACCTATGCTTTTCTCTATTTATCTACGTGATCTCCCTGAAAATATTAAGTACTGTAAATATATGCTTTACGCAGATGACCTGCAAATTTACCGACACTGCCTTCCTCATGACCTCAGCAATACCATAGAGAAAATAAATGAAGATATTGCCTCAATATCTGATTGGTCTAATAACAACTATTTAGTCTTAAACTGTGCCAAAACATGAGCCATAATCATTGGCTCCTCTAAGCTTGTAAATAAATTGGGCCGTAGCGTAATTCCTCATGTAAAGCTGGGAAGTATTTGCGTTCCCTTTTCAACCAGTGTCAAAAACCTTGGGGTTACATTGTCAATCAACCTTTCCTGGAAAAATCATGTTCATGAAATCTGGAATTAAGTTATTAAAATACTCTATCAATTAAAATTAAAGAAGGAGCTTTTGCCTGTTGACACCAGGAAACTGTTAGTGTCATCCATAATTTTCCCTCATTTTGATTATTGCTGCTTGGTTTACAATGATATCCCAGATGAGCTTGATTTAAAACTTCAGCGCTTTTAAAATTGTTGAGTAAGATTTGTCTTCAGTCTACGAAAAGATGTCCACATATCGCCATACCTTAAGGAAATCGGATGGCTCACTACAAAACAACGACGTAAATATTTCCTAGCTACATTCCTTTATGTACTATTTCATCTAAAAAAGCCTGAATATCTTCTTAGTTTCTTCAAAGCAATGCCAAAAACAACCCATATAACAACCAGAATAGATGTCAATTTCATTTATTACCCCGCTCATCGGACCACCTGCTTCCATAATCCCTTCCAAGTAGTAGGGTCGAAACTTTGGAATTCAATCACTGAGGAGCAAAAAAGCGTTTTCACCATTAGTTGCTTTAAATCAAAGATGTATTGTTCACTACTTACAGACTCATCATGAGTCATTTGTCGAGTGCACAAAGGTATTGTCTCGTATTTTCTCGTTACTTTTCCATTGCTATAATTTTTGTTGTTGCATCTCTACTTTTTTATAATTTATACATTACATACCTATTTTTAATGTTATTATTGTTGTTTTTGAATGTCACTGATATAAACATTATAATTTGTAATTAATCGCTGGTGTAAATGTAACATGCTGTTATGATATTTATTGTTGTAACTTATGGTATAACCTTTAATATTCCTGCTGTTTTTTTCTCTCCTTCGTTGTTTTTGACGTTTTTGTATCTTCGCTCACAGCGAACAACTGTATAGTGTTATCAACTTCTTTTTTATTTGATGTAAAGTGATTTTGTTCTTTGGGGACGAACAGTCCTAGAGCAATAAAAACTAATTTGAATTTCAATACCTATATATTTTTAAATGACAATTATTTAATGGAATTGGATGAATGTAGGATGCAGGCCTCACGATTCGCTCTTGCTTCAAAAGATTTTTCAGGATTGCCAAAAGGTGTGAATTCTGCCCACAGGTTTTCAAGTGGAATGCTATGATTTTTCTAAAATGGTATTTTCTGTGAATATAATGAATTCAAAGACTGATTGGTTAGAGCCGGAGATAGCACTCCATCATCATTCAGATGGCAATGCTCCTCCCCCTACTAGAACCTCGTTTAAGATCTGAAAAGGCTGACCACCAATTTCCCGGAGGTTCTCATGTAAAAAACATTCAATGCCATCGTGGAAGGCTTTTATTTTTCTGAAGAAACATTTGCTGGTATCTAGGTAACAGTTGCACGCTACGAAATGCACCCACCCAATGTTTTCTGTACAGTTAAATCTCTGATAACTGTTCCTCCCTCCACCTTCGCCCTCTTATGAGAGACATCGTGCATTGCGTGTCAGTCATCATGTCACCGTTGGATCGAACGCTTCCTCCATCGGCCAAGCGGATGAGGTCTGCTATCTGTCTCCCCACCAATACATGTGAGAAGAATCTATTGCTGCAGATACTGTACCATTTAAACGGTGTGAAAACAAAAAGTTGTGTGTTGGCTTTACCAAAGACTGTGAACTAGTTGTATTATTCACTCAAGCAAATAAGAAAAGTGTGTCAATATTACACGCTGAATGGTTTGGCATTTTGAATGTGGAAAATATTGGGTACGAATATTTTTCCACTGGTCCACTGGTGCGAAACACCCTCTTTCTCTATGCTCAGTAGTCATTGTTAATTTCTTTGGTAAAAGGCACTTGTCCCTAAAAAAAACTCTTTGGGTGGCTCAGTAAACTTGAATGCTGATGAATGGACTAGCCTGACCGAGCTTTCCAAGTTAATCACTCTTAGTCTTCACAAACTTCAGCACAAAAGCAATAATGCAAGGGACATCTCTAGTTGTACCCTGTGAAACAGACCATTCGGTAGTCTCTAGGATTTTGAGAGATTGATAGCCTGTCCCAGGGCACGATCAGCATCAGCATTCTGGTCAGCTTCCCTGACGAGTGACTTAAAATTGGATGACCATTGCCACCACCGAAAGCTTTCCACTGTTTTCACGAGGTCCCTTTGAATCGTGGACGGAAGTGGTAGTGAGAACACCTTAACTTTGCAGTTGATTCGTGTGGCAACGTACTTGAGAGCCGTTTTGTAGAGAGACAGCCGAGGATGCTTCCCATTTTGTAGAGGTGATCCACACCATTTACATCTAACAGCTGTACTAGGGTCTTAGTACTCGATCATTTGACAGGACTGAGCGTTAGTTAAAGAGGTCGTGATTACCTGAGGCATGAATAGTGTGGACAAAGATACTGAAGCAGTGTATGTGCAGACTCGAAAGCAAAATGTAAGATATTTATTTACATGCAAAAAAAAAAGATGACTACATCACCAAGATGGTGATACTAATGCTCGCAATGTTAAGTAAGGTTGATTTTGTTTTTGCTTAGTTTTGGACTTGAACTTTGCTTAGGCTTGGTTGTTTTACATACACTGTTCACAAGGGTGGACCAAAATTTCAAAGTGTCGAAAATGTTAGGTCTTGAAACTTGATTTTTTTCCTTTTGATACCAACATAATGTATATGAAATTTGAAGATGATCAACTGCTGGCAACCCATGCCGCAGGGGTTCCAAAGTTGCAAAGTTTAACAGTGCAAAGTGGTTTTTTTCTTTATAACTCAGTATTTATTGTATGTATCGATACAATTTTCTCATGATAGGTATACCATTTTATTGTGCAAATTCTGCGTGGCCAAGAAAATACTGCATTGCTGTTTAAGTAGCCAAAATAATGGTTTTAAAAAAGCGTGGTGACACCTGATTGCTAGGCAACATGTAGAATACATTTTTCTTGATCGTTGTCGTTCCTAGTCTTTTCCTGAGTCACTCCTCATTTTTCGGGTTTTCCATGTTTAAAATAAACAACAAAAGGAAATATGTGAAAACAGTCTTTCATTATCTTTGATGTTAATTATGTTACCAGAACTGTAAATATAACACAACAAATTTCATGTACCAAATGGAGATGATACATATTAAGTCAATATGGCACCTTCATCGTACATTTTTTTGCATCAGGATTTTTTTTCTAAAATCTGTAATGACCTGATAACAATATTATTTTTTTCATCTTTTTTTTATTTTGTTTGCTAAGTTCGAGGCCAGGGCGACAGCTCTTTCAGCCACGTCATTGACCACAGTCGGAGTTCAACACCGAACATGCCCGCTTGTACTCCTTGAGACAGTCCCATAGAGAAGGGTCATCCTCTAAAAACCCCGCCTTCACTCCAAATCTTTCTAGAATCTTTAATAAATGAGTGAAGACAAAATGCAATTGATCTTTTTGGGTCTAAGTCAAAGCCCCCCCAAAGCCAAGTCCTAGTTACACCACTGGATAAATGTATTTTTAATGCTCAAGAGGGTGAAGGAAAAATTGACAAACACAGAAAAACTCAACTCAAAATTTACTAAATGGTCACGATTTCTGTATTTGAAGTTCTTACACAGTTAAAATTTCCTTGCACTGGACGCACAGATGTTTATAAATATAAATAAACGAGATACGTTTTTTACTACTGGTATGTAAACTGGGCACTGGGAAGGTGATGTAAAGCAAAGACTCCCAAGTGCACATATCAAGTTTTTTTTGTTATCTTACCAATGCATGTATCAAATTACTGCCATAAACCCACATTCATATACATATGGCATGTACAAACATGAAATTTTACCCTGCAAAAATTCAGGCTTTGAGTTAAATTTCTAGGTTATGTAGAATAAGCAAAACATAACTAAAATTCCCAGAAATTATAACCTTTGGGCTGAGCTGATCATTAAAAACTGATCTGCTGAACAGCTGTAACAACTAGTGCCCAAGATCTGAAATCAAGCTCTCTATCATCCTCTGGTCAAAGAAAGTTAAAGTGACTGAATCTTATTTAAAGTGATGAGTCTTCCAGTTTTCCCATCAACTTGGGGCTTAAATGTTACAGTATCAATTACAATCAGATTTTTAACTACTGTAGTCTTCCATAAGGTTACTCTGTTTGATAAGTCTTCCACAAGACTAACACTTATGACTTCTCTTCATTTTTCCTATCACCTTACCGAATCTAACCAATGTTAAGTATACATATTCTTTTTCATTGTCAATATTAACAATCATTTTTACTCTGATGGTAATGCCAAGTATAAAGATAATAGAAATGCTTCTGGATATTGAATTTGGCTAGCTTATAAAAATTTGAAAGGCTTTTTACTATCAAAGTTGGACATCGCCAGTGGTAAATAATGAATGCTTTAATTGTAACAAAGGCTGAAATCAGACTGACATGCCACCAAGTTTTTCTCAATGAACTCAGCACAACAGTTTCATGAAGTTTTTCTCAATTTTCAAGATTTGAGCAGCTTTCTAATTACCGAATTCTGAAAAAATAAGAAGGAATAATGCAATTATGCAAAACATAAATATTTCCTTCGAGGAAACGGGAAAAATAAGTACATGACTGCTTAGAAATAGCAGTACATTTTGTTAGAAACATAGAAACGTTTATATTTGTTCACATAGAGATTAGCTGTTTATTATTTTTTATTATTGTTGTTGTGCAAAATATGCCGTTCAATCTTAAGTCTTCTAGAAAGAATAAATTAATATTTCCATAACTGTGGATTACTATTTCCTGAAGGTTATGGGCCCAGAAGAACAGTAAAAGGAGATTTAAGTGCACATTAAAGAAAAATAAGAGATTTAAAAAAAAAAACAAGAAATGGCAGCAATACCAATTCAATTGCTGATGCTGTCAGCAGAGAGTTTTTCAAATTGGAAATTTCGAGTCAATGCGATTTTAGATGAAAAAGGAGTGAAAGAGGTACTAGAAGACGAAATAAATGAGAAAACTCCCGACGAAGAAAAGAAACAATATATAACGAAAAATGAATAATTATACAATGCATTACCGATAGACATCTGGAATATATCAAAGACTCGAAGACAGCGAAAGAAATGATGGCATCACTAAAGAACGTATTTGAAAGGAAAGGTATGTTCACGAAACTGTTCATACGACGGAAGCTTCTGTCACTAAAATTCACAACCGGAAACCTGGAAGAACATTTCGTAAAGGTGGAAGGAATAATACGAGAATTGGAAGCAACGGGAACGGCAATGGAAGAGAGTGATAAGGTGTGTCATTTACTGTTAACGATGCCGGAAAAATACGACACAGTAATAACAGCCATTGAAACGATGACATCGGCAGTCACAATAGAGTTAGTGAAGAGTCGGCTACTGGACGCGGAACTGAAATTTAACAATATAGTAGAAGACCTAGAAAGAAACACATCAGCCTTCAAGGTAAGGACCAATTTTCCATTCGAATGCTATGGATGCGGAAAAATTGGCCACAAGAAAGAGAATTGTCAGTGGCAGAGAACAAATGACGATTATAAAGCAATGAGAAGACAACATAGCCGTGGCGACCATGGCAGTCATAGACGGGGAAGTAATACCAGAGGAAGAGGACGAGCATACTCGGCTCATACTCATACGGAAGAAGAAGAAGAAACTTTATTTGCCGCACTCAGCTCGCAAACATCCCATGAAGGTGCTCATGTAGAATTTATTATTGATTCAGGGTCAACGGAGCACTTAATAAGGGAAGATGTAGGGAGCCATATGGAAAATGTCAGAAAAATGGAACAAGACGTAATTATTAATTTAGCAGACGGCCGATCAATTATTTCACGAAAGAGAGGAACACTAAAAGCAAATAATGGAGGACTGAAGATATCTTTTGAAGCCTTGATAGTGCCACAACTTTCTCACTACTTATTATCTGTTGGAAGATTAATGCAGAGTGGAAAGAAAGTCATTTTTGACAAAGGAGGAGTAAAAATAATAGGTAGGAACTTTAAAATTGATTGTAAGGCAAAGAAAAACCTTTATTTAGTTGAACTTGATCTAATCAAGGAGCACAATTGTATGATTACCCAAGATCTATGGCACAGAAGACTTGGCCATCTAAATCGTGGAGGTCTAAATATCTTGAAATTTCCATCAGCTGAAGAAAAGTGCGATGCATGCATGCAAGGAAAGTCGACAAGACTACCTTTCAAAAGCTTAAAACATCCTAGGTCCAAAAGGATTACTACACACTGATGTCTGGACCATTCAAGAGAGGTATTTCCAGACAATTGTCGATGATTTTTCGCATTTCACGGTAGTTTATCTGTTGAAAACGAAAGGCACGGCAGCAGAAAATTTAATGAATTATGTAAGGCAGCTAAAAGCAAAGTATGGCGAAAGAACCTGCAGAATTAGATGCGACAACGGTGGCGAATTTACATCGAAATAATTGAAGAACTTTTGTCAAAGAAGAGAAATAAAAGTGGAATATACAATACCATATAGTCCACAACAAAACGGAGTTTCGGAAAGAATGAATAGGACGCTTCTGGACAAAGCAAGAACCCTTTTTGCGGAAACAAAACTGCCAAAATATTTGTGGGGAGAAGCAGTAAGATGTGCCACTTACCAATTAAACAGATCGCCAACCAGTGCACTTTCGGGAGATATACCAGCCAGGAAATGGTATGGGAAAGCTGATTTTTCAAAATTACGAGTATTCGGAAGTAAAGTATGGGTGTGTAATCTACCTCATACCGGTAACTAGAAATGAGAATGATGGGTTACAATGAAAACGAGTATAGATTATGGGATCCGACAGTAAACAAGATAGTTTGCGCAAGAGATGTAATGTTTGATGAGGAAAATACATGCTTTATGGACGACAAAAAATGTCAGCTGGAAGAACCAAGATCAAACATAAGGGAACAAATAAATCAAGAAGATGATGATAATGAAGAAACATACACAAAAGGAAATCTAGAAGATATAGAAAGAAACTGAAACAGATATAAAGTTCAAATTGAAAACGAAGAATTACATTCGAACAGAAATGAAGACGAAGAAAGTGATGAAGATTTAAGCGGACAAAAAAGAAGTACAAGAATTCCAAAGAAATGGGAGGATTATGAGTTGTACTCAGCTTACTATTTTATTGCAAATAATGATCCAATAAATTACACTGAAGCAAGAAAAGCGGGCAAAGAATGGTATGAAGCAATAGAAAAGGACTTAGAAGCTCACCATAAGTTAGGGACATGGATTCCAGCTAAACTGCCAGAAGGAAAGAAAGCAATTGATACTAAATGGCTCTTCAAGACAAAAGAGAATGGTGTGAAAAAAGCAAGACTGGTTGCAAAAGGTTTTCAAGAAGAATGTTTTTCAAATGTATATGCACCAGTAGCAAGAATGTCCACAGTAAGAATGCTGATAGCTCATGCGTTACAAAAGAACTGGAGAATAAGACAATTGGATATACCTACAGCCTTTTTAAATGGTCATTTGAACACAGAAATTTATATAAAGGCCCCAGAAGGCTTGAACACAGGAGGAGAGAAAACCCTGAAACTACGTAGAGCTTTGTATGGACTGAGGGAATCTCCAAGATGTTGGAATGAACGTCTTAATGATGCTATCACCAAGAATGGGTTCAAGAGATCAAAATATGACTTCTGTTTATACACGAGTGAAGAGGCTTTGATGCTGATCTATGTGGATGATATTTTAATTGCTGGAAACAGTATCGAAGAAACGGTTCAAATGCTGAAGAAGGAATTCGAAGCAAAAGACCTGTGGGAAATTAATAAATTTTTAGGAATGACAGTTGACAGAGGAAAGAATTCAAACTACATCAAAATATCACAATCGGAAATAATAGTCAAAAAGATAAGCAAAAGATTTATCATGACAGACTGTAATGGAATAAAAAACTCCAATGGAAATAAACTTTCAAGCAGACACAGCACAAGAAAAGGTGAATGTACTGTACAGAGAATTAATAGGTAGCCTGATGTACATAGCAATAGCGAGCTGTCCAGATATACAATTTTCAGTGTCTTACCTTAGCCAGTTCCTTGACAAACCAAATCAAATGACATGGACAGCCGCCAAGAGAATTATACGGTATTTAAAGGAGACGAAAGATTTGGCACTAACATATACCAAATCCAATGGCCACACTGAATTACTTGCTTACTTGGATGCAGACTGGGCAGCGAATAAAATTGATAGGAAGAGTGTGAGTGGCATGGTTGTATTTTATGGTGGAAATCCAGTTGCATGGTTATCAAAGAAGCAGAGCACCGTAGCCTTGTCAACAGCGGAGGCTGAATACATAACAGCAGCAGGGACAGAGTTGGTCTCATCGAAAGGGATAGCTGATGATTTGAATTAGAAGAAGTGTGTCCAGAAAGCAGTATTGAGGGTAGACAAAAAAGTGCAATTTGCATGATGGAAAGTTTTGAAAACAGCAAACGTAGTAAACAAATCGAGATAAGACATCATTTTATTAAAGATTTAGTTACTAAAGAAATAATCCAAATTCAGTAATCAAGAACTGAAGAGAATATAGCTGATGTATTTACTAAAGCCTTAAGCAAAGAAAAATTTAACATTTTTAGAAATGCATAAAAAATCAATTAATTTCATACTGTAAAAGGATTAGTAATGATGATACCAATATTTGTGTTAAAATAAATACCACACAAAATTGAGGAGGAGTGTTAGACACATAAGAAACGTTTATATTTGTTCACATAGAGATTAGCTGTTTATTATTTTTATTATTGTTGCTGTGCAAAATATGCCGTTCAATCTTAAGTCTTCTAGAAAGAATAAATTAATATTTCCATAACTGTGGATTACTACTTCCAAAACATTTCAGGGGGGATTTATGTTGTGTACAAAGTGGGATGTTGGAGTGGGAAGGGTGGGAATGTGAAAATATTTTTCAAATTTGTGTGTTTAGGCAATTCGTAGCGCAACTGTGACAAGAGGTGTAACAGATTCACACGCTTCTGAAAGAATAAAAGCCCCTCAGTTTTTTATGTTTCCAAAATTTCAAACGCACACTTAAAAAGTGGTTTAAAGAAGAATTAAGGAATATAACATTCTCAGCTACAAAATATAACTTTCTTCTTTTGGGCCACTTTAAAAATAACTTCAAAACTGGCAGGTGAAGGAGGTGCCGATGTCAGTGAATGATTTCAAATGTGAGATACCAAAAATTAATATTTGTTGAGTTTTAAATGTTGATATCATTATTTATTTAAATGCAGAACTTATTTATCCTATGAAGGTTAATTTAAAAAAAATGGGCATTCACTTAGGAATTTCATGATGAAAAAATAATTCACTAACCCTTAGCGCCCTCTGTCGGTGCAAAAATTATTTAGACTTGAGTTTGGACACATTAAAAATTAACCATGGTACTTGTATGATGGTGTTTTACACCAAACTTCATTTTATTTTACTTTGCATTTAACTGAGATTGCCGATTATTTTTGCTGTGAGAACAAAAATACACTCTTGATATTATTATTGCAGTGAGAACAAAAAAAGGGCCGGTTTTTTGGCATTTTTCGAACGCAACACACTCTTTGACATCAAATAGTGAAGAAACTTAAAGTTTAATTGTAATAAACCTGTAGTATTGTGCAGGAAAAACATATTTAAGTGCATCTTTAAACGTTCAATTATTTCTAATTTGCCATAAAAAAGTTATTATCAAGTTTATGAAACAACTTTTTCCTGGTCATGAAAAGAGTAGCAGAAGTGATCTTGGTATTGTTTTGAAGCTCTTTACATCAGTATTTAATAACAATTACCACCGTAAACCCACAGTGTGATATTAATTTTCTATGAGCCATCATCGTGAGTGGGGTGGTGAAAGTTTTCGGAGGAATTCAGACAGAAAATGAAGCCGTTCAATTATCAACCGGAGCATGCATAATCACAATGCATAACCTAGAGAACCCACAAAACGTGTGTTTAAACGTATAACAGTAATGCTAAGGTTAATTGACCAAAAGTTCCAGCCAAAATATCAGTTGTTTTTTATCTTACCTACTCCTCGGCGCTACAGCCCTTGTAGGGCCTTGGCCTCTCCGACGATGTTAGCCCAGACATCACGATTCCCGGCATGCGTTCTCCATCTTTTAATTCCCATCTTTCTCAGATCAACCTCTACATCATCCAACCATCTTTTCCGGGGTCTTCCTCTCAATCTTCTACCACCAGGATGACCACGAAATATCTTTTTCACCATCCTATCCTAAGGCATTCTCTAGACTTGCCCTAACCACCTTAATCTATTGCTGTTAATTTCTGTCACTATGTTAGGATGTTTGTGGAGTTCCTCGAGTTCTCTGTTTCTCCGTATTTTCCACTGTCCACCTTCCTTTGTAGCACTATAAATCTTTCTTAGTACTTTCCTTTCCCATCTTTTAAGTAGCTCTTCTTCTGCCGTGGTCATGGTCCACGTTTCTGAACCATATATGACCACAGGTCTAATCACTGTTCGGTAAATCTTTGTTATCAAGTTTCGACTGAGGTTGCGTGACTTGAACACTTTCAATAAAGCTCGATAAGCCATATTGCCTGCTGCAATCCTGGCTTTTATTTCTTCATGTATTTCATTATCTTTTGTCACCAGTTGTTTTTATCTGTTTCATGAATATTTGTCAATTAACTACGTTTTGTTGAGAGTCTTATTACTAGTGTTGTGGGAAGCCTTGCTTCTCCAAAGATTTCTCCATTCTCCAAAGATGGCTTCGGTGTTGAAATGTTCTTTCACCAGTCCTCCGCCCACACCCTTTGCAGTCCTGTCCAGTATCCTAAAGCAATGTTCTCCATCCTTGTCTGCCACCCCCACAAAGCCTCAATACCGTCCCAATACTCCTCGCTCCTCTTCTGTCTCCTTCCTCGCTCTCTTCTTTTAACAAAGGCCATCATCATGGATGCTTTGGTTGAGGGGTTCTCTTTCCCAAACGGCTAGGGAGATGTTTACTGATGGAATGCATTTCAGTAAATTGTGATATTATCAGTGACTGGGTACCTACGTAGAGTACGTAGAGCCAACTCACCTTTGATAATTGAGAGCCGTATTACTAGTGCTGTGGGAAGCCTTTCCACCATTCTCCAAAGATGGCTTCGGTGTTGAAATGTTCTTTCACCCGTCCTCCTCCCGCACTCATTTCCATTCCTGCCCAGTATCCTGTAACAATGTTCTCCATCCTTGCCTGCCACCCCCACAATGCCTCAACACCGTCCCAATACTCCTCGCTCTTCTTCTGTCTCCTTCCTCGCTCTCTTCCACGCCTGCCCAGCCTCTTACCAGCTCTGCATCTTTCCCTCAACCATTGCACAAAAACGTCTTCCTCCTTGCCATCCCCAAATCAACTTTCCCCTCCCCTGCACCCAGCCGTATCCCTGACACAACCGATTCCTGCTCTTCTGCAGCTTCCTGCACCAGCATCGGCTGCTCTTGTGGCTGCACTTCTCCCTCGTCGTCGTCCCGTTCTCCGCATCGACACTTGAAACCTATGTCAAGGAAGGAATAATGCAACACAATCAGTCCTTCTGCTCTTTGCTACAAAACCATGAACCCAACTATTAAGAAGCAATCTACCAGTAAAGGTAGTTTACCGGTAGAGGTATTGTATTATCCCTATACATGGGTTCTGATCCCCTCCAAAGGTATAGTGCAATCCCCCCCCCCAATTTCCTATTTCCCCCTTAAATATTGCTTTGATGCAAACCTTGCCTCTTCCCCTCACCCAAATCCCCAAAAAAATGTCAAAAATATTTCAGATAAACTGTCTCTTTCTTACTTTTCAAGAATGCGATAAATCTTTTTATGCATAATATTTTATTTAATTCCTTCTATCGTTAAAAAAGCTTTCCAAATCTTACCTCCCCTCCCCCGCCCCCCTGCTCCAGAAATAACATTTAGAATGTCTCAGATTATATTTGTCTCTCTCGTAGTCCAGATTTTAAAATGTTATTTTATTTTTTCTGCCTTTGTTATTAAAATAATTTTTCACACTTGCCTTCCCCCTCAAAATTTCAATGGCGCAACTGGCGCCATTTAATCCCTATGTAGATACCCCTGTCCCTATACAGGGCCTCTAGTTTCGGGTAAGTTTTTCCGATACTTTACCCTGTAGTAGTCATAGCTGAGACCATATTCGAATTTCATTTGTTTATTCCAGCAGTCGTAAAAAGCATGAAGGAAATATTGAAATATTAATGGCGAAAATTATTATTATTTTGTGACTGAAATGCTCAGTAATAAGTAAACCCATTTTATATATTTGTGCTCGTGTTATTTTTTCGTAGTAATTAGTTCCTGGTGTTATTCGTACGTAGGAATCACCAAAATAAACTCAACTCTAGCGCGAAGCAAAGTTCTTTACATGAATACTAGCTGGGGCTACGGAATATTCAATATCTGCATGTACATGCTCGTCTGAATATAATGGCTGCATTTAAGTAGACCATTATTTAGTGCACATGCAATCTAGACTGGGAAATTATAATTTTTGAGCAAAATGTGCTATCAACATATGATGTGAACAAAAGAGCGTCCATTTTATAATAGCTGGGTTTATTTAATGACATTTCTAACATTGGCTCTCAAGCAATAGTGGACAAATTGTTCAGTGACAGCCTTTCAAAAATAATAAATGATCAGGGAGCTATTAACTGTCACATAGTTCAATGATTATTCCAGTTATATACGATGACACTTCAAGAAAAGGTTACTTACACAGCAGGTTTCCCATCCTTGAGACAGAGCACTGTTTTTTTCAATGTTCTCTGGCTTTTCTCCCTCTCGAATTATTTGATCCTTTTGCTTGTGTGCGAATATTCACACGCACGCTCTCGCAAAGGTCTAGGAATTGTTTCCTTAGCTACGGTTGCCAATCGTCGCACCGCGTCTCCGTTTATTGTTGTTAGCTAATACTAATGAGTATTCATTTAACTTAAAAAATAATTTTGGGGCGCGACTCCCATTTGGATCAATTAATTTCAATAATGATGAGCGCATATATATATATATATATATATATATATATATATATATATATATATATATATATATATATATATATATATATATATATATATATATATATATATATATATATATATATATATATATATATATATATATATATATATATATATATATATATATATATATATATATATATATATATATATATATATATATATATATATATATATATATATATATCAGCAAATCCATGAATTATGCACCGATACAGCGACCGGATTTTGATTTTTTTTAATCGAGCAGCACACCCTCCCAAGTTGATTCTTCCTTTAGTTTGGACCCTTAAGAAACACCTCAAGCCAATGAACCAAGAAAAACGCACTGTTAGAATAGTTTTTCAGCCTTTTTTGTCCAAAAAACGAACTAAAAAATTCAGAAATTTTTCGGGTTATTCAATGTTCTCACATGTATTTAACGGACTCTTTTGCTATGGGAGCAGTCTCCAGAGCAGAGCAGGAGTTATTTTCAAATATGAACTGAACCAAAATTTGGCCACCTGGCAGGAAATCGCCATTTTCGACCAAAGGCTGATTATTGATTTTTCGCATTGATAGCTAGCTGTACATATAGATCCTTAATGGCTCAAGGAGCCAGAAAATGTCGAAATATTCCCCCCAGACATTTGGCCAAACTTAAAAGACGCATAATTGTCTATTAATGGCCATTTTGGACCACCTTGTGGTCCTCTGCCGTGTTGAGTGGGTTTTTCAAACTTCGGAAGTGCTACGAAGCAAGGAGTGTCAGAAAAGTTCAATTTGAATGACTCGAACCATGTGGGGCGACTGAAATAATTTACAGATTTGGACGAAAATGGCCATTTGTCATGCCGAGGCTAGGTTGGGTTTTCTGGCCCAGCAAATACGAGTCAAGAGGTTTAAAATAGTGCGTGAGATAAAGAAGAGAACAATTATACACCCCAAACGTCACGAACGAAATCTAGAGGCGGCTAAATGGCCGAAAATCAGTCTCTATGACCAGCAGGGGCCGGACAAACTTTCGTAGGTGATGACTGGGGGGTTACAAGCACTGAGGAGTGGGAAATGAGGGACCAACTCAGGCTGAGGACTTGGAGATCTTTGAGGGACATACAGAATACGATGCAGCCCTTCGAAAATGGTCATTCACGACCAAAAACCACTATGTGAATTCTGGGCCAGTGAATGTGGTTTATGCCTTTTTTGAGGAGCGTACAGGGTGGATTTAAATCTTGGTCACATTTTGGTAATTTTGAAATTGGCAATTTTTTTTCGTTTTTAATGCGCACACAACACTTTGAAAAGCTCGAAAAGACTTGTACAAGTACCCGTGATGATCTTGAAGACCATTGAAACCAAAAATGCGTCCAAGGATGGCCATTTTGGGCTGCGCGGGTGGGAAACGGCAATTTCCCGCCCCTCATTGACCAGAAATGGACACGCGCGTCATTCATTTTCGGCCTCGATTCTAGATTTTTTTTTCAATTTCTTTTGTGCCATTCAAAAGAGCATCCCCAAAAATACTCAGAAATTTACGTCTCATTTTAACCCCCCCCCCCCCCCCGCCCCCACCCTTTCATGATTCGGGTTCACTGTTACCGAGAGGGTAGACAAAAACTGCAATTGTGACATGAACGGGGGTTAATCATATCATGATTATTCTCATTATTCTTAACCGATGTATCACTCGATGGGTATTATTGATCACTAAACTCAGTACACTGAAGATTGGCATTTTGTGTTGTTAACCAATGGGGTTGCCTACATCTCCCCTGTTTGTAAACAAAATATCCTTTTCAAGAGAAGAGCCGAAAATGCATTTAATTTTTACAACGGTCGGAGGTAAGAAAAAGTATAATAAACGGATATTTTATAGTGAGAGTCTTTCAAATATTAATCGTCGTAAATGGAACCAATTTGCGCATTATTTTCATTCCATAAAAGTTAATTATTATTTCTTTGAAGGTTTTCGCGACTCATATACTTGTTAATATTGCTTTTGTCAGGTATTCTCGTCGCGCGTTTAGTTTTTTTGACTACAGTTTCTCCCCTCTTCCTGGGGGCGTCTTCAGGTCCGTTGGACATTTTCATGAGAAAATGTAAGTACATTTTCCGCAAACGAGCATGTAAGATCTGAGCGTTTCAAAATTTTGATCAGTTGTCATTTGCGATTCGCTGAGCATAGGTACGTCAGATCATTCCATGAAAATGTGATTACGACGAAAGGCACGATTACATCCGTTACAACATTGCAGTCTCTCTGTGACTAATATAAGCTTTTTCTTGGTGAATCGGGTTCACTGCACACGTTTTTGGCAATAAAAATACTCCGAAACTCGGGCTTTACCCCAAAACCAGCGTCACTTCCCGATTTTGAGCAAATTTCATGTCCGTATTTACACCTGCCAAACCCTCGAAAATAACTCCAAAAATATGGATATCACAGTGGTCGACAACATGTATGATGATTTAAGATTTTATTGTCAGTAAAGTGTTAAAAACGATCTTGCGAAGCTAATAATTAACAAACTTCCCGAATCCTCCGTTCCCCTTGGTGTTACTCGATACTACCTTGGACAGGCTATCAAATTATAACCTGGTAAGTAGCTATATACTGGCGGGGGGAGGGGGGATTTGTTGCTTTTGCGGGGGAATGCGCCATCAGCATTGGGGGTTCTGGGGGGTTGGGGCACCCCTAATTACACTTACACTACACATTGGGGGGTAGATGGGCACCCCTAATCACACCTCCCACAACCATACGTTTTTACACAACTCCTGTCCTAACATCCCCTGCCACACGCTATGTGGTGGCTCGTAGAGTAGTATGTAGGTGTAGATGAGTACAATAACTAAAACAAAACGATTAGACAGTTAATCACCATAAATTTGGGTGAAGTCTACGAAAAAAGTTAATCAGCATGAATTGTCCTTTCGTACCTTCTCTCTTCCATTTCCTATATCCTCTTCATTTTCAAATGTCGACCATACTTTGCCATACCTTGCCCTCACGCAGTGCAGACACTTCGTCAAACTTTCCAAGATAATATGGAACCGAGGCCTTGGCCATAGGACTCGAGTGTGCACAGAGACGATCCCGCGATTAGCCCAGGAGAATGACGCAAGACAGCCTGAGCATATTCAAGGGCATTAGCTCATTCTAGATTCGCGACAAGTTCGTCGATCGGTAAAGAGTCCAGTCGCTCGACGACCTGGTGGTGAGAAGGTTGACGCGCGTTGATGATGAGGTATTTGCGATGTGTAGAACGAGTGTTGATTTCTGGTCTCCCAAGTTTGAAGTTTACGTGCTCGGGTTTATTTTGTGTAAGGTGAAGGATTGCAATAGGTACATCCATGTCAGCAAAATATCCGCGTGGAGCCTGGATCCACTTTAAACAAAAATCGGGACAATATGTCGTTAGAATGTGGGACCCTTATGAAATGGGTCTGGTTTCAGATATAAAATAGCGGAGTGCAGCAAGATTTGTGAAAAATTGTTAGGAAAAGCATAGTAGTGTAATTTAAAGCATAGTACTGCTAATTGCTAAAGGGTTTATAATGGAAACCTCTATCTCATCGAAGGGCAAATATAGATGAAATCTTTACCGAAAGGTTGATGTAGACATTTTGAAGCCGGACGTTCAACATATTTTGCTAGAACCAAACCTTACGATCAGAGGATGTCTGCCTGTACTAGTTACCCTGTAAGTCACCACAAGAGATTTTAACAGCGGGTGACTTATCACCAACATGAATTAAAGTGAAGAAATTTACTTTCACCAACATGCAGCACACCACGGGTAGGGTACAAATGCTGCAGAATCTACTAAACTGATCTATATTTAACGATGTAAACGTGACACAAAGGTCATTCAGGGAATATGCTAAACATGGTGTTAGCACTACTCAGCAGATTTAGAAACATACATTAGGGAGCGTATAAATTCATCAACTACACTCTTGTCAACTAACATACTTCAAATTCTTAACGTAACCGTTGTGGTCTCTTGTGGATGGCGGGAAAATAAACATTTTAAACCTGTATGTTCTTCAATCTATTTCCCATATTGTGTGCTTATGATCTGATCTACCGTGGTATGTTGGTGTTTGTAATATATTTATAACTTCTCCTGAAAAAAAAATCGGTGCTGAATTCACTTAAAAGATGGAGTTTCAATCGACGGTCTGAGAGCGATTCCCATCTGAAAGCGATTCGCAAGTTGTTGCTAGAGGTCAGTTACACTAACTAGCCTATCATGACGAACTATCTCGCTAATATTCTCTACAGGCGTTTTAAATATTTTTTTAACCTACCTCATTAGGATCCCAAACACTGGCAGCGTATTGTAGGTGGTGTCGAACAAGAGAGAAGTGGCAGATTTCTCTAACACTATCGTCGCACTTTCCAAGTTATACTTTAACAATTCCCCATCTGTTTCACCAGTTATTTCCCGAATATGTTTGCCCCGAGAGATCATTAGTTGAAGGCCGAGGCATTTTACAGATTCTGCAGTCTCTAACTGGATATTTTGTACGTAATAACGTTAATGAGGAGAGTTTTCTCTTTCCAGAAGTTCAGTACAGTACATTTTTTTCAAATTAAGTTCTTGCTGCCACGCGTCACACAACGCTTGAATTGCATTTAGATCCATCGTTAACGATTCCTTATCAAAATCGCTACGCATTTCCCTCTATACGCGTCATCTGTAGATGATTTTTATTTATCTTCCTTTTCTGCCCACCCCGACGCCTCGACGTTCCTTCTGCAGAGAGCCTTGATTTCTCTGCGCGTAAAATACATATAATTAAAAATCGATATTGGAAATCCCAGGATATTTGACTGATGACTGTGTACATATTTATCAAGCTGGCGTCATTGCGGTTACAACGGTATAACTCAAACCTCTATCGCATCGTTAGTTTCGGAATTAGCCGAGGTTTACAACTTTTACAACATCTCGTGTAAAACTCAACATATAAACATTTTTTTTCCTTTGATATATTAAAAACATGTGTGGCTAACGTATACAAAATTATCTCATCTCTAGAATAAATATTAAGAGAATGGTGATAGAGTAAAGTCGGACCACCGGGTTTTGAGCGCCGAAAACAGGGCCTTTTTTTAAAAAAAATATCGTAAAAGTGTAGATGAGGATACGAAATTTTTTTTACGAACATTAGTAAACGTAGAAATAATTGTTCTATCGTACGCATTTTATTTCGTTAAAATCGGTTCACTCTACTTGAAGATACAGCGTCCTAAACTCAACGGACTCGACTTTTTCAATGGACAGTAGTTTTAAAAATTGGCGGAAAATATAAGCAGTTGGGCGACATTCTTCTCTATTCTTTTACATCCAACTCTTTGCATCAATTAGTAACACACCCACGAGAGGAAAGTGCTTTCCAAATCTTTTGTCGACATGCACACCCGAAAGAGTCGTTAATGTAAAAGCAATGAACGGAATTAGTGACCCCAAAGCAGCAACTGTTTACTCTTATATAGATGCAGACAAAAGGATAGCCACAAAGAAAAAGGTGTACTTATTCCACTAGGCAAATTTCGAAGGTTTAAAAAAGGAATTACTAACGAGTCATAAATATTATAATGCCAAATATCAGCCAAAACCATACCACTGACGACATGTGGAATACTTTTCGTAGTATCACACGAATAGTCATTAATTACGCAGTATCAAGTGAACTGAAAAAAATAACACGGAACCTAGGCGGTATCATGCGGACTTCCGGAAATCTCTCAAGCGACAGAGAATCGTACGTGCAAGAATGAAAGCGCTCATCAGGATCTCCGCAAATTGGAATGTAAGAGAATTTGCGAAAAATATGAGAGAGCTAAAATAACGGCAAAAGCGGCCTTGAGAAAAAGCATTAATGCAATTCAAAATTAAAATATCAGGCGAGTCTTTTGAAGATAACCCGAAGGCATTATGGGCTTACGTGAGGGTGGTTCAACGGAATTTAATCTACGGTAACATAAAAAAGGCCCACAAAAAAGCGTTAGCAACAAGTTAGAAAAATGTAATATCCTTGTCACCTTTTTCCAAACCGTCTATACAAAAAGCACTCGGATTTAACACCTCCTAGACTGCTTAGCCTAAATAAAAATCCAAAGAAAGAGGCGTACGAGGATATGATTGCTGCCAAATCTGAGGAAGAGCGTACTAAGGCATGTGTCATTTACAGAAAGAAAAAGAATGAATGCAAAATCGTTGTGAAAGAGAGCAAAGAAAGAATGCGTGCGGATGAAGCTAACAAAATGCAGGGTAATTTTGAAGGTAATTAAAAGCTGTTTTGGAAGTGGGTAAAAAGGGCTAAGATTGGTGAAGGTAGGGGAATGAATGCGGTAAAGAACAAAAGTGGAGAGATCATGTGGGACGAGAGCAATATCAGGGACTGCTGGAGGGAGCATTTTGAAGAATTGTACAATAATATTGCAGGCGTTGAGGATGAGTCTTGTGAAGTGGTATGTGAGAATGTGATGATGGAAAAGGATATCAGTGAGAAGGAGGTCACAGCGGCTGTGAGAATATTGAAAAATGGGAAGGCTGCAGGCATAGATGGGATATCCAGTGAAATGTTGAAGTGTGGGTGTAAATTACTAATTTGTAGGCTGCGTGAACTATACAATCTATGCTTACAGGTTTCTGTTGTTCCAGCGGATTGGAAGAATGCTATCATCGTTCCGTTGTACAAAGGGAAGGGAGGAAAGACCGAATGTAATAATTATCGGGCCATTAGTTTATTGAGTATCCCGGGAAACGATCACAGGCATAAAATCAAGGAGATAAACTGTTGAACCAATAGATATAAAATGTCATTTTTTTCCACGTACAATAAGGGACCATAATAGTTATGATAGATCTGTTTTGTGATACTTTAACCCTCGCTATTTAATGAAGGTTTTCCGCTTGAGTTAATGTCCGAGTATAACTATTAGCTGCTAACCCCGCTTGTGATATCCGTCAAAAAATAGCCCCTGTAAGGTTTTAGTACCATTCAAAGCGGTTCTAGGAAAAGATCTGGCAGGCACGTCTGCTCGGTGCGTATTTTAGAATTTATTTTAGAATATTTAGGTGCGTTGACATATTTTAGAATTATTTTTTTGATGCGAGACTGAGATTAACGAGACGAGACTCAAATTCGGAAAATTAAACTGAACCTAAGCACCGTCTTGCGACAACGTTAGCCTTGATATGGATCCGATGAGCTACTCTTCATCCTACCATGCGGGGGTACACGTCAGATAAAATAATACTCACTGATTTATTTGAGAAACGAAGGGATTTAACTTGGTACGTGGAGTCAGTTAGTGTTGTACGTGTTGTCAATCAATGGTACGTGGTGTCAATCAATGTATAAGAACAATGAACTTGTCCTTAAAGGAGTTACTGATGGAGAAATGAAGCAAAATTCACTATGGCTGAGATATAATGGGCTTAAAAAATTACTTCTTCAAATTAACAACGTCTGGCTAACCATCTAGAGTACCACTTCGTGGTGTGATTTTGTTGCTATACCAAAAATTCGAATAAGACAAGGAGTTAGTACAACTACGAAATAGTTCAAAACACGGACCTCATACCTGACAAACCGCTAACATAATAACAAGATAAATCAGAACACAAGCTCATTTGCGCAACAAAAATTATAACCGAAACAGTCTACATATCGCTGCACAGAACAGGAAAATAAGGCATGGGAAAAGAGGAACATTTCACTGGTATAAAAATGGGGCTGTCTTGCTGAGGGGGATGGGATAAACCGGTTCCAGGGAAAGGTCTGGCTGGCACGTCCTCTCGCTCCGAAGGTCAGGACAAGAAATCTTAGTGAATAGGTATCAGTGCGTTTATATATTTCAGGATTATTTTTTTGATGCTAGACTGAGATTAACGATACGAGACTCAAATTCGGAAAACTTGCCTGAGACTAGGTACCGTCTTGCGACAATGTAAGCCTTGATATGGATCAGATGTACCACTCCACAACCCTCCATGCAGGGGTACACAATAACGTAATCTAAAATAATACTCACAAGTTCATAAGAGCAACGTAGAGAAATATTACTTGGCACTACCATGTGTCAACTACTTTTGACTTCGCGACAAAAAGCTGTTTTTAAGACGAGCTACGACGATGTCTGCGTATAGGAATGCAACTCCTGGAAAAGGATATTTTTCGTTTTTGCGCCTCTTTCTTCCTAGATAAACTCCCTCTCTTATTTGGCCTAATTTTTCTCAAAATTTCGTCCGAAAACTTAATTATTTCTCATTATAGTGTCCTCATCTCTGCGTTCTTTCTCGGCAGGGAGGGGGGCGTGTTTCTCGATCGAGGCTTTTAAACGGATAACTCGAAAGGAATTGGTTAATATTATATGAAAATATAAGTCATTGTGTTCCCTTTGATGTCTTATATGTCATTAAAAAGAATGAGTGTAAACGCAGAGTTCATATGAAATTGAATTTTTTAAACAAGAGTAACGAAGTCTCAGAATTCTCACAGAGGTACACGCTAATTACCTATTTTTTTAACGTGATGAAGAAGAGCGACTTAGAGTGGCTGTTTTATCTACTGTCTGCTGTGAATGAAAAGAATACTCTCCTTGAAGCAGTTCAGTACTCCTTATATTTCAGTTTCTTTAAAACGAATATAAAATACGGGCTTCCAATTTACATACAACAAAATAACTCTGCATCCTCCAATACAAATTTTTAGAAATATGTTTATTCGATGTTTACGTATATTACATTAATGATATCTGAAAAGGGTTAAGCGATCTGGGGTATTTTTCAACTTTTAAGATAACGGCGCAAGTTTATGGAGCGAAAGTCTACTTGACGGCTGCGAAAACATTTTGCTATCCATTATCTGACGTATTGATAGGGGTGTTAGGTCTCCAGCTGTGTAAAGATGTAATTTTTTGGGGGATGAAATGGTGACATTCATTATAGGAGTGTATATAGTGGAGCTCAATTTTTAATTGTTGTCGTTTATTGTTCGCGGAAGGAACGAGTTTTTGTATCCATCTGTTCGGCGGTGTATCTCTCTTAATTTATCGCATCTGTCAGACCTAGAGATGTCGTAGGGCGTCATGATAATATTCTCTGTGTCGCTCTGAAAAATGTCAGTTGTGAATTTTCCAAGCAACCTAGGCTTATCGTGTAAATGCGGACATGAAATTTGCTCAAAATCGGGGAGTGATACGCTGGTTTGGGGGTAAAGCCCGGGTTTCGGAAAATTTTTATTGCCAAAAACGTGTGCAGTGAACCCGATTTACCAAGAAAAAGCGTATATTAGTCACAGAGAGACTGCAATGTTGTAACGGATATACATATGAATATTCATTCCAATGTAATCGTGCCTTTCGTCGTAATCACATTTACATGGAATGGCCTGATGCACCTATGCTCAGCGAATCGTAAATGACAAGTGATCAAAATTTTGAAACTGTAAACTGCGGCATTGGGTTTTGAATAATGCGGGTTTCAACTGGCCCCTGCCGCAGCGCCAAACAAAGGAAGAACGATATTTTACTTGCGGTAATGGCGAATGGTATAGTAGTCCTCGTGGTCCTTCTGGAGTGCTTGTGTGAGAGGTGGTGATGAAAAATTAACATTTTCCCAAATCAACCATCTTAATCTCCATTAGATTCCATCGAAAACATCACCGTACACAATTGTGGAGTTCGCTGGAGAGAACTCCATCCGGTGTATTCCAACGACATGGTTACAGCACAGTTCCTTGTGGTTACTTGGGCGTATTGGTTTCCGGAGAGGAAATACAACGACAAGTATATAATCTAGAATAGAATTCCTGCTCCTCCTGAGTGGCCTGCTTTCACCGTTCAGTACTTGATTCCGCAGGTAAGAAATCGAAATTGTAATAGTAATTGTAAACAGCTATTGAATAACTCAAATATGAAACTCTTGAATATATTTTGCTCTAATCTTCAGTAATTAATTGCATATCAACATCTCTGCCATTTTCATTTTATATAATCAATTTAATAAATTCCAGGGAATTATGAAGAAGGGCTAAAATTAGAGAAGCGTGGACTGTATAGGTCTGATGTGGAGGAGTCGTCAGACAATAACAGGCATAGGAGACTGCTCAAGCGGTTTCAGTCCGATGGGGAGGAGGATACGGAAAGCACTCCTGTCATCCGCAAATCTTTGCCAGCAGCTGAAGGTAACAAACTGCTCTTATAATTACCTGTACTTTTATGTGCATATTCATGTTGTGGTTCAGTAGGCATTGACAGAGAAATGACACATAAACCTACTATATGTGTTGGCCATTCAAATTGCTTTCTGTTAATATTTGATATTCTTATGATTTTATTTCTATTCGTACAATTACATTCACGGTACAAATAATAACTGTTGATATTATTAAGTACGTCATCATAAAACTGGATACCGATACACACAATTATGCACAGTCTTTTATTTACATATGAGAAATTGCTCAGTCTAACACTCCTCAATTTCTCATTCATTTACCCCCTTTTCTTTAACTTTTATTTTAAATTCTTCTCTTAATATTTTTACTGTACTCTCAATTGACACCTTTTCATTACTTGCAACAATTATGTTATCTACATACAACAATACATAGTCAATAGTAGAGCTTATACATCTTACATACAAACATTTGTCACTTACACATTGTTTATAATTAAGTTTGGTAATAAACTCATGAAACCTAATGTTCCACTCCATACGAGTCTGTTTCAGTCCATACAATGTCTTCTTTAACTGACAAACCATGCTTTCTTTAACTTTCATGCCTTCAGGGGGAATCATATAGATATCTTCTGTTAGCACTCCATTCAGGAAAGCATTCTTTACATCCAACTGACAGGTATACAAATTTTTATGATTAATTATACTTAACAGAGTTTTAAGTGATGATACTTTTGCTACAGGTGCATATGCCTCTGCATAATCTATACCTTCTTTTTGTGAGCATCCCTTTGCCACTAATCTAGCTTTATACCTAATTACTTCTCCATTACCATCTCTTTTTAGAGCAAAAACCCTCTTACATTTAATTGGCTGTCTATCTGATGGACATTGAACTAATTCCCAAGTTTTAGTCTTCTGAAGTGCATTCATTTCCTCATGAACAGCTTTCATCCACTCCTCATTATCACTCCTACCTTCTATCTCATCAAATGTTTCAGGAACACCCTCAGAAAAGGCTATTGCATTTAAAACTAAATTAGAATTTTCTTCAATCACATGAATTGGAGGTTTAGTACTTTCATCGGCAAGAAAATGAGTCAACAAGCAATGTTCTATTGTATCTTTATCCTCTCTCTGAATCCAGTCATTAAGAGCTAATGTTGCATAATCTCTAGATAAGTAGGCCGTTTTACCTCTCTTATGCTCCTCCTCAATCCTTGATCTTCTTCTACATTTTCAGTTTCATTATCAATTTATTCTTCATTATCACTCTCATTCCTGAGTTCTACATGATTTTCACCATCGAACTTAGCCTTATTTTCATTAAATATAACATCACATGCTGAGATCACTTTATTTTCAGTTATACTCCACAACTTAAATCCATTGGAACAATAACCTATAAAAATACATTTCTTGGTCTTTTCATCAAATTTTCATCCCTTATACCAACACCTACAAATCTATTGTTTTCCTTATTAACAATTGTAAAGTCGCCATCAATCAACATTTTATTACCTTCGTCTTCTTGTTTAGAAATGGATAGCAAATTACACTTCAATTGGTCAACCATCAAAACATCTAAGAAATTAACGTTTATACTCTCACCATTGACTAGTGTTGAAGCATGAATGTCACATATCTTTTCAGCAATTATAAAATCTCTGGTTCTACCAATAAGTATTTTTACGGGTTTTTCAAGAATTCTAATATTACTAGCTAGAGTATCAGTTCTCACCAAATGTTCAGATGCACCAGAGTCCATAACGCAGTCATCTTTGGATGTCTTCTGCTTGTCAACTTTACCCTCAATAAAACATGCTTTAACTTCAGTTACAAAATTATAAGTTACTTCTTCACTATTTAGTTCATTATTTTAGTAATTTGAATTAGTGTTAGTTCTCATATTTGTAAGATGAGCTTGATGACTACCTCTATTATTATTATTCAAACCACCTCGGCCACGATAGTTGTTTGTATTCTGATCTTGATCACGGCCTCCACCGCGCTGCTGATGCCGATTTCCACGGCGTCCCCGAAAGGGACCGCATTCTCCGTGTCCTCGATGCTGTTGATAGGCACTCCCCCCTGGTTGGAAGCAGTCCGCGATCTTGTGTCCAACAATTCCACAATTATTGCATGGAAATCAGAAAATTGACTTTGGTGAAGCCATACCTCCTCTTCCTCTGAACCCAGCAAATGCAGTTGAATTGACCCAGCAGTTCAGCAGTTGAATGAACCCAGCAAATGCAGCAAAATTCACGTCTTTCAGTCTCTTCTTTCTTTCATGGCCTTCCTCATATTCTTCTATTTGCTGTCTCACTATTTCCATATTCAAATCTTGAGTTGCAGCAACAGTTCTTAATGAAGTTACTACACTATCCTATTCACTTGGCATAGTAATGAGAAAATGGATAATCTGCTGCCTTAGATCATACTTGGTTCCCAGTTCATGAAGTTCACGAACGATCCTATCAAATTCTGTACAAAAGTCCTCAAACGTGTGTTGGGTTGGTAAATATCTTAAATTTTGAAATTTCTTGGTGAGACTAATTACACTTGCCATAGTAGTTTTCTCGTATCTATTTTTTAGAGCAATCCACATTTCATAAGCAGTGGAGAAACCCTTAACTATTTCCAACAACTCCATTTTGATTCTTTCAGCCATATATCTCTTCGTTCTTTTATTATCTTTATCATATCCCTCCAATTTCACTTCTCTTAATTTTTTTGCTGCTGCGGTTTCACTCGCCGGGACAGTTGAATAAGGTGCAATTATTTCTGAATATGGCTTCTCTATTATGTACCTTAGGTTCTTTTCGTCTAGTACTAATTCCATTAAGAATTTCCAAGCATTACAATTCTTCACATCAAATTGTTGCATCTTAACTCTGTCCTCTTCTTCCATTTTTTAAAATGTTTCTGGTTCAATAAAATCATTAATGTTCACTTTCTTTAATACTCCACAAAACGTGCGAGACACCGCGGCCAGGCACTGAGTCAAGCAGGTCCACAAATATTAATGAAATCTTTCTTCTGTAACATGACCTGGGCCCATAACCTGTTTATTTGATTTTCTTATGATTTTATTTCTATTTGTACAATTACATTCACGTTACAAATAATAATTGTTGATATTATTACCTCATCATAAAACTGGATACCGATACACACAGTTATGTACATCCTTTTTTTACATATGAGAAATTGCTCAGTCTATCACTTTCTTGTTAACTTTTAATTAGCAATTAAGGTAATCGTAGCCAGTGGCGTAGCTAGAGCGTGTGCCGCCTGGGGCGGTCTTTGAGTTTGGCGCCCCCGGCCCGCGAAGAAATACATTTTGTACAGTGACACACTCTTTACGTTTCATATACGTTAACTAGTTTATGTACAATTATGATGTTATTTGCACATGCTCAAATGTATTATGCTTTAAATACACACCTAACATTCTCGCACTTTAGAGGTCTTGGTTATTTTCGGTTATTAGTGAGTGTTAATTAAAAAATTACTTGACAGACAATGCCGTGTATCAACAGTATTTATTTTCTCTCAACCGTTACCAAGGAACATAAACTTAATCCTCAACACAAATCTAATTTTTTTTATTTCAATTCTTCTTTTACAACAAAAAGATGCCCAATTTACTGGTCACAATAATCATTTGTAATAAAAGCATTTCTACATCTTTCAAATCTTTCTTTTAACAAAGGTTTTGTGAGTATATCAGCCACCTGAATTTCTGATGGACAAAACTTAATATCAAATAATCCTTCTGAATACTCTCTACATATAAACCAAAACCTTACTTCAATGTGTTTTGTTTTCTTACTCATTTGACCAGACTGTATCATTTTTATAGTACTCTGATTATCTATGTTCAGAGTCACAGACACGGGTTTCTTAGTCAACTCCTCAATTAAGGTCTTGGCATTCTTTATTTCTTGATCGCACTCTGATGCTGCAATGAACTCTGCCTCAGTTGAAGATAATGCCACAAAACACTGCTTGTGTGAACACCACAGGATTGGTGCACTACCAAACAAAATTATATAGCCTGTTGTACTATTTCTGTCAGACAGGTCTCCTGCAAAGTCTGAGTCACTGTATGCTTCAAGTTTTATTTGATCTCCCATGTCTATTTTGCAGAAATATATTCCAAAATCTTTGGTTCCTTGCAGGTATCTTAAGGTTCTCTTCAAATTGTGTATATCACCTTCGACAGGTTTTTCCATGAATCTGCTTTCAAAATTAACTGAAAATGTAAGATCTGGTCTGGTCTTGCATGACATATGTAACAAGCTACCGATTGCTTCACGGTAGGAGTAGTCTAACCTTTCCTCTCTTCTTATCTGTTCCACTTTTTCTTTGCTGGTTGGCATCAATGGAGTCTTCACCTGCTTGCAGTCTTGCATCTGAAACTTTTCTAACACTTGTCTTGCATATTTGGCTTGCGATGAAAATATTCCATTAACCGTTCTTGATATCTCCATTGCTAAATAAGTGCTTGGATTATCCATTACTGTTATATCGAATTCTTCAGTCATTTCTTTAATAGA
The DNA here is from genome assembly GCA_963169105.1 of Ceriagrion tenellum. Classification (NCBI taxonomy): domain Eukaryota; kingdom Metazoa; phylum Arthropoda; class Insecta; order Odonata; family Coenagrionidae; genus Ceriagrion; species Ceriagrion tenellum. The sequence continues at coordinate 121,653,352 of OY720641.1, read as the reverse complement.
TCATTCATTTCACTAGCATTTCTTCCTATTAGTATTCCATCATCTACATGTATTCCTAAGTACAAGCTCTTTTCGACAACTCTGAATATACATTGGTCACTTTCTGTATGTATCAGTCCTTTTCTTCTGAAAAATGTGGTTACTCTCTTGTTCCACTTTGCAGGAGCTTGTTTCAGTCCATAGAGTGCCTTTTTCAGTAAGCACACTTTATTTTCGCTCTTCTCTTTGTACCCCTCAGGCACTTTCATGAAGATCTCTTCATCCAGTTCACCATTTAGAAAAGCTGTTTTGACATCGAATGTCTTAATTTGTAGGTTTTCCTGAGCAGCAACTGCAAGTAGAATTCTCAATGATGTGGTATCAATTACAGGACTAAAAGTGTCCTTAAAATCTATATTTCCTTCTTTCTGTTGGCAACCTCTCACCACCAACCTAGCCTTGTAACGACCATCATCTTTCCTTTTAAATATCCACTTGTTTGTTAAGATTTGCTTTCCTGTAGCTCTTTCTTTCTCCACAATCTCCCAGGTATTGTTTTTTAGTAGCGATTCCTTTTCTTCTTTAAGTGCTTGCTTCCATTTTTCTTTGTCTTCTGCTTCCATGATCTCATTATATGTCAACAGTACCTCATCTGTCTCACATAGCATGTCACAGTTTTTGTATTTCTGAGGTCTTCTTAAGTTTAACTAGGTCTTAAATTATGTATGGTTGAATTTCTTTCTTCATGTCCTACTTCTTCATTGTTTTCTTCATTTCTTGATTCTTCCCTTTCATGATTTTTTCTCATATCATCTAGATTTCCTTTAGGCTCTTGAGATTCTTCGTTTTCTAATTCTTCCCTTTCATTATCTTTTCTCATATCTTCATCTTGATTTAATTTAGGCATTTGAGATTCTTGGTTTTCATATTCTTCTCTTTCCTCTACTGCTGCTCCTTCCTCATCAATAACCTTTTTACTTTCACATATTTTAACTCTCTCTTCATCCTGTTGGTGTGGACTTCTAAGACTTTGAATTTTAGTTGGAAATTTTTCAAAAATCACATCCCTGGAAATGAACACTTGTCTTTTCTTTGCATCCCACAGTCGGTAGGTATTTCGGGCATATCCAATGAAGATACATTCTTTTGATCTAATATCCATCTTCTTTAGAGGCTTCAGGACTTTGGCATATGCTTTGCACCCAAAAATCTGATCTCCTTTTAAATTTGGTTTGTTTCCAAACCACTGTTCCACTGGTGTTCTGTCGATAGTAGTGCTCGGGCATCTATTTGAAATATATGCTGCAGTTAAAATAGCATCACCCCACATTTCCTTAGACAGGTTTGCATCAAATAATAGAGATCTAGCTTTTTCAAGTAGAGTCCGATTCATTCTCTCTGCCTTACCATTTAATTGAGGAGTGTAAGGTACTGTATATTCTAGCACAATACCCCTGTTTTTACACCATGTCTGTAAATCAGAAGCACAGTACATACTCTCTTCCATTGTCACATCGTATCACACTAACCTTTTTGTCAAATTGATTCTCTACAGATTTAACATATTGCTTCAGACATTCAGACACCTCACTCTTATATCTGATAAGAAACACGGTACAAAAATGTGAAAAATCATCTAAAAATGTTACAAAGTATCTTTTACTGTCATGAGTCTGCACTTCAAATGGTCCGCACACATCAGTGTGTATTATTTGCAAAACTCTAGTAGCTCTCATTCTTTCAGTCTTAAAGGGAATCTGGTCTGTTTAGCATTAGCACAAACAGTACAAAAAGTATTGTCTTTAACATTAGCAATTTCTTTTGGTATGCCATCACATAATGATGCCATTTTCTTAAGATTTTTGAAATGTATGTGGCCCATTTTTCTATGCCACTCCATACCAACATTATCTGTATGCGTCAATAGGACTTCATTAGTCCCGTCAAGATTAACTACAAAAATTCCATTTTCTCCTTTTTTACCTTCTATTACAATGTTTTCCTTTGGCATAGGTACATCACCGTTCAGGATTTTCACACTGTCCTTAGTAAACAATACAGTTCCGCTGTTCTCTGTAATTTCACAAACAAACATTAAATTTTTGGTAAGTTCAGGAACATATAACACCTTTTTTAGTTTACATTTGTTCATGTCAAGAGTTCCTACTCCTGCAACAGACATACTTGCATTTTTCTTAGCAACCCTAACTTTTTCATCGCATGGATGCAAATCTTTTACTAACTCAGTAGAATTTACCATATGTTTTGTTGCACCACTATCTACCACAAATTCATAAGTATTATTTATGCTTAAGTTAGCCTCTGTATCAGCTAAAAAAGCTACTTTTGTGCCTTCTTTTTGTGTTCTATCTCTATTGCCTTTCTCATTCGACTTACTATAATTTTTAAAGAAACAATTTTTCTCATTGTGATTCGTTTTCTTACAAATACTTACTACAAACTTTTTTTCGGAAAAAACAATCCTTCTCTGTATGGTTTGTTCTTTTACATATTGTACACCCTCTGTTAGGACATGCGGCTTTTACGTGACCCTTTTCCTTACAGGAGAAACATACCATTTCAGTTTTATACTTATTTACCAGCTTTGTGATCAGCTGCGAAAGATACTACACCCGTGTCACTCTCCGTCTTGAGCTTTGTTTCTTCGATTTGTAGTCGTGTGCAAAGGTCCTCTAATGTCTTGTCCGCTCCTCTTACTGAATTCTATGCGCTCGAGAAATGTCTGTATTCTTCTGGAAGGATGGACATCATCTTCGTCATTATCATCAGGTCATCTACGGGTTGTTTGAGTCCATTGAGTCGGTGTGCAACGTTCTGGAGATTGCTTACATTTGACATGACGTCCTTCGATCGGTCATATTTAAATGCGTAGAATTCCTGCAAGAGCTGGCACTTTTGTGTTTCTGTAACCTTCTCGTAGATTAATTTCAGTTTCTCGAACATTTGCTTGGCTGTTTTACAGGTCATAATGTGTTGGACCACGGATCTATCTATTATGGACTCTATGAAATGTTGAGCCTTTGCGTCCTCCGTATTCCATCTTCGTAACTCATTAGGGTTTCTTTCTTCTTTTTCTCAGAAGTCGTTATCGTCTATTGTTTCGATTATTTCCTTTGCTCTAAACAGAATTTTTATTTGAAAGGACCACATTGCGAAGGTAGATGCGTTCTTCAGTTTCTGTATGTGCGTGACATCGTCACCCGATGCTGCCATTTTTTTACATCTTTCTTTCTTTTCTTTACAGTTTTTCTTCTCAATTTTAATTTTAATGTTATTATTTTCCTTTTTTAAACAAGCTCTGGTAGCCTTGGGCCCATAACCTCTTGGTTATTTTCGGTTATTAGTGAGTGTTAATTAAAAAATTACTTGACAGACAATGCCATGTATCAACAGTATTTATTTTCTCTCAACCGTTACCAAGGAACATAAACTTAATCCTCAACAAGAGGTTATAGTGTTTTACAAAAAATCAAAAATAGCACAGAGAGGAAAATTGTAAAAAGTTGTACGAATTGAAGATCATCTTTAATTCCGAAATAAAAACTACAAATGCCTACAAAGAAATTTTTCTTGTCTTTTTGTTTGCAAATTCTTCAATGGCCCTGTCAAAATTTATTTTGTCTGCCATAACTGTTGCTCTCTAGACGGTATGGCAAGATTTCTCTAACGCTATGTGCTCATAGTAGATCTTAGGTAATTCTTGATCAGTTTTAGTTTTGAAAAACTCCTCTCACAGGTAGCAACACTAACAGCAATTGTAAGGAAAATCCGCAGCATTACATATTTCTACATTTGGAACTGAATTCCCAATGTTATACTTTTGAATAAACTGAAGAAGTTCAAGGGGGCCTTCTTTCTGCATCTTTATTCTTTCTTTAATATCAGCGACAGCAATAAAATGCTGAAGTCTTTTTCTCTCATTAAGGAACTCCTCTTTATCAATGTCATCGTAATCGTGATCTATTTGACATTTATATTCATCATCCAAAAGATTCGACGGGGTAAGAAAGGCATATTTCTCAGTAAGTGCATGCAGCTGTTGAAATCTCGAAGTTAATTCTTGGATCACTCTGTCCAGTGAAGAAAACATTTCTGTCCTTAGTTATATGTCGTATGGTAATTCAGCATCCTGTGATCCTTCACCAAACATTTGTTTCTTCTTTTTGGGTTGACGCTTACGCTCCATGACTATTCCTAGATCGTTGCAAATTTCTTTGGCGTAGTTAAGACCATTATTCACTAGCTTGTCCCTGTTTTCAGATAGAAATATTTTTAATGCCCTGAGTTTTATATCACACTTTTGAATGTTCAATCCTTTGGTTTGGACATAAGTCTGTCTCTCGTTAATTTCTAGAAGGACGGGTCCCCACAGGCCAAGAAAGCACAAAAAGGAAAATGATTGCAAGTAGAACACCAGCATCTGCCCTTGTAGTTGTATCTTCTGCGTCACTAGTTAACATTTCTAGGGCATTTAAGATTTTTGAGTAATGTTTCCTTACAACACTTACAGCTTCTCCCCTCGCAATCCACCGAGTTTCAATTATGCGCTGCACACTTTGACCAGTGACTGAAGTTAGAACTTCCCTGCGATGTGTTGATGAAGAAAAAAATACAAACAAACGTTCCACGCATCCAAAAAAGGTAACACAATTCTCACCAATAGAAGCTGCATGAACACCTGCCTAATTCAGCGAGTGATTTGTACAAGCGACTAATTCTGCTTTTTTATTAATTTCCATGATGCGTTTCTGAACACAAGTATGCAGACCAGCCATCACCGCAGCGTTATTATATGCTTGCCCTCTACAATTTTGGATATCAATTCCGTCTTTCTCTAATTTTTCTAAAATCATCGTTGAAATATTTTCAGCAGTTTTACCCTTCGTTTCAATGAAATCGACAAATGATTCCACAACCTTCACTTCATCTCCATCGATCACAACATAGCGTAAAACTTGGCTTGTTTGATCCTTATGTGAAATATTAGCAGTGTTGTCAAATATCATGGATACTTGGCTTGACTTGACAAGTACTTGGCTTTTTTTACATTATTGATGATTTTGCTTCTTACGTTTTCTCCCAAAATTTCTATAAACTCGTTCTGAGTAGGAGACAGATAGGATGTAGCAAACTTTTTTCCCAGCTGGATTCTCAGAAGATGTTCACGTAGCACTGGTTCATACTTCGCCAACAAATGCGCTAGCTCTAAAAAATTTCCTCTTATTTTCTGTTGCTTTAAGTTCAACATCACACTCGTTTTTCTTATGATTGACTCCTTCTCGCTGGCCTCGCAAAGCCAAATTCTGTTTAGCTAGGAATCTAACAATATCAAGCAATCTTGTAGGGATTGCCTTCCACTTCTTCACCTGGCTTTCAACAACTTCTTGTTATTTTTTGATCAATTGTTGCTCCACCAGCAATCCTAATTTCCAATTCCTTCCATTGTGTGAAGTTTCTAACATGATCTACACTGGACTCATGGTCGGAAATTCTAGGATTCAGTTTCCACCATATGTTGAATTCGTCCTCAGAATTAAATTTTAAGCTAATTCTTTCTGAAAACAGTTTGCAACAAAAGCAGTAAAGAGCTTCCCTTGAAGGGGAGTACACCATCCAAGATCTCAATATTTTTTCGCCATTAGCCAGAGTTTTAAAAAAACTACTCGCGAGTTAGTTTTCTAGTTTGTCCTTTGGTTGACACATCTTGACAAATTACTACACCAAAATTATTATCTAGATTTTAAACACCCTGATAGTAGCCACCAAGGTTACTCGCGGGGGCGGTCCCCTTAGCAGCACGTACCAGTGTTGCCAAGTGTGCCCATTGAAATTAAAACGAGTAATAAAAGAGAAACACAGAGTTGCCTCCCAAACCATGTCACGTAATTATCATTTCAAGTCTCACTCAACACAAAGAGTGGAATGATTGTATAATATATGAGCTATACATTGAATGCTTCCTTCATTGCGCGAACATAGTTTATTGTCTAAATGATATCATCATCTTCTCCATCCGAATAGATCATCTTGATATTTGTATAAAACACCTAGTCTAAATTTGAACTGTTGATCTGAGAGCATCTCCCATCTTAGTTGCTGCAGAAGGCTTGTAAAATTAATTGAACTATATTATTGACTTTTAACATATCATGCCGAAAACTAGCTTCATAGTTTAATCTGATATCAGCACCACTTTCTTTAACTCGCTTCATCTGCAAATAGGGCGATAGTCTGTTAAAAATATAAAATACTTGTCTTTTAGAGAAAAATTCATACAGCATGTTAATAAAAGATGAAAAAATTAGATCCAAGTGATGACTGATGAAGCTTAATATCACAAGATTTGTGATACAAGTGACATGCCACAAATTCTACTGTTTTGACTAATAAAACATAAAGAAAAAACTCAGTGTAGCAAACGAATGCTTCAGTGAATTAAAATTTTAATAAAATAATAGCCCTCTTCAGACCCCACAGTGCCGCCCCCTTAAAAGTGCACGCCCGGGGCGGACCGCCCCCTCCGCCCCCCCTAGCTACGTTGCTGATCGTAGCTATGACCTGATATACCACTATGTGCTAGAGATGTGACTGGCCCTGATGTCCTTGGCTATCTTTCATTTTCTTTAGATTTTGGGGAATCCACTTCGGATATGACTCCAATGATAAAAATCATGATTAATAGTACCCATAGTCACGGAAGATCATCATAGTATTTTGGCAGGTCATGTTTTGCATATACATATGTATTCTATTTTGTGGGGTCTCATTTTTTTCCTTACCACACTTTTACCAGAACTGTGAAGTAGCCATGACCAATGCCATAATCTATTATTTCTAGTTATGAAACAACTGTGCGAGCTACCTTTTACTTTTAAATTGAATCCTGTTAGTATTACAATGAGATTGTCCTCGCTAGGAGTATGGAGTATCCCATAGAGTCTGAATTTAATGTAAGGTTTCATAGTACGTTGGCAGGTCATGTTTTGCCTGTACATATGTATTGTATGTTTGAAGGGTCTCATTTTTTCACTTACTGCACTTTCACCAGAACTGTGATATCTGTTCTATCTGTAAATATTTTTTTACGTAAATAAACTTTGTATTTAAATTTTTTTAGCATTTAAACTTCATAGGGTAGACCTCGCTAGGTAGATTCTATTAAATATAAAATAAAAAAATAAGACTGAAGGCTATTTCGATCATTTTAACATCATTGCGTCACGGACAGAGTTTAAACAATTTGAAGAAATATTGGTTTTCGCTTACTTTTAGCTTAGCCATTGCTCAAAAGATTGCGACGAAAAAAATTTATTAAGTTAATGAACCGTGGGAGATAGAGCAGTGTAAGTGACGTCACACAAAATACTGAAATGTCGAAAATGACGGGGCTATTCTGATCATTTTAGTTTTTACATACAAAGCAATACATAATATCATATATTTATTATTTGGCTTATGAAGAAAGCAATTGAGAGTACATTAACACAAAATGGCATTAATTATTATGTTTAATAATTCTCAAAATATTGTTATTGCATTTGAAAAATGAATTTGAAAAAATTCCTCTTACCACAGAAACATCACCAATACCTGTTTCAGTCTCTTTTGTTGGCAGCTGCGTGGAGCATTTTGTTGTCCAAGCTTCTGCAGCTATTACAGTGTGCATTATTAGGGTTTCTATCATGGGAATGCATCCTGTAATGGCCGTGAAAGCTTCGTAGACGAAGTTCCACACGGAGCTGCTACCAAGAAAGACTGAAGCAGATTATCCTCGCTACGAAAGCTTTCGAACTATCATCACGAATACCTGTTTAAAGGGCATTGCAGCACGTTGATCGAGTTCATAATCACGTTGTTTTAGCATTAACAAACATTTTTAACAATATAACTATATCCATAAAGATTATTAAAAAATAAGAAATTGAACTTATGGCAGTCAAGGTTTTGATATCGTTCATTTTCACCATCTAGCTTACATATGCTAGTGTCAAATTTAGATGCATATTCCACAAATGAATTGCTTCTTCCCTTCGGCACGAACACAAATTTTATGATACCTTCCACTACACTGTTGGCATTTAATTCAATGACCCTTTTTTATTGACTCTGTTGAGTTATAACCAAGGTCACAAAACCTGCAGCTGTCTATTTTGGACTCACTGTTCTCATGATCATCTGATCTGTCTTTCCCATTATTAACCTTCCGCTTGGTATTCCTATAATTCCTTTCATTATTCTTCATCTTCAGCTTCCTTTTAGCGGATGTGGTGGTGTTTTCAGGTGGCATAAAAACCTTAGCTTTTTTGTGCAAGCGGCATTTCATCCTCTTCTGGGCCATTTTCGGTGTTGGAATTGAGCTCGCAAAAATTGATTCGTGAGCCCTCTCATTTGATTGACCTATCTCTGATGGCCCAGGTGAATTTATTACTCTCAAATTAGGAATGGGCTCATCCTGAGGTACAGGTGAAGGGGATTACAAGTTTCAAAAACTTTTGAAGGCAAGAACATATCTTCAGAAATGACATCTGGATTCATTGGAAAGATTCCCGTACATTTAAGCCCTTTAACTGCATTCCCAACAGCCGCAGTCTTATTCCATGTCTCGTTGAAAATCTTGCCAAAATTAAACTTTGTAAAGGAGTTCCTTGGGTTGTTGCATGTGTAAATAGTGGCACTCTGATTGTAGAAAGTCTTGAGTGGTTTTAAAACTGTTCGATCTAGAGGCTGTAACACGTGTGGTGTAAGGAGGTAAACATATAATTTCAGTGTCGTTTTGGGAACAGTACTCCAGGCAAGACAATGAATGATGTGACGCATGGCCATCAAGTATCAAAATACATTTGCCGAGCGGGCGGTACCGCTGAAAATGTTGCAGCCACGTCAAGAGAAGTTCTTCGTTTGTGTAGCCATTCTCGACATTGTGACAATCGCACCTTGTGGCATGCTCTCTGCGTACTTGGATCTGTGTCGAACACCTTTGAAGATCACCATCGGAGGAATATAAGCCCCACTAGCACTGCAACAAGCGATCACCGTAACATTTTCTCCTCTCTCTACACTAGTTAATGCGACTGCCTCCTTCGTACCTTTCTCGCTGTCAATTTTTGGCGGGTTATTGTTGAAGAGGAATCCCGTTTCATCCATATAAAAAGTAAGGTTTGGTTGGTATATCATCTCATTGCCATTATAAACCTCCTCACAAATTTAAAAAGTCACCTATTGCTTTCTCATTTAACCCCTCAGTACGTGCTCGAGAAAGATGCTCATGTTTTCTGAGGGATGAATCTGGATGCCTTCTCATGAATGCACTGAACCAATCGGGGCCGGCTTCTCCTTTTTCGTTCTTCCATGGATGCTTCATGTCTCTCCTCTGCATACAGGGAAACAGCTCAACGAACTAAATCAGGTGTACACCCAAATCCACCCCTTGAAGGGCTTATTAGTCTCTCAACCAGCTGCTTTTCTTCTTCTTTCAGCACCTTTGGATGACCAGATGTTTTTTTTCTTATGGAAAGGTTTTCCGCGTTTATTGTCCTTACTTTCCTTTATTCTTCCACGAAGTGTTGTATAGGGTACTCAGTACATCTCTGAAGCCCCTCGGACTCTATGCAACCCTTCACTGACGCCTTTTATGGCTTTTTCCATATTTTTTTCCTTCCATTTCCTATATTTATCCTTCCCTTTGTAGTTACGAACCATCTGAAAATAGAATGAACCCTGCTAAGATCAGAAACTAGGCTATAATAATTTAATGTTTTGGAAAAATGACCCGAGCCATGATCGAAATAGCCCCTCCTGTGATCAGAATAGCCCCGTAAAAATTGATCGAAATAGCCCCAAGAGTCATTTTTTAATTGTGTAATTAATTAACCAATAGTAGATTGCTGTAGACACTAATATTTCTCCAAGGTCATTGTAGGTATACTCAGCATATGTTAAAGTAATATAAGTAATGGATATGCTCTAAGTTGAGAAAGCCAAACCTTATTTCAGTAGGGCAGAAAGTTACGTGCACATCTGAGAATTGATATGTGCACCTACCTTAACTGTTTCAGAAGAATATCCCACTCTTAATACCGCTGATATCAGCCGCACGATTCGGCTACCACTCACTGAGAAATCACTCTTACGACTAACTTTGAGTGCAACACTTACCGCAGCGCTGGATTTATGCAGCGGGAGTTTTTATTAACTTTATCAAAATAGCCCCGTGATCGAAATAGCCCACATCATTCTGGTGGTAGTTGTTATTCTAATGGTAAAAAGGATTTAAAGAGCAGTAAGTGGACTTATTATATTCTGAACTGGTCTATTTATGGGATATTTGTCCTCAAGATAGGAAATCCCTTGTTAAGTGGTGTATAATTGGCTGATATAATATGTAAAAGTATAGTTACTCTACCCTTATTTCTGGGCCCTAATACCTTTTATGTGTGTGTGGACTACCTTTAACTTTTAAATTGAATCCTATTAGTATTACAATCAGTTCATCCTTGCTTTAAGTATTAAGTACCCCTTGTGGTCTGAATTTTATTTTAGGTTTCACAGTATTTTGGCTTGTCATGTTTTACTTGTAAATACATATTGCATTTTTTGGGGTCTCATAGGGTAACTAATCCAGTTGTACCTGTAGACCCAACATTAACCTTTACCTTACTGAGGTTTTCCATAGTTGTAAGCCTTGCTGGCCGGGGTTTTTTTACATGACCAGTGTTTTTTAAATGTCTATCAATGTGCCAAACGAACACGCTCGGCAGTCTAGGGACACAACTTTTGTGCCGGAGAGACACACTCGGAAGATAAACGTTAATGTGATGGTCTACAGGTATGCTAACTTGGGGATTCAGGGTGTAGTCAGTATTGGCTATTCATTGGTTATCATCTCATTGTCAACATATAGCCAATATGGGGTGCCAATGAATAGCCCATGTGGGGTTTCATGGGGTAGCCCATATTCGGCCCATGTTGGCTGCCTATGGGCTAGCCTATATTGGCTACTCATTGGTTCTGATCTCATTCCCAACATATAGCCAATATGGGGTGCCAATGAATAGCCAATATTGGCCAATATTGAGTGGCTATTGGGGACATATTCAATCATTGGTATTTACCCAAAAACATTGCACTAACTTTTAAATTGGAAATATTGCAAGGTGCACGCCCAAAATGTATCGTAATCATCAAAATACAAGTTATTGGTCTTGATAAGCCCCGCCCTTTTTTTGGGCTAGTAGAAGTCTTAAGTTAGATATGTCTGAGTAACCCATCCACTTTGTGAAGATAGTCACGTGACTTGTACCTTGTTGACTTGTAGCTCTGAGAAACAGTCCCCTGGTTTGCTTTATGCATTCTGTGGCTAACGTCAGTGTCTGACATTCCATCACTTGTAATTTGTACCAAACGTATACTTGTATACCCCATGAACTTGTCAACCTGTTCTAGTTCTTCCTCTTTCCACATAATGTTCAGCCTTTCCTGCACCTTATTTTTTGACTCTGCCATAGCCTTGCTTTTCCCTACATTCATTCTCATTCCATGGTCCCTAATTGCATTTATTCATTCTTCCACTGCTGTTGGTAATTCTCTCCTATTCTTAGCAATCAATACAATGTCTTTGCATATACCAGTGACTGAACATATATAGATAGGCCTTAACCTCTAATTTCCTATCTTGCACCTTGGTGTTCTTCTTTTGCATTGTTTATGTATCTGGTGCATCAAAATGATGAATAGTAGAGGAATAAGGCTGTCTCCTTGTTAGACACCTTTCCTCTTAGCAAACTCTGTCGACATTTTCCCAGCTATTCTTACCACTCCTTTCACATTAATGTGTAGACTTGTAGCTGATGGTTGGTTAGGTCAGCTAGCGATCGAAGAGACTTGTGTTCACAGTTTCACTGTTGTTTATTGTTCTGTTGCCGATACAAAACTGGCTCATTGGGCCAAGGGCTTCAGTATTTATACTGAGAGCGACCATTCTAGAATTTGACATACACTGGGAAAATGACGGAACAATGTTCTAGAATTGTCAAAAAAGTGCAAGAAAAAAGCATTAATAAATAAAAGATCGTAGGCTTTCCCGGCGAATACTATAGATAAATATTTCTCGGGTTTGGCACCGGGTAAGGCTGTTTAAGGCCAACGTTTCGATGAGAAACTCACTCATCGTCATCAGGGCTAAGACTGACTGCCGAGTTTGGTCCACGCCGGGTTTTTATACTAATATAGCCAATGGACGGTTGAGGCCCATTGTTGACCAGCCGATTCAAATTTGGCTCAGGGCGGTTGGAATTTGAATTTTATCCGCGACCATTTTATTTTATCAATCAACGGACTCCATATTTGGCTGATGCTCTGCCCAGAGTCTCGGTTAAGCTTTTTCTCCTCGAGACGTATTTCTATTGCCTCTTTTACTAATTGATCAAACTCTGGGACCGGGAATCAAACCCGGGCTTGACAGGCGAGCATGGTGGTGGCCGGTGAGGTGGCCCTGAGCCACCATGCCGGTCCACCAGGCAGGAAGCGAGAGCTTTACTTGTTTTACTGGCGCATGGGCGGTGTGGAGGTGAACCGGTTGACAGGGTTGCCACAGATTTTTAATTCTTTCAGTTAAGTCTGCAGATAGCCCTATTTTTCGCAGTGCTTCTCATAAGCTGTATCTTGGAACAGTGTCAATAGCTGCCTGTGAATGTAAAAAGGCCAGACAGACATCCATTTCTGTTGATGTATTTTTCCAAAATTTGGAATACTGTAAAATGTGATTCTGGGTTTGGCGATTTTTCTGAAGGCACTTTGTTCCTCTTCTAGGTCTTCCTCAACCTCATTTCTGAGTCTTATTTCAAGAATTCTGGTGTACACCTTCAAAGCAACGGAGGACAGGCATATGGGCCTATAGTTGCTGAATTGCATAGTATTTCCCTTCTTGTAGATCGCTAAAATATTCAGTTCCAAATTACATAGTAAGGATATTTTTCACTTTCCATTCTCTTCTAAATGTCTCCCACATCCAATCAATCGCTGCATTTCCTCCAAACTTAATCATTTCTGGCAACATGTCATCAGCGCCTGCAGCTTTATCAAGTTTTATCCTTTTTATTGAATCCTCCACTTCGGCATGTTTTATTTCTTCCCCATTCTATCCTCCTATTTGTGGGTTTGGTTCAAATTCCATTATTTCTCCTTGCTCCAGGTGCCCAAAAGTTACAGCAAAGTGATTATGCCATACTCTCAACACCTCTCTCATCAGTCACTATCTTCCCTGTTTCATCTGCTACACTTTTTACTCTTTTTCTTAACTTTTCTTTTCACCGTTTGCCAAATTCGGTGTTTATGGTGATAGTTTTCATCCTCATCATTTCCAAGCTCATCCCAACATTGTTTCTTTGCTTGTCTCACTGCTTGATTTAACTCATTTCTCTTCGGTACGTACTCTCTCCAAGCCTCTTCTGTTTTATCTCTAATCCAAGGTTCCCAAGTAAACTTTTTATCCTTAATTTTTCCTTTAGCATGATCATTCCACCTTCATCCTTTTCATCCACTTCATCCTTTTCACCTCCATCTTTGCTATTTGTACTCCACAGAGTTCTCTGGTGATATAATTATATTGGTTTCTTTCAATACCCTCCAGCCTAATTCCATGTGATCTCCATCACTTTCAACACTTGTTACTTCTATTTTCTTTTGTAACTCTGCTGTTACTAGGTCTCAATATTCCATTTTTTTGTTCATCTCTCAGCTGTCCAGCCTTCAACCTTTCTTATGGCAATTCTTTTCTGGCTTCACATGGCACAGCCACAGCTTTATGATTAGTGGTCTATGTTCTGTTCTTAGTTTAGTGCGTCTGTGTACACGCACATCATTTGCAGCGTACCTCATACTACTTGTGTTGGGGAAATAATTTATCACACTTCTTGCTCCTCTGTTCTCAGACTCAAATGTGATTTTATGCGTTACATGCCGGCTGGTTTATGCTGACTCCTGGTTTTATGCTATGAGGAAAAAAAGTGTTGCCAATCAGCAGATGGTTATCTATGCAAAAATCAATGATCTTCTCTCTGTTTGATAACTTGCTCTCCACCATGCGGCCCAATAGATCTATGTCCTCATTCTAGGTTTCTCCGTATTCTGGAGTTCCAATCTCCCATTATCACAGCATGTCTGGTCTGTTCTCTTTGCCTTGTCCATGGTTTCCTGCAACTGAGTGTAGAGAAGATCCTTCTCAAACTGTTCAGCTTCTTGTGTTGGGGCATATATCTGAATCAATGATATTTTCTCCTGCATTTCCAGATTCACTTTTATTTATTATTCTTGAATTCATTGGCTCCCAATCCATAACTCTTGTCTCTCTATCTACCCTCCATTAATATGCCCACTCCTTCTTTTGCTCTGCTGCAGTGTTCTATCCCAGAGTAAAACATGTGATATCCATCTTTCAACGCTACTTCTCCAAACCATTTCTTTTTCATCTCGCTTATGCTCAGAACCCTCAGTTTGTATTTTTTTACCTCTCTCCTTTCCGGTAAGTGATGTTATGTTCCGTGTACTGAAAATCATGTCCTTTCACTACCTCGGTTGATTCCTGTTAATCCATCCGGCTCTATCTCTATTTGACTTTGAATAATTTGTTTCACTCAAGTGGTTAATTGGCTCTACCAAGTTAGCCGGTCAGAGGTGCTGCCTCCTGAGCCTAATGGCTGGCTGTTTTCTGTCAGGATTGTCTCCCTTAGCCTTCAAAGATCCCTCTTCAAACCACAAGGCAATGGCTTCTGTCCTATTACACCCCTGTCAGTGGGGTTACCTCTTCCGCCAGTTCAGCTGTACCGAAGTCCATCTTCTCTGTCTTCACTGCCGTTGGGGGCTTCACCATGACCCTGGCTAGGGACCCTTATGGGGTGGTACCATCCAGGTGAAATGGACCCTGGTTATTTTTTTATTAGGTTGTCACTCCTCTGACTCCTCCTTCCTGTGGATTAAAAGACAGGCCCTGGGTTTGCCACCGGTATAGTGGAGTTGTGTTATTGAGACAAGGTGAAAAACCAAGGATGGCCATGATGATGGTGTACTTCACTGGGAAGTTTTGTAGAATTTTAGTGGCATGCTTTATTCTTTTCTTGTGCTATGTTCTCAGCTTTCTGTCCCACAGCCCTCAGAATCATTGCGATGACAATTATTGGGCAGGCTCAATTCTTCAGTGCACAACACTTAAGAGCCTCAAGGCTTCTCAACATTTCTCTGCATCAAAATTCCTGATATGAAAAATGTTTATCTGACATGGCCTACTATTTTTAATTAGGAATCGAAAGTTGTAAAACTTTTTTTATTATCTCCTTTGGGTACTGTTATGGTATTGATGATGGACTCAATTGGGAAAGGAGGAATAATGTGGGTGTGTATTTGAATGGAATGTTTTTGTTATAATTGACGTAAAGTGAGTGATTCATTATACTGCCATTCACTGCTTCCTCTCTAACAGCAATTTGAGCATGGTATTCCTTGATGGTGGTGCTTTCAAAAAATAAGAGCAACTATTTGTGTTTTAAAATATCATGCTGGTATCCTGCTGGTTGATTGGTGGTTTTTATAATTGTTTACATTGTTCAGCTGTCCATCATATATGGAGAAAGTGGTTGAGATTGCTACCCTTTGTCTTGCTATTAAAATGTGCTGTTCTCCATGCACTTATTTTTGTCCATCATCATCATTGGTCATTCAATCCCAAGAGTGGTTGACTGTGGCCCTACATCCTTCCCAATCTAACGCTAGTTCCCTTACTTCCTGGTAGCTCTTCCAATATGAATCCCCCTTTATTGCGTCCATGAACTTATTCCTGGGTCTTCCTGTGGGGACTCTTCCCTCTGTATTTTCTTCCAAGTTCTTAACCCTTTAACGCTGAGAAAATTATTTTTGTCCGATGTTCTTGATTTTTATGTATGACTATTTAGAGCACTTAAATATTAATATCACAAAGTTTTAGCTAAATCGGATTCATAATGGCCAAGTTATGGGGCATGACCATATGGTCACACTAGACGGTTATGTGGTGTATTTATTTCCAAATGAAAAAATTTTCTTTCGTTATTTGGAGGTTTATTCATCTTACACAAAAATATCTAGAGCAATATAATTTTGAATTATAAGTAATTTATTAAATTGTTTTTAATCAGTATACACAGAAATTTTAATATTTCATTCAATAGGAACACTTCGAAATACAAGAGAATACCCAATAAAACTCTGTGTGCATTATGAAGCAACAGCATTTATAAAAACACTACAGAACATGGTGAAATTATAAAAGCAATTAAGCAAAATAAAAAGTCAAACACAATACAATTACAATAAAAGTTAAAGGCAATACAATTTTAAAATAGCATAGAGAATAAATTGAAAAAGCTTCTAAATTACTGAATGAATTATCTCTTATCTTGGTGTTTTTTTGTGTGAAATGCAATAAAGCACTCAATGCTCAATCAAGCATTGCTCTTAACACATTCTGTGTACATGGAGGATCCACATAACGCACACCTTTGTCTTTTCCCACTCCTGCATCGACTGACTAAAATGGTTTAGACCATCCAATCGCACACTGTCTACAACTCGGCTTTGGTTTGAACTGTTAGTAACTGGCGATCTTCCACTGCTCTGAGGAGCGTTTTGGTACCTTCTAAGGCATGTCTCAACAATTTCTCTTCTGAATTCTGAGACATTTTACTTTCAGCTTTCTTGGTGAGGATCCATGCGTTGTGTGTGGCAGCGTTGATCATCAACGTAAAGAGAGACCACCACCACTTTTTACTGACAATGCCAATTATGAAGTAGCTTATGTTCTGATCCATTCCATCAGTACCTTCCATAAATTTATTGTACTCTCCAAATACACGGGGACGGGGAATGAGAATTCTTTTTTCGGTTCCCTTGAATATCATTTCACATTTACTGCAGGATTTGCTCCATACGACGTCAATGCGATTGTCACTACTGAGTTTGTTGTCTGCGATTGTCACCCATCATACTATTGAGATTTTGTCACTGCTGGTAATCTCATGAAGAGACCCCCTTTTCATCTTCTTCGTAGTTTTTACCATAATAATTGAGAAATCACTAGGAATTCGGTTTTCGCAAATCATTCCCGTGCCTCAATAACCTTGCTCTTTGAGGTGAGTGAGGAGAGGAATTACAGTAAGCAAATTGTCAAAGTACAGCTGAAATGGTAGTACTTTCATTTCTTCTGGAAACTTATCAAGAATCTTGAGCATGGGTGTGGCAGCCTTACTAAAATCACTCTCATACTCAGTGTTAGGATTAGGAGACTTTTCCTGGTAAAAATCATATGACACTAGATAACCTGCTGGAGTGTTCATGCACCAAATCTTATAGGCTTTCCTCGGATGAATTTTTTACATCCATGACGGCCAAAGTAAGGCACCATACATTCATCATAACTTAAATGATGTTCACTTTAAAACTTAGATGTAAATTTGCACTGCAAAATATCAGAGAAGGGCCTCAACTTCCACATTTTATCATTTGGATCTGGTTTCATTCTGTCTGCGTGGTGAACAAAGAAAATTTGGAGAAATCTATCTCCACGCATAGCATTACAAATAAGATCAATTTGAATATCTCTCTTAGATTCCCAATATGATCTTTTAGAAGGAACGTTGTTGTATCTAGACAGGAGCAATATAGCGAATGTCAAGAGCTTCTTGTAATGTCTTGTCTCTACATAAACTTATTTTATTTAAAATAAGGTTGACACTTGCACAAGGATTTAAATACATTCCAAATAGGACGGATTATATTTCTATATGCAGAAAACAAAAGAAAATAGTAAACCCCGAATTTGAAAACAATTGACCTCATACGCACCTAGTGTGAACATATGATCACACCTGTGATAAACTACTTATAAAATATCTACTATATAAAATACATATAAAATAATATCTAAATACATTAAAATGAACCTACATATGCTAATATCATTACTTTAAATACATACATTTACTAAAACTATTTTAGTAAGGCCATACTTACGCAAGTCGAAAATCCATGAGGAGTTGCTTCAATGGCACCAGAATGGTCTCACGAGCTTGGCAGCACCAAACGTTATGATAGTGGTCTGAAAACTGCCAATAGTCCTTTCAGAAACCCTTGGCGGAAGCGTAAAACCGTGTAGACAAAATGGTGGCCCTGCGACATTTAATTGTTTTGAGATTACAAGGTAAGTTCTTTCCGTAACCATATGGTCATGCTAGGCATTAAAGGGTTTACAAACACATTGTGTCTCAAGGTGTGTCCAATCCATCTTTTTCTTCTTTTCTGTATCGAGTTCCATATGGCTCCTTCCTCCTCTTCTCCTCTGCACATTTAATTATTTATTATTTTTCCTGTCCATCTTATCTTCTGCACCTCCTATCTCCTCCTCCAGCACCAGGTTTCTAGTCTGTTCAGGTCTGCTTCTCTACTGGTCCATGCCTCCGATCCATAGAGTGCCATACTCCACATGATTGTTTTCACTTACTTTTTCCCACCTTGTAGTCCTATCTTCTCTGAACACAGCCGCTGTGTTTTTACCATGAATGCTTTCTTAGCATGGGATATTCTCCTCTTGATGTCTGTTGTACGTCTTTCATTCCATGTGATGGTACTTACTCTGATTTCTCTCCTCTTAATGTGACTTCTGATTTCAGTTTTTCTCTTCAGCATACTTAAATTTTAATTTTTGACTTATTTATTTTCGTGTTCTATTCTTGAAGAATTTGGTTCACAACATTTATTAACCTTTGAAGATCATCAAATTTCCTTTTTTGACTGAGATGTCATCTGCAAAGTGGATCATGTTTATTTCTTCTCTATTTATCTTAATTCTGTTCAGTCCTATTTCTTTTTAGTCTCAAATAGCCTCCTCCAAACATATGTTGAACTTTGGTGGTCTGAGGTTGTATCATTGTCTTGCTTCTTTGTTAATTTTAGCTTCTATTCATCTTCCATCTCTTGATTGTATTGTGGAAACTTGCTTCTGTTGCTGTAATCCATTTCAAGTTAACCATAGGCTGGAACATTTCGTTCCACTCAACAATGTTGAAGGCTTTCTCCAGGTCTGTGAATGCCACCTACAGTGGCTAATTCACTTGCGTTGTTTTCTCTGCCATTACCCTCAGGCAGAGTATGGCTTCTCTGGTACCTCTGTTCTTCCTAAATCCAAATTGGTTTTCCAAGAGTTTGTATTTAATTTTCCTTTCCATCCTTTGACCTATTTATTATATGCGTTAGCATTTTGGATGCATGTTACACTAGACTCTAGGTTCAGTGCTTCTCACATTTCACAGTTCTTATTTTCTTTGGTATTCGAGAAAATTAATTTTTTAAATATCAATACACATCTCAAGATTGCGCATAGATCCTGAAATTAAAAAAAAACACAAAAAAATTTAAAATGTTATAAAAATATTGAGTATAAAAATTTGGTGGTGTATTTGTATGCAAACACTTCTTTTTTTATGCCAACACAAACACTTTGTAAGTTTTCCGTAGAATTTCTGTAAGAATTCCGTAGAAGAATTCTGTAGAAGTAGAAAAAGAAATGGACAGCCCAATAAATATTCTACGTAAAATTTACAAAGTTTTTGTCAATTCCTGAACATTATGGAAAAGTTTTACGAGGTTAATGCTGAAACTATTAAACTTATTTTAGTTCCCAAAACTAAAGAAAACTAGTCAATATTTCATATCAGTATTATTTTGTACACACAAAGGGCCTAAAGTTCTCCAGAAATCCTTTTATTCAATCTTTTTTACTTTTGAAAGAAATGTCATTATTTTGATATATAGTGATACTCTGGTGATTGCATTACAACTACTGGTGAATGACAATTGAACAACTAGTTTACTTAGTGTCATTCTCTTTGTTGACTTTTGTATATCGATGAGATATCATGCCATTATGTCATGACTTTAGGATTTTGCTGCCCCGCCAACTGGTCCTTTCAGCCGATCAGGGTACTTGAATGGGCTCTTTGTGTCTGCCCGTTTTGGCCACGCATAGCATGCTCTGTTGCTCAAATGGTGCAGAATATTTTTTGTTATACGTAGGGAATATAATTTATTTTCCTTCCTAAACTTCTAGGGTCTTTGTTCCTCCCTAGAAGATTGTGTGTGAGGTTAGCGTCAGCTTAGACATGTCATTACAAATGTGCCATGAGAGAGTTTATCTCTTGCATTATATGTGGCAATTATTTTCCTGGCATGTCAATGTCCAGATGAATCAAATGCACTTTTGCCTGTTGGAGATAATGGAGGTCCACTTTTTTTCTGTTCTCTGTAATTTTTTTATACCAGGGCCTTCATTACCATGGATGCAAGGATGGGAGAAGGAAAGTGTGTACTTTGAATTGCAGTTCAACATTAATACTACACTTCTCATTGACTGTTCCTTCCTCTGACTCACTGACTCTTCCTTGTGTAAGTATATGCAGTTTGTTGGCAATTTTTTTACCGCCCTGAGTATGTGTTGTTTTTGTTCCCGCCTTTTTGTCATTGTTCCACCTCAGTCTGGTTTTTATGTAAGACATCTAAGACGTAAGATGGCATAAGTTACCAACATATACCGCTTTACCGCCGTCATCAGACTTTTATTTACATAAGTCTGCGTGACCAAAACTAATACCTTGTTCATCATCCAACCTTCCCCAATCTTCATATTGTGACCCACCCGCAAGCTGCCCTTAGGCCTTCCACTGATGACGTGCACTCTTGGCCGACTTGAAGGTATATTTCCACATCACTGCTCTCATTGGCATGGCTTCTCACTCCCCATACACCTCTGTCTCCTTTGCAAGTAAATTCATATTAGCCTTTTTCTTCCAATACACTCTTACAATTATCACGGTGGTGGGTGGGTGACCAGAGGGTATCCAATAGAAGCAGAAAAGTGTGTCCAATTCCTGTGATCTCCATACCTAAGGTTCCCTCTGCAACACAGGAGCCCATGTGCTCCCATTTCAGTTCTCTCCAGTGCACAGCACAAGGGACTACAGTTCACTTACTGGGAGGTTTATCTAGCTCCTTCAAATTTACTTGAGCTTCAAATGTTGCCAAGATTTCATACACAGTATGCACCTCTTACTTTCCCAGATTGGTTGCTTAATGATTTTGTGTCTTTTGAAACAGGATAATGTTCATGTTCTTTTGTGAGTGATCACTACAAACCATTTCATATTCATGGCTTTCTGTGAATTAGCTCTAAAATGGTAAAATATTGGATATTTCCATTCAGGATCGCATCCCTGATTGAAATTGATCAGGTAGGGTTGGTAATCCTAGTGCACAAGAGTTTAATCAATTGTCTTATTCCATTCCATTATTCAATATCAAGTTTGTCGATTGAAATGTTGATGGAAATTTAGCATGAAAACTGCCTTCAAGACCGTTTTTGCTCCTATTGAAAGAGAAAATGGAAATGTGCCATCCCTATGACAAATTTTGGCCACCAATTAAAATTACTGTTTGTGAAGAACCTTGTGATTATGAACTGGAGAAGCTTATAGCTCCTGTATAAAATTAGGCATTCAGTTCTCATACTTTGGACAGAGATCCAGGAATTCAATTAGGTGCTGCATGTGCTCAATGTGCTGGTTAATGCTGGTTCCACTTGACTTAGAAGCTACTTGATACTCATTTGATTATTCAAACTACTTTTTTATTATTAATTCTGAAGTCAGATGTTGAATACTGATTCTTGTCATGAAATGTTGTGGAAGTTTGCAATTCTATTACTTAAGAACAGTGGCCATTAAAGTTTATTTTTACAGCCTCGGTAAATATCCATTTATTTCAACACATCCCAGTAATTAGCTTTATCATCGTTCAATTTATTTTCCTTGACAGTTGAATGCTTGTGTACCAGATGGTTGTGATGTTCGAGTATTTTTACTTATAGTACTGGTACCTCCATCAATACAGATTTCTTATAGTACCCTGTATGTATAAGCAAAATAGAAAAAATGGTTATCTCTTTGCACCAAATATCTGTAGGTTTGCCCATCCCTATTCTCTACCATTACACTCAGGCAGCATGTGGCTTCCTGGTGCCTCTGTTCCTCTTAAGTCTGAATTTGTTTACTGAGAAATTGTCTTCAGTTTTCTTTTCCATCCTTTGGCTTACAATTCGCAGGACTATTTTTTAATGCAAGTGGTATCAGACTTAAGGTGCTCCTCGCATTACCCCGTTATATCTTCTTTGATATCAAAATCACTACAATCCACTGAAAGTTCTCTGGTAGTCTGTCTGGTCTTCTTCAGAAGAAGGACGTTGTCTACCTGCCAAGGAATGGGTAACTGGCAAGAAGGAGAAGAGTTAGGAGAAGAGTAACCCTGGGAATATACTCAAGATATCCTCTGAGCAATATAATGTAACATCCTCCAAAATTTTGAGGGACTGTTTCCTTATTTTAACAGAGTAGTTGCTTTTTCAACCTGAATGCCCTGATTACCTGAGCTAATCTTTGCTTGATGTCTGTCATACTTTTTCCATTCATTTTATTCAGCTTAAAAGGTGGGCGAAGGATTCCATCTCTTCAAACACTTCTCCTAGTTGTGGAAAAGCTGTCATCAGCTTCTCTCTTCCACATATGTACAGGCCTTTACTTTTTCTTCCTGCTTCATGGTGGGTCCTTCTTGTACTTAATCTTCTGTGTTCAAGGATGCTTGCTGGTTTGCTAGCTGTTACACCACAACTGCGATGTCCTCAGACAGCCTAAGCTCTTTGTTTTCATCTCCATCCACCTTCAATCATTTTATTCCCATTTCTTGAGCTTAGAGGACCCATAGAGTTGGACTTGCAATTTATAGCCTCTTCGAATGTCTTAATCTCACAGGTTTTTTTTGCAAATAATCAGCTAATTCTGTGGCAAGGTTTGTTAAATTTTGCAGGCTTTGGTACCCCTGCTGACTCATGTGTTCCTTTTATTCCTTATGATTATTCTTGTATCTCTGTCTGATTTTCTTGTTATCTGCTATTCTCCATCCTGAATGTGATGTTCTTATCATGCCCCTGAATGAAAAATCTCTTCCTCTATTTCATTAACAATCTTAAACTTGATGTGATTTTCTTCTACTGATGGAGAGCATCAATATTTTTCCTCAACAAGTGAACTGACTAATTTCTTTAGAAACCAGTGACTTTAGGCAGCAAAACATTAATTTTCACCCAACAATTTTGACTTAACTCTGCCAACTACATCTAATTAACCGACGCTGTTGCTTTTATTGTTCTTTTCTCATCACGTCTCTCTGGAAATTTGTTATTTTTCAACTTTCCCAAAATTCAGCTGCCATTCTCCTATGTAAATCCTTAGAAATTACAGAGGTTTATAAAAATGCCATACAATGTGCTATTCCGCACTTACCTCTTAATGTATTTCCAACATCTGGTTTCCTTGAAAAATGTGCATCTCAAGTCTGTACATACTGTGAACCTTAAAGCCTCCTCTCTGTGCCTATCCTTTGTCATTTAATATGGTGACCTGATTACTGTTAAAGCTGACATGAGACGTCTGATGCATTTAGAACATCAGTCACTATTACAGTAGTACCTCTAAATCATCCCTTAGTTGCATCTTGAGTGTTCCGGATCCATTGACTTTTTCTGGTACTCCATTTGACTCTTCAGCCTCATCTATGGGCTCAATAAAATTGCCAAATAATTTTACACTGGGATACTCATGATTGGTGGAACCTGAATGAAGACATCATCACTTTCCTTTAACCTCCACTTATCACACGTGGCATTATATAATTATTTAATAGCACCATATTTATTTATTTACTTATTTATTTATTTACTTTCCTTTTCTCTTCTGCTTTTGGACATCTCTTATCTTTACACACATTTCTACGCAAATTGTCACTTCTTGGTTTACAGCTATTTTTAGCTATGCAGCAGCATCCTTGACAGCTGTTTTAAGTATTGTCACTTCCTCGTTACTTCCAAGATTATTTATCCTATTCTGATCATGTTTTAATATATCCCTAAAGTGCTGTTGCCTCAAATACATGCTAAGATAATGATTTTCGGTCTCTGCCAACTGCTATAACTTCAATTGAACTTACTATCACAGCAAATTGTTCAATATTTCACACTCCATATTCAGAAAGGTCTGCTCTGTCTAATGAGATTAGCCATGGCTGAATTTAACATGCCAATTCTTCTTCTCCTTGGAGAAGAAAAAGCACACCAAGGGTGTGTCTGGCCAGGGAAGAGAAACATTGGCATTGCATAATCCAGAAATGGGTAATACCGAAGGACAGAACAGTCTGTTACTCTATCCAATCCTCTTATTCAGTTTTTCTTTTTCTCTTGAAGATCAAATCATTACTGCTTTTACACTGAAATTCTCTTATTTCTTCCCAAAGCTTCTGACAAAGCCCTCACTGTCATCCTGAAGCAAGATTCATAAATTGCAAAAGGAAAAAGGATTAACATTGCAAATCTTTTATTAATGTTGCTCACTCCCCCATGGATGACCTCCCAGGAAATTTTTTGAATCATACCTAGTTAACTCTCTCATGGTTAAAGAAAAATTTGGCCAAAATGGAGACATCTATGAGAATTAGCTTGTTATGTAGGATTTCTTACCTGGTGTGCAAGGTCAACTATTCCCTCTAATCTTTTGCAGTCACAGTATTTTGGATATCATCTAAATTAACTTCTCACACGATGAAGGATAGAGCCTTCTAAACTACCTACCGTTAAACTGTTGTTTGGTTCCTTGTCCTTGCTACTTGGATCTATTACTTCCCAGCATTGGTTTTATATTGGAGATTCCTTGGCTGTAACTGAATGGCAAAGGTAGCCATCTTCTGCTAAGTTTAGACTGAAGTTTGCACATCCAAATACAGCCATTTCCTCTTGAATAACACTGTTTTAGTAGCATGTTAAATTCCAACATAGGGCCTCTGATCAATCTCTCATTTTTATAGTTAGCTTACCTTGCTCTTGCATCCAAATGACAAGAGTGTCTTATTAATTAACATTGACTTTGTTATACTATTTATTTCCTTTTTTCTCACTTTTCCATTTTAATTGTCATTTAAGGTTGGGATGACTTCTGTTTTTCCAATGATCTAGCCAGTGGTGTAGCTACAGTTTGAGCCCCTTGTGGCAGTCCTAGATCACTTTACCAAAATTTCTGAACATGTTAACTCATTTCAATATAAAATTTAAATGACATGTAGTGAAAAATTGTCAACATTGGTCAGCCATGGAGAGATTACATAGATAGTCAACATTGTATTTCCTTTGCTGACCTCGGTTAACTGCTCTGATTATTTATGATGGTTCTTGGTAAATTGTTATAATAGATAAATGATGTGGATAAGCCTTATGTTTAATAATCAATTCAATACCAATTTTTGAATAGAACTTTTAAAAATGATGCCAATTTCACAAGGGTCTTCATTTTAAAATGGAATATTTTTTCAGAGGGGAATAAATATGTGAAATTTTTATTTCGATGCACAAGAATCATCATTCTGTTAAATTAATCAATTTAAGTTATATTTTTGATCACTAACAAAAGCCAAAAATTGTACCACCCAGGCCAGACTTGTTTATATTAGACACGCCTCTGGGGAAAACTTCCTTCACTCACTTATTTTTATATTGATTTATTTTCAGATTCTCAATACTGGAGAAGAAATCCTGTCAGGGTCATTTCTGGGATGAGTGCCTAGATACCTACCACATCACTCCTGCCAGACGCCTCTTCTCCATGCTGTCATAAGGTGGCGGGATTCAAGCAATCTGTAGATGCACAGACCAGAAATCAAGTTGTGGACCATCCGGGATGACTCTTCTGAAATTTCTCCTACTCCACTCCATCATGTATGGCAGCTACTGGGTGTTCAGTGTGATGTGGAGTATAAGTCTCTCATAGCAGTGAGAATAGGGAAAGCCCTATTCTCTTATCTAGGAGGGACTTGTACTCCATACCACTCTGTGTACCCAGTAGCTACCATACATGATGGAGTGTAATTTTTAAAAGACATGTATTAATTTATTACGAAAAATAAAATTTTACTAAGAACCTACCCAAATTTTAATTACCAAAGTTTCGACGTTGAACAGAAAACCCTAAATTTTGAGTTGGACTTATAATAGTATTTACCGCAAATTTTCGTCCAAATTTTGAAAATTTTAGCCAAACTTGGCCCAAAAATGCTAGTTTTTCTGAAATTTTACTGAATTTTTTTTTATTTCTCTGAAATCGTTTTGTATTGAATTACTGGACTGAGCAAGTTGAAAAATTATTCTGAGCAAGTTGAAAAATTATTCTAAGTCCAAAACGTAAACATCAAAATCATTCTAAGTCCAGAATGTAAACAGTAACTAGATGTAAAGTAAGCAGTTAATGGATAAGACTTGAACACAGTAAATGCAACTATTTGAGATCAACAAGTTTATTTGTAGAAAATGTCAGGTTACAATGATTACAGTAACAAAATATATTCCCCAAGTATTGACAAAAATCTATTTGTACAAATTTTACAATATCAAACTACAAATTGGTGACTGCATACAGAACATGAAAATTGAGACAAACATTTTTTTTCTGGAAGACAAAATTTCACTATCTTGAACATTTTTCGACAAATAATTTCAAAGTTTGCAGTCCACGTTGAGCTTTGATGGCAGAGCTTGAGCCAGCAGCATAGATGGAGATTATGGCTTTGTTTGCAATGCATTTACACATTGTAAGCTGATTCTGCACCTGAAAAATAGAAAATTATAATTAGGGCAAGATACAATTGTAATCTAGGTATTCATGGTTTGAATTTTAGACTATTTTCATTAATGGTATCTTGATAACGTAATATACTTCTGGACAAATTCATGGAAAGATAGTTTTAGTGACAAATATTCCATGGGCAACAGTTTGAAACATTAACATAACATATACACTCCTTGTAATGGCTCAAATATTGTATTTGTTAAATATAATATTTGAGTCATATACTGGACATATATAATTTAAAATATTTAAAAAATATTGTATTTAACAAATGAGAATTTAAAGTCTTTCTGGCCTCCATTTGATTCCCAGTAAGTATTGGCTGGGGGTAGAAATCAGGTAAGCAAAGCAAAAAAAAAGGTCAAAGTCAATGACATTAGTAATCAACTCAAAAAATGGAATCAAAATATAATTAATCTGAAAAATATTGGTAACATCCGATTAAAATCCTAGCATTTAATTTATTATGGTTTGATAAAAAAATTATATGGGTATTTAAGAGCTAAGTTGGACTGACAAGACATTTCTGGTTATCCATGGGAGCCTACTCAAAAGATGTGGAATCAAAATTTAATTAACCTTGAAAAATATTGGTAACATCCAATTAAAATCCTAACATTTACATTTATTAATTGTGGTATCACAAAAATGCTATGGGTATTTAAGTTCTAATTTGGACTGACAAGACATTTCTGGTTACCCATGGGAGCCGCCTCAAAAAATGTGGAATAAAAATTTAATTAATCTTGAAAAATATTGGTAACAATCGATTAAAATCCTAACATTTACATTTATTGTGGTTTGACAAAAAAATGCTATGGGTATTTAAGAGCTAATTTGGACTGACAAAACATTTCTGGTTACCCATAGGAGCCTCCTCAAAAAAATGTGGAATCAAACTTTAATCTTGAAAAATATTGGTAACATTCGATTAAAATCCTAACATTTACATTAATTAATTGTGGTTTGAAAAAAATGCTATGGGTATTTAAGTTCTAATTTGGACTGACAAGACATTTCTGGTTACCCATGGGAGCCTCATCAAAAAATGTGGAATCAAAATTTAATTAATCTTGAAAAATATTGGTAACATTCGATTAAAATCCTAACATTTACATTTATTAATTGTGGTTTGACAAAAAAATACTATGGGTATTTAAGAGCTAATTTGGACTGACAAAACATTTCTGATTATTCATGGGAGCCTACTCAAAAAATGTGGAATCAAAATTTAATTTATCTTGAAAAATATTAGTAACATTTGATTAAAATCCTGACATTTCTGATTATCCATGGGAGCCTACTCAAAAGATGTGGAATCAAAATTTAATTAACCTTGAAAAATATTGGTAACATCCAATTAAAATCCTAACATTTACATTTATTAATTGTGGTATCACAAAAATGCTATGGGTATTTAAGTTCTAATTTGGACTGACAAGACATTTCTGGTTACCCATGGGAGCCGCCTCAAAAAATGTGGAATCAAAATTTAATTAATCTTGAAAAATATTGGTAACAATCGATTAAAATCCTAACATTTACATTAATTAATTGTGGTTTTACAAAAAAATGCTATGGGTATTTAAGAGCTAATTTGGACTGACAAGACATTTCTGGTTACCCATGAGATCCTCTTCAAAAAATGTGGAATCAAAATTTAATTAATCTTGAAAAATATTGGTAACATTCGATTAAAATCCTAACATTTACATTTATTAATTGTGGTTTGACAAAAAAATACTATGGGTATTTAAGTTCTAATTTGGACTGACAAGACATTTCTGGTTAC
Organism: Ceriagrion tenellum; assembly: GCA_963169105.1. NCBI lineage: Eukaryota > Metazoa > Arthropoda > Insecta > Odonata > Coenagrionidae > Ceriagrion > Ceriagrion tenellum. Next base: position 121,624,768 of record OY720641.1, on the reverse strand, counting down.
CCATGGGAGCCGCCTCAAAAAATGTGGAATCAAAATTTAATCAATCTTGAAAAATATTGGTAACAATCGATTAAAATCCTAACATTTACATTTATTGTGGTTTGACAAAAAAATGCTACGGGTATTTAAGAGCTAATTTGGACTGAAAAAATATTTCTGGTTACCCATAGGAGCCTCCTCAAAAAAATGTGGAATCAAACTTTAATCTTGAAAAATATTGGTAACATTCGATTAAAATCCTAACATTTACATTAATTAATTGTGGTTTGAAAAAAATGCTATGGGTATTTTAGTTCTAATTTGGACTGACAAGACATTTCTGGTTACCCATGGGAGCCGCCTCAAAAAATGAGGAATCAAAATTTAATTAATCTTGAAAAATATTGGTAACAATCGATTAAAATCCTAACATTTACATTAATTAATTGTGGTTTTACAAAAAAATGCTATGGGTATTTAAGAGCTAATTTGGACTGACAAGACATTTCTGGTTACCCATGAGATCCTCTTCAAAAAATGTGGAATCAAAATTTAATTAATCTTGAAAAATATTGGTAACATTCGATTAAAATCCTAACATTTACATTTATTAATTGTGGTTTGACAAAAAAATACTATGGGTATTTAAGAGCTAATTTGGACTGACAAAACATTTCTGATTATTCATGGGAGCCTACTCAAAAAATGTGGAATCAAAATTTAATTAATCTTGAAAAATATTGGTAACATTCGATTAAAATCCTAACATTTACATTTATTAATTGTGGTTTGACAAAAAAATACTATGGGTATTTAAGAGCTAATTTGGACTGACAAGACATTTCTGGTTACCCATGAGATCCTCTTCAAAAAATGTGGAATCAAAATTTAATTAATCTTGAAAAATATTGGTAACATTCGATTAAAATCCTAACATTTACATTTATTAATTGTGGTTTGACAAAAAAATACTATGGGTATTTAAGAGCTAATTTGGACTGACAAAACATTTCTGATTATTCATGGGAGCCTACTCAAAAAATGTGGAATCAAAATTTAATTAATCTTGAAAAATATTGGTAACATTCGATTAAAATCCTAACATTTACATTAATTAATTGTGGTTTTACAAAAAAATGCTATGGGTATTTAAGAGCTAATTTGGACTGACAAGACATTTCTGGTTACCCATGAGATCCTCTTCAAAAAATGTGGAATCAAAATTTAATTAATCTTGAAAAATATTGGTAACATTCGATTAAAATCCTAACATTTACATTTATTAATTGTGGTTTGACAAAAAAATACTATGGGTATTTAAGAGCTAATTTGGACTGACAAAACATTTCTGATTATTCATGGGAGCCTACTCAAAAAATGTGGAATCAAAATTTAATTAATCTTGAAAAATATTGGTAACATTCGATTAAAATCCTAACATTTACATTTATTAATTGTGGTTTGACAAAAAAATACTATGGGTATTTAAGTTCTAATTTGGACTGACAAGACATTTCTGGTTACCCATGGGAGCCGCCTCAAAAAATGTGGAATCAAAATTTAATCAATCTTGAAAAATATTGGTAACATTCGATTAAAATCCTAACATTTGCATTTATTAATTGTGGTTTGACAAAAAAATACTATGGGTATTTAAGAGCTAATTTGGACTGACAAAACATTTCTGATTATTCATGGGAGCCTACTCAAAAAAATGTGGAATCAAAATTTAATTTATCTTGAAAAATATTAGTAACATTCGATTAAAATCCTAACATTTATTAACTGTGATTTGACAAAAAAATGCCTTGGGTATTTAAGAGCTAATTTGGACTGAAAAGACCTATCTGGTTACCCATGGGAGCCACCTCATAAATGTGGAATCAAAATTTAATTAATCTTGAAAAATATTGGTAACATCCAATTAAAATCCTAATATTTACATTTATTAATTGTTGTTTGACAAAAAAATACTATGGGTATTTAAGAGCTAATTTGGATTGACAAAACATTTCTGATTATCCATGGGAGCCTACTACACCAACTTCAACTGTTATGCGTGTAATTTCCATTTTTTAGCAAGGCTTAGTTAGGAGGCTGAATGTCTCTAGGAAATGATATCAGTATCCAAAGTATGTTGGACCAAGGTTTTAGGTAGCCCAAGAAAGTCAACAAGAACATATCAAATTGATGGAATAAATGTTAACATTTATTTCACTTCAACATCCATAAAATATTTAATGTTCAAAAACATGCCCATGTGCATAGTTGGAACACTGCACTAAATCTCATTGCATAATTGGGAGGATATTCCTTAAATCATAGCAATTTTAATAATATGGTTAATGCATGCCTTTCCCAGCATAATCCATGCAAAAGCAAATCATCAAAATGCCATCAATTCCAGTAACTGAATGAAAGTACTGCACAGTTTCCTTTAAATGCAATGAACATTTGAATAGACTAAATAAAAAATTATTCCTTTAAGTATTGCCATGTGTCACCTTCACTGAAGGAAAAAGCAAGGACTGCCTCATTGGAATAGTGTTGCTGAAAAAAATATGAAAAATTATAATAAATATGCTCACATCCTATTAACTTTATTGAATTCTTCAAAATTTACACTGGTAAAGAGAATTTTATTTATTTCACTCAAAAGACAGCATTATTTTGAAGTCTCCCTGAAAAAGAAATACCACCCCTAGAAATTTACATCATAGATCATATTAACAAAATATGAAATTAAATTGTGTTTTTAACCTCTCCATTTATTATTCATTAAGCAATTTTTAACTGTAAAAAAATTTAAGCAGCCAGTTAAACATGTCATTTCAAGTTCAGGGAACTACAAATTTTAAAACCTAATATAAAGGTTATGCATAGATATGGCAAACATTGTGGACCGAGACAATATGTTACACATGGTGAGTTTAGGTTATTCTGGCAAACAATGAAAAATGTGAAGGAAGTGAATCCTAATAATAATTTTACTCTTTTCGAGCAGTTTAAGGAAGTGAAAAATTTGCCTGTATCATGCTTCTTAACACAACAAAGCCCTGGAAATTGCCACCGAACTTAATTGAGGATTTCAAGCCCTCAAACAGGTGGCTCCAAAAATTTAGAGGACAACTGCTGAATTCATTCTGAATCATGCTGAAAGCAGTGGGGGAGTCAGCTGTATCAGTTCAAGATGATGTTACTGCCAGGGCTCAGAGATTTCCTGAACACTGGAAAATTTTACCAAGCCAAACCAAGGATATTAAAGTGCAGATGAATTGGGATTGTTTTAAAGGGCTTTGCATAACATAACTTTGGCCCTAAAATCTGAATATTGCTCAGGTTGGATAGCATTGAAAGAGTGACAGGCACTGCTGTGCTCAAGCAGGACTGGAGCTTCTTCGGCTATTAGCAATTGGAAAAGCAGAAAATCCTCCGTGCTTTAAAGGTTTAAGTAAAGATTATTTGAAAAGGCATTAAGAAAATATCCAAAATCATGTCCGAATGGCTAGTGATGCTAGTTAAAAAAAGAGTAAAAATAAGAAATATTTTACTAAGCATTGACAATGCCCCATGTCACCCTACAATGAAGTAATTAAATGAAACATTTTTCCCATCCAAACTGAACAATTGTCCTGCAACCTTTAGATCAGGGTTGATGAGGAGCTTTAATATTACCTACAGACAGCTCTTTTTATAGCTCAAGGTAGTAAGAATCACTGTACTTTCTCAATAGCTTGAGGAAGTCTAATATTCTAGATTCTTTTGAATTGATCAACTGGTCAAAAACATTAACATATCAACATTAAGTAGTGGCTATATCATATTGAGATTTCCCAGCAACAATAGCGGAGAGAGACAGTGGCCTTTGGGTGTTAGAAAATTTATTGCCAGATCCCACTTAATGCGTTGACTACATCATTGGGCTCAAACTTGATCTCAATGGATAATAAGGCAGACATACCCACAGTCAAGAATATCAGCAATGGAGAAAAGGTAAGTTAGTGACTAATGAAAGTGATCTGATGCCTCAATTGAACAGTGAACAGAATACATATGCTGAAGCGTATGTGTCCAAGCAAACAAGAAGATTATACATTGCAAAAGATAACATTTATTAAGAGCTTACCTTGATTTACAGGTGAAGAGGGGAGATGAGTTTGGGCTAAAGAAATTATCCAACAAAAATGAGACTTAAAACCTGAATAATGCATTAAAATGAGTGATATACCTGATTATTCACTATTTTTTAAAATAAGATTTTACTCATTATCACATTTTTATTACATAAACACTATTGTCTGTCATTGTCGGTTCATAACAAATTTTGCAATCGATTTTAGCCTAACTTCCTGATGAGCTCAAGACTCAAATTTAAGCTTAGCTCATAACTGGATGGCAATGCAATAACATGCAATAATAATATTAATATAAATACAGTAGATTCCATTTAATTGGGCCACCGGTTATTTGGGGCAGCTGTTTAATTAGGGCAAGTCCTGAAGAACAGAAACCAAATAAAGAATTACCCTGTAAACGATGGTTTCAGACCTCACTTGGTGGAATTACCCTGGGTTTTCTCCACTTAATTGGGACAGCATACCACTTAATTGGGCCATACATTGGCGACATCTACTACCCTCGCAAGGAATTGTGATTTTTTTTTCATACCAGGAAACTTTTTAATTCTACTTCTTTCATTTAATTTTATTTTCCATTCCTACCTTTAAAGCTCTTAGAGCAGCCTGTAGGGAATCTGGATTCCATTACCAGGGTGCTAAAATCGACGCTAGCTCAGTTAATGCAGCATCAGGATAAACAGAAGAATGGAGTCTCAATGAAAAGCAAGATCCTCCCCTGAAATGCAAATGTCAAGGTAACGATCCAGATGTCAAGGACGCTTGAAATCCGTGGTTTTCCATTGTGAGTAAATGAGGGGTTTGCATCAGTGGTCCTAATTTAAAAAAGACTGAGGAACTAGCTTTGAAACTTTGTTGAGATGATTTTAAGCCAACAGATGGCTGTCTCGATGGAAGACCAGAAACAAAATAAAATTCAAGAGAGCTCATAAAAAAATAGTGCTGATGTTGTGAATGCAGAGGAGTGGAAATCAAATCGACTGCCCACGTAACTCCAGAATTTTGGTGCATTTTCATTCCTACGTTTTTTAATGCATATTTAACAGGATACTTTGCTTAATCAGGCCAGTTGCTTAGTTGGGGCAAAGTGCACCAGTCCCGATGTGTCCCAATTAACCGGAATCTAATGTATAATACGAAACAATAACGTCAAAAATATAACTATAATGTATCCTTAGAGTTTCCTACCCCTACATCCATGCGTGTATTGCCATGAAGTCTGCATTTAGTTTGGGGTCACTGGGGGTCTTATGAGAGGATTCAAAAATATTTTCCAAAGAGAAGCAGAAATGAACAATGACCATCTTGCTTAACCCTCTTAGTGCTGACCCCTGCCAGCGGTTCTAGTGAGAAATGCAGAGGGTAACTACGAGCTATGTGTGTTTTCCATTAGATAGGGTCAGTTCTGCTCATGATTTTATAAGATGCGATGAGTCTTGTTAAGACATGGATTTAATGTTGCATTCGGAAGAAAATTGTAGCTCACATGAGTTGCTCGTAGAATGAAATGTATCACTCTAGGAAAATAAATATTATTGAGTTATTGTTTAAAATATCCATACGCAGTTTTTCTTATTGCGTATGCATTGAATTAGGTTTTTATAAAAAACCGCTTATACTTCACACAAAAAAATAATTTTAATTATATTTGTGTGCAAAAGTTAAACAATATTTTGCCTATGAGCCGGCCCTCCACGCTTTTCGCCTGAGATGCCAAAGCCGATATATCGGCCCGCTGCACTAAAAGGGTTAATTCTCTACCCCACTACCATGGATCACTTCTATTTAAAAAACATGATTGATAAAACAATTTCTTTTCCTGTGTCTTCTACATTATTAAGTTTACTTCAACAAAACATTTTTTTGGATTACAAAAAACTAGTATTAAGTGGACTAATAATTAGCACTATTACAACTAAATGTGATGTGGGAGATAAAAAACCAGACCTAGTCTTGGAAGCAAAAGCCTTAAAAAAATTGCTCTTTCACATACCTAAGCGTGGCACTTTCTCAAGATGCAAAATATGAAAACAATACTCCTTAAAAGACAAGGAAATAGGATAATTTTCTTGATGCGGTATGGTCGCTTGGAATGTTGGAGTGCAAATCCTTTGTAACACTTCTAAAAAGGGTTAGTGCAACAAATCTACAATAAACTAGAAAAAAGGAAGTCAAGGAAGCCATGGAAGTATTACAGTTGCATCAAAGCGACTGAAAATAATTATTGAAATTAAAAAAAAATGTTATACCACATTTTTAAAACCTCCTACAAATTATAGCAAACTGGACTAAAACAATATTTCTCCTAGCCCCATACAGATTTCTTACCCCATACAGATCGCCCCAAAAATTTGATATGGTGGATTTTAATAGCTATGAAAAGACTTGTAAGATTTAAAACAAAGAACTTGTGGCACATGCAATCGATAATTGATGCATGAATCGTTAACCTAAGTCACTAACAATATTAATGTACTGAAAGTGATATTAACTGTTGTGCAAGTTCTCTATAACAGCTAATCCCTACACTCCTTACTATCATCTATTGAACAATTCACACCAATTAGTCTTTCATAGGGCAGTGGCAAGGAAAGTGAAAATACTCATCCCTCATAACGAGACATTCAGAACTTCAATTCTTAAATAGAATGCTGCTAATGTTTAGACTATAAAGAAAAGAATAGTTTATTCTAAACAAGAACTGGAAAAATGCCATGACAAGGCCCTGAAAAAATGGCTTGCTTGTTAAGGACGAGAGAAATTTAAAATCAATACTGCCCCACACCTGTCTTTCCTTCAAAAGGCTCACAGAATAACCACAAAATAATATCAAATGCATGTAATTCAGAAGCCATCACTGATAGATCCAAACGTAACATGTTGATTGGATTAAAAGATTGATTTGCTGTACCTTTAATATTAGTAATATTCACTGATATTAACTTGACAAGTTTGCTACTTAAATATTGCTAGGTTGATGCTGTTGATGGCATGTGAGCTACAATTTCGTTCCGAATGCAACAATAAATCCATGTCTTAACGAGAAGACTCATCGCATCTTCTAAAATCATGAGCACAACTGACCCCATCTGATGGAAAACACACACGAAACCACACTATTTGAGGGTTCACTGTTATCCTGTTTTCAACAAAAATAAATGCTTGACTTTCTCTGAGTATTTGTTCTTACATTGAGGTTCATTAAAAGTAAATTTTTAGTCCAACCAATGGCTATTTTCTGAGTATGAAGTAATAATAATAATAAATTTATTCATCCAAAAAATAAACTGTACAAACAACTATAAGGCAAAAAAGATAAATTATGGATCCCTTTAGGCTTTGCCTGTATTTGGGATACCTAAAAAAAAAAAACAATTTATCTGTAAGAATGAACTCAAAATGACAATATGCTGTGACAAAATATGTAACATAGGTGTACAATGAAATGATAACAATTTTTAAATCTCAACCTGCCGTGCAAACATATTATACGGATTGTTAACAGTTACTGACAAAAAACATCAGGATTTTCTCTATCGAATAGCCATCTTTTAACCCTATAAAGAATGACTATAAACTAATTGTATCCCTTACATCATCCGACAATATATGAAATAATTTGGGCCCTATATCGATAAATGATCGCTGGAATAACATCAAATTAGGCTTTTCAAACTTTCATTAGGCTTACAAAGTCATTGAAAACCTTATGGAGTTTTTGAAAAAATGTATCTAGTGTTTATCTAACTAGATAATTGATTGTAGTTGATAACACAAATGATTTTATAAAGAACCAAGGGTGAAAATCCATAAAATTTAAAACCAGCCTATGAATGCACCACTCCCAACAAGTTGCATCAAGGGAACACAAAGGGGTGAATACTCGCTAAAATGTACTTCAGCACAGCATTTGAATAAATTTAAGAGCTAAATGAAGGAGAACTACAATTTAGCCAATTTCCAAGTTAATCTACTGTTTGCAAAAAGGCATGTTAAAGTCCAGCCTGCATTCGCAATATCCTAATTAGGGCCTTACCTCCCTATGCACGCCGGTAAACATTTTATGAAATTCCCTTAATGAATACATAACAGGAATATTTAGCCATTTAGTACCTAAAAGAGAATTGTAAAATTTAAGCCTCAAGTTACATAACTATGACCTAACTTATTTTTTGAGTCGGCCTCTTGTCTACAAAAGTAATTAGAAATTAAAGAGATGCCGACTTACTTCCTATATAATGTAAACTTAAGAAAAATGGCAAGTCACAGTGCAAAGTTGCTTTATCAGCTCATTGTCTCATTGAAGATTTTTGACTGGTCGATAGTTTACTGACCAGCTTTCCTATTGTTCCTAGAGTGCTGCTGATCGTCGCTCTCGCTCACTCAACATAGCTAACCATAACTAACTGGATCATATATGCTCTAAAACAATCACTTTTAAGGTTTAACTTTTCATTATGAGATCGCTTTATGGGACTACAACAGAACCACAAAAAGATCCATACAAACTACTTACACACGAATAAAAAATAACTCTTAATATTTTTAAGCATTTATAGAATCCTCCAGCCACACTCCTTTCATGACGATTGCGAAATACAGAAAAGATTTTAAGTAAAATTAATACAGACAAGAAAATTCATGGTCTTAAATGGTGCAGAAAACTAAAATATATCAAGGTCCAAGGTACAATAGTTTGATATAATATTAGCGAGTGAAAAATTGTTGTGTGTTCATATTGTGCATAAAAATGCTGTGGCGAAAGAAGAAGTACAAGACATCCAATAGAGCTACTAGTGCTAAGTATATAACATGATGTGTGATGGCCAAATAAAAATGATCAAGATCCCATTGAAATGGCTAAATTTTCGACAGAAATGAAACTGGCATTGCCGAGCTGAATAAATCACTTCACATACCCTAAAAACAACATCGCATATTACACAAAGCAAAATAGCCAGATGACATCAAATTAGCAACGATATAAATTAACGTATGTACATTATTTAAGACATTTGTTTAGTCCATTGCGCTGACTCAAGATCGTCAATTTCTTGTGGCATCTCCGAATGGATAGAATACTAGAGATGTAAATAATAGTGATAATTAATTTTACAAGATATTGAGCAACGTACATTTGAAATAGTCTTCACTAACTAATTAGACTAAAAAACTTCCGTAGTTATAAAACATTATTTCAACAACTGCGATACAATCAAAATTTGAAAAAAAAGTACTTCTAGAAATTTTTACTGCAATGTACTGAATAAATCTTACGTTTAACATGTCCAACTTAACTATTCGTAGAAATTGAGTATGTTTGAGCGTCAGCCATGCAAACCTTTTAACTATCCGAAATTTTCGAAATTTTAACGCATCCAGTTACTCGCAATGGCTCTGGGAGGGTAAAAATTAGTCGACAAAAAGACGGCCTAGTTTAATAGACCGACTAATATAATTACTCCCATTGGAATCTCCATTAGGGCGTAGGGATGGGGTAAATGCAGACGAGCGATGACAAAAATATCTCCACCTCGTTTTCATAATAATAGGTAAATAACTCACTTTGGCTGCTGGTCACATCTCTATGGCGAAGATTCCGAGTGATGTTTCCTTCTCCGCCAGCTCCGAAGAGGAAGTCTCCATGCATTGCAGTCGACCTGGGGCACAGCCAGGCAGAGCTGTCGCTGAAACGGAAATATGGGTAAAGTATGAATCGGCAAGCAATCAATCACAGTTGTAGTTTTGAAAAGAACTTTTAGCCAGGATAGGAACTAAAATAAACAGAAAAAGCGCTAATTTTCAATAAGCTCTAAAGACACCCGATTTTGATTATTCTGGAAGGAGACTGGCAACAGCTCATTTAAGCCATGAAGGATAGGAGGGTGAGATGATTTAAGATCCGACTATTTAGGGCAAGAACTCCGTACAATCCGTGATTTAGGGAATGGAGGGGGAGTAGATATATACCCTTCATTTGCCTAATCCTCAGGAGACGCCAAGGTGCTCAAAGCTCAACGTCCCATTAGATAGTAGAATTGTGGTAGCGAACTGCGGCAGTAGCCTGCGCGGTACGCGATTTTGATAAAGGAGAGGGTCGTGTGGAGGGGGTTAGTTAAACAGAGGAGACGACTGCACATGTAAGGAAACTCAACATGACTACATCTCTTTGAAGGGAGTCAACATTTCGCGATAATTCTCTTTTTGTTCATCGTCAACCAAAAAATCTGGATCAATACGCTGACAATGTTAGTATCTCATTGGAAAAGCCAATCTGAACAATTGGATTGAGGGTCAACGAGCTAAAAAGTTCATGCGAATACCGGATTAAGCATTTTGAATTAAGCAACTAAGGTCTGCTCCCTTGAGATCCTTTTAGTAAAATGTAAAGATCCGTGCAGAGTCAATTCTTGGAGAAATAATTCCCCAGAAATTTTACAGGGCACTTTCCACCCTGTTTCGCTACCACTGAACTACACTAGAACACCACACCGCCCATGGAGGAATCGATATTTCACAAAAAATCCACTGACAGGGATGTAACTCGGGCATTGTGAAGGAAGCTGGTACTTAAGCCTCCGTAAGATCCTAATTTACCCATGAAACATAATCAAATAACAATTTAACTTCTAGAAATTAATTTGCTCAGAACGCACAATTTGCTACTTACAAAATTTGACGGTCTAAAAATCTGCGAAGACATCTCTGCAATTCACGATGACTCACATCGCATGCGCTGATCACCCCGACTAAATCATGAATTCATCCCTCACCGCAGCGCCGATCGTCTTGAAGTTTCTTCAAGGAGTTGAGTGCGACGCTCGTACGAAGGCTTACGCGGTGCAGGAGATGAAAATGCTCCATGACTTCAGACTTCCAACGTGCCCGTTGCTATCCGTTGAAAGTAGTATCACCAGCAGTTAGTAGTTTTCCCACTTCAGTGCAGCCTTCTTTAACGTTGTAGATGATTACATTTACGCTGAGCATCTGTGATCCTTAGCTGGTTAGGATTTCACTAGCTGCCTGCAGAACACTGAAAACAAAAATCCAGAAAAAACTAAAAGAGTCGGATAATTCAAAATTTTATTTGTAAGACATTAATGCGCGATGATTAAAACCAAACTATTCCACACAATTTTAAGAATTGTAGGATTTATATAAGATTCAGAATATTCATTCCTTCTCGCAAAATGTAGTTTTAATAAATCAATTCAATAAATTTAGGTATGAATAAAATAACCCCACGAAATGGCAAGAAATTTCGCGATTGTATCTTAACGAGATTGAAAAACAGTAACAAGTTACAGAAATGCTCTTTCTCTGCGGGTTCGTCCCTAGAGCCTAAACACGGCGAGAGACTGCCACCACAATCATTATCCCCGGTAATTATACCCTGCCTGCCTCTAGATTTTTCTCCGATGTTCCCGGGTGAAGCAGGACAGTGGGGATCGCTTCGCCTGATATTTGACGCGCTGGGCAGCCCGTAACAGCCAAATCAAAACCAAAAACCCTAGCACAATTTAATATCTCATTAGGTTATCGCGGTATCACGGGAAACTGCTTTTTAAGAGGAGTTAACTAATGGCAAATTGTTAATTATGGTCACTAAAATGATAAAATCTGTAATTCAACGGAGTGACTCTTCAACATGAAAAGTGAAAAGATTTCAGAGTATCGGAAAACAAGTTACCACGCACAACGGCCGGAAGATTTGAACTCATACAATGATAATTTCCGTGACTGAATGGCCAGCTCACTGAAATTCTTATCTCTACGTGGGACTACTCAAAACAATATTTCTCTCCGGCAGATAATCACGAACAACTGAGGCAGTCAAATCGGGCTAGAAAAGAATATCAAACATGACGCCACGTACTCTAGGTATTTCCAGGAAACTAGAACCCGGACGGGAAAACATGGGACGTAACCAAGCATTCCGACAGCACCCGACCCCAGGGCAAGTATCTCAACCGGGCCAGTTAACCACATTCCCAGATGATGATAGAAGACTCGTATTGAAACACACGATCAGTTGAATGACCCCAGTCTTAAATTAACATCATACGCCGGGATAGTATCGGATCGTTCTTCGACGAACAACTTGACGAGAGATCTATTTAACTATCCACACATACTAGTTCAGCTCAAGAAATATAAAAATATTCGCGCAGTCAACGGAAAATTAAGCGAATCCGAACTCGGAGTGAGAATTACTGTCCGTTGAAGTATTGGAGCTCGCATTGAGAATTCTATTTCTTCGCCCTCGGAAATTTGAGAGGAGTTTCGCCTCGCTAACGAGAAAAGTCATCGAAGATGTGAATAGCGTGTAATTTGGTACGATTGGAAGTAAATAAAGGACATCATTCACTATACCTCTTTCTGGCTGGAGAGACTGATTTCTTTCCCTCGATTGATCGAGAAACTTGCACGTCCTGGACAAATTTGCTCTTCCAACGTAAACGTCCGTATTCGTTGGTCTCGGAGAATCAAGTGACCGACTGCTCGTCTCATTGCTACGAGGAAGATGAAGAAGAGAGCCTTCTTTTCAAACGGTCTCCTCCATTGGTCGGAGTCCAATTTCTAACCGAGGATACGATTGGTTGGTAGGAGTACAGCGTCGTCTGCTTCGTCGCACGTCAGCGTTGTTTAAGAGGATGGGTGAATATTGGAACATGCCGAGTGGAAATGGTGTGGGCAGGTGAGGGGAATGCTGGATTTGGAGTGGGAAGGGGGGGTAGCAGTCAAAATGTTCCAACGACCTCAACCGATCATCTGTAGTCCGATTGGATTGGATTTTTTGGGGAGGCGACCGACAGCTAAGGTCATTTGCGCCGTAAGGTATATGTAGGGGAGGAAGGGTGGAGAGAAACCCCGCGTCAGCATTAGCATGCTCTTAACGAAAGGGGACCACGGTTAAACGCCGCATCTGACAGACGGATTACTGTACTTGAAGTGCCCTCCACAAGACACTCGAGAAGGGATCGGGTTTCCTCTGAAAAACATCCTCCTATGCAGGGATTTGAACCCTGGCCGCCCGTATGGTTAGCCAGTAGTCCGAGAAAAGGGGCGATTCATCACAAGAATCTGGGAGCGAATTTAAAGTTTTGCCTTGGTGCATTCAAGTCAAAATAGTTTTAACTATTTTTTATCAACCCTACTTTTGCGTGTTCCTCACGAATATTTCACACAACTTCTCGTATGACGCGCAGCAGATTTTAAAAATTTTGATTAGCTATTTTTGGGAACATAACGCGTGTTCTGCACGCTTAGATACGATATATTTCGCCCGGAAATATTTCTTGAGCTCAAGTCTCACCCTGCAAGCCACCTCAAGGGTATGAGGCAGGGGGTGTGTTGTCACCTACATGCAATATGATGCTCCAGTAACTTTCACCAGCATGCAATGAATTATGGGGTTGCTAGCAATGCTACAGAAACTAACTGTATAAATGCACAATGCAACTGCGTCAAAGAGATACAAGATTCATGTAGGGATCGTGCGAAATGTGATGATAGCACTGCGTGGCAGATTAAGAAACAGGCATTAGAGACCAAATCACTAATCAGCTACACTACTTGTCGACTAATCTGCTTCAATATCTCACTGGCAGCAATTATCGTCAGTTATTTATCACGGGTAAAACGACATTTTAAACCTGCCTCTTTTGCAGTCTATTTCCCTAATTTTTTGCCCATGATCTGATATATCGCAATATGTCGGTGTTCGTAAGATATTAATAACTTCGCCAGAAATTGACTTGGTGTTGAATTTACATAAAAGATTGAGTCTAATTCTTAATCGACGGTCTGAATGCGACTCCCCTCCCAGTTGTTGCAAGAGGTCAGAAACACCAACGAGACTATCATAACGGCCTTTCACGTAATATCTCATCGATCTTATTTTTCTGCATTCTGACACTGTTTTTAACCCTACATCATGAGGATCCCAAATACTGGCAGCATATTACAAGTGGTGCCTAACATGGGAGAAGTTTTCCATTACTTTCGCATACACCAAATACTCCTTTAACAAATTCCAATTTACGATTAACTTGACCAGTAATTTGCCGAATCATTTTTCCCCACAAGATTCATTAGTTAGTTTAACTATGAAATATTTGACTGATTGTACGGCCTCTAATTGACTATGATGTATCCAATAGTTGTATAGAGGAGAGCTTTTTCCTTCTCCATCAAATCATTTAAAAATGAGAAAAAATAAAAATCGACATAATTTCTTATTCGAGTTAAATTATCTCCTTTTTCAATCTAATTCAGTTTCACATCGCGGTTGTTGACAAATATTTTGATGAAAATAAATTTACTTCAAGTTCATCCTGAAAATTACCAAAAAAACATACGAAAAAATAAGTTTGATACTATCCCGAGGTTATCAAATGCAGATGTTCATTTCAACACATTTTTTTCAAATTTAATTCTAACTGCAACGCATGGCAACACGTTCGAATTGCCTTGAGGTCCTTCGTTAGCGCTTCCTCGTCATTATTGCTACGGATTTCTCTGTACAACACTGCGTCGCGACGCGTCGTCTGCGAAAAAGATGAAACTTAACTGTCTACCACTCCGCCAGTATCTTTAAGGTAGCCCGCGCGAGAAGGTTCCCTAGTCATAATGGAGACCGTATTCGAATTATATGTTTTTGTTTCACCAGCTGTAGGGCACATGAATTAAATGTTACGTTATAATATAATGGTGCAATAATGTAGTTTTATATGATAGAAATGGTATGCAATTAAATGAATTTATCTAAATAAGTCTTTAACTTGACTCATTTTTTTCACGCGGTGCGTTTGAAACTCCTTCAAAACGGAAGGTTTTTTTGTGATACCCAAGAATCTACTGCGCTGACAATATGAATAATTTTCAAATATAGTTGAGAATGCAAACAAACTTCACGCTGTTAGTTTTTTTACGATATCAAAGTGTTAGAAATTCCTCCTTTTGTAAATAATGTCTCTCTGGAGTGCATGCACGTACCATTTCCCATGTAAAAGGGCTGGTATTCTTATTGGCAAATAACTCCGAAAGTAACGTGGTAAGTGTTGTGTCCAGCGCTAAAAAATAATACACGCTCAGTGTACTAGGTTTTTACTCCGTTCTTAATGGCGGACCACACAACAATTCAGAAAAGAACATAAACGTCACACATAGAAACAAGTTTTTTGAAACATAGTACTCAAACAAATAAACAACGAAATAAATGTATTACATGTGTATACTACAGTAATGGGTTGAATTTCTGGTGTCATCATAAGGGTGAGATATTTTTCTTTAAAATGAATCCAAATTCATTGATTTCTAAGTAAAATGATATTTCGCTCAAACTACTACCTTAATACACAAAAGGAACAAAAGTCCCAAAGACCCTGCGGAACACCCGAAGTGACCTTGATCGCTAAGGATTTCCCTAATGCAGGAAATTACGTTTTCATATAAGCCGTGAGATTTTAGTTTTATATGTAACTTTCAATGGGACACTTTCTCGAAAGCTTTTTTTGAAGCCAAGAAAAATTGAAGGGATCTTGAAATGGCACGGAGCATTCATTTCCGTTGCGTCGTGGCCGTTGTTTCATCCATTCATTCCCGGATACACTTGAATGAAATGTGGACAAGGAATAATTTTTCGACTTGTTTGAAATATTATGAAAATACGCCCTCTACGATCCACCCACGATTACTGCTCCAGCCACTTGAAACCATAGAAGTAACTGTATCGAAAGTCGACAATCAATTGAGAATGAGCCTTAATTAAAACTTTTGTCGAGTTATTAGACTGAAGGTATCAATTTGTAGTGGTCTTCAAGGACCCAAATCATCTTCATCTACGAACTACCAAGTGAGCCGCGTCTAGGGTGTGTGGCAAAGGAGACATGCAAATGTTCCGTTTCATGATCGAGCCCCAAATCCTTCCGTGGCCGGTAAGAGAGGACCACAACGCACTCGAGCGAACAATTCTAGCGCAAATCGTGTAACTAGGGTAGTGGTTCGCTATCATATATGCTAAAATTCTACCCAGGGGTGGGGATGCCAATGGTTACAATGCACGGATTCAGGCGTTTAATAGCGGAAGCTCTTAATAGAATGAATCTAAAACTTTCGCACTTTTCCACAGGTTTACTGAACAACAACGTGTTTTGGGGTCTTATATCATCATCATCAGTTAATTCCTATTGTACTGCGATGATAATTACTTCAAGATGACATTACAAGACAACGGAACACGGTGTTATTCAGTGAATCTGAGGAAAAGGGCGAAAGTATGGCATTAATTCGGATGCGAATGGTGTAAAATAATGGCCACTAATTCTTGCGGGAAATCAAACCATGCGGAGTGAGTTGCCAGTATAATATGCGAGGTAATTATTTAAACGCAGGCACCAATTCTGGTCTACCTACCTAAGAAGAGCAGAAATTCATTGAAAATATAAATTTCCGCCGTAGTAATGCTCAATATCTCCCGAGAAATATGCAGCTTCAATCAAACATTCAACACTGAATGCGTTGTCCTTAAATATACACTTAACGAAAAAATTATCGTTGCACAAAAACTACATTTTCTTTAGCAGTTATCAGGGATATAACAATCGTTCCAGCCTTAACCTTTTACTGGAAAATATTTCATTTCCTAGATGAAATAAACTGTTAATTGTCCCTGAACAATTAAATGTTATTTAACCGGCCCAGGTTTCGACGGGTAAGTACATCTTGACAACTACGTAGAGCAAAAATTATCGTGGATAATCATGATTGATACATTCTGTTACCGTAAAATGAGGTTAGGAGAGGTTTAGAAATCAGATCGGGGTAACACAAGTCGTACTTTCATTTGCTGCGTTGAATTGACAGCGAGTCTCGAACGGTCTGTGCTTTGATTTTGCATCTATATGCATTTATGAAGTTGCAAGTTAAATTAATAGTCAGAGTTACGACATATTTGTAGCATACCTATAGTGTGCCATAAGTTGACAATCTATCACATCCTATCAGATATTTGTCGGTTTTTGCTAATGCTATACTACTCTGTTTCATTAGCTTTGATAGAAGATTTTGCAGTGAATGTTGGTAAAAAATCACACCCTGCCATACACCCTTTAGGCGGCCTGCAGGCTACTACGTAATGCAGATAAGGAATTATTCAAGAACTTGAATTACCCCCTGCCGCATTTTCATGTAAGTCATGGCCTAGTTGTTATCGCAACCATTCATATGGCTTTTTCTTGTGGTACTACTCCTCAAATCAGAGGTTTTATTTATTGGAATTTTTCGGATTTTAGGGCACTTTTTTAGGACCTGATGATGCCGACTGGAATTCCGGCGAAACGGTCGTCCACAAAAATGGTACAACGCGGAGAGAACCCGAAAAATACCAAAAAACAAGAAAACCGCCTTCTTAACTGTGATTTTATTATTTCTATCCAAAGGCGAAGTGAGCTATGCCAACTTCAACTTGAGGATTTAATGCAATTACCTCCCTCTTACAGCTCCGATAGTTGCTATAAACACTCGTTGATTCAAGAAGTTTCTCCGTCATCGTGGAAGAATGAGGGGAAAGAGGAGTATTCCCCAGTCCTAAGCATTCATCCCGCTATGCGGAAATCAGCAAACCAGAACACCTTGCACTTTCCATTCTCAAGCATATCCTTGGTTTTCATAGCTTTTACAGCCAAGAGACGAGAGGAAAATGACGCGTTTTTTTCGCAAAAATGAAGCCATAGACGTCAATCTACCGACCCATTCGCCACCCCAGAGAGGTTGAATGTGACACCAAGATCGCCATTTGACTCTAACCGCTTGGTATGTCATTTCGAAAACGATATGCGTCATTCATTATTGATGGCCTACGTCCTGAGGGTATTGGAGAAGAATAAGGTAACACACTCAAGAGTCAACGGGAAGGCATGGAAAGAAAGAAGCGGAAATAGAGAGGATATTAAAGAAAGCAGAAAGTCCCTTCGGATAAACGGTTAAAAAACAAGGATTTAACTGATGGAGGAAGGTGAGACTTGGTGGAATTTCGCAACGCAATGAGTGAAAATAAATCACCGAGTCCTCTCCCACTTAAGGTAGCTTGAGCGAAATATCATTTTACCAAGAAATCAATGAATTTGGTCTCATTTTAAAGAAAAATATCTCACCCTTCTAATGACACCAAAAATTCAACCCCTTACCGCATTACTTTCGGAGTTATTTGCCAAAAAGTACCAGCCATTTTACATGGGAAATGGTACGTGAATGCACTCCAGAGAGACATTATTTACAAAATGATGAATTTATAACACTTGGGTATCGTAAAAGATATTAAGAGCGTGTAGTTTTTTTGTTTTCTCAACTATTTTTGAAAATTAATCATATTGTCACCGCAATAGGTTCTTGGGTATCACAAAAAACATTCCGTTTTGAAGGAGTTTAAAACGCACCTCGCGAAAAAATGAGTCGGATTAAAGACTTATTAGATATTTTCATTTAATTACTTACCATTTATGTCACATAAAACTATATTATTGTACCATTAATAATGCAATATTTAATTCAAGTGTCCTACAACTGGTGAAATTAAAACGTAAAGTTCTAATGTGGTCTCTATTATGACTAGGGAACTATCTCGCTCGGACGACCTTAATTTTCCCAATATGTATATACATTGCAATTTCATTTCAACCTCTGAGCGTCATTTCCAAGGTAACATTGACATATAACCAATTTCCATGTCATTTATGTACAATGGAAGTGTCTTGAGGAGGAAAAGGTATCACGATAGTGGTCGGGAGGGAGTTTGGTTTTTGATTCAGGGTCAAGTGGTGATGTCTGTTGAAGGTACAAGTGTTGGGATGAAATGGGAGTGGAGGAAGAGGTAAGATTTTAAAACAGATGAAAACAACTCTGAACGTTTAAATTCAGACACATCATTTGAAATCAGCACCGAAGTCAGTTGTATCTTTTCGCCATGTTAAAAGCAAAACAAGGAAATAGAGCGGCATACACACTGGGTGCACTCAAGAAATCTCGGGAGAGGAAAACAGCCGCTGTTGATTCAATAGGTGGTTTAATGCGATCGGATTGAGCCAAGATCACCGAGATATGCGACGGATCGCGGTGGCCTGGTCGGATTTCACGATATACGCAAATCCGAGGAGGCTTACAGCTATGGCGAAAACTGTTGGCCACGTCACGTCACGGGTAAGCCCGATGGAAAACGGTTGAGGGAGGGGAAGATGAGAGGTGGAAACAAATGAATCCTTTAAAAAATTCCGGATGTAACTTCCTGGAACCCGGGCCAGAGACTTTCAACCTAGAATTTTCAACCAGAGACAGTCATTTTCCAAAGTGCAAATCACTCTCTGAACAACCTCCCCCATGGCTCTATCTACTACAGACTCAGACATTCTAAGCATTCAACAGAGCCATGCCTCTGAAATACTGATTTGTCATACACCTGGTTATAATTGATGGCGAATTGCATGCAGGGGATTGTGAAGTAAACCAAGTCACATTCATCCATACTATTAAGGAACAGCGAATGATTTTCAGGAAACGAGTCCTTCCATCGTGGAAAAAAAGCCCGACTTTTAGGATATGTAAGGATAGTATTTACACCGTTTCATAAACCAACCCATTAGGCGCAAGAATTCCTTAATTTCGAGGGATTTGGTAATTTCCCTGAGCATCGTGTCAGTTATTCACTGATTTATCCGCCGGGCAAGAGTTAGGATCACCGACGTTACGATGACTGACTCCGTCATATTCCTCCGGGCGTCAATCAGCACAACATTAGGACCATGCAAAAAATATACGTACATGAATAATGTGTTTGGCCAAATAAGGAAAACGTCCTTCAAATGCATGTGGACAAAGTCTTTAATTGTGTTCGAGAGTAAGTTTTCAATTTTTTAAACGATAATAATAATATTTTTAACGTTGATTATCAAATTTTTAGGGTCAGTGCATGCACTAATAGCTTGCAACTGTAGAAAACTACACCAAAACCCCATTTAGGTAAAAATGATTATCTATTATGTAAAGAACATTTTGTATTTTTCCACAAGTTATATTTTCTGCTACCTGAGAATTACGCCTTTGCGTCGAAACTAGTTGCACCATTGAAAATAAATTGTGGAAAAATACCAAGTGTTCTTTACATCAATGCACGAAGTCACGCCTGAACTCACCGAGTAATTATATTATTGGTGCTCATCATTGCTTTAAAGGTTACAATCATTGTTTTGTTAATACGTGACAAACTTCTATCTATACCAGCTTTATTAATTATTTAAACTGTTAACGACACCAACTTCGATTTCTGAATTACGGCCATTAGGCTTTGGTAAAATATGAGAAGGTGTAATACTATCAGTCATCAGTCGGAGCCCTATCGGTCGGTGGTAAAGGGGGAATGCCGGCGGTTATAGTGATAAATCATTACGTTGTCGACGAAAGTCGAAATTTGCGTTTTAGATTCCTTCTCGACTTCTTACGTTTGAAGCGTGACCTTATGAAATGAATTAACGCTTAGAGAAGTATGGCAAAATTAATGCGTTTATGCAATATCATCAACTTTTGAAGGCCGCATTAAAATAATACAGACATTGGGAAGTAATATTCCAACATACAACTCGGGGCATTAAGTAACGCATCGTAGAAATTGACATAATTACACCGCTATACATGAATAATTAGTCCTTGATTCCCAGATAATACCTACACTCCCAATATTTTAGCATTCGCAAATTTTCCAAATCGCAAAAATGATAGGCACCGGTGTTAGATCTGATGGGTACTCGTAGTTGGCCAGCCACGCTACCACATAACTTCCAACCCGGGATAGAAAAACTTACGAAATATCCTCTCACCGCTGGGAAACAGCACTCGGGGTCCCTTGATCGAAAGGCCAACAGTTTAACCACAGCATCAACTACGTGTATACTCTTTTTTAACTCGCAGGTCTATTGCGATACATTGTTGAATTAAAATTTTGCCTTGCGCAAGTAACTGCTAAGTTAATGCGACTCGTGTCAAAAAGTTTTCTTCGTCTAAGGTGATCGAGCAGATGAGGTGGTACTGTCGACCAGAAGCCTATCAGTCGGAAGGCTAATAACAGAAACTACAGCGTATTTATTTTAGTGGAATAAAAACCCAACACGACTCTCTTGCATTAGGGGCCGTTCGAGTATTACGTAAGACGATTTATGCCATTTTTGACCTCCCCCCTCACCCAATGTAAGACTTTCCCAACCCCGCCCCCCTACCTCTCAGTCTTACGTAATACGTTAGATATTTGTATCTACTCTTCGTTAAATGCTCGCTTTCTGCTGTTTCATCTTTCCATGGAAGCCGTCGTACAGCTTTGAGCACTGCCTATTGTATAATTATGCAGTGTTAGAGTACAACATTCATTAACATCGCGAAACAGTGCCACAGCTGATGAAGTTGAACAAACACAGGATATTTGGGAACGATATGATGTTTCGAACGGATGAAAATCTTAAGTAAATTGGTCCCAGACCCTCCGCACCCCTCTTATGAAGACAGAGTAAGATGATCCCAAAAACGTCGCAAGTAATACTTGAATGACTCCTTAGTTCATTACACATCACGTAAACACTCATTTGACGGCCGGTGCTTATTCTCCCAGAAGAGATTCGACTTCACCTTTCAGAGCCTAACCCCTCTGCCATAGATACCAACCAGAAGGTCGCGGGGACGCACAAGCGTCCGTCGCCGGATAGTGGTTTCAACGCCCGAAAATCCTCACGCATTCAACTAAACCCCTTTTTTCAATGTGAACCACCTGGTTGGCATAAGGCGAAGGGCATTCACGGATGCTCGACTCCTTTTTTCTCGGGGGCTGTAAACAATCCTTCGAACAAACCGATGATCTGATAATGCCCAGGCGATTGCGTAGATAAGTCAACGAGTCGTCCTTTAAACTTTAGCAGTGGATTCCGAGGGTAACAACACGAGCTTTACACCGGTCACTCGCATGACTTGACACTTCTCTGGCGGAAAAAGAAGGAAATGGTCACGAAAAGCCTCGTGACGATGAAACTGAAAGACCTTCTAAAAAAGGAACCTTTCCTTGCACTCTGCAATCATGGAGGTTCTCATAATTCACATTCGAAGATCATCAGCAATGACACTGAGGCCGTTAAGTATCGTTACTAAAACAAGGAGAAAATAACTCGTGAGATAAATGATTGAGGGATTGTTACACGTAATAACTGACGTCAGTGTAACCAGCCAAAACATTTAATTCACCAGTGGAGGCAGCTGTTTTCATTTACATCAACGAAATACCGTGCAAGCCATCACTTGGTTGAGCGGCACGGGATGATTCCACCACAGGAGACTCATTCCAGTTCAAATCAGAACCGCTCACCTTCCCCCGGCCAATAGGCGCAGGCCAAAAGCAGGCAGGACAACAGATCGCAATAAGACTAGAAAACTGGAGAGCGCTGAGCAGGCTAAAAAATTACCACGCACACTGGTTATGATACAACTGATGAATAGTATTATTAATGCGATTAATTAATAGTAATTAAGTAATTAAGTAATTAAGTAATAACTAATAGTGCTACAAGGTACTAAATCAAGCCGGAAATTTCACATGGGGTGAGTTGTTAATGTGATGGTTAGTTATTTAACAGGGGTACAAAACCTATTCTACCTAGTGAGGGTCAAATTTTATAGAAATGATACATCGCCACTATTATGATCCCATATAGCAGGTACGTGGAAAATAATGACATTCTAAATCTTTCGGTTCTGCAATCTCTTTCCTTAATTTTACGTCTCTGATCGTTTCTGCTATTATAGTTTGGCTCTAGCAAAATATGTTGAACATCCGGCAAAAAATAGTCTACATTAATCTTTCGTAAAATATTTAATCTATATTTTTCCCTTCGATCAGATAGAGGTTCCCACCCTATTTCCTTCAACAATTCTTCAGTAATACTTCTAAGTCTATCGAAGCAATTTTTAACAAATCTTGCTCCCCTCCGACGTATTTGATCTATATCTGAATATAGTCCTACCTCGTAAGGGTCATATACGCTAGCGGCGTACTCCAATTGAAATCTCACGAACGACAATAGCATCGCTCCTTCAATTTATCGTCACAGTTTCCTAATATTCCTTTTATTAAATCCCAATTACTGCAATCCCTATATGCCTGTCCGCAAATTTCCCATATCGTATGCTTCCCCCAGGACAAGTCCTGAGTGAGGGTCATATCCTAGCTCCTATCCATCCTAGCTCAGTTTCATGCACCGCTAGCAGGAATTCATTCCCTTTAAAAGAATAGCTGTCATATTATCCGATGATAGCGGACTTGCAGCACGCAATTCTATCAATACCTTCATTCGCTTTCCCATTTTTACCAATGAGTAAACACAAAAAAAATTATATCCCGCACAAATTCACATTTTTTAGGAAAGTAATTGGGCGAATTTCATTCCTGGTGATTTCAAATGACATATCCTAAGCAAATGCCGACATTAAATGATCCCTTTAAGCCCACTCCCATTGGCATTCGTGGCAAATTTGAAGGAAAGTTTCATTCCGTGCCTAGGAATCAGTTTTCCTCTGGAGGAGAGACGGCGTTGTCACACCACATTATCAGTCTGTTGACTTGTGAAACTACATTTCGCCGAGCTCCCTCGAGCCTAATCGCTATATTAATGCTTTTCTCTAGCGTTCACAGCATACCTGTAGACGTGTACATGTTGAAGAAGCCCTTTCGACAATTTTTTTGTAAATTTATTAATCGTTGTAGTTTCGTTAACTTTATTATGGTACTTTATAGTGAATTTTGGTGATAAATAACCCCCTACCACACACTCTGGATGCGCCTTGAGGGTAATATGTAGATATATAGATGTATGTATACCTACCTATTACGTGCATTTGCAGATGAAAGCGCCGACATCTGACTTTGAACGTCTTAAACATAAGCCGTTAAAAGGATTATTTCAATCACCATGATTTGGTGGTGATGTTTGAGGAACACAAAAGTGTAGGGGGAAAATATATGTGGGGAAGAAGTCAGATTCTGTGACAGATAAAAATAACAGGGAACGTTAAAATCAGCCACATAATTTAAAATTAGCATCGAATACAAAGTCACCATGCTAAATGCACTACTTGGAAATACGGCGGCTTATGCACTGGGAGCGCTCAGGAATTCTTGGGCGAGAACGACGGCCGAGGTTACTTCAATTGGCAGTTGAATGGGACATGACGAAGCCAAGATCACCCAAAAAGGCAACCGTTCGTGGCTATCTGGACGGAGTTCACCTCACGCTATATTCATATCCAAAGAGGCTTACAGCCATCTCGAAAGCTGGTGGTCGCGTCACTGAGGGGGTGACCCCAATTGGAAGAGTAGATGGAAAGGAAGGAGGGGTAAGCGAGAGGCGGAAGCATCCGGATCCTAGTAAACAAAATTTCGGCTGCGAGTTCCTGGCACCTGGGGCATAGGATTTCAACCTAAAATTTTCCCCGAGAGACTGAGCCATTCTACCATGAGGAATGCACCCTCTGAACTATCTCCCCTGATGCACTATCTACAACTCACTCAGCCATTCTAAATGTCGACACGCCACTTCGATGAAATCGAGCTCTCAACCGAGCTATGCCTGAGCTATGGAATCCTGATTTGCCATACACTTGGTTATAATTGGAAGCGATTTACACTCAGGGCAATGTGAAGTAAACCAAGTAACTTACATCCATTCCCTTAATCAGCAGCAAATGTTTTTAGGAAATGGGTCGATTGTCGAAATTTGCCCTACTTTACGGTTAGGTAAGGTTGGGATTTACCCAGCACCATAAACCGTAAGATTTCCACATATTATGACGGATTTGGTAATTTTCCTGAGTATTGTGTCAACTCTTCTCTGATTTTCCGCCGGATAAGAGTTACGACCACCGACGTTTCGATGATTGACTCCGCCATATTCCTCAGGGTGTAAATCAATACATATACATCCTTTCTATCACCGAGATTCTCACGCTCATTCATCCCGCTCGCGATATCCCACACAAAAAAAGTGCTCATCTCTTTTGCTATTATCAATGACGTGCGGTTGAGGTTACTCATGATTTTAAATTTTGCTGCATTCTGCCATTGGGCCTTGCATTAGCTAACTAAGAGTATTCTTAATTCTTCAGTATTTACCTTCACACGCGATAATTTTATACGTCTTACAGGGAAGTCGCAGACCGAAGTCCAAGATGAAGAGAATTCACCAAGAAGTTAGCGGAGAAGTTACGCGACCAACATATCCACATTAATTAAACGGAAAATTCAGAAATGAATTGATTCAGAAACGCATAAGATTAATAAATGTGGGCTCATCAGAGTCGGTCAAAGCCGATGCAGACGAAGACGAGGGGAATACAATAGAAATGAGAGATTTTAAGTTGTAGAATAAAGAAATATCATAAATATTCACTCATGTAAAGCCAGTACAGAGTGTAACTTCATTAGATCTCGGGGGTTAAGCTACGTGATAATTCCATGTAGCGTGAATCCGCATTGGAGGAGGCATTGGTCCTATGGAAATTAGGGGGCTACGTTCCACGGTAGAGTAAATAAAACTCTTTTCAGGACCCGTGTTTTTCTACGATATGGCGAGTTTACTATTATGATTTTAAGAGAAGATAATTCACCGCTTAAACTAATTCAACAATTTCTTCTCGTGTTGGAAAACCTATAGCAATAAAATGGAATAAAAACTTAGCGAGATGATGTGATTTTACACTACGTATACCTATACGTAGTGTAAGATCACATCATCTCGCTAAGTTTTTATTCCATTTTATTGCTATAGGTTTTCCAACACGAGAAGAAATTGTTGAATGAAATTTTATGCACATGAGCGATATTTTTTTCCCACTCATAAATGATTCTTAGCATACGCCATAATCTTAGCATACGTTAATTCTCTCCATTTAACAAAAAGATATTAATACATCAAATTAAATATGGAATTCTTTCAAGAAATTGGTGATTTTCACGAATGCTTCATCTAAAAATCTGCTCCTGAGGTGCCGGTATGACGGCTGGTAGATACAGGCAGTTGGTTTGCAATTACTGAATTAGTTCGTGATAGTAATACTTTTTTGGAGATATTTATTCGTTCTTCCTTATTTCTACATTTTATTGGTTTTTAATGAAGCTAAAATAAAACACGCCTTTTGAAAATGATATATTCCTGATCCTGGTTCCTGAGGATTCCTGATTCCTGGGGATTTCGCCGAGTGCGTATCTGCTGCTTGGACTTCCTCCACTCCCTGAGGAATTTCACAAAGGGCAGTGCAGATGCATCGATACACATCAAGAACTCCACTCTTCTTTCAATCGATCAATCGTGTTCTTGCTTCAAATGTTATAAGAGTTGCAAAAAATTGCCAGAAGCTGTTAACTTCGTCTCCTAA
Organism: Ceriagrion tenellum; assembly: GCA_963169105.1. Lineage (NCBI taxonomy): Eukaryota > Metazoa > Arthropoda > Insecta > Odonata > Coenagrionidae > Ceriagrion > Ceriagrion tenellum. The sequence goes on along the minus strand of OY720641.1, from coordinate 121,598,198 downwards.
GGCTCCGAATCACCATCTTCATTTTCATCTTCACTCGAAGACTTCCAGTATATCCAATTCATCTATGTTTAGTTCCTCTCCCTTACACCATAGTAATTTAACCGCACTCCCTTCTAAGTCTTAATATGCCTCGCATCCGATTTCCCGATATTATTAATTATTTCCCATAAGTCCATGGCTTTACCAAGAAAAACTTTGGAAGACGCAAAAAACATCAGGCTAAAGTTTTCTCCAGCAATTTTTTACAGATTCACTTCATCTCACACTTATGTTATCACTTATAATGGCTTTTAAACATGCTCCGCTTCGCAGATGATACCGCAGTCATAGCTGGAGATAACGATGATCGTCAAAGGTCACTAAACGTAATGAACCAAGTTCTCCAAGAATACAGCATGAAAATATAGAAGACTAAAATCCTGGTATTCGGAAGAGAGAATCTGAATGTGGAGGTCACTCAGAGAGGAGAGAAATAAGAGCGAGTGGATTCCTTCAACGATCTCGGAAGTACCATCACGTGGGACGGATGAAGTACAACGGACATCAAGCGAAGAATACCAAGCTAAGAAGTCGTTCAAGGGGAAAAGACAACTGCAGTGCTCGAAGAAGATAGGACTACAAAACAGGAAACAGTATGCAAAAACATTCGTGTAGAGCGTAGCACTCTATGCATCGAAAGCATGAACCAATGGAAAAGCTGACCAGAAAAGACTAGAGGCGTTCGAACCTGGTGCAGGAGGAGGATGCTGAAGATAAACTTGACGGACAAAATAAGAAATGATGAAGTGCACAAAAGAGTAGAAGAGGAAAGGACCATATGGAACATTATACAGGAAAGGAGAACAAGATGGATTGGGCATACTCTTGAGGCACACTGGGTTTGTGAAGAACATAATTGAAGGTAAAATAGAGGGAAAAGCCCTCAGAGGAAGACCCAGGAATAAGTTCATGGACAAAATAAAGAGGAGAGTACATAGGAAGAGATACGAGGTGATAAGGGAACTAGCATTAGATAGGGAAGGGTGGAGGGCTGAAGTCAACCAATGAATGAATGAATGGCTTTTAATATAGTATTTTTTTCTGAAATTCCTCACCATCAGCAACGCGACGGGTTTGCAAGTCGGTTAAACTCCAACGGCAATGACTTCCTGCTCTAAGAGCATCAGAAGAGAACAACTATTAGGTGGTAAGAACTCCACATTCTTTTCACTGTAACCTTAATCAAGGAAATATTGGCTGGCCTGGCGCATTATGCGGAGCAGCTGAGCTTCCATCGCGTGTTAATTAATACTTATTGTAAGCTTATCCTATAAAAGCTACGTCTCCTTATTTACTTCCTTGGATCATCAACAGTTCTTTCGACTGGTATTTTCGAACCCAAAAAGTGGAAAGCACACACTTCGTGAAAGACATTAAAATGATAAGCCGACAATACCACGATGTTTCACGAGTCACTGCGTTAAATAAGCGTATCCGTCGGGAGGGTGAGGCTGGTTTTGAGCTTACATAATGTTACCCAAATAATACCCCGTCAAAAGAGCATGTCTCCGATATTCTGACTGACCTTGCACACACATCGTCAATCAATCCTCTCCTTGATTAGGATGATGGATGTAGTGCACATGATCCCCTCTTGGAATAGGTGGGAGGGTTAAAATAACGGGGTCACCCGGGTGAAGATTGCCGACTCGAATAATAGCAGGTCAGAACAAGATATATATCGGCGTATGCAGACCGTTTGGCATGTATCTTGCCAATGATAAAGATTCATTCATCTTTGGCAATCCCCGCTGTGATGTTTTAAAGAATATGAGTCAGTGAAATCTTAGTGCGGTGATGTACTCCATATTTTTATCCAACCAAATATCAAATTCTTCATTCATCTTTCCACGAAGCTATCGAGTATTGGACTCATGAAAATAGTGAAGCGCCTTGCCGACAGATTGCCTTTTACTGACTTAATTTGATTTCATTACAGACTTGGAGTCTGCATAAGTGGATCTGTATGGTGAAGAGACATTATGCAAACGCGATTCGGCGAAACGAGTCGTGATATAAAAAGGTTGAGGAAAAGTACAAAGTATTTTACTTATTTGTGAAAACACTACGAGAACTAATACGAGGAGAAGCCAGCAACATTAAAGTTTAAAATCAATGGCTAATATCGGTGAGTCATTTTTATCAGCTTTCGATTATTCCAGGAAAAAATTAAAAGAGCGACCTTCTGTGGAATATGTGTAACATTGAAGCTTCACATCGCGTTCGGCGACGCTTAGTGCCGATTTGTAGCATTACAGTGAAGAGGACCATGGCTCACTGGTTCCGCCCGCAATCACCAAGTGGCAACAATAAATTAACCACCACCCCCCACTCACGAAGAGGGCTGGCTCACCGTCAGCTTCAGCCCGGTTATATACTCGGTTTTTATTAACGCGTTAAAAATCGATTACAAAATGTGCATTAACGTACTAAAAATGTACTACTACTAGTAGTCCAGTAGTTAAAATAGTAGTCCAGTAGTTAAAATAGTAGTCCAGTCCGGTGATTTTTCCTTCCTCTTGGCGGCCTGGAAAACTCGTTTGCACACAGGGGAGTGGTGTTCACGGTCACACACGCAATGTGAGAACTCATCAAGGGTTTTGGCGGCCACGAGCGGCTTACACCAATCAATGCCGCAACCAAACTAGATTTTTCGTGTACACGTTGTACCATTCAACCTGCGCCCCCTAGTGACACTCAGCCGGACCCCGCAAACGCGCGATTTACGAAACAACTTGTATACGTCTAAACCTGTCGAAGAATCACTTTAAAAGCTATCTGACCAATATCTGTCCTACAACATCCGCTGCCGGCGAAGAAAACTATGTTTATACCCTCCTCCCGATAGGGCACCCTATCTTATGGAGTTCTATATACTCCTCGCATGGGATCATCCTGCGAGGAGTATATATTTTACTCCTTGCATTGAACGGCAAAACCCTTCCTTTCTCCCATTCTCCATGAGGAAGAGGAACGGGTTCGATGTGACCCTGCCTGTACTTTTGAAGCATGAGGCGGTGGAGGGATCGGGTTTGGGTAATGACTGAGCCAAGATTGGAGTGTGAGAGGTGACTTTCTCGTAAAAGGACTAAGATGTCGAGATTGCGAGCGGTCTAGGGGAAGAGAGGTGCGGTGGCCCTTATAAAACCAGCCCTAGACAAATACATTAGTGGAAATGGGAATGCAAAGAGGAAAAGAGTATTTTAATGCCTTATATTCCCAATTGTGAGGGCTGTGACGTCTCAATTTGGCGACGGAATGCGGATAAAATTGTAAAGCTCCAAATGATGCAATCATACACTACACGAGATGAAATCGTGCTTCTTTTTAAATAGGTTTTACTTTCTCAAATCTCTAGACTCCTATTAAAACGATATTAAAAAGTGGAGCTAATAGACCAATTCTAACGATGAGTCGAATCCAAATGTCGATTCTCGATTCCACCGATTCGGTATTAGAATCGGTATCGAGAATTGATCGCCTAAATTCGATTCCGATTCCACCGATGCCAGATAGATAAATATTCCAATCAAATTTCATTTATCACATCATATTTCTCTCACTAAATTTGGGTGTAAGCTATCAATTTGTACATTTTATCTACCCCAATAAGCTGAGGATATATTTGCTATTTGTCAATAAATATAATTTTTAAGCGACTTAATTGTCTTTGTTATTTTATTTTAGCCAATACTTGAATTTAAATAATAGTCGTACGCTACTGGTTTATCAACATCCCACCTGTTATTAGGAATATGAATCGATGGAATCGGAATCGAGAATCGATTTGAAAGAATCGAAATTGGAATCGAAAAAAAGTGGAACCGACTCATCCCTAACCATTTCCAAGCATTTCATCTACATGTGAATCAAATTAAGTCAATCGCCAAGTGCATAAGCACCAAGGGATGAAATATTTGCCCTGAGAAGCCTACAGTTCGCTTAAATCTTCGATGCAATTCGGTTTCAACGAATGTGGCTTGTTGGTGTAACATGCTAACATACCGACCGTGGGGAGGTCGGGTTCGAATCAGTGTAAAGCCTTATGATGTTCTCATGGAAAATATCATTTTATTATAATTTTGATCCGGAATATCTGTCGCGTTATTCGGTTAAAGTGCCCTGACCCACTCTTACCTCTTCACAGAAGAGAAGACACAACCTTGGTGTGATGAGTGCGACTTCCCTCTGAGTGTGCGACACATCCTGACTGAGTGTGATAAATGCCGGTCTTCTCGAGATAAGCACAAGGTCAACGCTACCTTAGGACACATCCTAGGTGACTGTCCCGATTGCCTCACCCGAGTAATTGCGTTTTTAAAAGAAATCAACGTTTTTAATAAATTATAATTTTTTTATATTTATATGCGTATTATACAACGTTATGCAAATTTATCCCACACTAGGACTAAAGCGATTTAGCTTCAATTACACAAACTTGGTATTACCTATAGACGAGAGTGGTGCGAAATGACCGCAGTAGTCGACGCACCCTTAAACAACAATTCTACTTCTACTCGGTTAAAGTTGAAATAGCTAAAATAAACAAATGGTATCCTCCCGTACCTGATGAAATATTGCTCTTTTAAGTTGATCTTTTTGCGATAAACCCGTTGTAACTTTTTTACGGCATAAAATTTTTACATATCTAGTCCTCATTTAATCAATTTGGGCTTATTTATCGCACTGCCTTTTATTTATCAGTACAAAGAATCAATGAAATATCAAATTTTTCTATTTTTTTTATTTTACCATCAAATGGAACATTTTCAATCGTTTCTTCAAATGAAAATACATGAAAATATTACAGATAAAGCATTTTAGCACATTTTAACCCGTAAAAGACTTTAAAACTTTGATTTAACCTTAAGTGTAAATTTGAACACATCTTACTCTTGATAATTCAGAAATCACTAAAATAAAGGACCAATGAAATTGCAGTAACATCAAGTATTAAAATATGCATTACATGGAAATTCTTTTTTATTTTAATAGATTCAAATCAAAATTGTATTCTAGTGTCATCTGTTTGTCTCGAATTCATTTGCTACATTTTCACAACAGCACAAATATCAATAAATATTTCAGCCCGTGTTCATTAATTCAATAAATTTTGACATTGATTCGGTGACAAGTTTTCAATCATCAGTATCCACAACCAAAAATATCAACCTATGTCTGATTCATCATTTTTAATGATGTAGGCCAAATATAAGTACGAGGATGGAAAGCATTGTGTTACGAATAAATTTCCTTGGAAAGTGAATATTTTCACATAATAAAGAATACGAATAAAGCAATATAAAAAATATTGAGAGATTTAATAAAAAGCAGAGAACATGTAGACAAATGTTATTTTCTGACAATATACGATAGCCGTTCGGTGGATTGCTTATTTTTGCCGTTTCCAGGAACTCTGGTGGTCTTCCAGTCGAGTTTCTTGTCACCCCTTCCACCAAGCCAGTTATCTCACCATAAAGTCAAACGATTTCCAGCTATCCTCCAGGATTTCCAAGCATTTTCTAAGTGTGGAAGGAAAAATAGAAGTACGAGATCGCATTGAAATATGTAACAGTTATTTAAAAATCCTTCCCATTAAAATATAAATGCTCAACATTACCGCGGACGCACTTTTTAATGCCTCAATTACTGAGATGAAAAGAAATAATGTCTCCAATTCTGCATAGAAAATATTTAACCATGAACATTTTTAGGGAAACAAATGAAAACTCTACATTTTTAGGCTATTGTTGAACAAAAGTATCCCACACTTTGCCATATAAAACTAAGTTTTGTCTCATTTATGATTCATTGTATTTTAGCGAAATTTCTTCAGAAAAAACTTTGCTATTTTTATAAAAACCCATTCAAATGATTGTCAAATTAGGGAACTGATCCATGAAAGTTGAATTAAATGCATTACGAATTGGATAACGCGTGAAAGCTTTGAATTAGGATCAATTTCTCTTTTTAATTTTCATTATTTGTCTGTTCTATCCCAACTATAATTATGACAAATTAATATAATAAAAATTTAGTTCAACTACTATTGAAGGACGTCAATTTTCAAGGAAGAGGTCCCAGCAACCAAAATAGTTATGAATTCAAAATTTGCAGAATATTCCAAGGATTATTATTTGCCATAATTTTTATTGCGAAAACACGCGGACCGGCACCGCGTTTAACATTTAAATAACTAATCCGGGAGTGTCCGTTTGTTATGACTAGTGTTTCTTTTTAAAAGTTGATGCAGACGGTAAAACTCTACATTTCTTGGGAATCTCAAATTCACAAAACTTAGTTATATATGTTGAAATAAGTTAGTTTTCAAGAGTCTTAACGCAAATAGGTAAAATTTTAATGCAGAAGTAAGGCGAATAACATTTTCAAACCAATCGTACAGAGGATACTTCAATAGAATTATCGCTTTATTATATTGTAGCCTTGTGGGATGCTCTTAAACTAACGAATTAACACTGCATGAATACAATTTCCTTTAACGAACATTTTGTTCCTTACTCTCGTATTTTTCCATGTGAAGTCATTCAAAAGCAATTTTTACTTCAAATGAACGAGTGCTTGGAATTCGAATTTCAAAATATTAAAAAATTAAAACGCTAAACGCGATTAATTCGAATGTTTCAATGCATTTGCAAGCACTGCCATACACCGTAATGATGCACGCGTCACACACAATCTCGTCTTATGAAATGGTTTGCGACAATTTCCCATTCGCAATATGGTCACTTGTGAAGTAATTCTGTGTAATTATTCTCGATTGGACCATTTATTGGACTGAACTTATAACGAAACAATGTTTTCATTAAAATGTACCTCGGTCCCAATGTCGAGTGTCTCCACCACGTGTCTTTCGTAGTATTCGAGGAGAGATGGGAATTGTTCATTTAATGTCCTCCTTCCGTCCAAAGATCCATATTTTGCGATCATCGAAGGAACGGCCGATGCAAAATATATTTCCTTACTATGTTGAGTCTCCTTTTCCAGTGCATATGTGATAAACCAATCCATTTTCACTCCGTCTCTCTTCTTCCTCTCCGCCTCCTCGAGGATTCTCTTGAATTGCTCTCCGTCTCCCGAATACGGAAGCCCTTTGTTTTTGAATGCAAAATACACCGACAACTGTGACAGTGCAGAGACGAGATATGCAATGGCGCATCTATCTAACCTCTGTCCTCTCTCCCAACTGTCAAAACCCCACCGCTTCTCCCCACCCACGTAAGCTTTTCCCTCTTCAAAGTCGGCGAATGAATTAAATTCCCATCCTCTCCGTTCTGTCCCGTCCTTTCCGAATGCCGACCGAAGTAAAGGACAACCCATATCCGCTAAAACTTTGACGCTCGATTGGAATTGAATGAATTCCAGAATGGACGCCGTAATGCTATCCTCGTCGTACAACATCTCGTACCTTTCCCTCATTTTCGCAATGTTTCTTTCGTTCCTTTCCCTCTCTTTCGGGATCTTTTCGTTCTCTCTCACTTCCGTCTTCCGCATCATCGCATTTATGCATTGCTCTTTCATTTCCGCTCCACTAGGTGGAGTTGTTATCGGCGGAATCGACTCATTCTCCGCTTCCTTTGCAACCTTCTGTATCTGATATTCTAATACTTTTGAAATCTCCATTGCATCGGCAATATCTTTGTTCTGCTTTTCAATGGATCCCTTAATAGAAGCAACTTCTGCAGACAGCAAAGCATTAGCTATATCCAATTCTTTCTTGAAATTTTCCGAACTGAAAGCATTTCTTATTTCTGATTTCTGTTTTTTCAATGATTCCTTAACAGAAGCAACTTCTGTGGACAGCATAGCGTTGGTTTTTACCAGTTCTTTCTTCAACTCCTCCAGATCTATCGTTGACTTTTCCAAAGCATTCATTGACGCCTCGACTCTGTTTAACGATGAGTGTTGGTTATCCTGTTCTTTCCTCAATGTCATGATCAATTGCATTACAATATTCAACATGGATGCCGATTCAGCCTGTTGACTGAGAGCAACTACATTCGTTGATAACTGAGAACTCAATCTGGTCACATCTGATCTTATAGAGCTAATGGCTTCATAGACAGTAGACAACTCAGCCGTCAAGATACTCTCCACGAAATCCTTGCTACACGGATCGATTTTGGGTGATCCTGCTGCAGCAATCTTGCATTCCACAGATTTATGGTCGCTTAGGTTCATTCTATCTCTAGCTGAACTCAGGAATTGTAGTATTCTCTCGCGGTTCAAATCGTCTGTGTGCTTTCTGCTCATCTCCTCGGCTAAGTGGACAGCATTGCAGCCGTCCTTTCCTTTCGTCAAAGGGTCGGACCCTAAATTGATGGCCTTTCGAACCCATCTCAGATTGCCTATCCTAATCGACTGAAGGAGCAACAATCGCAGCGTCGCGTCGATATCCGGCACTTGTTCCAGCAGACTGTCATCGTGCGTCTCAATGACGTCTCTTATGGACGTGTCGTCGTCATGCAGCACTCCCAGTGTAACTTGGCTGTTGGCCATCCCTTGTGATGTAAACGGGGTTTATGCAGAGAGAGTTTTAATGGAATAAACTGCTCTCGGATCGCGAAACTTAAATCGACCAATACTCTTCCTCTTCAGCCTCGGCTTCCACGACAATTGAAGACGATCACCTTTAGTTTTCACCTGTGGACACAAAATAAGATATCCACCTTTAAAACGAACGTAAACAGGCTGTGAGTCGGCTATAATTTGATGCAACTGACACTGTGATTACATTTGCTAGTGGCAAATGCTCGACTTTGGGTCTAATTCTATTTATTGAAATAAAAATGGGGAATTGGTTAATTGTGAAATGGATAGAAAATAAAATGGCGAGACGCAGTATGAAGTATTAGGGACGCAGTAAGGAAAGCAATCAAACATGAGTTCAGAGATTTTTTCGGCTTTTCATTTGGGAGATGAATTTGTTGTTGTCGGTTGAATTCATTTACGACTGATTGCTACAGTGCAAATATATGAGAGATTATGATTTTGTCTCTACCCACAGGATATACGTAGTAGGTACAAAGTCAAACACACCGACACCCGTCAATAAGGCACAAGACTAACACATAGTGGATGCCTCGGAGGAAAGGGAGAGGGAAGGACAAAAAAAATTAAGCAGGAAACAAAATATTATGAGACTTAAACACGGCTAAAACAGCGATAAATCGTCACTGGAAGGCTTTTGGGGACCGGGAGAAAGATGGTGAATTTATTACAGGCCGCTGTCTGATACTCGAGAATATCTGGTCGCGTGAATGCTACAAAAGTCTGCACGAGAAAAGGACGAATCGGAGACTTAACTGGCTAAAGAAGTCAGCTAGAAATCAACGGTCCCGGGTTAAATCTTAGTCTAGGTGCATGATTATTTATAAGTGGAATTCGCGCAATTATGTGCAATTCGAGTCCCTCCGTAAAGTTAATCCGTGGCCAGCACCGGTAGACTCCAAATCAGTCGGAATGAATGAAGTTTCGCGGGCTAGGACTGAAAGTGTTTGCCCGACACGCGAGCAGAATATTCCTGGCGTGCCCGAGGTGACAGGTTTGGATTATCACGCCAGGCATCAATCCATAACTGACCCTATATGGTTTTAACATTCCATGATTATACCCCTAACACCGCCCTCCGGCTGAAAATTATGCATAATTGGTATTGCATTTTAGTGTGAAACCACTGTCCCTCCAGTCCGAGACGCCGCGAAATTAAACAAGGCTAGACGTAGAAATGTACCTTTCTCCCATTTCATAAATTTTTCATTGCCAAGCCATTATGATGCAATGAATAGCTTTCTTCCGATAAAATATGGACAAATGGCAATAAAAAATAAATCATTGTTTTGTTTCAGATGAAGGATTTGGACATACTGAGATGAGTCCAGCTATACGTTGACAAGTCACGCTTCACTTAAGAAGAGACTTTTCTGACGCAATAATTCAATTTTTGTGGATACCGGCGTTACCATAAACGTTGTCTTTCGCGTCTGAAAATAAGTGAGAAACACAACGGAGTAAACATCTTTCACCTTTAATGGGATGAGAAGTCAGTTTCCTCGGAATCGGATCGGTTTAAAAATTAAGTTGTATATCAAAAGATGGAAGAAATGTATTTCGGTGCAATTATAACGTGATTCACATAATGACGAGATTCAAGAAAATTGTACAATCGCTGAGAAATTAAAAGCCCAATGTCAAATTTAAATGTATACCTCATGATTTACTATAATAAAAAATGTTCTGCTTTTTCCATACTTATCTATCAATGCGGTTCAATTCTTTTAAATGATGGAACTATAGTGCATCATTTGATATCGTTATATGTTCTTACTGTTTATGTACCTGAACTTCAAACTCTCATACTTTTAATCTTACGGGCGAAAATATATGTTTCTATATATTTTTGGACTTTAAACACTTACGGGACTATCCCACGTATATAGTCTTACCATAAATTGCATTTTCTCTATTCATCCATCCATTCCTTACCTGTAAATTTCCCAAAAACTTCAAATTTAACTATTGCGAATATAATCTTTTGTCCTATTTACTTAGCGACATGTTGCGACGCATAATTTTACTCATTTTTGATGGTAATTAAAGAATGCACAACTGTTTTAAGGATATAACATTACAATCTGCGAGATACGTCGATGGACTCTGGTCACTCAGAGGGCTTTATGGGTTATACAGCTGAATAAAAAAGGAATGCTAACACACTAAGTACTTTTAGGCCAGTCAATATTAGGTGCAGTATGAAATTGTGGTTAATTCCGATGTTTTGTGTGGCTTAATAAACATTTTTACGATTTTCGACACATTTTACATTTTATTTTTTTCTTACTCTGTCTCATCACTCGAAAAATCGACTTCTTTAGGAATAGACGATTACAGCATAATATAAAAATGTGCTGCAAATTGTTTTGCAGTTTTTTTTCAGAATTTGAGATTGTGTGATTTTTTTTAAAAAGAATTCCGGCATTGCCTTTCGACAGATAATCCTAGTTCACCGGATTTCAGTTCAGAGGCATTATTTGGAGCTTCACTGAATATGTAAGACTACTGAAATATTGATAAGATTGATTGAATTTTATATACCATAGAAATATCTAACAAAAGATAGAGCGAGACAACGACACGTCAAACCTCTTCAATCGGACCAGTGGAACACTGAATATTTGGCAAAATGATTAATCGGAGCTACAACTTGGGAGGCATACCGTCAGTAGATTTAGTTTTTCCTCTTGGTTACGAGGCCTTTTGACAGAACCTTTGATAAACGATAGTTTCCAAGGGATAAAAGAGCTATTGGGACTAGGATAATACAAAAAAGGGGTGTTTGCATGAACGGATAATACTACTTGTTTTACCTATTATGGAGTTTTTTCTTCGAATTTTGGCGAAACGTCCTCGCAATATGTCTATTGAGGGTTCGCTGTAAGAAAAAAATGTACGGAATTATTATAATTCATTCTCCTCCACTTACTTGTATGATATCAGAGGTATGAAAACTATCGTTTGAATTTGAAATATCTACAGGAACGATTGCTTGGGATTCGTATAAACTCAAGCCATTAATTATTAATATAATTATTAATAAATAATAAAAAAGCAATGAATTTGACGGAAATATTCAAATGACCTGTTTCTTCAAAGGTTTTATATAAGTTATTGAATGTTTTCAACTTGGATGGATGACTAAAGGTTTAGCGTTTACATATACTTCGTGATCACGCATCACCACTCGTGAATGAACTTATGAAAAAGAGACAGTCCCTACTGTTGAAATTGACTACGAATTAGTCGCGTTTTACTTAAAATATTGCTAGAGTGCTTCATGATAAACCGCTTTTAAGCCGGAGGCCACGTGATAATAATTGAGAGGCTAAGTAATGTATTTGTGTTTAGTAAAGTCTCGGTATTTATGACAAAATGGTATACCCCGTCTGATTTGACCTTAGGTCACATTAATATTCCCTGCGAACCAAAAACTTTCCGCACTTAGCCTTTTAAGTTGTACAGCGAGACAAAGTTCCCCATTATTGTATGCAGGGGAAATGTAATACATAATGATGACGATAGATATCCTGAAAAACATTCAGCAAAGGACAAACTGTCTTTGCTCAGAAGAAGTCACTGAAATATATGTCTTTTGACCAAATTTTGTGGTCCATTATCAGATTGGAGCACTGAATAGTTTGAGTCGCGGAGAAATAGTTAATGCTACGACATCTGATGTCAAACGATGGGGGTTTGCGTCAAAATGGAATATAAAAGGGTTCCACTTCATGAAATATAAGAGTTCAATGGTACATCATTTTAACTTGCTGGCTTCGTAGGATTTACTCGAAAAAAGAAAGATACATTTTTTTTAATTTGCTAAAATGTTTGCGTTGAGGAATTAAAACGCATCGCAAGAAGCATTTATGTGAATTATCTATTTATACTTCAGTTTATCAAACTGTAAATCAATGATATTCACAAACTTGTGCTTTTTCAGGGAAAATCGTACAATATTTTCGTTAGCGCAAAAAGACAAAAAATATTAAACAAATTAAACATTTATATACACGTCTTACAATAAAACGGGCTCAGAGAGATTAAACCAAGTAAATCCAAATAATCCTCACGAGTTTGCTTTCATTTATGTCATGTTAATTCATCTACAATGTCAGCTCAAGTGATACTAGAAATCTATGTGAAAATAATTGCTTTTTCTCAGAAAATTTGGCATTCAAATTAACGTAAATTGTTATTGGGCAAAAACCACAATGTCTGAAGTTTAATTATGGCAAAGAGGAAAGCCAAAGCACACTTTAAAGAGCAAGTCGCCCATTATGGAGGCAGATTGAAACTTCAATGAAAAAACGAATATGTGCGACAATCTCGTTAATGTTGCCACGTTGTCTAACAGCGGTACACTGTTAATACAAGCGATACAAGTTATATATTATCTGTCGATTATATTTGAATATGAGGAAAGGCCCTTAAACACTGAAACAGTATTGCCGATTTTTTCACGATGGATTATGAATATTTGTATTATTCAAAATCACGACAAAACCTTGTCGATGTAAAATAATTATTTCGTTGAACTTGCAAAATATATCACCAAATACTCGATAAAGCTTCTACTATTTGCTATCGTTTATGTAATTCAAACCCATGTACAGTATTATCGAATGAAACACTAGAAATCCATGATGGTAACCGCTTTTGTATATAACTGGCATTCAAATTGTTGCAAATCAGTATATGTAACAATCTCGTATTTTGTTTTTGTCTGCTGGCCCTATGCCTCTCTGTCCCTGGAATCCCAATAAGCGGCTAAGCTTGCCATCAGGTTTTCCAGGGACCAAAACAAAAGAACTTCATATACATGCATGCCCTGGGTGGTGAAAAACCCACCCCCGGCGGGACTCGAACCCGCGACCCTCAGTTTAGCTGGCGAGGACTTCACCCCGACGCTACCGTGGCCGGATACTTAATGTTTTGGAAGTTTAATTCTGGCTAAACAAGACCAATATTTGCAGAGCAAGTCTAGAATGTTATAAAGGCAAAAGCAAAGAACACTCAAAACAAGAATGAGAGCGACTTACGCTCTAAATATCTCCTCCTCCTTAAATAGTCTTCCTTCGCTGAGAACTTAGAGCGTAGTTAAGATCGGAGCAAGGAGTAGACAATTGTCCTCTTGAAATCACCGAATCACTTTCTTTTCAGTGTTGAAAGGAGAAAGATTCCTTCTCTCTCGTTCGAGGCACACGGAATACTCTTCAAATCCCCCAAAGTTTTAAACTGACATAAAGGAAAACATATTATGTTTCATTTAACCATAACATAGGTTTTAACTTAACACATATCCTTGAAAGAATCTCACATACATATGGCATTGAGATACATCAAAGTGTTTAATTCAAACCAGTTCTTTTAGACATCAATGCACAATCATTTCATATTTTGACTAATATATTTGAAATTAACATTAAAAACAATGTAAGTGAAATACCATCATAAAAACATAATAATTTAATGAAGTAAATATTAGCAAATATTTAAAAATAAAGAATATATTATTAGGATTAAATTTGAATTTAAAATATGTATATTCCAATTCTCTTACAGTTCAAGTCTTCAGAGTAGGTTTTCTCTCAACTCATTTCATCTCTCATTCTGTCGAAGATTTGAATGTCTGGCTTCTCGAGCGCCGCCTTTTTATGTCAGCCCACGGATAGATGACGAAGCAGGAGGATGGGGTCCTTTTTTTTCGTGTATAGCGCTCAACCAATGAAATTCGTCGCGACGGCCGAAGTGGAGTGAGTGGGGCGGGTGAACTGCGCAGACGAGACATTTCTGGAATTATAAGAGGAACAGCTTATTGTCGGAGGATTATGCAATCCACGGGAGGAATTTCTCACCCGATTTCCTTACTCACACTACTTCCTTATCTGCGACCATTTCCGAGGAAATCATATCCGTCGTTGTACTTATCAGCTAATCGGAGCCAGTTCTCGCGGCCGATTATAATCTCGCGCGGAAAAACTTCCTTACAGGGATAAGAATAGTGAGGAATAAGCTTACCTAGAGAAAGGCTGGCCCAAAACATACCAATTCAATATGCGATCTTAAAAAGACTGGCAAGTGTCCCCTACTCTAGGGTGGGCCAATATTCCCAGTGGTATTTTTTATTCAATTGATAAGGTCTTGAACCTTAAATTTCTTTATTTTGAGGCAAGAATAACATTTGCGATACTTGAAATCAATCGACCTCTGGCAATCCGGGCCGCAGAGGTGCTGAACTTTCAATTTTTAAGCCTAAGAATTGATTCTTTTCTACCACAAAAACGACGTAAAATGTAGATTTATTTTTTCTATGATCGGTTTATGCTTCCATCTCAAAATTATCCATCATCCTTAAACGTTTTCCACCATGTAAATCAATTTCAATGCTAACTTTTTTTTAATTCCACATACGAATTAAATATGAGACCATTTTTAAAATTCTCCTCACAGAAACATTTACCAAATAATACGTAGAATGATATTTAACCGTTGATTTCTAGATGTACTTCATATTTATGGATAATAAATGGATATTCATGATACGTACCTCTTCATGATCGATTGACTAGACTCTGAGGTTTATTGAACATACTATCAGTTTTCAAAACCTCCGTGCAAAATGATTCAGTCGCAGTGCACGATGCTCGTCCGTTTTGAGTTGCTCGCGCAAAAGAAGTGGCAACGCAGCAATCGTTCACTCCTACATATCTTCAGAATTCTCTAGAATAGTTTATACTAAGCATAAAGCATGTATTGTCGGATCATAGAAAAATTGCAAATTAATTTAAAAGTTTCTCCTTGGCTAAGATTTTTTTCATTCTGTGCAAATTATGGGACAAGATAATGTTTAAATATTTTCCTTCATTAACGACAAAATATGCGTTATAAAAATTTGGGATTGCCATTTTGTGTATATTTAATGATTTTCGCAACTTTTCGTGAAAAGTCAACGCAGTAGATCACTTAGTTTTCACTAGGCTGAGTTACAAATTTCATGATGTTGACAAAACTGCTAAATTTAGGGCGCGCGGTGTCGAATAATGCATTAACGCCTCTCCATTATTTATTTTATTATATCATAATAACTACTGCTCACATTGAAATAATATTATCTTTTAAATGGTGTGTAAAATATTGTACTAGCGTTTACAGGGACCAAAACATAAATTTTCACAGCTTAGCGATATATCATTTTGACGCCGGCAGGCGTTAGGCGCCGAAGGCGTCAAAATGATATACCGCTGTAGTTGTAGTGTGGGTGTATTTGGAACACACAAGTCGTTCTACCGTATCAAGGCTGTAGTCCAACGGAAGGGGGTCCAAGTATATGCGTAGAAAGTAAAATATGGTGATACATATTTTGTACCAATTAAGAGCTTACTCGTCTCTGAAAAAAATCGTTTTTAGAAGAAAAGAAAAATGTTTTCGAGACCCAGGTAAAAACATTGTAAAAGGCAAAAACTTAAAAAAAACTATTCGTACTAAAATAATGATCATTTTTCAAAACCATTTGAAATGTTTGCACCAATTTATAATACGATGCTTAGGTGAGTAAATTAAAACTTATCTGGCGGACGTATTTACGAATGCCTGTGTCCGTTCATCGCAAGTTTTGAATAGACAAAAAAAACTGAATGAGGCGTTTTTAAAAAATATTTTCGCCTTTCCTTGGAAGTAATTCACGGACGCCCCGACTCAAATGCCTTGAGATAAAGAATAAAACACGACGTGTAATAAATTTTGGGCCTTCGGGTCACTTTAGACCAACCGTCTAATGATACATTGACGTCATTTCAAGAAGGAATCGCTCGTGAACTACGCAAATGAGCGACGTATCATACTGATGAAAATTTATGAAAAGAAAGATGAAAAGAAATCAGTGAGAACGAGCGCATGAAGGAAATAGAATCTTCTCGGATGCAATTTCGCTAATCACGCACATCGTAAAGGACATCAGTCGACGGCCACAACCAGCAACAATTTTCAAACGTGAAATTATTACATATATGCTCATTATTATTGCTATTAATTGATCCAAATGGGAATCGAGCCCTAAAATTATTTTTAAGTTAAATGCATACTCATTAGTATTCGCTCACAACAATAAACGGAGACGCGATGCGACGATTGGCAACCGTCGCTAGGGAAACGATTCCTAGAATTTTGCGAGAGCGTGCGCGTGAATATTCGCATAATTCGCATACAAGCAGAAGAATCAAATAATTCGAGAGGGAGAAAATCCAAAGAACATAGAAAAAAACAGTGCTCTGTCTCAAGGATGGGAAACCTGCTGTGTAAGTAACATTTTCTTGGACTGTCATCGTATATAACTAGAATAATCATTGAACTATGTGACAGTTAATAGCTCCCTGATCATTTATTTTTTTTGAAAGGCTGGCACTGAACAAATTGTCCACTATTGCTTGAGAGCTAATGTTAGATATATCATTAAATAAGCCCATCTGTAGAAAATGGACGATAATTTCTCAATCTCAGGTAAACTATCGGAAAAAATACCCGAAACTAGAGGTCCAGTATTAAATCTGGACTACAAGAGTGAGAAATATAATCTGAGACATTCTAAATGTTATTTTTGGAGCAGGGGGAGGGTGAGAAAGGGGTAAGATTTGGAAAGCTTTTTTAGCGATGGAAGGAATTAAATAAAACATTATGCATAAAAAGATTTATCCTTATCTTGAAAAGTGAGAAAGAGACAGTTTATCTGAAATATTAGTGAAATTTTTTTGGGGGAATGGGGGAGGGGAAGAGGAAAGGTTTGGATCAATGCAATATTTAAGGGGGAAATAGGAATTTTGGGGGTTGCACTATACCTTTTGAGGGGATCAGAACCCCTGTATAGGGATAATACAATACCTCTACCTGTAAACTACCTTTACTGGTAGATTACTTATGAATAGTTGGGTTCATGGTTTTGTAGCAAAGAACAGTAGGACTGATTGTGTTGCGTTATTCCTTCCTTGCGATAGGTTTCAAGTGTCGATGCGGAGAACGGGACGATGACGAGGGAGAAGTGCAGCAACTAGAGCAGCCGCTTCTGGTGCAGGAAGCTGCAGAAGAGCAGGAATCGGTTGTGTCTAGGATACGGCTGGGTGCAGGGGAGGGGGAAGTTGATTTGGGGGATGGCGAGGAGGAAGACGTTGTTGTGCAATGGTTGAGGGAAAGATGCAGAGCTGGCAAGAGGGTGGGCAGGCGTGGAAGAGAGCGAGGAAGGAAACAGAAGAAGAGCGAGGAGTATTGGGACGATGTTGAGGCATTGTGGGGGTGGCAGACAAGGATGGAGAGCATTGTTACAGGATACTGGGCAGGAATGGAAATGAGTGCGGCAGGAGGACGGGTGAAAGAACATTTCAACACCGAAGCCATCTTTGGAGAATGGTGGCAAGGCTTCCCACAGCACTAGTAATAAGACTCGTAATTATCAAAGGTGAGTTGGGTCTACGTACTCTACGTGGGTACCCAGTCACTGATAATATCACAATTTACTGAAATCCATTCCATCAGTAAACATCTCCCAATCCGTTTGGGAAAGAGAACCCATTGACCAAAGCATCCATGATGATGGCCTTTGTTAAAATCATACGGTCGTCAAATAAATGTTCACCTTAAATTTCTTTCTAAGCTAAATCAGTACCATATTTCAATCGTGCCCTTAACTTGGACAGACTCTAAAAAGCACCACTTGACAACAAATGACGGCAATTCGTCGTGATTATTGATTTACAACTGAGAACTCCCCAGTGGACATCAGCATTTGGCATACACAGCTGAGGAGGAGAAAATACAACAGCACAATATTGCAGGATTTTCAAAGATCATTTTTTTATGATTAGTACATTAGATGCACAGAGCAAGTTAGTTCCTTCCAGGAAGTAAGCACCAATGAAGCACATAAATTAGGCTCGGACATTTTACGCCATATCTTATAAATGAGCATATGGGTAGCTAATATTTTCTCAAAAACTATGGATCCAATTCTTCCGAGAGTTGGCATTTATGGGTTTCGCTGCGCAACAAATCCATTGGGTCATATTTCCAAACATTGCATGTAACAAATGATGTGGTACGAAGTCACTCACACGGGTGCATATACACCAGGGTTGAAATTCGCTATGAAAAAATCATTTGACTTGACCGAGATTTGAACCCGGATCTCCCAATTGCCTTTGTTACATGCAATGTTTGGAAATTTGTCAATTTCGTCGTTTTAATAACGACAATGTTGGGTTTATCCACCGCGACAGTGGCTTTGTAAGCACGACTTCGTCTCACGTGCTACATGTAGACTTGAGGCCTGAACATCTAGTTCGCATAAACCCCCCTCGAAATTCGCCTTGAAGGAAGAAGGCTTGGTGGTGTTACTGGCTAACACACCTGACCGGCTATTGGGAGATCCGGGTTCGAATCCCGGTCAAGTCAAATGATTTTTTCATAGCGAATTTCAACCCTGGTCCATTCGGTCAATATGATTCCCATAAATGTGGTGTTTACAAAGGCTAATACCATTGAATTTAAGAAAATGATTATTACAGTCACTGTACCAAGCAAAGCTCAGTACCCCAGTAGTAGGTGAAGAGTTACACATATTTTGTTTAGGTTGATTATTTACTGGTTGAAATCAGAATCAGGTGGCATAACTGATGGATAGGGAACCTCGTGGCAGAGTAAATTTTGTTTGACTAATTACCACCAATAATCTCTGGTTTCTTGAGGGAAACGACTCCCAATGTCTAAATGTGATTGTTCCACGTATCCATTTTTTACTGGTATATTTGCATGAACCATTGTGCTGTCAGTGGGCTGATCTATCAGTGTTTAGTGCTTGATAGTTATGCTCTTTTGACAAGTATTTCACATACATCATATGAGACTCATCAATTAAGGGATAGAGTTGACAGAATAAAAAGTATTTACAACTTATGGGGAAGAGTACAAAAAACTGCCAAGATAAATGCATACAGAGCATGTTAAGAAAATACTAGCATACAAAGTTGGAATGACATTGACAAATATTCATTAAACAGATTAAAACATCAGATATTTTGGCTGGAACTTTGGTCAATCAACCTTAGCAGGACTGTTAAACATTTATATCATGAAAGGAAATAACATAAACAGAAATTAAATAACAATATGTTGTAAATGAAATATCATACACATCATGGTGACCGCCGTGGCCATTCTTTGCGAAACTCACACAAACAACTCCCGCACAACTCATGCGAAATTAAAGTTAGTCAATCCTCGTCGCCATTCGATCTGTAGTAACTTACAGGACTTTGTAAAACTCAATTTAATGACTTCATATTAACGATACAAAAAGATACATTGCGTACATCAGGCATGGCTTCCAGCACCCGCTGGTAGCATCCCGGAAGTGACGCTTATTCCCCAAAAATGACGATCAAAAATATACACAAACAAAAGAACATCAATAAATCACACAAACCATTAGAAAACGTGCATCTTCTGTAAATGTACCCAGGAACTCAGTAAAACTGATAGCCCTCATCATATGTGTGCTCATTGGAGTTAATAGTACTGGCTGCCAGAGAGCATGTATCCTGTCTTGCACAGACAGGTTCCCTTGTTGGTCATCATCCTTGGTCACTCCATTTACCCCATTGGTATGAACCGATCACAGCTAGCCAATCATATACTTTTTAATCAGTGAAATACCATTCATTTGCAGGTGGCTCCCAAGATCATGGAGGGAATGATGAAGAAGGGAAGCTTGATGGTCAACTATCAACCCTCAAGAGAGTGGCCTAACTTCTTTAGATTTCTGCTATAGAGTTCTGGAACTAACCACTAGGACATGGACTTCATTTTGAATGAAATAGAAGAGTTGGGAAAGGATTTATAGACAGAGATAAAGTAATTATGTTCATTGGCAAGACTACCTTTATTCTGCATATTTATATATAACGTGGAAGTTCAGCACAAAGAGAAATTGTGAACATAATTGTACCTGAAATTTAAATATGTATGTAATCACAGCACCAAAATTTGCTGAGAATATAAATAAATGTCCATTTGTAACCTAAAAACATTATTGTTTGGGACTCTTAGTCAGCTTCATGATGTAGCCAGGGGTAGGGACTTCTCCACACGTGTTTAAGATATGTATTTTATTAGACAACAAACTTTGGCAGAATGTTTCATTTTTATTTCACAAGTATGCATTGATTCCAGTGATATGCTATTAAATAACCTTCCTTCTTATTATATACAAGCACTAGCAGACCCGACAGACGTTGCCCTGCCCAAACGATGGCTGGCCTGCTATTAGAGGGTTCAGCAAATGTTTTTTTGAATCTGCGATAAACTTTGTACTAAGTGACATTTGACATTGTTGAGTTTGACATTTCAAACTTTTCGGTTCGTAATTGTGCCATTTGCTGTTTCCCAAAGCAAAAACAAAAAATGAGTGCAATTTCTCCTTATCCTGCGCTGTTCAATTCTCCTGTCATGGCTGGATGATATCTGGTGCTTGTCATTGGCACATTTGGCGAAAGAGGCGGTACTTTTCGTCAGATTGGTGGTAAGTACAATAATGTGACAGCAAAAAGATATTGCTGTTTGTGTATCTGTGTAAATGTCTGAGTTTTGTTTTTTCTTATGTATTAGCTGCGTGGAACTCAATTGGTCAGTGAGCTCAAAATGGATATACAGGCGACTGGAGATGAGGCGACTCATGAAAATGGACACTTCTACTCTGTGGGTCCACTGAACCATGTATACACCGAAGATGGACTGCCAGTAGCAGAGTAATGTGATGCCTTATCACTACAAATGATGTAAATTTGGACGATTTTTATTTTGATTAAATAATAGCAATCAAAGAAAAAACTCAAATCATTTCAATGACAGTCATATTTTTATTAATTTTAAAAAAAGTTAAGTATTGAAATAAGTTTTGAATCTAAATACTAAAATAAATGAAGTAGGAATTTTTTCTCAATGCAAGTTGATGAACAATAGTTTTCATCAATCCCTGAGGTGTATAAATGAACAAACTTGATGGTTGGCCTACGCGAGAACATGCAACATATGATTAGCCATGTGAAAAGCACAGATTTTCTAGATCCAACCCAAAAATGGACATTTTTTTCCGCTTCGTGACCTGTTAATAGTCATTACAAATGCCAAGCTAATTGGAAATTGCAGGCGTCTGGATGGAATAGGCGAGTCTGAAGGGATCATTAGGATCCGAGGCAGGAGAACAACTTCACCGTTGAAACTTCATTCAAAATGGTAGCTTGATTTTTTTATGACCAATTGTGTGCCATTGCATAGCTTAAGTGCATATAAATTCTGAAGCAAAATGCTTAGTGGACCAATTTTTAATTGTAAGTCATGTGGTGGCATTCCCAGTGAATTCAGTGAATTCAAGAATTCAACAGGATAGTCGACTGCCACCTCAGGATCGACAACAGTGCCGATCGATTTGAACGACACCTCATTGCCAGGGAATGACTGTTGTATTTTGAAATTAATAGCGTCAACATCAATATTTTTGCGGCCAAAATAGCTTGTTCACGTAACCATGCATGATTAATGTAATCAGCGCACAAATCTGGGAATATGCTTTCAATCAAAGCATCTCTCATGGTTAGCATATGTTGCAGAAATTATTATGCAATTTGATCATCGTGTATTTGCATGCAACAGAATTTTTCCATTGCCAATGTTGAGCAATTATTTAGAGAATTACAGTACCAATGGATCGTTTTGCAGTTGAACACACATATTGATTGCTGTTAAGGCGTAATGTATTGACATTTAGTCTTAGGTATGATTGTTTCAAACATGCATTAATTTCGTCCACATGTGTAGCACATGGAATGACTGGCAATGTCTGCCTAAAATCACCAGACAGCAGCCGTAGTGCTCCACCAAAAAGTCTGGTATTATCGTTGAGATCATTCATCGTTCTACCTAGAGCTTCAAGTGAATGCTAGTGGGCCATAGTGCATTCATCCCAGATAATAATTTTGCATTTTTGCAAAGCTTTAGCTATGCCCAAATGCTTCTTTATGTTGCACATTGTGTCTGGATTTGTGCGAACTTTCAAAGGCAACTTGAGTGCTGAATGTGCAGTCCGTCCACCATCGAGCAAAGTCGTTGCAATGCTTGATGAAGCTATAGCCAACGCAATATGGTTTTGTGATCGAATGCGAGCAAGTATGAGTGAGATGAAGAATATTTTGCCATTGCGGACTGTTGCATCCAAAAAAAAAGTCTGCCTTATTGTTCTGCAATTGACAAATAATTTGATTGTACGAGTTCTTTTGTTCAGCAGTGAGCACTTGCTCATTATTTGCAACAAAAGTAGTCAAGGAGGCCGCATCGAACTGTTGTTTGGATTGAAGATTGCTGTCAATGATGTCTGTCGCTGTGCAGTCAAGTGATGGCATACCGAAATGAATGAGTAGCATATTCGAAATGAGAATGCTTATATCCTCAATCTTTATTAATGCCCACATAATTTGAAATCAGCACCACTTATGGTGCACAAACATAACTATAAAATTATTCTTAGATGGTCACTTATTCATGACTTCTCAGAATGTTTTAACAATCAATTACTCATGAAATAATGATATTTTTTTTCATTAAAAAAAATATTAATGTGGGCGTAGGGCGGTGTAATTTTGGGGTTATATGTTCTGATATGCGAAAAATCTGAAAAAAATTTAAAAAAAATTTGTCAACAAAAATTTCCTAGAACCCGATCGCAGTGCCACCTACTGGTCCAATTGTGAATCTGAACCATCCAGGGACCCACTCAAACAAGAAAAATTTCATCAAAGTCGGTCCAGTCGTTTAGGAGGAGTTCAGTGACATACACACGTACAGAAGAATTATATATATAAAGATTTACGTACTTTCAAAAAAACCTTTTATATCGTTTTCTTTAAGAAGTTAGCCTATCAAAAAATTGGATTACACTATTTGCCTAAAAGGGGCAATTTCACTCCAGATTTACAAAACTTTGCAGTAGGGTCCTATCCCTCTCCACCCCCATTTCGCTGATAAGGACACACCAATATGAAACCCTGGTTATGCTACAGATTAAAGATGCACTCATGAGAGAGCTTGTTCATTTCTAGGTGGATGCTGTGCTTTAAAAAAATCTCCGCCCGTTAGTATTTCCTGTAATTTACTTTTTTTTTAAAATTCCGATTCCCCTCAAGAGCATCGTGGGAACACCGTTCCCCACGAATTCCTATTTCACCCCCAAAAAACATATACATATTTCTTCCGGCTATCTAGGTTTTAATTTGAATAATAATTAAATTTAAATAATAGTATAATTAAGAGGTAATTTGTACAAGAAAAGAATAATGAGTTTGAACAAAACTTCATTTTTATCATAAAAATCCTATCGTATATATTTTCATGTATAATATTTTATGTATTTCCTTCTTTCACTAAATATTTTTCCAAATATTACCCCCTTCCTGCCCAAAAAATAATATTTTAAGTGTTTTTTGATAATGCTTGTCACTGTCATCATTCATATTCTTAAATTTTATTTTCATTATTTTTTTGCCTCAGTTATATAAAATAATTTTTAATTCCCCCTTCCTCCCCCCCCAAATTTCAATGGCACAACTTGTGCCATGTAACCCCTGCATAGGCACCCATGCCGGCATATATGTATTCGTGGGCCAATAGATACATTGTCCCCTGAAAGAGCTTTTATTTCAGCTGCTAGAATCCTGAGCAAAAGAATAAAAATGCTGTCTTCACTAATTTTGTCGCTTGTAAATTTGCTACTATCCTGCACTCAACAATGAAACGCTATTTCGCTAATTTTGTCGCTAGTTACTTTGCTAGAAACCTGTATGCAAGAGGGAAACACTATATTTGCTAATGTCGAGGAAAAATGTTTGCTTCCAGCCTATTCACCCATCCTATCCACCATTGCGTCATCATTCCGCTTGTCCCAAATTTTTCCTCCCCATAATCGCTCAATCCTTTCATGAGTAATATGTAAGGGAATGTGATTCCGTTTTTAAACACCAAATGATGATGGTTACTCATCAAAACCCACGTTGAGGTGGAGTGTTAATTTTTTTGGGATCTTTAAAACTTTCACAAATTAATAAATATTGCCAGTAAGTTTCTTTTTAGCTGTTCTTTGTCACCATAAACCTCCCCTCAGGAATTTACCCCATGAAAAAGTTTTTTCACCCTTGGTATTCGTGACCTACGTCAGTGCCACTTGATAGCAGACATGAAATAATTGTATAATGTGTTTAACAGCTCTTTTCGGAATAATGAACTTCTTTATTTTTCTCAATTCATGTTCCTCCTCCTTTTACCCATAACAACAACTGTACATGTTCCAAATTCCGTCTCTCTGAATCCCAACACTCTTTTCCACAGGCTCCCCTCCATGTTCAATTCCCTTACTGCAAGAAATCCCTTTGTTGACCTCGTTTCTTCATCTTCCTGGTTTAACTCTGTTGTTTTGTATATACACTAATGTACCTTACAAGCTTATCTGTTTAAATTTTGTGTTCTTTGATATATAGTTAATTCTTAATATTTATGTATAATACCCATCTATGTTTGGCCAAGGAGGCTCTAAATGAGGACAAGTATGAGTCGACGCTCTTACCTTTTGAGGACCTAAGAGCCTCACTGAGAAATGTAGTACTAGAGCAGTGGAGGGAGTTGTGGAGGACTCTACCAAATAACAAACTCAGCAGCGTCAAGGCAACAACGTCAGTGTGGCCCTCTTCCATCAGGAGCAGTCGAAGACAGGAAGTCGTGATCACAAATTTGAGGATAGTGCACTGCCCTTTCACTTACACCTTTCTATTTACAGAAGAGAAGCAAGCTCCTCAATGTGATATGTGCAGGTGCCCTCTTGGTGTTCCACATATCCTGACGGAGCGTGACAAGTATCGTGATGCGCGAAGATGGTTCAATATAAGGGGAGACCTAGAATCCATTCTAGGAGACGAGCCCATTATTGTAAACCGTATAATTTTATTACTTAAAGAGATTGGACTTTTTAATAAAATTTGACCAGATCCACATTTTTTATTCTTTCTTTAAATCTATGTATTTGATGTGAACACTATTGTGAATATTATTATTTTTATCAATGGACTGTGTATTGGTGAAAAATGACCTTGCCTTCGGCACACCCTACAACATCAAAACTACTACTACTACTAACCCATCTATGTAAAAGACAATGGTGCTGTTATGGTTACATGGGGTTATAACAATGTTGGTACTCGCCCTTAGGCTCCTCCTGGAAGTTGAAGGGAACGCCAATCGGAAGACCTCTTGGCACATAAGATACTTTAATACATCACATAACGTGCCCCAAGCCCGACTGCCTGCCCCCTCGACAACTGACTCCCTTATTCACTTGACTTCTACCATGTGATGCCCGGATGGCGTATTGTAATTGGCCCACAAGCAGTCACCCTAGTTGCAAGCTACAACTCCACGCTGACACCTTTTGAGCATGGGACAGTTGAGAGCGGATGTCTGCCACAGTGGGGGGTGGGGGTCGGCATCGGGTAGTCACTGATGGCAATACTTACAATAAATAAATAAATATTATCCTGTAGCTTGCCTGTTCAATGAATACTACCCTCTTCCCCAATTTTGCATTCAATACCACAGACACACACCATTGACTATAGTTTCCCATATGGTAGATCAGATTTTTTTAAGTACTTGCCATGCTCTTTGGCTATAATGAGACAAGATTCTTTTCTGTTCAGTCTCAAATATGGCTTAGAGGTTACATGGAAGGAAAATTACCATGTTACATTAAGCAAATGAAGGCAATGGAAGTTTGGCAACACAGACGACTTACTTGCAAAGTGTACATAACAGAGGTCTGAGAGTGACTAATTCTGAGAGGCAAGGCTCCACCTACTGCTTTCTGGTTGGTTTTTGCATATTCCCTAACTCTCACAAAACTTAGGCCCACCTCTCAGTCCTAGAGATATTCGAAAAGGTTAATAGATCCAACTAATATCTCCAGCTCACCTCATGCAGCCCCAAAGCACCTACGTGCCCTCATCATTGTCTTTAAGCTTCAAGTATTTTTACCACTGCTTTTCTCTTCATTCTCACCCTCTTAGTATCTATATCTGCGGTAGATATTGTTGCTCAAGGAATTCAAGAGATTGCTTCCCTCATTCCCAGGCACAAATAGGTGATGATCCATTTTTACCAAGATTCAGTTCTTTGTATTGACTTCCATTTTTCTGGAAATTCTCATTGTCCATTTCCATTTTATTTTAATGTGACATCATGACATCACAACTTCCTCTTGTCTGCCCTTAACCTTTCAACTTATAGTCGGGCCTACCTCGAGCAATGTTAATTACTCCCACCAATCCTCTAATGGTCCTTGGATTTTGCAAGCCTTACTATTGCATCAAGGTAGTAGTCCAAGGGGAAAGGAATATGGTTAAGTATGACAAAAACAGTGCATGTATGCCTCAAATGGATCATTTGTAAACTGTTCAAACAAACTCACAGTATCTTGAAACTACCTACTCCATTGAATTCCAACATGTATATTAGGAACCTTGGAAGACTCAAAGAGTCAAATGTTAGGGAAGGACCTATGTTGGTCCTTCCTTACACTAGTGCAAATTTCCAGAGAAAAAACCATTCGCGGATGATTTTTTTCTCTGTGAAAATTCGCACATTTGTTCATTGCGGATGACTCCGTAAAGTGGAACTCAGTGGCTAGTCCCGGATAGCTTAAAATTTGTCTTCTTTACACTGCCCACCATAAGGGGCACCCATTTCAATCATTAAACAGCCATGGGCCCAGCTTTAAAGGTATTGAGCATAGACTTTACAAAAGGTGTTTCATAGTCATTTAACATCAAACCAGGGCAGTTGGTGAAATTTTATAACACATTTGAATTTCTGGCCCTAGCCAGTGCACACTTTATGCATTAAAAAAGATAGTCATGTTTGATATGGGAGTTGTAATGCCTGAAGTGAGAAAGTCAAAGAAAAAACCCTTTGCACTGACCCCGCAAAACAAAAGCATAATGACCAGCAAAACAGCACTAATGAGGGAACTCCCGAGTGCAATGCTAGACAAATGGGATTTCACACATTAGATGACATGAAGGCATCAATGACAAATACTTGTTTCAGTCCATAATTACACATTGATGAGTAGTTAAATACAGGATATAGTGGACAGCTTAAAGAAGTAATTAGGAGTCTTCAGAGAAATGGAAATTTCTTTCTTATTGGACATTTGACCACGGTGGTTTGTACTTCTAAACCGGGTTTGTGATAGGATGAAATTTAATAAATAAATATAAATTAACATTATTAGTGGAGTAAAGAAAGATTTATTTTTCCTCATGAAAACTGTGCTTACCTTATGGATCTGGGACCAGTAATCAGGGCTACTTTATGATCCTTGCAATCCAGGATGCACAAACCAGAAATATATGTTTGAAAAAGCAGGATTCTCCAGAACTAATTTGAAACTATTTCTGGAAAGAACATGCTCAAAAATATTTGATATTGTCATGATTTTATCAACATGTCCATCAAGTCCTATTGTTCCCTGAAAAAAGGAAAACTTAATTGATCAATAAAAAAATTCTATTGAGGAAGAGAAGAGAATGAAAAGGAAGCACTTGATGTTTTCCGGAGTTAAAATGGAAAGAGATAAGAATGGGGAGGATGCAATTATGTCAAGACATGAGAAAGATAAGATTATGAACTGGCACAGCATAACGCCAAGGAATTTGGCTATAATGGTCAACATGGAAAAGTTTGTGATCATATTACTTGTTGAAATTTCCTTGTCAGAGATGCCTTCAGTAAATGGGGAGATATTCATAGTTGAAGTTAAGGGGATGAGAAGGAGAATTAAGAAAGAGAATTGTAGACACAAATTAAATATAGGCCTATGGAGAGTAAAAATGAAATATTCCCATTGAAACTCATTTCATTGTAATGTCATCTTATATTAGGTGTAGCATGCCTTAAAGGCAAAATTTGAAAATGTCTGAATACTGTCTCTCAAAATCTTTAAATCTTCAGTTTTGGAAAGACATCAATGTCTGAATACTGTCTCCCCAAATCATTAAATCTTCAGTTTAGGAAAGACATTTAAACACAATTACTTACCCCACAATGAATTTTGGAAAAACAGTGGGGTCAACAGTCAGAAATACATGTTCCATGAGTGAGAGATGTAGAATAATTCAAAATATGCACGTCCAAATAAGATGCTTTAAAAATTTTCTAAATTGAGACATGGAAAATCAATTTCTCATGATGGTCACACAGACCAACATCACAGTTTGCATTAAGTTTTTCACATTCTGTTTTCAGGGTAAATATATAATTGGGTTGGATTCACAATCTAGATCCAGGTACCACCTTCAAAGAAACAAGTGCTGGTTTTGGACAACTAAGGGTATTTTATTTCCCCAGCATTCACCACACATGACAAACTTCCCCTTACCGTATTATCTAATTATCAATCAGCATTTGCATCCATTATGAAAGTCCAGCTGGTGCATGTTCTTTCAGCTATCAGAAGCCAATTTGAGGTAGGAATTTTAACCAGGGTTACCTAAGTCAACCGAGCATTTCCTCGTATTACCCTTTTGAAAGCCATCCATTTGATTATTTTTGGGTGTTATGTTTATGCTCTTCATGAAGTTGGATATCTTGAGTAATGGTCTTGACTGGCACTTGGTGAAGCCTATAAAACCATGTTGTCTCTGGTCCCCCTAACCTGATGGTCATTTTCACTCCAAACGAAGGTGGCAAGAACTTATCTGAGAAACACACTCAAGAAGCTGAGTATACACCAGTCATATACCCACCAAGGAAGATTATCTATAACCTCTTCCCCACCACCTCAAACTTCTACAAGCCCATGAAGCCTGGTTTAAATTGCCAAATCAATTATTCAATACACTTACAGAAACTCTGCAGCACTTAAATATCAGTAAACTTATATCACCACTGTAAGATCCACTCCTTCCATTGTCCTCTTTCCTCCCGCTTGCAGAATGCTGACGCGAATTCTCATGAGTTCGCGCCGGTGGAATGCTCGCCTTTCACCCGCTCCTCCCTCTCAGGTGAGCGGGAGTAAGGTGTGCGACGCGGAATGTGAGCGGAGGTGAGTGGTTTACACTTGTGTGGGCAGTTGGTGTTGGCACTTGTATAAACAAAGATGGATTAATTAAGACAACTCTGCGTATCGTTTGTTCCCGCCAAACCTTCCTTGGTTCCTATGGTGTCTCTCTGATGAACCCTTAAGGAACTAACACCACTATAATTTAATTTGTCTCCCAACTGAAATTGTAATTATATTTAGCTTCTTCTTAAAACTTTTACTTAGCAAAACATTATATCTACATCTCTAGGTCTGATAGATTTGATAAAATAAGAGAGATACACTGTCAAACAGATAGGTACAAACACTCATTCTTTCAACGAACAACTGGTGTCGGCCCCGGTGGCAGCTGGGTCAAGCCCTCAACTGCTAACCCGAGGGTCGCAGGTTCGAGTCCCGCCTGAGTAGAATATTATCTGCCCAGGACATGGGTGTCTGTGTATGTAAATTGGGCTGAGGGAAGATGGGACAGTTCAGTCCCATACAACCCAGGATATATACAAATTAATATAATAATAACTAGACACCACAATAAAGACTGAGCTCCACTAAATATACTCCCATTATATATGTCACCATTTCACCTCACAAAAACTTACAGCTCCCTCCCCCCAGGTCTAACTACTTAGTACCTACTGTAAACAGCTCTGATTTGATTGCTTCATTTATCATTAAAATGATCCCTGGATTGGGGTAACCGACAACAAATCATTTACTCTTATCCTTAACCTACTTCGAAACTACATAAGTTATGTAAGGTCAAATTCGTAATGTATTTTTGGGAGTAATTCCTAAGATTTACAAGGAAATCCTAGACAGGATGCTTCTGAGATGTGGGTGTTGGGAAGGATTGAGAGGATTAACTTGGGAGCAGAAAAGAATATTTTCAGAATACGTGGACACGGTAAGAGTGAAATTGAAACAGACAGCTCTAGTCAGGAGAATAACGGGAGACACACTACAGGAAGAGGACAGGTTGAAGTGGATGACCAATGGGATAACACTGGGGAGGCATGGAAAGAAGAGAGGAATAGAATCCTAGATAGCGAAGCAGAAGAGGGAAAGAATCAAATAGGGAATTTTACATCAGAAGGGTGTGAAGTGTCATAGGTAACACAAGAGATAACTCGTTAAGGCTTGAGAGTTTGAAGGCAGCTGAGAAAACAATCTTAATGCCAATGGTCACTCACATCCTTCTGCTAGCATTCAGTTTCCTCTTATACCAATTTCAATTATCATGTTCTACCCACCGAGATTACATGTCATTCATCTTACATATCTTCCTCCTCGTCTGTTACACCATTGTTTCTATCTTACATCATTTTAAGTTTCTAATTTCACTAATATCCATCCCAGACTTCCCACCAATGTTTTTTCACAGGGATCTACGTATTAGGCATGAAACTCTCAAGAAAAAATGCATCCTCTGAGGATCATTACACTAGGTGCCATGGTATAGCAATATCTTGGTCTTTTGTAGAATTGGGTTCTTCTTCCTCCAACATCCAGTCTTTCCCCCAAGTACTTTAATTGATTTTATCAGTTTAGTTGTACTTTCCAATTTAAAAAAAATGTGCAATCTATCGACCATCTGGCAGCGGATCAAAATCACATATGATGAATTTTAACTGCTTTAAATTTTCATTCTCCCTTACTGCATATAGTGTTTATAGCACCCCAAACTTATTTCTTCCATTTGAATTTTTAAAAAAGTTTGAACTGGAGAAGTCAAAAGTATGTGTAACTCAGGTGTATGACACTTAGGAAAAAATTCCCCTCTTACCATTAACTTACCATTTGTTTGCCCTCATGTCATGTCTCAATGAATTCAACAGGATTAATTCTCCTAAATTAAATTTTTGACTTCCCTCATTTCTTAAGATTCAAGATAAGAGGGATGAAGGCTTACAACAGCTTTGTATCAATTGTACTGGCCATTGCACCATAATATGGATTGTTTGGACAAGATTATTAAGTAAAGGAAAACAATAGAAGTTTAATGCTGAAATGATGTACTCCCTTGGCATTAGACAATCCAGACAAAAAGTAGAAAATCTAACCTCCAATGACATACCATGTCTAACACAAAATATTCAAGTTTACATATTTAAACCTACACGACACTACGCGAACAGAGGTCTAGATAAATTCCTCCGAACATACTTCTCTTGAACTAACTTCCAAGGATGGGCTATTCGCTTTTTCTTCTAGGTTTAAAAAAAGGACCAAGATTGATTATCAAAATATTTCTTTTCATACAATGCACATGTTACAATGTAAAGATTTCTGGAAGATCAAATACAATTGTTCATATAGAAAACATCCTTTCATTAAAGTATAATTTCTGACAGACAATGTGAAACTTCAAATATTTCAGCTACAAATACCATGACTACAGAACTGAAGAAAAGGAAATAGGAGAGATGACGTTAACATCTTACACCAATATGAACACAATTACAAACACAATGAATCTACAGTTAACATCACAGGCACTAACACAAAAGAAACATTCTCCTAAAGAAATAACAGCAATCATATGCCTGATTTCTTGTCCAATTCATTGCCATGAAACATAAACAATACCCTATATTACAATGTCATATATGTGCATGTGAACATCATTCCAAACTTTCTCCTAAAACCTATAACTGAGGGAGAGATTCCCTCACATATTGACTGTTACCCAGTGAAAGTCTAGGTCATGAATATGGAGGGTTCAGACATACAAGGCATGATAGCATGCCTTACTCGAATAAACCCTCCATTGGATGACAGCTAATGGATAATGGAATCTTTCACCTACACTGTGAAAGATGAGTTGGAGAGACTGCCTTAGAATGTCAAAAAAGATACAGGTTTCATTTGTCCTTCACTTGAAAACCCCAATTAAACAGCCAAAAACAGGAGAGGAGGGATGTGTCAAGAGGTGGTATATGGAAGGAGGAATTAAAACGAGGAATGGGTGAAAGAATGAGGTAGCTCAAGTGAAAAGGCATTTATTGTGAACACACACTGACGGACAGGCAATATTACACAACATTTATTGAGAGCTCCAAGCAGATACCTACATACTAAACTGAGAATGAAAGCAAAATTGGTAACATTTAATATTTTCCCTAACCCTTATCACAGCAATTTTAAAGTTCAAGTAAAATTCTGAATCCCGTTTAAATTGAAAATCTAGGCATTCAAGCTAATTCAATAAACGTTTAAAATCTAGATGTAATAAAAAACATATCCAAACTAAGTTTCTCTGAAGGAAAAAGTAAAGCCTTGATGCACTTGAAAAATTCTTCACATTTTGAGACATTCCAAGTCAACACAACTTCCTGACAGTAAAAATAGTTATCTGACAAGGGAAGCATTCAAAGAAACGTTATATAAAAAGCATTAGGACAAGAAGTTTAATAACACTGCAATAAAAATGCATACAACCTAGTTTACAGACAGGTACAATAGCCTATAAACCTTGAAATCATATGACATAAGTTTTCATTTCAATGAATAACTGCCAGCAAGTGGTAAAATATAAATGAATTGAACAGATGATCTATACATGGGTGATTACAGGTGACAAGTAGCGAAAACAGCAGAGTAAGCAGCTACAAGTGGAATCCAGGGCAGCTGGTCAGCATGAGCCATAACATGGGAAGGAAATGGTATTCAGGTCCACATCTTCATATGAGGTCCTCATTTGGAAGGAGGATGACCACTCCACCACATTAAAGACAAGAGAAAATAATAGCATTAGTGACCCCTTAATAATTAAGCAATGAAACACCTGAAATGAAAAAAAAATTATGCAAGAAATTTTGAAGAAACGTACCTCAAATGAGTAAAACTTAAGTAAGCAGGCAGTACTGCCATGGAGGACAATATCCCCTCCATAGTAAGATGCATTGAATAACTAATTCATATTCAATATTGAGAAGATTAAGTAAATAATAAATAATTAGAACATGAAAAAAAACCTGAGAGGTCCAAAAATAGAAGCAGTATGTACTGCATTTCAAATTCTCTTTTTCACTTATAGCATGAAATTCTGTTATAATGGCTAGAAAGCAGTTGTTCAGATTAAAAGCAGCTACAAATGGTGCCAGGGACTCTGGTCACTGGGAGCAATCATGAGGGAGGGTGATTGCATCCAAGTCCACATTTTTCAACACATCATATATCCTCTCATGGGAAGGGCGATCACCAATCCACCATATTGAAGACAAGAGAGAGAATATATTAGAGAACAGCCATGAATTATAAAAAACATATAAATATATTATCAAGGAAAATTTACAAGAAAACCATTAAATTAGGAAAGAAATAGGGAATAAGTAATAATTAGACAAGAAATTAAGGATGACCTGCAAAAGAATTTGACATGATTAGAAAAAATTATAGGAGCAGGCATTGCACAACAGAGGGTAATGCTTCTCTATTATAGGGCACATAATTCACTTATTTCTATACAATGGAATAAAAGCCTGTAACAAAAACTTTCACATCAAGTAAGCGCAGACCACTTCCACAAAATCTACCTTTTCATCCTTAAATTCAGTAATCCACTATTTAATATCCTACCTAATATGTCATCCAAAGGATTGATTGCCAGATAAGGGAAGAAAACGGCTAAAACATCTCTAAAGCCTACACACTAAGGAAAACAACAGCTTTCCTAAAAGTGGTACGTCACCTCACAAAATAATGGCCTAAACCATTTTAGGCATTCCAATAAAATATCATCCAATGTAGAAACCCACAGCATAAGTGTCCTACCTAATTCGTCAGCTAAGTCACTTTAATTCAACCCCCATTCCTTTAAGTGAGTTCTCTCTAAGTGAGTTGGCTACACATTGATATTACCTCTCAGGAACATCTTAGATTAAGAAGAGTTCCCTAGTCCTAGAATTGGAGCTATTTGTTTGAACCCAAGGCATAAACTTTTCCTAATCTGAGATGTACCAAAGAGAATTTTCAATATGTAGCCAGAATCCTTAAAACCCTCAAAAGGGCCCTAATGTGTAATTATGAAAATAATTTCATAATTAGGGTGCAAAGCGAGGATTTTCATCCTTCTTTTTAGTATTTCTCATTGCAAGGCAAATGTAATCTGCCTCAAGACCATGCAGGGTCTTAATGAGTAATGTTTCCGCAAATTACATTAATGCAAATATTTGAGGGACAAAATAGCTCTATTATTTAACGTGCACAATTGGGAGAATTCCAATGTGCTCACCAATATGAAAGACTATATACAAGCCCTATCACAGGAAGCATGATCATTGATCCAAACCTAGATGGCATGCAAGGAGAGGAGATGACTCCCTACCACATTGCTGCAAGGTCCAGCGTTGGACGATTCTCAGCTTTCCATCGACGATCCCTCGGTGCACACGTATTATTCACTGATACACACACACACACCAAATGACCATGCACTAAAAACACAACACTTTCACTAAGGCACTAAAACACATGGAGTGTCACAGGATCACGGGATGTAGCACAGTAGAATAAACAGCTCTCAGGAAACCACCAGCATATGCACTTCCAGCATAGAGAATACTGGCATCCAAGGCAAGTGGTGTGGTCTGGATGAAAATGTTATGCATGATACAACTTTCGGCCTGTCTGTGTCAACTAAATGTCTTATGTACAGGGAGAAACAGTATGAAAGAAGTGAGATTGTATTGTGTCCTACGTAAACATGACCACCCCTTAATTAAGGCAATTTGCTTTTTAGCATCTTATGTGGACATTATATTGCAATGCAAACTCCCTCCAATTTTAATGCCATGGGTAGTACCTCAAATAACAAAAAACAGATCACCAGCTAAGGATACCCTTATTTTGCTGCCCTGCCAAAACCCACTGCAGAAGGTGAATTTTTTTAGATGAAGGCTTCACATATGAATTAATATCACCATATGGAGTGTATATCCATGATGAAACATGAAACTTACTGCATGGAGAAAATAAGAGATAAAATAAAAGGATAAAACATGATATGGAGTTTAGTATGAGTAGTACATACAGAAGACGACTTAAGGATTGCATGTGTAAATATCACACTGTAGAAAGATTGGGACAAGAGAATGAAGCAAGTTGTCAGTATAGCAAAAGAAATGAAGGTGGAAGGGGATACAACAGACACGGATCGTGCAAGCATACATGCCCGTGTCTATCCACTTGGAAGATGAAGTAGAAGAAGAGTATGAGCTAAGTGAATCCTCAGGGAAGTGAAGGGGAGATAAACACATCACGGGAGACTGGAATAATTCCTGAAGAATGAATGATTTCCACCTTTTGTGCTATACCTAAAAAGGCTAAAGCAAAAATCTGAAATGATCATTTCACAATTAGTCCAATGACTCCCTCTCAAAATAATTTTTTTAAGTTACACATCAACGAATAGCCATGAAAATAGAAGAAGACATAAGTGGCACACAATTTGGGTTTAGACAGTCCTTAGGGACTTTAATGGCTTTTCACTCGAAAAGGAAAACTGGGACAAAAAAGATTTCGCATTATAAGCAACCTCTACTACCTTCACACTGCCACCATGAAAGTGGAAAATGAGTTCTGAGGAAATAGAAATCAAAACGGGTGCGAGACAAGGTTGTGATCTCTCCCCCTTACTGTTTAGCATGTACTCCGAAGACATAATCCAGGCATCCTTATCAGCTGAAATAACTAGTATTAAAGTGAATGGATTACCCATAAGCAATATTAGGTTTGCTGATGACACAGCACTTATAGCCGCAAATCTTAATGACTTACAGCAACTTCTTAACAAGGTAGTAGAAAAAAGGGGAGAGTTTGGTTAGATTCTTAATATATGCAACACTAAGTTCAATGTGATTTCAAAAACACTTCAGCATGAACATCTTTAATCAATAGAAAGAGTTCAGCAAGTTCAGAAATACAAATACTTAGGCTATATTCTAAACGAAGACAATGACAATTCAGACAACATTAAAACAAGAATCGGTCAGGACAGAAGCACCTTTAACAAAATGAAAAAGGCCCTCTACTCAAGAGATCTTATTTAGATTTTAAATAAGGTTGTTAAGGTGTAATATATTTTCAATTCTTTCATATGGAACGAAAGCTTGGACTCTTAAACAAAAGAGAAATAAATTGACTAGAAGCATTTGAAATGTGGGCATACCGAAGAATCATTCGCATCAGTTGGGTGTTGAGGACCACAAATGGAAGTCCTAGCAAGAATCAAATAGAGTAAAGTGCTAAATACAATAAAAATAAGGAAGTTACTATGCTTAGGGCACATTATGAGAGAAGAAAAATATAACCTGTAGCAAATAATTCAAATGGGAAAGATTTGTGGTATTGTGGTGTGGTTGGAAAAAGACCAGAGGAAGAAGACGTACATCCTGACTGGACAACTTAAAACCGTGGTACAGTTGCTCAGCCACAGAGCTGCTGAGATCGGCACAATCAAGATCTACTGTGGCCATGATGACTGCCAACCTTCTGAGAGGAGACGCCACATGAAGGAAAAGAAGGAAGACTGGAATGCAGAGGTAGCAGAGGGAAAAGCAGGAAATACTGTAGGATACCAAATTGATTATACATGCCCATGGGAAGATGAAACAGGAGGAGAGTACGAGCACATTGAATTCTCAAGGAAATGAAGGGGATATAACCACATCATGAAAGACTAGAATGCAGTGGTAGCAGAAGGAACTTCAAGCACATACTTGCCAGAGTCACGTACAAAAACCAAATCAAACAGTGCAAGAGCTATCCTGGAGCTGACATAAGTAGTGCCTATGGCCTAGTAGCCATGAAAGCCACATTTAACTCAAAATTGAGACGATAAACCAAAGTGGGATATAAAAATACTGACCGAAGAAGGAAACAAAAATTGCCATTGAAAAGAAACTAGAAAATAAGGATGAAGTGGGCATCGATCAAAAATGGGATGAGCTGAGGAAGACAATGGCAGAAGTAGCAGCGGAGCAACTGGTGAGTGAACTATCGACACAGATGCCAACAATAATGATGGAGGTTAAGAATCAAAGAGAAGAATAAAGAAAATACTTGACCCCAGAAAATAAAGAGGATTAACCCTCTACTAGAAGCAAGATGGGTTAGGAGTATTGGATCGAAAGCTGCTGTGAGGAAGACAACGATTACATGAAGGGAAACACCGAAACAGCATACATCCTAGTTAAGGAAAACTTTGTGGAGAAGAAAACGAGAAGCAACAAAATTGGGAATATACTGATGGAATATGATGACATTGGAAATAGATGAAGCAATATAACAAAGAACTCTACCAAGGGCAAAAACAGATGAAAGATACCCTGATAACTAACGATAGCGAGGCAGACGAGGAAGATTGGGTCCCACTCATACTGAGGAGTGAATTCAATTGAGCAGTGAATGACATCAAGAAAAACAAAGCACCTAGAGCAGACAAACAATTCATCCAAGCAATCAGAAGCAAAGCCAAAGATAACCTGTACGAGGATATGAAAAATAGCTACCAAAGCAGATGATTTCTAGAGGACTTCCAAAGGAGAATTATGACTGCAATACCAAAGGACAGCCATTAGCAGTAGCCATCCTAGAGTTTAGTGTCACATGCATCCAAAATAGATCGATAATAAGCAGAGGGATGAAAAGAAAAATCAAAGAAAACCCCTGAGAAAACCAGTTTGGAATAGAAGAGCGCTGGTACGAGGGTGCCAACACATTGCCTGAGAGTACTGTTAAGGAAAAATACATGTGAACAAGCCATTATATGTCACATTCGTGGGAGAATCCTTCGATAACACTGAGAGGAACAATGCTTAGAAACAGGATAAACTCAATGGATTATGCCAACAGAAGAATTATCAATTAAATATACAGGAAGAGAGTTGCCACCGTTTTGAAACGTCATGTTGGAAATGGATGCAGAAGTTTGAACGAGTTAACAAAATAGGACATTACTGGTCAGTATATTCAATATGACCTTATTATAATCTAACGAGACCTTAAATATAATGCCATTTCAAAACCCAAACTTGTAGAAGACATTACTGGCCAGTATATCCTATATCAACTCTTTGTATTCTAATGAAACCTAAATTATGTTGCAATGTCAACAGCCAACGCTGTAGATGACATTATTGATCAGTATTTTCAATATGGACTTATACTAATCTGACGAGACCTTAATTTTAATGCCTTTTCTACAGCCAAAGCAGTAGAAGACATTACTGGCCAGTATATCCTATATCAACACTTAGTATTCTAACGAAACCTAAATTATGTTGCAATGTCAACAGCCAATGCTGTAGATGACATTATTGTTCAGTATTTTAAATATGGACTTATACTAATCTAACGAGACCTTAATTTTAATGCCATTTCAACAGCCAAAGCAGAAGAAGACATTTCTGGCCAATATATCCTAAATCAACTCTTTGTATTCTAACGAAACTTAATTATGTTGCAATGTCAACAGCCAACGCTGTAGATGACATTATTGTTCAGTATTTTCTATATGGACGTTTTCTAATCTAACGAGACCTTAATTTTAATGCCATTTCAACAGCCAAAGCAGAAGAAGACATTTCTGGCCAATATATCCTAAATCAACTCTTTGTATTCTAACGAAACCTAAATTATGTTGCAATGTCAACAGCCAACGCTGTAGATGACATTATTGTTCAGTATTTTCTATATGGACGTTTTCTAATCTGACGAGACCTTAATTTTAATGCCATTTCTACAGCCAAAGCTGTAGAAGACATTACTGGACAGTATATCCTATATCAACTCTTAGTATTCTAATGAAAACTAAATTATGTTGCAATGTCAACAGCCAACGCTGTAGATGAAATTATTGTTCAGTATTTTCAATATGGACTTAAACTAATCTGACGAGACCTTAATTTTAATGCCTTTTCTACAGCCAAAGCAGTAGAAGACATTACTGGCCAGTATATCCTATATCAACACTTAGTATTCTAACGAAACCTAAATTATGTTGCAATGTCAACAGCCAATGCTGTAGATGACATTATTGTTCAGTATTTTAAATATGGACTTATACTAATCTAACGAGACCTTAATTTTAATGCCATTTCAAAAGCCAAAGCAGAAGAAGACATTTCTGGCCAATATATCCTAAATCAACTCTTTGTATTCTAACGAAACCTAAATTATGTCGCAATGTCAACAGCCAACGCTGTAGATGACATTATTGTTCAGAATTTTTAATATGGAATTTTTTCTAATCTAACGAGACCTTAATTTTAATGCCATTTCAACAGCAAAAGCTGTAGAAGACATTTCTGGCCAGTATATCCTATATCAACTCTTAGTATTCTAACGAAACCTAAATTATGTTGCAATATCATCAGCCAATGCTGTAGATGACATTATTGTTCAGTATTTTCAATATGGAATTTTTCTAATCTAACGAGACCTTAATTTTAATGCCATTTCAACAGCAAAAGCTGTAGAAGACATTTCTGGCCAGTATATCATATATCAACTCTTAGTATTCTAATGAAACCTAAATTATGTTGCAATGTCAACAGCCAACGCTGTAGATGACATTATTGTTCAGTATTTTCAATATGGACTTATACTAATCTAACGAGACATTATTTTTAACGCCATTTCAACAGCCAAAGCAGTAGAAGACATTTCTGGCCAGTATATCATATATCAACTCTTTGTATTCTAATGTAACCTAAATTATGTTGCAATGTCAACAGCCAACGCTGTAGATTACATTATTATTCAGTATTTTCATACTTATCTGACGAGACCTTAATTTTAATGCCATTTCAACAGCCAAAGCTGTAGAAGACATTACTGGCCAGTATACCCTACATCAACTCTTAGTATTCTAATGAAACCTAAATTATGTTGCAATGTCAACAGCCAACGCTGTAGATGACATTATTGTTCAGTATTTTCAATATGGAATTTTTCTAATCTAACGAGACCTTAATTTTAATGCCATTTATACAGCCAAAGCTGTAGAAGACATTAATGGCCAGTATATCCTATATCAACACTTAGTATTCTAACGAAACCCAAATTATGTTGCAATGTCAACAGCCAACGCTGTAGATGACATTATTGTCCAGAATTTTTAATATGGAATTTTTTCTAATCTAACGAGACCTTAATTTTAATGCCATTTCAACAGCAAAAGCTGTAGAAGACATTTCTAGCCAGTATATCCTATATCAACTCTTAGTATTCTAACGAAACCTAAATTATGTTGCAATGTCATCAGCCAACGCTGTAGATGACATTATTGTTCAGTATTTTCAATATGGAATTTTTTCTAATCTAACGAGACCTTAATTTTAATGCCATTTCAACAGCAAAAGCTGTAGAAGACATTTCTAGCCAGTATATCCTATATCAACTCTTAGTATTCTAACGAAACCTAAATTATGTTGCAATGTCATCAGCCAACGCTGTAGATGACATTATTGTCCAGAATTTTTAATATGGAATTTTTTCTAATCTAACGAGACCTTAATTTTAATGCCATTTCAACAGCAAAAGCTGTAGAAGACATTTCTAGCCAGTATATCCTATATCAACTCTTAGTATTCTAACGAAACCTAAATTATGTTGCAATGTCATCAGCCAACGCTGTAGATGACATTATTGTTCAGTATTTTCAATATGGAATTTTTCTAATCTAACGAGACCTTAATTTTAATGCCATTTCAACAGCCAAAGCAGTAGAAGACATTTCTGGCCAATATATCCAATATCAACTCTTTGTATTCTAACGAAACCTAAATTATGTTGCAATGTCAATAGCCAACGCTGTAGATGACATTATTGTTCAGTATTTTCAATATGGAATTTTTCTAATCTAACGAGACCTTAATTTTAATGCCATTTCAACAGCAAAAGCTGTAGAAGACATTTCTGGCCAGTATATCCTATATCAACTCTTAGCATTCTAACGAAACCTAAATTATGTTGCAATGTCAACAGCCAATGCTGTAGATGACATTATTGTTCAGTATTTTCAATATGGACTTATACTAATCTAACGAGACCTTAATTTTAATGCCATTTCAACAGCCAAAGCAGTAGAAGACATTTCTGGCCAATATATCCTATATCAACTCTTTGTATTCTAATGAAACCTAAATTATGTTGCAATGTCAACAGCCAACGCTGTAGATGACATTATTGTTCAGTATTTTCAATCTGGACTTATACTAATCTAACGAGACCTTAATTTTAATGCCATTTGTACAGCCAAAGCAGTAGAAGACATTTCTGGCCAGTATTATCTATATCAACTCTTAGTATTCTAACGAAACCTAAATTATGTTGCAATGTCATCAGCCAACGCTGTAGATGAAATTATTGTTCAGTATTTTCAATATGGAATTTTTCTAATCTAACGAGACCTTAATTTTAATGCCATTTCAACAGCAAAAGCTGTAGAAGACATTTCTGGCCAGTATATCCTATATCAACTCTTAGTATTCTAATGAAACCTAAATTATGTTGCAATGTCAACAGCCAACGCTGTAGATGACATTATTGTTCAGTATTTTCAATATGGACGTTTTCTAATCTAACGAGACCTTAATTTTAATGCCATTTCAACAGCAAAAGCTGTAGAAGACATTTCTGGCCAGTATATCCTATATCCACTCTTAGTATTCTAACGAAACCTAAATTATGTTGCAATGTCATCAGCCAACGCTGTAGATGACATTATTGTTCAGTATTTTCAATATGGAATTTTTCTAATCTAACGAGACCTTAATTTTAATGCCATTTCAACAGCAAAAGCTGTAGAACACATTACTGGCCAGTATATCCTATATCAACACTTAGTATTCTAACGAAACCTAAATTATGTTGCAATGTCAACAGCCAATGCTGTAGATGACATTATTGTTCAGTATTTTCAATATGGACTTATACTAATCTAACGAGACCTTATTTTTAATGACATTTCAACAGCCAAAGCAGTAGAAGACATTTCTGGCCAGTATATCCTATATCAACACTTAGTATTCTAACGAAACCTAAATTATGTTGCAATGTCAACAGCCAATGCTGTAGATGACATTATTGTTCAGTATTTTAAATATGGACTTATACTAATCTAACGAGACCTTAATTTTAATGCCATTTCAACAGCCAAAGCAGTAGAAGACATTTCTGGCCAATATATCCTATATCAACTCTTTGTATTCTAACGAAACCTAAATTATGTTGCAATGACAACAGCCAACGCTGTAGATGACATTATTGTTCAGTATTTTCAATATGGAATTTTTCTAATCTAACGAGACCTTAATTTTAATGCCATTTCAACAGCAAAAGCTGTAGAAGACATTTCTGCCCAGTATATCCTATATCAACTCTTAGCATTCTAACGAAACCTAAATTATGTTGCAATGTCAACAGCCAATGCTGTAGATGACATTATTGTTCAGTATTTTCAATATGGACTTATACTAATCTAACGAGACCTTATTTTTAAAGCCATTTCAACAGCCAAAGCAGTAGAAGACATTTCTGGCCAATATATCCTATATCAACTCTTTGTATTCTAATGAAACCTAAATTATGTTGCAATGTCAACAGCCAACACTGTAGATGACATTATTGTTCAGTATTTTCAATATGGAATTTTTCTAATCTACCGAGACCTTAATTTTAATGCCATTTATACAGCCAAAGCAGTAGAAGACATTACTGGCCAGTATATCCTATATCAACACTTAGTATTCTAACGAAACGTAAATTATGTTGCAATGTCAACAGCCAATGCTGTAGATGACATT
Organism: Ceriagrion tenellum; assembly: GCA_963169105.1. NCBI lineage: Eukaryota > Metazoa > Arthropoda > Insecta > Odonata > Coenagrionidae > Ceriagrion > Ceriagrion tenellum. The sequence continues at coordinate 121,554,599 of OY720641.1, read as the reverse complement.
ATTGTTCAGTATTTTCAATATGGACTTATACTAATCTAACGAGACCTTAATTTTAATGCCATTTCAACAGCCAAAGCAGTAGAAGACATTTCTGGCCAATATATCCAATATCAACTCTTTGTATTCTAACAAAACCTAAATTATGTTGCAATGTCAACAGCCAACGCTGTAGATGACATTATTGTTCAGTATTTTCAATATGGAATTTTTCTAATCTAACGAGACCTTAATTTTAATGCCATTTCAACAGCAAAAGCTGTAGAAGACATTTCTGCCCAGTATATCCTATATCAACTCTTAGCATTCTAACGAAACCTAAATTATGTTGCAATGTCAACAGCCAATGCTGTAGATGACATTATTGTTCAGTATTTTCAATATGGACTTATACTAATCTAACGAGACCTTATTTTTAAAGCCATTTCAACAGCCAAAGCAGTAGAAGACATTTCTGGCCAATATATCCTATATCAACTCTTTGTATTCTAATGAAACCTTAATTATGTTGCAATGTCAACAGCCAACGCTGTAGATGACATTATTGTTCAGTATTTTCAATCTGGACTTATACTAATCTAACGAGACATTAATTTTAATGCCATTTGTACAGCCAAAGCAGTAGAAGACATTACTGGCCAGTATATCCTATATCAACACTTAGTATTCTAACGAAACCTAAATTATGTTGCAATGTCAACAGCCAATGCTGTAGATGACATTATTGTTCAGTATTTACAATATGGACTTATACTAACCTAACGAGACCTTAATTTTAATGCCATTTGTACAGCCAAAGCAGTAGAAGACATTACTGGCCAGTATATCCTATATCAACACTTAGTATTCTAACGAAACCTAAATTATGTTGCAATGTCAACAGCCAATGCTGTAGATGACATTATTGTTCAGTATTTTAAATATGGACTTATACTAATCTAACGAGACCTTATTTTTAACGCCATTTCAACAGCCAAAGCAGTAGAAGACATTTCTGGCAAGTATATCCTATATCAACTCTTAGTATTCTAACGTAACCTATATTATGTTGCAATGTCAAATGCCAACGCAGCAGATTACATAATTGTTCAGTATTTTAAATATGGACTTATACTAATCTGACGAAACCTTAATTTCAATGCCATTTCAACAGCCAAAGCTGTAGAAGACATTACTGGCCAGTATATCCTATATCAACACTTAGTATTCTAACGAAACCTAAATTATGTTGCAATGTCAACAGCCAACGCTGTAGATGACATTATTGTTCAGTATTTTCTATATGGACGTTTTCTAATCTGACGAGACCTTAATTTTAATGCCATTTCTACAGCCAAAGCTGTAGAAGACATTACTGGACAGTATATCCTATATCAACTCTTAGTATTCTAATGAAAACTAAATTATGTTGCAATGTCAACAGCCAACGCTGTAGATGACATTATTGTTCAGTATTTTCTATATGGACTTAAACTAATCTGACGAGACCTTAATTTTAATGCCTTTTCTACAGCCAAAGCAGTAGAAGACATTACTGGCCAGTATATCCCATATCAACACTTAGTATTCTAACGAAACCTAAATTATGTTGCAATGTCAACAGCCAACGCTGTAGATGACATTATTGTTCAGTATTTTCTATATGGACGTTTTCTAATCTGACGAGACCTTAATTTTAATGCCTTTTCTACAGCCAAAGCAGTAGAAGACATTACTGGCCAGTATATCCCATATCAACACTTAGTATTCTAACGAAACCTAAATTATGTTGCAATGTCAACAGCCAATGCTGTAGATGACATTATTGTTCAGTATTTTAAATATGGACTTATACTAATCTAACGAGACCTTAATTTTAATGCCATTTCAACAGCCAAAGCAGAAGAAGACATTTCTGGCCAATATATCCTAAATCAACTCTTTGTATTCTAACGAAACCTAAATTATGTTGCAATGTCAACAGCCAACGCTGTAGATGACATTATTGTTCAGTATTTTCTATATGGACTTAAACTAATCTGACGAGACCTTAATTTTAATGCCTTTTCTACAGCCAAAGCAGTAGAAGACATTACTGGCCAGTATATCCCATATCAACACTTAGTATTCTAACGAAACCTAAATTATGTTGCAATGTCAACAGCCAATGCTGTAGATGACATTATTGTTCAGTATTTTAAATATGGACTTATACTAATCTAACGAGACCTTAATTTTAATGCCATTTCAACAGCCAAAGCAGAAGAAGACATTTCTGGCCAATATATCCTAAATCAACTCTTTGTATTCTAACGAAACCTAAATTATAATGCAATGTCAACAGCCAACGCTGTAGATGACATTATTGTTCAGAATTTTTAATATGGAATTTTTTCTAATCTAACGAGACCTTAATTTTAATGCCATTTCAACAGCAAAAGCTGTAGAAGACATTTCTGGCCAGTATATCCTATATCAACTCTTAGTATTCTAACGAAAACTAAATTATGTTGCAATGTCAACAGCCAACGCTGTAGATGACATTATTGTTCAGTATTTTCAATATGGAATTTTTCTAATCTAATGAGACCTTAATTTTAATGCCATTTATACATCCAAAGCTGTAGAAGACATTAATGGCCAGTATATCCTATATCAATACTTAGTATTCTAACGAAACCTAAATTATGTTGCAATGTCAACAGCCAACGCTGTAGATGACATTATTGTTCAGAATTTTTAATATGGAATTTTTTCTAATCTAACGAGTCCTTAATTTTAATGCCATTTAAACAGCAAAAGCTGTAGAAGACATTTCTGGCCAGTATATCCTATATCAACTCTTAGTATTCTAACGAAACCTAAATTATGTTGCAATGTCATCAGCCAACGCTGTAGATGACATTATTGTTCAGAATTTTTAATATGGAATTTTTTCTAATCTAACGAGTCCTTAATTTTAATGCCATTTAAACAGCAAAAGCTGTAGAAGACATTTCTGGCCAGTATATCCTATATCAACTCTTAGTATTCTAACGAAACCTAAATTATGTTGCAATGTCATCAGCCAACGCTGTAGATGACATTATTGTTCAGTATTTTCAATATGGAATTTTTCTAATCTAACGAGACCTTAATTTTAATGCCATTTCAACAGCCAAAGCAGTAGATGTCATTTCTGGCCAATATATCCAATATCAACTCTTTGTATTCTAACGAAACCTAAATTATGTTGCAATGTCAATAGCCAACGCTGTAGATGACATTATTGTTCAGTATTTTCAATATGGAATTTTTCTAATCTAACGAGACCTTAATTTTAATGCCATTTCAACAGCAAAAGCTGTAGAAGACATTTCTAGCCAGTATATCCTATATCAACTCTTAGCATTCTAACGAAACCTAAATTATGTTGCAATGTCAACAGCTAATGCTGTAGATGACATTATTGTTCAGTATTTTCAATATGGACTTATACTAATCTAACGAGACCTTAATTTTAATGCCATTTCAACAGCCAAAGCAGTAGAACACATTTCTGGCCAATATATCCTATATCAACTCTTTGTATTCTAATGAAACCTAAATTATGTTGCAATGTCAACAGCCAACGCTGTAGACGACATTATTGTTCAGTATTTTCAATCTGGACTTATACCAATCTAACGAGACCTTAATTTTAATGCCATTTGTACAGCCAAAGCAGTAGAAGACATTTCTGGCCAGTATATCCTATATCAACACTTAGTATTCTAACGAAACCTAAATTATGTTGCAATGTCAACAGCCAATGCTGTAGATGACATTATTGTTCAGTATTTTAAATATGGACTTATACTAATCTAACGAGACCTTATTTTTAACGCCATTTCAACAGCCAAAGCAGTAGAAGACATTTCTGGCAAGTATATCCTATATCAACTCTTAGTATTCTAACGTAACCTATATTATGTTGCAATGTCAAATGCCAACGCAGCAGATTACATAATTGTTCAGTATTTTAAATATGGACTTATACTAATCTGACGAAACCTTAATTTCAATGCCATTTCAACAGCCAAAGCTGTAGAAGACATTACTGGCCAGTATATCCTATATCAACACTTAGTATTCTAACGAAACCTAAATTATGTTGCAATGTCAACAGCCAACGCTGTAGATGACATTATTGTTCAGTATTTTCTATATGGACGTTTTCTAATCTGACGAGACCTTAATTTTAATGCCATTTCTACAGCCAAAGCTGTAGAAGACATTACTGGACAGTATATCCTATATCAACTCTTAGTATTCTAATGAAAACTAAATTATGTTGCAATGTCAACAGCCAACGCTGTAGATGACATTATTGTTCAGTATTTTCTATATGGACTTAAACTAATCTGACGAGACCTTAATTTTAATGCCTTTTCTACAGCCAAAGCAGTAGAAGACATTACTGGCCAGTATATCCCATATCAACACTTAGTATTCTAACGAAACCTAAATTATGTTGCAATGTCAACAGCCAACGCTGTAGATGACATTATTGTTCAGTATTTTCTATATGGACGTTTTCTAATCTGACGAGACCTTAATTTTAATGCCTTTTCTACAGCCAAAGCAGTAGAAGACATTACTGGCCAGTATATCCCATATCAACACTTAGTATTCTAACGAAACCTAAATTATGTTGCAATGTCAACAGCCAATGCTGTAGATGACATTATTGTTCAGTATTTTAAATATGGACTTATACTAATCTAACGAGACCTTAATTTTAATGCCATTTCAACAGCCAAAGCAGAAGAAGACATTTCTGGCCAATATATCCTAAATCAACTCTTTGTATTCTAACGAAACCTAAATTATGTTGCAATGTCAACAGCCAACGCTGTAGATGACATTATTGTTCAGTATTTTCTATATGGACTTAAACTAATCTGACGAGACCTTAATTTTAATGCCTTTTCTACAGCCAAAGCAGTAGAAGACATTACTGGCCAGTATATCCCATATCAACACTTAGTATTCTAACGAAACCTAAATTATGTTGCAATGTCAACAGCCAATGCTGTAGATGACATTATTGTTCAGTATTTTAAATATGGACTTATACTAATCTAACGAGACCTTAATTTTAATGCCATTTCAACAGCCAAAGCAGAAGAAGACATTTCTGGCCAATATATCCTAAATCAACTCTTTGTATTCTAACGAAACCTAAATTATAATGCAATGTCAACAGCCAACGCTGTAGATGACATTATTGTTCAGAATTTTTAATATGGAATTTTTTCTAATCTAACGAGACCTTAATTTTAATGCCATTTCAACAGCAAAAGCTGTAGAAGACATTTCTGGCCAGTATATCCTATATCAACTCTTAGTATTCTAACGAAAACTAAATTATGTTGCAATGTCAACAGCCAACGCTGTAGATGACATTATTGTTCAGTATTTTCAATATGGAATTTTTCTAATCTAATGAGACCTTAATTTTAATGCCATTTATACATCCAAAGCTGTAGAAGACATTAATGGCCAGTATATCCTATATCAATACTTAGTATTCTAACGAAACCTAAATTATGTTGCAATGTCAACAGCCAACGCTGTAGATGACATTATTGTTCAGAATTTTTAATATGGAATTTTTTCTAATCTAACGAGTCCTTAATTTTAATGCCATTTAAACAGCAAAAGCTGTAGAAGACATTTCTGGCCAGTATATCCTATATCAACTCTTAGTATTCTAACGAAACCTAAATTATGTTGCAATGTCATCAGCCAACGCTGTAGATGACATTATTGTTCAGAATTTTTAATATGGAATTTTTTCTAATCTAACGAGTCCTTAATTTTAATGCCATTTAAACAGCAAAAGCTGTAGAAGACATTTCTGGCCAGTATATCCTATATCAACTCTTAGTATTCTAACGAAACCTAAATTATGTTGCAATGTCATCAGCCAACGCTGTAGATGACATTATTGTTCAGTATTTTCAATATGGAATTTTTCTAATCTAACGAGACCTTAATTTTAATGCCATTTCAACAGCCAAAGCAGTAGATGTCATTTCTGGCCAATATATCCAATATCAACTCTTTGTATTCTAACGAAACCTAAATTATGTTGCAATGTCAATAGCCAACGCTGTAGATGACATTATTGTTCAGTATTTTCAATATGGAATTTTTCTAATCTAACGAGACCTTAATTTTAATGCCATTTCAACAGCAAAAGCTGTAGAAGACATTTCTAGCCAGTATATCCTATATCAACTCTTAGCATTCTAACGAAACCTAAATTATGTTGCAATGTCAACAGCTAATGCTGTAGATGACATTATTGTTCAGTATTTTCAATATGGACTTATACTAATCTAACGAGACCTTAATTTTAATGCCATTTCAACAGCCAAAGCAGTAGAACACATTTCTGGCCAATATATCCTATATCAACTCTTTGTATTCTAATGAAACCTAAATTATGTTGCAATGTCAACAGCCAACGCTGTAGACGACATTATTGTTCAGTATTTTCAATCTGGACTTATACCAATCTAACGAGACCTTAATTTTAATGCCATTTGTACAGCCAAAGCAGTAGAAGACATTTCTGGCCAGTATATCCTATATCAACTCTTAGTATTCTAACGAAACCTAAATTATGTTGCAATGTCATCAGCCAACGCTGTAGATGAAATTATTGTTCAGTATTTTCAATATGGACTTATACTAATCTAACGAGACCTTAATTTTAATGCCATTTCAACAGCAAAAGCTGTAGAAGACATTTCTTGCCAGTATATCCTATATCAACTCTTAGTATTCTAACGAAACCTAAATTATGTTGCAATGTCATCAGCCAACGCTGTAGATGACATTATTGTTCAGTATTTTCAATATGGAATTTTTCTAATCTAACGAGACCTTAGTTTTAATGCCATTTCAACTGCCAAAGCTGTTAAAGACATTACTGGCCAGTATATCCTACATCAACTCTTAGTATTCTAATGAAACCTAAATTATGTTGCAATGTCAACAGCCAACGCTGTAGATGACATTATTGTTCAGTATTTTCAATATGGACTTATACTAACCTAACGAGACCTTAATTTTAATGTCATTTATGCAGCCAAAGCAGTAGAAGACATTACTGGCCAGTATATCCTATATAAACACTTAGTATTCTAACGAAACCTAAATTATGTTGCAATGTCAACAGCCAATGCTGTAGATGACATTATTGTTCAGTATTTTAAATATGGACTTATACTAATCTAACGAGACCTTAATTTTAATGCCATTTCAACAGCCAAAGCAGTAGAAGACATTTCTGGCCAGTATATCCTATATCAACTCTTTGTATTCTAACGAAACCTAAATTATGTTGCAATGACAACAGCCAACGCTGTAGATGACATTATTGTTCAGTATTTTAAATATGGACTTATACTAATCTAACGAGACCTTAATTTTAATGCCATTTCAACAGCCAAAGCAGTAGAAGACATTACTGGCCAGTATATCCTATATCAAAACTTAGTATTCTAATAAAACCTAAATTATGTTGCAATGTCAACAGCCAATGCTGTAGATGACATTATTGTTCAGTATTTACAATATGGACTTTTACTAATCTAACGAGTCCTTAATTTTAATTCCATTTCAACAGCCAAAGCAGTAGAAGACATTTCTGACCAATATATCCTATATCAACTCTTTGTATCCTAACGAAACCTAAATTATGTTGCAATGTCAACAGCCAACACTGTAGATGACATTATTGTTCAGTATTTTCAATATGGAATTTTTATAATCTAACGAGACCTTAATTTTAATGCCATTTATACAGCCAAAGCAGTAGAAGACATTACTGGCCAGTATATCCTATATCAACTCTAAGTATTCTAATGAAACCTAAATTATGTTGCAATGTCAACAGCCAACGCTGTAGATGACATTATTGTTCAGTATTTTCAATATGGAATTTTTCTAATCTACCGAGACCTTAATTTTGATGCCATTTATACAGCCAAAGCTGTAGAAGACATTAATGGCCAGTATATCCTATATCAACTCTTTGTATTCTAATGAAACCTTAATTATGCTGCAATGTCAACAGCCAACGCTGTAGATGACATTATTGTTCAGTATTTTCAATCTGGACTTATACTAATCTAACGAGACATTAATTTTAATGCCATTTGTACAGCCAAAGCAGTAGAAGACATTACTGGCCAGTATATCCTATATCAACACTTAGTATTCTAACGAAACCTAAATTATGTTGCAATGTCAACAGCCAATGCTGTAGATGACATTATTGTTCAGTATTTACAATATGGACTTATACTTATCTAACGAGACCTTATTTTTAACGCCATTTCAACAGCCAAAGCAGTAGAAGACATTTCTGGCAAGTATATCCTATATCAACTCTTAGTATTCTAACGTAACCTATATTATGTTGCAATGTCAACAGCCAACGCTGTAGATTACATTATTGTTCAGTATTTTAAATATGGACTTATACTAATCTGACGAAACCTTAATTTCAATGCCATTTCAACAGCCAAAGCTGTAGAAGACATTACTGGCCAGTATATCCTACATCAATTCTTAGTATTCTAATGAAACCTAAATTATGTTGCAAAGTCAACAGCCAACGCTGTAGATGACATTATTGTTCAGTATTTTAAATATGGACTTATACTAATCTAACGAGACCTTAATTTTAATGCCATTTAAACAGCCAAAGCAGTAGAAGACATTTCTGGCCAGTATATCCTATATCAACTCTTAGTATCCTAACGAAACCTAAATTATGTTGCAATGTCAACAGCCAACGCTGTAGATGACATTATTGTTCAGTATTTTCAATATGGAATTTTTCTAATCTAACGAGACCTTAATTTTAATGCCATTTATACAGCCAAATCAGTAGAAGACATTTCTGGCCAGTATATCCTATATCAACTCTTAGTATTCTAACAAAACCTAAATTATGTTGCAATGTCAACAGCCAACGCTGTAGATGACATTATTGTTCAGTATTTTCAATATGGACTCATACTAATCTAACGAAGACCTTAATTTTAATGCCATTTCAACAGCCAAAGTTGTAGAAGACATTACTGGCCAGTATATCCTATATCAACTCTTAGTATTCTAACGAAACCTAAATTATGTTGCAATGTCAACAGCCAACGCTGTAGATGACATTATTGTTCAGTATTTTCAATATGGAATTTTTCTAATCTAACGAGACCTTAATTTTAATGCCATTTATACAGCCAAAGCTGTAGAAAACATTTCTGGCCAGTATATCCTATAACAACTCTTAGTATTCTAACAAAACCTAAATTATGTTGCAATGTCAACAGCCAACGCTGTAGATGACATTATTGTTCAGTATTTTCAATATGGACTTATAATAATCTAACGAGACCTTAATTTTAATGCCATTTCAACAGCCAAAGCTGTAGAAGACATTACTGGCCAGTATATCCTATATCAACACTTAGTATTCTAACGAAACCAAAATTATGTTGCAATGTCAACAGCCAACGCTGTAGATGACATTATTGTTCAGTATTTTCAATATGGACTTATACTAATCTAACGAGACCTTAATTATAATGCCATTTCAACAGCCAAAGCTGTAGAAGACATTTCTGGCCAGTATATCCTATATCAACTCTTAGTATTCTAACGAAACCTAAATTATGTTGCAATGTCAACAGCCAACGCTGTAGATGACATTATTGTTCAGTATTTTCAATCTGGACTTATACTAATCTAACGAGACCTTAATTTTAATGCCATTTCAACAGCCAAAGCTGTAGAAGACATTACTGGCCAGTATATCCTATATCCACTCTTAGTATTCTACGGAAACCTAAATTATGTTGCAATGTCAACAGCCAACGCTGTAGATGACATTATTGTTCAGTATTTTCAATATGGACTTATACTAATCTAACGAGACCTAATTTTTATGACATTTCAACAGCCAAAGCAGTAGAAGACATTTCTGGCCAGTATATCCTATATCAACTCTTAGTATTCTAACGAAACCTAAATTATGTTGCAATGTCAACAGCCAACGCTGTAGATGACATTCTTGTTCAGTATTTTCAATATGAACTTATACTAATCTGACGAGACCTTAATTTTAATGCCATTTCAACAGCTAAAGCTGTAGAAGACATTACTGGCCAGTATATCCTATATCAACTCTTAGTATTCTAACAAAACGTAATTATGTTGCAATGTCAATAGCCAACGCTGTAGATGACATTATTGTTTAGTATTTTCAATATGGACTTATACTAATCTAACGAGACCTTAAATTTAATGCCAATTATACAGCCAAAGCAGTAGAAGACATTTCTGGCCAGTATATCCTATATCAACTCTTAGTATTCTAACAAAACCTTAATTATGTTGCAATGTCAACAGCCAACGCTGTAGATGACATTATTGTTCAGTATTTTCAATATGGACTTATACTAATCTAACGAAGACCTTAATTTTAATGCCATTTCAACAGCCAAAGCTGTAGAAGACATTACTGGCCAGTATATCCTATATCAACTCTTAGTATTCTAACGAAATCTAAATTATGTTGCAATGTCAACAGCCAACAATGTGGAAGACATGATTGGCCTGTACATTACATATTAACTTTTGCCTTATTAACGAGAACATAATTTTGCTGCTATTTTATGATGCCTTAATTATCCTGCTATGTCAGATTCCAATGCTATAGACGACTAGTTTTAAACAATATGTTTATATTAATTTATCCTAGGTTACGACTCAATTTGTCCCATGTCAATAGCCGCTGCTGTTGATGACATGATTTATCATTCATGAATCACATATACTTATCTAATGACACTGTTATTATTTGGCAAAGTAACAGCCACAGCTGTAGATGACAGACTCCCCATCATTTAGCAATAGTCATTTTTATTAAGCAAAATATTGCACTGATTCGGACATGATATAATAAATAATTTACTTACTGTCTTCATTGCCACCACTGTAGATGACGTGGTGGGCCATTCTTTAACAAAACACATATCACATGCTACTAGGAGTGTAGAGATGTTGCAAGTCACAAATTCAGCAATAAACACTATTATCAGAGTGGTGAATATTTTCAGAAAGTGTAACTAGGAATTAAGTGAAGTGACAATAGGTAAGATAAGGTTAGGGGCCAGCTGTAAATCTAGTCTTGGATTGAACTGCCAATGATTCAATACAGACAGGTGTGGTTCAAGCGAGTCAAATCTTGTATAAAAGTGCCATTACTAACTTTCATGGAAAATCACATGAGTATGTGTATATAAATGGTTCATTTTGACAGAATATATTGTATTTACGCTCTTTTACTTTGTGTATTTCCTTGCAAGAACTACTAAATTTACTATCCATGCATTATTTAGGAGATCATTTCTGCCTAACCTTTTACCCAGGGATTTACTCCTTTAGAGCAACCTTGATTATTAGTTAGACGTTAAACCTATTTTACTCCTAATGTTTGAAATTATGATTGGTTCCACTGCATATATTAGCATGAATTCACTGCATTGAATACATGTGTATGTTGAAAATTATGAGTGTTTGTCTTTTTCATAGTCTTCATTTCTTCTACAGCATACCTCCTCTTCCCTGAAAGAGAAGAAATAAAAGTAATTACCACGTTCAGAATCCTTGCAAGTGAAGTTTATTTTTCTTTCATGTTCCCGTTTTAATCATTTAAGAAACAATTTAAAGATAATCGACTCATCAAACCTAAACTTGACACCTGAATTGTGAAATCATTACTCCTCACTGTTCATCTTATTCCCCTCTGCTCTATATGACAGATTGATGTATAAAAGGCAATCACGTTAGAATAACCCACTGCCTGATATTTATTGAGTACCTACATTGTTAACTTATTTAAACCGCTAGATTAGCATTACAGTGAGGTTTGCGCCTTCAATACATAGAAATTAACAGAATATACCTGCCATGAAAGGAATTAATGAGTTACTATTCTTTTAGCTTCAATTATTAATTTATGATAATAAAATTTATCCATTTTTAAGCTCGATTTGCGTTAAAATGAAATGGCGGGACTTGGAAGAGCATTTTTTTCCTAATCTAGCGAGTAAAAATAATTGATTTAGAGTAGGGATGTTTTGCAATGTCCCACCCGTGATTTTTAATGCCCCACCCTTGGATTCTTAAGTTCTAGCTACACTTATGAGTTTTGCACGAGTCCACAGCTTCACACAATAAAATTAGAAAGGCACATTCGAAAATGCATCTAAATGGTCAAGTACGTGCAAGCTTTCGAGCTTACTTCACCCCGCTTTATCCTAGAGTAAATCGCAAATTCATCGTAGCAGGATCAGTTGTAGCTTTTAATACGAGCGCTTCGTCCTTAAGTTAATATATGTTCCGACTGCACGTTTTGAAAACCGAAACTGAATCGCATGTACGAGTGATTTAAAGAACTCTGTTCCATTGAGAGATCATTTTGCACCTAAAGAAACCTTCGTAACTACGTAGTATATAGTGATAACGTACTATAGGTTACAGTTTAACATACCCAGTGTTTCGTGTTACGAGGGAAGTGAAAGAGCGAATGTACTTTCGGTGGAAGCATCACGAACAAACGTTGAAGGCGTGCCTGCTGCCCGTTGTATTCCGTAATCTTTGTCAATGCGTTACAGCGGTACGTTTGGGTAGCGTGCTCTTAAATATCTATTATATATGTATATAAATGCCAACTAATTTATTATTGTCCGCACAGGTTTCTCTGAGCCCTACGCATAGCCATTATCCATTCCTGGCAACATTGCAAATGGACTAAGGTTAGATTACGTTTTTCAAAATCCCGGTAGGTGGAAATGTTTTCAATTTTCCAATCGGAGAATTAAGCATGGAAATTTTTTCTTTCAATTACTTAGAAATTTGTGGAACGCTACAATTTGTGCAACAGATTTTGTGATTTTTGAAAGGTTGAAAGTGAGGAAAAAGTATTGTAAATGCCTTCCTCACTAACAAAAATCCCCATTCACGTTCCATCCCACCCCAGCACCCGTTTCCCTTCACAGTGCCATAACCTTGCTGTCTGCTTAAAAAAAAGGCATATTGTAGAGGTGAAGTTAGTGAGATCCCTCTGCCGGACCTTCGGTGAAACTGGATAAATGGCGTTGAAAAAGCTTGAAAAAATGACGAAAATTGGTCGTTTTATAAGGTACTTATCTAAAAAACCAGTGGATGCATAGCTTTCCTGGAGTAATTTTTTGGTAATGTGATTCTCCGAAAACAAAATTATGTCGCTGTCATAACCCATAATACACCAACTTCTCGGAGTAATTGTTTGAAACGTGTGTGACGTAAGCGGAGATTGACCCCAGATTCCTTGACTATGTGCAGTTGAATTCAGAACTTACGCGCCACAGTAAAACGAAACGAAAAGTCTTCCCACTTCACTAACACCAGGATTACTCCTCCTTAACACAAATTAAGCTCCAGCGGGTGACTGACGAACCACAAAGGCTTAAACCGCACACGTAGAGAAGTAATTACTCCGACCTCTATCGCGTTTAACGTTGTCTACAGGAAACAGTACCAAATAAAATAAGTAAAACAAATGAAGACTGAGTATAAGATAAAATTAAACAAGTATCCAAATGGACGTAACACCACGGAGTAGGACCTACTTCGTGCGTAACACTATTTCCTACACTAAGACAGATCGGAACACTGCACTCAATTAGAGACCTGTATGACAATGAACCGTCTCCGCCTCCGGCAATTCAGTTCGAAAATAATTATTCAGTATTCCTCCCACGCTCACCGAGAACTCTTCCAGTTCGCAGTCATTATCACAAGCAAATCGTTACATTTGCCTAGCTACTTCATTTACAGAGGTTGAAAATTTCACCAGAAGTTAAAAATGATGGTTTTAGCCCGACTTCCTCAACAAACGACAACATATAAAATTTCTGGTTTCATTCCTACAGGGATATTAAAATAAACAATCTTTGCACGCTATTTGCAATGCATGATATCGTTCTAGCTTCGTAACGACCTTGGAATAATCATATTTCACGACATCTCCGCGAATATCAGGACCACAATTCATTACTTTCAAACAATCAATTAAAATAACGGTAAATGTCTTCTTCCGTCACACACTTTTGAAATTTTTTTTCGCCCCTTTCCACAAAGCGTATCGCCGCGAAATTTATGTGACCAAAACTAGAAAGATGACCGTATATTGTGATAATTTTATTTTCTGGGAATAAGTAATGTACGATAAATAGGAATTTTTCAAAGCTTGAGGTGACGTTTTTCCCGGCCGCAATTGCATTGTCTCCACTTTTGAGCGCAGCGTGGCGCGAAAGTCGCCGAGTTGCTTTTACTCACGAATATCTCCCGTTTCATGTTATTCATAACCGCACAGAATGTCGTCGCTTGAACGCTGGAAACACAGGAAATTTGAAGTAATGTTTCATTTCTGGTTTAGCCTATGTTAACAATTCATTCGTAGGAGGTGTAGGCATGTAGAGACGTATATTTTCTAGAAAAAAATCTCCCTCGAGACGGTTGGTGATTATAAGGGTGGAAATAGGAGGTGTTGGCATGTAAAGACGTATATTTCTGTGAAAAATCTCTCTGGAGACGGTTGGAGAATGGGAGAAAGCGGCTACGAGACATGGGGAAATGACAGAAAAGTGAGAGAAAACGCAAAAGAGCGGAATTAAATTGCAGAACAAGGCGTATAGCGGGTGAAGGGGAAGTTGGAAATGGATAAAAGCGACTTCATGAGTGAAAAAAATGCCATTAACAACTTCGAAAATAGGCATTTCGAGGTCGCGTACCGTCCCACCCCAGCACCCCTGTTTCACTCCACAGGGCCCGTAACTTTGTCGGCTAGGGATATAATAGGCATATTTAAGTGGCGTTATCGTAGCTGGTACTCGTAAAAATACGAATTTCTAAATCCAGGAACACTCCAAAAAACTCTATTCGTCCCTTTCAACCCTCCATAAATCACGAAAACTGTTTCTAAATTGTCATTAACGCCTTTTTCACTACCAAATACCCCCACCAAGGACCTGTCTACTGTCCCACCCCAGCAAGCGTTTAACACCACAGGGCCCGTAACCTTGTTGCCTGGGGTAACAAAGCGTATATTGCAGGGGTATAGTTAGAAATATCCCTCTGTCGGAGCTTTCGCGAAACTGAGAAAATGGCGTCGAAAGTCGGAAAAATTACGAAAATTTGTCATTTTCTGACGAGAAAATCTCAAAAACCTGTGGCTTAACAATTTTGCTGTCACTTTTGTTTTGTACTGTGCTTCTTCAAGAACTAAACTATGTCACAGTCATTATCCTTAATATCACCACTTTCCGGCAATAAGTGCTTGAGACGTGTGTGACGGAAGCAGACATTTACCACAATAACAATGGACTATCTCAATACGACAGTAAATATAACCACTAGGGACCCTCAAACTTCAGCTATTAAAACCAATTAAAACACGACACCACCCTCCCAACCGCGACCTTCGAGCCACTGACGTACTTGAACCGAATGCCTAACCTCAAAATATTTCACGGCCGGTTGATAACATGGACCCACACTAATATATAAAAATTAAGTACTCACTCAGTTTGACACCGAGCAGGGAAGTCGTCTCGTGAACCGAAACCGATCCTCCCATTGAATGCGCCAGCAAGCATGGAAGTTTTCCGTCGTAGGCAGGCGACGGCAGCATCGCGCTTGATGACTCGGGCGAAGAGCGGCACCAGCGTTCGTAAAATCAATCTCTTCCTTATTTTCAGCGCTGAAGCCGGGTCCATCTTCACTGGCCATTTTTCGTAACAGCAGACAACTGAAAAGCTACAACAAAATACAGATCAAGCTGAAGAGTTACTAAGAATGTACTTGCATAACTGCTCCATTTGAGCAGAATTTAACATTTACGAAAACGAAACTGGAAATACGTTCAAACATACAAGATCCTACATAATCATAGCACTGAGACACTCACCATCAGATACCTGTGAGAGCGTTCACAAGGGCAATTCGCCGTGCCGGGCATAGGCTTGGTGAAGTCTCATCTAATTGCACGAAGCTCGAACCTTAGTACGCCCACCAGTGAAGACTCGCGCAAAACTCACCCATACTGCATTACCTTTCGGCTCTAGGCCTGGGCACTGGAATAGAGGAACATTTACACATCAATAGGAGCCCTTTCGATCCTGTTTGAACAATTCTCTTTAGTACATACACATGACAAGATATCAGATCATTCACCCGACTTAAATTACAGTCAAATGCATTAAATGGTAGACGTTACTCACAGAAAGCCATTCCAAAGACGATCTGTTCACGAAGGCTGCCGTTGATTCAGTAAGATGTGATGAAGAAGAAATTCATGGGGAAAATCTTTTAGTCCTAACCGCATAGTGGGTCAAATGAAAATCGCACACCTAATGATGGGACTGCCAGCGATGCAACAATTTCACCATAGATAACGAATTGAAATAGCGCCAGTGTTTGTAGAAAGGACATCTGGGAAAGGATTTCCCAAATCGTGACTAAATGGATATGCTCAGCCTTGATCATCCACAGAGATTTTCGACCGCCGCACATACGTGAACTTCATCTTACCAACCCCCGCGGAGAAAAGAGCGGCAATTCCGAAGGTTTGCCGCCAAGGTTTTCGGCAGAGGGGAAGTGTGCAGGGGCGGAGGAGGGAGGGAATCTAGGAAGCAGACGATTGGAAGGATTTGAAGGAACGGTTGGAAGACTAGGGTCGTGGAGGTGGGGGAGTTGAAGGAGACGGTCGGGAAGGAGGTGGAGAAGGCATTATCCAGAGTCCTCTACATGGCCGCCACGACAACTAAGTTAGCTAGTAGCGTTTTAGTTAACTTGGTGGCCATATAGAGGACTCTGGCCCCTTCTACCCCTCCCAAGTACCGTATAGTTAGGACCTAACCCCCTGCCCCAAGTCGTTGTACGGATCTAAAGGTTGGGGAGGGGGTTGCGGAAAACGCTAAATAATGCTGGCGAGGTTGCGGTATGATATTAAAAACTGTGCTTGGCTGTAAACAATATAATTTTCATTGTTCAAAGCTTGCATTCTCTAATGATTATAATTCAGTTAATAATGCTTCTCGTCCAGGTTTCTAGAGTATCATCTGTTTATTACTTTTTACCGGTGACATTAGCTGGCGCGAGCTGGTAAATGTGCGAAAGAAAAATGAATTCGAATCACATTCACTCAAAGACGTAGGCAAACCTGAAATTTCATTTCCTAACGGATATAAAGCGTCACACAGCTAGATACCCTCGCCCCCTTCCTCACACATAAATCCTGGCTAGGCCCATTTTGGATACCACATTCAAATAAATAGAATTTCAACACACCTACAACCTGATTCTTTGCCCTCAGTCTGACTAATGATGACATTTTATAGTAGAATCCATAAAACGCTACTCTGAACTCGACAGTCAGCGTCTCACCTAATTATTTTTACATTTGTAAGCCTTCTGACTGTGTCATCGCCACTGCCTAAATTCGCCTTTATCCGCCTCATACGCCACGATGCTTGAGGTTCAAATAGGTCCTCCTCGATGGAAGGAAAAGCATAACGAAATTAGGAGCATTCGAACGTCGCGAGCAGATGAGCCCACCTTGCGACACCCCTTAAAAACCACCCCCGTCCACCTAACTCCTCCCTTCCTCCCGAGGAGAACGAGGGTGGGGGGGCGGGGAGTGGGACGGACCTCTGTGGAGGTTGGGAGTCTCAACCGTGACCACCTAGAATACATGCATTCTCGGTGGTCATCTCGCAACTGGACAGCGTAAACAAATGCCAGTCGAGTCTAACAACCCCCTCCCCTTTTCGACACGTTAAGAATTGGCGGGAACAATTTCTGCGCATTGGAAATGACATTTCTTGGCTGGCCCGATGTTCCCAACACATCCCTCATCACTCTTTTTGCCTGACTAGCTCGTCCCCTCATTTTTATGGGCCGGAGGGAAAGAAAATAGTTAACTTATAAAGGAAAACTGTTTGGTATTTGTGGTATATTTTATTTAGACCTAATAGAGGACATATCTGACTTCAACTTTCACACTTGACCAACCATAAGACATATATAATAAATATAATTAAGTTATTGTCGCTTTAATTGGCGTAATTGAGACAACACTTCACGGTAATATTTCAAGCATACACGATGAGGCTTAAACAAGTCATGTATCATACAATACGCTCAAGGCAACTGCACCATGGAAGGAATTTTTTGAGATTTCAAATGAAGTGTGCCACATTGACATGCAATCCTTAGAGCCACCGCAGGTTAAGGAAGCAGGAAGTACTACAATGCCAGCCACGAAAGGGAACAGAATGGTTAAATTTACGGAAGGGAAAAAAGTATAACGAGGAGTTATTATTTATTAAATATAATTTTTTTCCGACTTATAGATTTCACGTAGATCATTCAAAATCTTCACAGAAAACTGACGGATTTATTGCAGTGAAAAAATCGTAAACTAATTCTGTAAACAGCATACCCCTCAGGCAACCGTTGGGGTGTATGGCATTGGGTGTGAGGATGTCAGCCTTCGAAAGGGGTGAACAGTGACGCGGAGAGGACCAATGTATGAAGGTGGGCACTAATTTTTTTTACTCATAATATTCAGCAAACAAGAATTACTCAAAGCTACACCCATGGCGTGATCTGTGAGTCAGAAGCACAGAGCTAAGATAGGGGCACCCGCTGCCAAAATTGAAGCAATGGTTTCGCTCGGTTTCAGCGTATCTACCTGTTGCGTAGTCATTTAAAAAGATTGATTATAGCTTAGCGCTTTCATCTACATCTACCAAATACCGTGCAAGCCACCACTAGGGTGTGTGGCACGGGGTAATTCCACACCAGGCATGCAACACTCATCCCAGATTAGATCAGTACCGCGAACGATCCTCCGATTGCCAGGCGAAGGCCAAAAGTGTCAGAACAACGGTACGCAATCAGACCAGAAACCAGGAGAGTGATACGTAGAAGAGCATGCTGCCATGCATTACACTACTCAAGATACAACTACTGGTTAGTATTATTATTGCGACAGATAAATGGCACTACAAGGCACTAAAACATGCATGAGTATATTATGCCGGAGATTGCATTCGAGGTTAGTATCTAATATCATGTGCAGATATTTAGTACAAATGAAAAAACCTGTTTAACTAAGTCAGTATCCTAGAATTGATCTATCGGAACTATTATGGTCCCTTATTGTACGTGGAAAAATGACATTTTAAATCTATCCGTTCTGCAGTCTTATTTATGTGATAGTTTATACAATAATAGTTTGGCTCTTGCATAATACCTTGAACGTCCGGCAAAAAATAATCTACATCAACCTTTTGAAAAAGATTTCACCTATATTTACCTCTTCGAACAGATATATCTTTCAGTGGAATACACCAAGTTTTGTGGTTTGAGTACGATATCCTGAAAATGGATGCATCACTGGTTACAATATGCATAAAACCGCTTATCTGTTCATCACATTACATTCTGAGCGCGCATTTTCGATTGTTGTTGTACTACTGGTACTACATTTATACTCTCGGAAACGTGACGACGGCAGTACACCGATTGCGACACGAAGAGTCCTTCCCTTTCCCTGTTCCAAGTCTTCCACCGCGTTACCAAACACCATCGCCGCTTTGAATCGCGTAAGTTGAGCCGGCACGTTTGTGCACATGAGAGAGGGTATCAAGTTTCACCTAACACGATATCTTTCATATCTCACTTTTCAGAGTCACTGAGTAAGGGATTCATTTCCAGAAATTCTTGATACCCCACCTCCAAGCAATTCAAATGCATCAGCTCCTAGTCGCTAACGGCTCCCAAACGACTCTCCCCATGAGCTGAGAAACGCTTCTTATTTGCTCGTTGAAGTTTTTAACGAAGCGCTTTCCTCAGTATTGTACTGATTTTTTAAGGTTAATACTTTCTGCCCAGGATCCGAAATACACACGACGCATTCAAGTTAAAGCCTAACTAGAGCCGAGTAACACCTCTCTTCTACTTTTTCATCCGAAGACTTGACTATTTTATTTTATTTTTCTACACCATCCCAAAGACAGCACAACGGGCCAATTTACGTTGGGTTCATAACAGTTACAACGGACGAGACACTAACTCCCATGTCCTAGGCAGTTAATATTCTACCCAGGCGGGACTCGAACCCGCGACCCTCGGGTTAGCCGGCGAGGACTTTACACCGCCGCCACCGGCATAAATCATAGTTTTTTAAATAGAGCCAAATATGGTTGCATGCGTGTTACCCACGGTATGTTGGAAAGAAAACGGGCAACATCTACATCGCTATACTACTCTGCGAGATGGATGCCGAAAGGGAGTGTGGCAGGTGATGTTAGGACACCAGCCGTGTAAAGATGTAAGGGATAAGTTTATGGGAGGTGAAATGGTGTCGTGTATTATGGGAGTGTATTTAATGGAGCTCAGTTTTAATTGTGGCCGCATATTGTGCGCGGAAAGATCGAGTTTTTGAAGGTATCTGTTCGGCAATGAATCCATCTTATTTTATCGATTCTGTCAGTCCTAAAGATGCAGTGAGGAGTCATTAAAAATATTCTGTGTCGCTCTGAAACACACCAGTTCTGAATTCGTCAAACAACCTAAGCCTAGCGTGTAGCCTCCGAGTCTCCAGGGGTAAGATGCAATACAAGATAGACATTGCAAAATAAAAACGTAAACAAACATTAATGTGGATTCGATAACACACAGAGAAATAGAATTTTATCATCTTTCACGAAAAACTCTCGTTCTGCGTCCATGTATTAGTCAATTGAAATGTCATTCCTGCAATATTCCCCGCGAACAACCATGTATCGTGAATGTTCGAAAGTCAATATCGTATTCGCAACATGTAAAAATATCGCAATATTTTACGATGCATTGATATATCGCCCAGGACTACCTCCGCGCACCGAAAGTGAATCTCAGTCGTGTCTCACAACAAACGCCCCTCTTCGACGCAATTAAATTGGGCAGGAACGATCATTACACCCAGGAAAAGGAATACCTCGGCCTACGCGAAGTTCTAACCGCAACCATGGGCCCTCGGGCCGTGCAAGCGTGCCTCTCCTTCCAATGCCATGATGCCAAAGAAATGAGTTTATGTACTTAGAGAGTGGTTTTTCTCGTTGTGTTAGAGAAATTACTCGAATTTAATACTAGACCAGTTAGAGGCAAAATGTAATAAAATTGTAAAGTCATCTGACGCGTAATTTGACGCATGGAATTCATAACTTATCAGGATAGACATAAGAGTAGCCTGATCGCCGTGGGTATGAGTTATCTGAGGAGTGTTTGCGGCAAAAGTACGAAGGACAGGGTCAGGAATGAGTGGATAATGGATGAATGTGGGTAAGATTTCTCCAGTAATGGACATATATGAAAGTAGTGTGCTTCGTTGGCTGGGCCATTGTTAGAGAATGGATGATAGTCAAATAACGAAACATATATCAGAGTGAAATGAATGGTGCGAGGTAGGCCGAGAAAGTTGTCGTTGAATGAGGTTGAGGATATTCTTAGGAGGAGGAATATTAGGAGTCTTAAAAACAGGAGGGCGTGTATGAATCAGTGTATGTGGATAAATGAGGCAAAGAAAGGAGTTTTGCTAGGGCAGGTCAGTATGTAGGAAATTATTGAAGTAGAGTTAGGCGTACAAATATGTATTTATAAGTGAAACTTTGTGACTGTGCCTACCCCGGAAGGCAACGGCGAGATTGGTGTGTATGTACGTAACTTATCAGCAATTGTGTGAATATGCATTCTTAGGCGTTTACATGTACGAACTTCCTTTCATGCATTCCTTTTCATACTTAAGGCCGTTTTACACGGGGCAGGTAATTGCACGAGCTGATGTATGTGCAATCGTGAATTTAAAAATGCACAGTGTAAAGCGGCGAAATTCAAGAACGCTTGCAGGAATGCATGAATTCGAGACGTCAGAAGAGCCCCCTTCTCTACATCGGTGGTCGCATTCTTGCAATTTGTACGGATAGCACTCTATCTAGCGGTCGCAGAATTAACGACATCTAAGTTCACGGGAAGTTGACCGACGAAAAGGCTCGATAACCTGAGCGATGGGTGTTTACAGTTATTCTTTGTGTGGGAGGATATTTACAGTTACTCGAAGGACGTCCAAAATTATAGAAACAATAATGAAAAATTTGCTAGTATCGCATTTTGAAATGATCAATATATTATCACCTAACTAATTTGGCTTTAGACAAGGCAGGTCGACTACACATGCTGTAGAAAGCATTTGCACTAAAATCACTCAAGGATTTGAGAAGAAAGAATATACAGCAATGGTGCAATGCGACCTTAGTAAAGCCTTCGAATTGGTCCCACACGACATCTTAATGAGTAAGTTTGAGTAACATGGAATTAGAGGCATGCCATTGAATACCTTGTCTAGCTTATTATCTAGTAGATACCATCAAACTTCTTACAAGAGTAAGCTATCCAATAAAGCTACACACACACACATGTGGAGTACCTCAAGGATCTGTTCTAAGACCCTTCTTATTCATGGTTTATGTAAATGATCTTCCCATTTTTCACTGAATGTCAGCAACGTCGTGTAAAGAATATCTCTCATGTTTGAACAAAACACTCGCTCTTAGCGTACTTATCAGACGACTGGAATTCACGAATGAATTCATGCTTACGACTACCGTGTAAAGAAGTCACGAATTCGTTTTCGCAACAATTATTGCACGACAGAGTGGTGGAGTGGAGAGCCTCGACTGGGATTCGGTTCCACTGCCCAGCGGAGACTACTCCTTCATCCCCCCCTCTCCTTTAACCACACTGTCTTAACCCCACCCCCTACCCATTCCCTCCAAAACCTCCTTCGTTCTCAGCGTCGAGTTAATTCTGAATCACACGATCATTTTTTCCGTCCCTCTGAGGGATAGCTCCAATGATAGCTTTTCAGGTACCGTGAACCTGAATCACACGGTCATTTTGGCCATCCCACTTTCCATCAATTTTTTTCCCTCCCTTATCGCATCTTTTCTATTTGTTTACAACTCTCATTCCATTAAAAGCCGAACTGAGCGTTCTGATTGGCAAAGTGACGGAGTCAGCGATTCTTCCATGGACGGAAAAAGGGACGTGCCCAGTGATGGGAAAAGCGATTAGGATCCCCATCGCTAGAGCCATCCTTGACTTTGACGCGATCATTTTCGATCGATCCTTTAAGCTATCATTGGAGCTATCCCTTAAATGGGACGGGAAAAATGATCGTGTGATTCAGGATTAAGGCGGAGAAAAATCACCAGCGGGCATATCCCATCATAAAATAGAAGTTTAAAAATCGGTCAATTAAACTACACAGTGTTCATCACACGTCCGATTAAAGACGTCTTTATAAATTTCAATTACCCCCTTCAAATCTTCTCCCCATTTAAATCTTCTTTTCTCCACTCTGAGGAGAGCAAAGGAGGCTCGGGGGAGGGGCGAGGGTGGGTGGGAGAGTGATAAAGAGGCGGATCGGGAGGGATGTGGGGTATTTATTTTTTTCGATTTCTCTGGACGGTGAAGTTGAATTCTGGTCGAATCTGCATTGACATTGGAAAGCACTAAACAGTAGGCTATCCCGAATGTTGATACAATACCTCATAAAAAAATTGAATTCCAGTATTTATGAAGTGCGCCGCTTAGAGATCGTCGTGGGTGTGGTAAAAGATGTCATCGGCAATGTCAACTGTTCCCTTGGAAACTCCGCCAGCCATATTCCTTCCGCTCCGCGCAAGCGAAGGCGCCAAGGGGGCGAGTGGGGGAGGGGGAGAGGGACGTAACAGGGGGGCCGGGAGGGATATTAGTGGGGGCGGAGTAGTCTAAACTAGGGAGCGGAACTCAATCCTTCTTTTTAAACATGTTTTTCACTATTTGTTTCCATTTTTTATGAGTGTCATTAGGTTGTGAATGATTGAACAATCGGGTTAGGCGATGAAAAAAACATGAAGTGAATTACGCCCACGTTCAGTAAGAGGCAAACCTAAAATCCAGTGAAATACGTTAAAAAATTGTGCTATCTATTACCCTTGGTGTGTCTTAAGCCCTGCTTACACGATATATTTACCCGTACGTGTTCATGCACAAGTTCATGAACAAATGCATGAACCAAATAAAACAGGTTCAATTTCCCTGCTCACGCGTTCATGAATTCGTAAAAGTTGGTGTGGTTACACGATGAATTGTCGCATTCATTCACGCTTTCATGCATTCGTACATTAACTCGAATGGGTTAATGTATAGTGCAACCAGGGATTAGTGTCTACGCCGAGCGTATATCTACGAATGTCGTTGGGAATGGCGTCTGCCGCCCTGAAATCATCCTCGTCTATCGTACTCAGTTCCCAGATCTCGGAAAACGAAGGGGGTTCGTGGGGTAAAGGGAGGAAATGGTGGTAGGGATAGGTGCATGGAGGGTGTCGGGAGGGATGTTTTTGATGGGGGAGGTATATAGGCTTCACTAGGCAGTGGAACTGAATTCCAGTCGAATCACATTATCTCCTCCCCTCTTCGACGCGATTGAATTTGGCGGGAAAGATTTCAACACCTAGGAAAGAGGATAAAGGCCACACTTCACTGTTTTCAACTGACTGTTGGCACACGTTGCCACAGTACAGCGAGCATTTCTTCGTGTCCTTGAGTTCGATGAAGGGCGCTCTTTTCACAGAGACTTTCATCTTAACAATTATGGAGTCATTGTATTCTTAACACACGATTGTTTAAAGGTGCGTTGTAAATTTGCTAAAAAATCGGAAACGATCAGAGGACTTTTGCCTCCTACGCGTCTCTACATCACCTTAAAAAAGCCTAAGTCGCCTTGGGTTTTATTTTCCGTGTCAGTTTCTTTTCTCTTTTGAGTCTATTTTATTCGAGAAATATGTCATTCCATGGCGTCTTCATGCGAGAATAGATGACTATTTCACTAACGCTCAATGGGCCATAGTTTTCAGCTTAGTATGACGATAGATTTATTCATCTAAATGCATGTAATTTAAAAGTTTTCTGGGAAAGACAAGGCTTTGGTTGGCCTATTGTTCCTTCCTCCTTCCCTCGGCCCTCGCATTGCTATTCCTGCGTGTTCCCTTCTATATGTGTCACGAAGGAAAAGAAATGAACTCCGGGTCTCTAGGGGCGATATTTCGACCAGTTTCAGAGATCATACCGGATTTAAATTTCATATTCACGCATTTATGAGCACCATGTATTAAATTTCGTAAACTTACTGATGCATATATTGACACTTTTTACAACGCAATATCTCTGTAAGTATAAAAACATTTAAAATGAGTCCTCGACAAGTACAAACTGACTTAAAATTTTTTTTTGTTCCGGGCCATCGAAAGGAGAAGATATACTTACTCGATACGAGGGCCTAGGGTTGGGGAAGGAAAATCAGGCCAGCCAAGGAATTCATTTTCTTCAGTAGAGTAATTTTTCCCGTCAAATTCAATAGCACGCCCTCCTCCCCTCTTCGACGCGATTGAATTGGGCTGAAAATATTTCAAATAATATTTCCCGCCTAGTATAGTAATTTTTCCCGCCAAATATAACCGTTTCGAATACTGGTGGGAGTGATTGAAAGACTACTGGAATACAGTGGTTCCACTGCCCAGAGAAGACTACGCAACCCACACTTATCCCTCCCCGGCCCTCAGCCATCACTCTCGTAAGTTGAGCCGGCACGTTTTTTTCTAAATATCAAGTTACAATAAACAAGATAGCCTCAAGTTTCAGAGACACTGAAAAGGGGATTTATTTCCACGAAATCCTGCCACTCCGCCTCCTAACAATTCGACTCCGTTAGCTTATGTGTTGTCATTTAGGAGTAATTACCGTGGGTATTAATACGCAACGATCCTACTCTGCACCAATCTACTTGAAATTGGGGGCAGTTAATGCTCAATTCCAGGGAAGGGGTCAAATGTTGGCGATGAGATGTGAACGATATCAACTTTTTCGAAACAAGAAAATAAATCGTATTTCTAGCCATAGTTACTATTTCCTTATAACAATAATCATGTCATTATGTCTTGAGCACGCCTGCGTTCTATTATTTGCGTACAATTTTTTATGAACTTCAATGTGTGGTGAAGAGTATATGAGACTGGTGAGCAGGAAAAAATAGTTACCTAGTAAACAATGTGTAGTGTAAGCAGTACGCAAAGCTTAACGTGGATTCCATACCATTTTGAAATTAAATTTTAACATGGTTCATTCACCGAGCAATTCGTTCGTCGCACGTCCAGTTGATGATGCCATTAGCAATGTCAACTGTTCTCTTGCAATATTTCCGCCTATCGTATACAAATCCGTTTATAGGGGCCATTCAATTATTACGTAAGACGAGTTTTTGGCGTTAAGGGGGTTGGGATCATATTACTTTGCCTTATGAAGAGGGGGAGCAAGGCATCTGGAACTGATTTACTGAAGATTTTTTTTCCGTCTTGAAACATTATGTCGTTTCCAAATATCCTGTTCCTCTCCAAATATCCTGCGTATGTTAACAACTTCATCAGCTGTGGTACTGTTTCCTTCTTAATGTTAATGAATGTGGTACTCCAACACTTCGTAATTATACGATATCCAGTACTCAGAGGTTTACGATGGCTTCTAAGGATGGCATAAATCGTCTTACGTAATACTTGAACGCCCCTAAGCTGAAAAAAAGACAGTAGACCACATGTTCTCTAAGTAGTCGACAAAGCTGATTCGATACCACTTAGAAAATAAATTTTACCATGGTTCATTCACACAGCACTGTGTTTTTCGAAAGTCCAATCGATGATGTCATTAGCAATATTCAACTGTGCTCATGCAATTTCTCCGCCTACTGCACTCCTACCCGTGCTTTAGCACAATGAAGTGGTCCATGGGGTGTTGGTGGTGGAGTGAAAGGGATATGGCATGAGGGATGAGTGAGTGGAGGAGGATTAGAGATGGATAACTTAGCGTAGTTTTCTTCTGAGGTAAATTACCGAGGTGAATTACGGTAATATTAAAAAATTACCATGATTTTCCGGTAATTTTGAATTTTCTGCCATATGGAGCTAAGAGATGATTTGGAATAGAAAATCCAATAGCAATAACAGAGCATTAACGGCATTTAAACAATTGCAATTCCTCCATGAATGCATTATAAATTAAGATGATTAAAAAGAAAACACGTCCGACACACGGAATTCGGCCTTGTTTTGTTTCGGCGCTCTTTTGTTTATGCGAAACTTTCGTTTAAACAGTAAAAATATGATAACCTTACAAATATTATGCAAGTAAAAATATTTCACAAATGAGGGACGGAGGTCAGATAGATGGTAAAATTAACAAAGGAGCAAGACAAGGATGCAGCCTCTCACCACCACTGTTCAACGTGTACTTGGAGTAAGCCATGAGCGAAACACAAGAAATTGGACAGAGCGGAATAAAGATAAAAGGAAAAGAAATGAATTCTCCGATTCGCATTGGAATCGCAGTCATAGCTGGAAAACTTTGTGATCTTCAAAGGTTACTAAATGCAATTGACCAAGTTCTCACATCTCTACAACATGAAAACAAATAGGACGAAGACTAAAATACAAGTATGTGTAAGATTAAAGCTGAATGTAGAAGTCACCCTGAGGGTAAATCAGAGCAAGTGGATTCCTTCGCCTATCTCGGAAGTACCATCACGTGGGACGGAAGAAGTACAATTGACATCGAGCGGAGAATGGCCCAAGCTAAGAAGACGTTCGCGGGAAAAAGTCAACTGCTGCGCTCAAAGAAGATAGGACTACAAATCAGGAAAAGATGAATGAAAACATTCGTGTGGAGTTTGGCACTCTACGGAGTTTCCAAATTTCTAGGATACTTTGACTCTGACTAGGTAACATAGGTCTTTGCACTTGTGCTAAATATCTTAGCATCATTATTAGCTACTAAATTCACATGTAATTTCCGGCAAAATACAGCTACATCGAGGATTGTGTACCTGATTTTGTACCTTAAAGTACAATTTATCTGTCACAGTAATTACAACTAGTAGTTGTATCTTAAGTAGAGAACAGCATGGTAGCATGATAATCCACGAAGCACACTCATGGTTTCTGGTCTGACCGCGCAATGTTGTCCTTTACCGCTTTTGGCCTGCGCCCGGCATCCGGGAGAACGTGCGCTGTTATGAATTTGGCTAGGATGAGTGCTTCATGCCTGGTGTGGATCTCCCTCGTCCCAACCACCCTATTGATGGTTTGCAAGGCACGTCGTAGGTGTAGATGAGAATATTCTTTTGCAGCAATTGATATTATAAAACAGTATTTTACCCTTTTGCCATCGATTTACAGAAATACCGTTGTCGTCATTCTTATCGTGGTTCACTTTGCTTAACAGTTAAATTTTATTTATAAACGGTGAATTTGTGCTATTCATTCTGAAGAATTCTTCTTTTTCAGGATAGGAACCAGGAATGTTTTCACGAAGTCATCCGGCCATACTCCTTCCTCGTAGATCCTACGTTTAAGTTCGAAAAAAGCTTGCCTACCTTTCTTTCCTTAACTCTTTAGCTGCACAGAAGATATGTGGTCTAACCTACAGCCTTTATTGTCTTCATCTCTTTCAATGCTTCCTCTATTTCATTGTCGAGTTTCCGAGGTAATATTTTTCTAGTGCACGTAATGATACATATCGTAGAAGAGTTCTGTCTCCGCAACCACAGACGAAAATTACATAAAAACACGCCAAAAGTGTCTAAATATTGGAAATTGATATTGGAAAATTATACCAAGCAAATTTTACAAAATGATAAACTTCCATCGTCCTTGAAACGTATAATATTATACAATTCGTACGAAATGCAAAATTTACGTACTCGATGGAGTTCTAGTCATTCATGACGTAAAATGAAGTTGGTATCTCCAGGTAAGTTGGAGGGCAATTCTTATATATGCGCATACTCACAGTGCAGAACTTCTTTGTGAATACATAATGATTAAAGAAGCTTTATGTTAGTCATCGTTCCTTTATTTGCGGCGAATTTACATCGATTCAGGTCCATGAATCATGGGTCATATGTAATATGCAGAGTACATACCGAGGCCAGGATTTACATTGTAATTTGAACGATGGAATTGAATCACAGGTAATTAACTGATGATGCGAACGCGGAACATTTTTCACAAGCTTGTGTGTCCTACACAATAACTCAAAGCAAACATTGTTAATAATTACACATCTAAGTTAGAAGGAACTCACCCAAAATGGTTTTTAATTTGACTTACTCGACCCCGTCAGTGAAATTGGAAGCTCCCAATTTTCTTACAAATTTCACTTAATTACTCCGATGAGCCACAGTCCAACGCTGGATTTGGAACACTTTCAGTACGTAAATGCTGGAAACTATTACCGCAACTACTTACAGCATTATTTACCTCATGAGGATTATTTTCATGCGCCACCTTGGTGCCTAACGATGGATAATTTAATCCCAAGCCCTCGTTCTATTCTTTTACACCAACAGGACATCTATCACTTCAAAACACTCCACGAACTTATGGAGTCAAACTTATAGAGCCCGAAATCCAGAGATATCTTCTCGGCATGACACTTAGAACTCTAGTCAGCACTCAACGCCGGCAAGATGAAATCCCTTCGGGTAGAATGAAAATTTTTTAAGATGAAAAAGGGATTAATTAACTTTTACCAGATACTTAATTAATAATTACCTAGTTTAGTCCTAAAAATGATTTCATGATTTTTATAAGCTTCAATTTCCAATAATATGTCGAAGTCGATGGACAACTTTGGAAAGAAACTGTGAGGTCCTGAGAATGAGAAAATCATTCTTGAAACAGTCCATATTTCGTAATAATTTTTTAGTCAATATCCAGGATGTAAGATGACTGAAGATATTTACACAGTAAGTCCTCGGTTTACGTCGTTTCGATACACGTCTGATTCGATGATACGGCCATGCTGACAATGGTCGTCGGAAATTTGTTCCCTTTTTAATCCTAATAAAATAGACCTATGTTCGTATGCTTGCGTTTTTTGATAACTGAGACATAATCATTCCATCTGAATGAGCTATTTTTCACTGGATAAAGGCGAAAAACGGATTTTGAAATTTGAAATGAAAAATTTGATTTATCGCGGGATTAAAGTGATCACAATTATCTGGATCCGTTGTATGTTGTTCTGACTTACGTCGCTATTCTTCAACACACATCTCCGACGTAGATCGAGGACTAATTGTATTAGAGAAGTCATTCTTGATGTTGGTTGTCTCGTAATTAAATGAGCCACATCCGGTGTACCTCAGGGAAGTGTCATTGGTCCCTTATCATTCCTTCTGTACTTTAAAGATATCATCCCCGTCGTTACGTGAAAAAATCACCTTTTCGCGTTCGAAGCAGTATTGCGCATGGATATTACCACCGAGTCTGCCAGAATTGCGTTGAAGAAAGACCTAGATACTATAAACGAAAGGTGCGATACTTGTAAATTAGAATTAAAATTTAATAAGTGCGTTGTTACGAATTTTTGGAGGAAGAATGACATATCCGACGAAACGAACACAATCAATCAAACGGAATTATCAAATTTAGAGTAAATTAACAGTTTAGTAGTGACCCTTATTTAGGACCTGTCCTAGAAGATGCACATTCGTGGAATTTGCGGACAGGCTAATCGTAAATTAGGAATTATATTAGGAATAGGAATATATTAGGAATTAGTAATACTACGAAAATGTGACGGGAAATAAGGGAGCGATGTTGTTTTTCTCTAATGAGACCTCAATTGGATTAAGCCACAAGCATAGGCGACTCTTACGAAGTAGGACTAGTTTCAAATATGGATCAAAGACAGCGAAGAGGAGCAATATGTGTTACATATTGTTACGATAAACATAGCAGTGTTACTCCATTATCGAGGGAATTAGGATGGAACATCTATTCGATCCAAGGGAAGGGAAGATCTCGGAAGAACCATCACGTGGGACGGAAGAAGTACAATTGACATCAATCGGAGAATAGCCCAAGCTAAGAAGACGTTCGCGGGAAAAAGTCAACTGCTGCGCTCAAAGAAGATAGGACTACAAATCAGGAAAGAATGAATGAAAACATTCGTGTGGAGTACTGGAAACCTTTGAGTACTGGATATCGTAATAATTACGAAGTGTTGGAGTACCACATTCATGACCATTAAGAGAGAAACAGTACTACAGCTGATGACGTTGTTAACAAACAAAGGATTTTTGGAAAAAACAGGATATTTGGAGACGACATAATGTTTCAATGCGGAAAAAATCTTACAATTAGGTAAATTAGTTCCAGATCCCTTGCTCCCCCTCTTCATAAGGCAAAGTAATATGATCCCAACCCCCTTAACCCCAAAAACTCGTCTTACGTAATACTTGAATGCCCCCTATAAACGGGATGGTATACGATAGGCGGAAATATTGCAAGAGGGCATTTGACATTGCTAACGGCATCATCAAATGGACGTGCGACGAACGAATTGCTCTGTGAATGAGCCATGTTAAAATTGAATTTCGAAATGGTATGGAATCCACGTTAAGCATTGCCTACTGCTTACGCTAGACATTGTTTACTAGGTATCTATTTTTTCCTGCTTACCAGTATC
Source organism: Ceriagrion tenellum (assembly GCA_963169105.1). Classification (NCBI taxonomy): domain Eukaryota; kingdom Metazoa; phylum Arthropoda; class Insecta; order Odonata; family Coenagrionidae; genus Ceriagrion; species Ceriagrion tenellum. Next base: position 121,522,868 of record OY720641.1, on the reverse strand, counting down.
ATATACTGTTCACCATACCTTGAAGCTCATTAAAAATTGTACGCAAATAATAGAACGCAGGCGTGCTCAATATATAATGAAATGATTATTGTTACAAGGAAATAGTAACTATGGCTAGAAATACAATTTAGTTTTTTGTTTCGAAAAAATTCATATCGTTCACATCTAATCGCCAACATTTGACCCCTTCCCTAGTATTGAGCATTACCTGCCCCCAATTTCACGTAGATTAGTGCCGAGTAGGATCGTCCCGTATTAATACCCACGGTAATTACTCCTAAGTGACAACACATAAGCTAACGGAGTCAAATTGTTAGGAGGCGGAGTGGCAGGATTTCGTGGAAATAAATCCTTTTTTCAGAGTCTCTGAAACTTGAGGCTATCTTGTTTATTGTAATTTGATATTTAGAAAACAACGTGCCGGCTCAACTCACGAGAGTGATGGCTGAGGGCCGGGGAGGGATAAGTTTGGGTGGCGTAGTCTTCTCTGGGCAGTGGAACCACTGTATTCCAGTAGTCTCTCACCACTCCTGCCAGTATTCGAAACGGTTAAATTTGGCGGGAAATATTATTTGAAATATTTCCAGCCCATTTCAATCACGTCGAAGAGGGGAGGAGGAAGTACGATTAAATTTCACGGGAAAAATTACTCAAGAAAAAGAACGCCTTGGTTGGCCTGATTATCCTTCCCCAACCCTTGGACCTCGAACCGAGTAAATATATCCCCTCCTTCCGATGGCCCGGGGCAAAAAAAAAATATTTTTAGTTAGTTTGTCCTTGTCGAGGACTAATTTTGAATGTTTTTATAAGGGGGAAGGAACAATAGGCCAACCAAGGCCTTCTCTTTCCCAGAAAACTTTTAAATTACATGCATTTAGATGAATAAATCTATCGTCACACTAAGCTGAAAACTGTGGCCCATTGAGCATTAGTGAAATAAGACATTTGTTCTCGCACGAAGACGCAATGGAATGACATATTTCTCAAATAAAATGGACTCAAAAGAGAAAAGAAACTGACACGGGAAATAAAACCCAAGGCGACTTTGGCTTTTTTAAGGTGATGTAGAGACGCGTAGGAGGCAAAGGTCCTCTGATCGTTGCCGATTTTTTAGCAAATTTACAACGCACCTTTAAACAATCGTGTGTTAAGGATACAATGACTCCATAATTGTTGAGATAAAACTCTCTGTGAAAAGAGCGCCCTTCATCGAACTCAAGGAAACGAAGAAATGCTCGCTGTACTGTTGCAACGTGCTCCAACAGTCAGTTGAAAACAGTGAAGTGTGGCCTTTATCCTCTTTCCTAGGTGTTGAAATCTTTCCCGGCAATTTCAATCGCGTCGAAGAGGGGAGCATATAGTGTGATTCTAGTGGAATTCAGTTCCACTGCCTAGTGAAGCCTATAATCCTCCCCCATCAAAAACATCCCTCCCGACACCCTCCATGCACCTATCCCTACCCCCATTTCCTCCCTTTACCCCACGAACATCCTTCGTTTTCCGAGAAACGGGGGACTGAGTACGATAGACGAGGATGATTTCAGGGCGGCAGACGCCATTGCCAACGACATTCGTAGCTATACGCACGGCGTAAACACTAAACCCCTGGTTGCACTATACATTAACCCATTCGAGTTAATGTGCGAATGCATGAGCGCGTGAATGAACGGGAAAATTCATCGTGTAACCACGCCCACTTTTACGAATGCATGAATGCGTGAACAGGGAAATTGAACCTGTTCTATTTGGTTCATGCATTTGTTCATGAACTTGCGCATGAACGGGTAAATGTATCGTGTAAGCAGGCCTTAAGACACACTAAGGTTAATAGATAGCACAATTTTTGAAGTAATTCGCTCAATTTTAGGTTTGCCTCTTACTGAACGTGGGCGTAATTCACTTCATGTCTTTTTCATCGCCTAAACCTATTGTAAAACCATTCACCACCTAATGACACTCATAAAAATTGGAAACAAACAGTGGAAAACTTGTTTAAAAAAAGGGTTGAGTTTCGCTGCCTAGTTTAGACTACTCCGCCCCCACTAATATCCCTCCCGGCCCTCCTGTTACGTCACTCTCCCCCTCCCGCACTCGCCCCCTTGGCGCCTTCGCTTGCGCGGAGCGGAAGGAGTATGGCTGGCGGAGAAGATTTCAAGGGAACAGTTGACATTGCTAATGACATCTTTAACCACACCCACGACGATCTCTGAGCGGCGCACTTCATAAATACTGGAATTCAATTTTTTTAGGCGGTATTGTATCCACATTCGGGATTGCCTACTGTTTAGTGCTTTCCAATGTCAATGCAGACTCGACCAGAATTCAACTCCACTGTCCAGAGAAGACCAAAAAATAAATAACCCAAATCCCTCCCGATCCCCCTCCATATCACTCTCCCACCCACCCTCGCACCTCCCCCGAACCTCCTTTGCTCTGAGAAAAGAAAATTTAAATGGGCAGAAGATTTGAAGGAGGCAATTGAAATTTATAAAGACGTCTTTAATCGGACGTATGATGAACCCTGTGTAGTTTTATTGACCGATTTTAAATTTATATTTTTTGATGGGATATGCCCGCTGGTGATTTTTCCCCGCCTAAAGCTTGAATCACGCGATCATTTTTCCTTCTCTTTTAAGGGATAGTTTTAATGATAGCTTAAACGATCGATCGAAAATGATCGTGTCAAAGTCAAGGATGGCTCCAGCAATAGGGATTCTTATATCTTTTCCCATCACTGGGCACGTCCCTTTTTCCGCCCATGGAAGAATCACCGACTCCGTCATTTAGCCAATCAGAGCGCTCAGTTCGGCTTTCAAAGGAATGAGGGTAGTAAACAAATAGAAAAGATGCGAAAAAGGACGGGAAAAAAATGATGGAAAGTGGGACGGCCAAAATGACCGTGTGATTCAGGTTCACGGTCCCTAAAAACTATCATTGGAGGTATCCCTCAGAGGGACGGAAAAAATGACCGCGTGATTCAGGCTTAACTCTACGCTGAGAAAGAAGGAGGTTTCGGAGGGAATGGGTAGGGGGTGGGGTCAAGACAGTTTGGTTAACGGAGAGGGGGGGATGAAGGAGTAGTCTCCGCTGGGCAGTGGAACCGAATCCCAGTCGAGGCTCTCCACTCCACCACTCTGTCGTGCAATAATTGTTGCGAAAACGAATTCGTGACTTCTTTACACGGTAGTCGTAAGCATGAATTCATTCGTGAATTCCAGTCGTCTGATAAGTACGCTAAGAGCGAGTGTTTTGTTCAAACATGAGAGAGATTCTTTACACGATGTTGCTGACATTCAGTGAAAAATGGGAAGATCATTTACATAAACCATGAATAAGAAGGGTCTTAGAACAGATCCTTGAGGTACTCCACATGTGTGTGTGTGTAGCTTTATTGGATAGCTTACTCTTGTAAGAAGTTTGATGGTGTCTACTAGATAATAAGCTAGACAAGGTATTCAATGGCATGCCTCTAATTCCATGGTACTCTAACTTACTCGTTAAGATGTCGTGTGGGAGCATGTCGAAGGCTTTACTAAGGTCGCATTGCACCATCGCTGTATATTCTTTCTTCTCAAATCCTTGAGTGATTTTAGTGCAAATGCTTTCTACAGCATGTGTAGTCGACCTGCCTTGTCTAAAGCCAAATTAGTTAGGTGATAATATATTGATCATTTCAAAATGCGATTCTAGCAGATTTTTCATTATTGTTTCTATAATTTTGGACGTCCTTCGAGTAACTGTAAATATCCTCCCACACAAAGAATAACTGTAAACACCCATCGCTCAGGTTATCGAGCCTTTTCGTCGGTCAACTTCCCGTGAACTTAGATGTCGCTAATTCTGCGACCGCTGGATGGAGTGCTATCCGTACAAATTGCAAGAATGCGACGACCGATGTAGAGAAGGGGGCTCTTCTGACGTCTCGAATTCATGCATTCGTGCATGCGTTCTTGAATATCGCCGCTTCACACTGTGCATTTTTAAATTCACGATTGCACATACATCAGCTCGTGCAATTACCTGCCCCGTGTAAAACGGCCTTAAGTATGAAAAGGAATGGATGAAAGGAAGTTTGTACATGTAAACGCCTATGAAAGCATATTCACACAATTGCTGATAAGTTACGTACATACATACCAATCTCGCCGTTGCCTTCCGGGGTAGGCACAGTCACAAAGTTTCACTTATAAATACATATTTGTACGCCTAACTCTACTTCAATAATTTCCTACATACTGACCTGCCCTAGCAAAACTCCTTTCTTTGCCTCATTTATCCACATACACTGATTCATACACGCCCTCCTGTTTTTAAGACTCCTAATATTCCTCCTCCTAAGAATATCCTCAACCTCATTCAACGACAACTTTCTCGGCCTACCTCGCACCATTCATTTCACTCTGATATATGTTTCGTTATTTGACTATCATCCATTCTCTAACAATGGCCCAGCCAACGAAGCACACTACTTTCATATATGTCCATTACTGGAGAAATCTTACCCACATTCATCCATTATCCACTCATTCCTGACCCTGTCCTTCGTACTTTTGCCGCAAACACTCCTCAGATAACTCATACCCACGGCGATCAGGCTACTCTTATGTCTATCCTGATAATTTATGAATTCCATGCGTCAAATTACGCGTCAGATGACTTAGCAATTTTATTACATTTTGCCTCTAACTGGTCTAGTATTAAATTCGAGTAATTTCTCTAACACAACGAGAAAAATCACTCTCTAGGTACATAAACTCATTTCTTTGGCATCATGGCATTGGAAGGTGAGGCACGCTTGCACGGCCCGAGGGCCCATGGTTGCGGTTAGAACTTCGCGTGAGCCGAGGTATTTCTTTTCCTGGGTGTACTGATCGTTCCTGCCCAATTTAATTGCGTCGAAGAGGGGCGTTTGTTGTGAGACACGACTGAGATTCACTTTCGGTGCGCGGAGGTAGTCCTGGGCGATATATCAATGCATCGTAAAATATTGCGATATTTTTACATGTTGCGAATACGATATTGACTTTCGAACATTCACGATACATGGTTGTTCGCGGGGAATATTGCAGGAATGACATTTCAATTGACTAATACATGGACGCAGAACGAGAGTTTTTCGTGGAAGATGATAAAATTCTATTTCTCTGTGTGTTATCGAATCCACATTAATGTTTGCTTACTGCTTGCTGCACATTAATGTTTGTTTACGTTTTTATTTTGCAATGTCTATCTTGTATTGCATCTTATCCTGGAGACTCGGAGGCTACACGCTAGGCTTAGGTTGTTTGAGGAATTCAGAACTGGTGTGTTTCAGAGCGACACAGAATATTTTTAATGACTCCTCACTGCATCTTTAGGACTGACAGAATCGATAAAATAAGAGGGATTCATTGCCGAACAGATACCTTCAAAAACTCGATCTTTCCGCGCACAACATGCGGCCACAATTAAAACTGAGCTCCATTAAATACACTCCCATAATACACGACACCATTTCACCTCCCATAAACTTATCCCTTACATCTTTACACGGCTGGTGTCCTAACATCACCTGCCACACTCCCTTTCGGCATCCATCTCGCAGAGTAGTATAGCGATGTAGATGTTGCCCGTTTTCTTTCCAACATACCGTGGGTAACACGCATGCAACCATATTTGGCACGATATAAAAAACTATGATTTATGCCGGTGGCGGCGGGGTAAAGTCCTCGCCGGCTAACCCGAGGGTCGCGGGTTCGAGTCCCGCCTGGGTAGAATATTATCTGCCTAGGACATGAGAGATAGTGTCTCGTCCGTTGTTACTGTTATGAACCCAACGTAAATTGGCCCGTTGTGCTGTCTTCGGGATGGTGTAGAAAAATAAAATAAAATAGTCAAGTCTTCGGATGAAAAAGTAGAAGAGAGGTGTTACTCGGCTCTAGTTAGGCCGCAACTTGAATGCGTCGTGTGTATTTCGGATCCTGGGCAGAAAGTATTAACCTTAAAAAATCAGTACAATACTGAGGAAAGCGCTTCGTTAAAAACTTCAACGAGCGAATAAGAAGCGTTTCTCAGCTCATGGGGAGAGTCGTTTGGGAGCCGTTAGCGACTAGGAGGTGATGCATTTGAATTGCTTGGAGGTGGGGTATCAAGATTTCCTGGAAATGAATCCCTTACTCAGTGACTCTGAAAAGTGAGATATGAAAGATATCGTGTTAGTTGAAACTTGATACCCTCTCTCAGGTGTACAAACGTGCCGGCTCAACTTACGCGATTCAAAGCGGCGATGGTGTTTGATAACGCGGTGGAAGACTTGGAACAGGGAAAGGGAAGGACTCTTCGTGTCGCAATCGGTGTACTGCTGTCGTCACGTTTCCGAGAGTATAAATGTAGTACCAGCAGTACAACAACAATCGAAAATGCGCGCTCAGAATGTAATGTGATGAACAGATAAGCGGTTTTATGCATATTGTAACCAGTGATGCATCCATTTTCAGGATATCGTACTCAAACCACAAAACTTAGTGTATTCCACTGAAAGATATATCTGTTCGAAGAGGTAAATATAGGTGAAATCTTTTTCAAAAGGTTGATGTAGATTATTTTTTGCCGGACGTTCAAGGTATTATGCAAGAGCCAAACTATTATTGTAGAAACTATCACATAAATAAGACTGCAGAACGGATAGATTTAAAATGTCATTTTTCCACGTACAATAAGGGACCATAATAGTTCCGATAGATGAATTCTAGGATACTGACTTAGTTAAACAGGTTTTTTCATTTGTACTAAATATCTGCACATGATATTAGATACTAACCTCGAATGCAATCTCCGGCATAATATACTCATGCATGTTTTAGTGCCTTGTAGTGCCATTTATCTGTCGCAATAATAATACTAACCAGTAGTTGTATCTTGAGTAGTGTAATGCATGGCAGCATGCTCTTCTACGTATCACTCTCCTGGTTTCTGGTCTGATTGCGTACCGTTGTTCTGACACTTTTGGCCTGCGCCTGGCAATAGGAGGATCGTTCGCGGTACTGATCTAATCTGGGATGAGTGTTGCATGCCTGGTGTGGAATTACCCCGTGCCACACACCCTAGTGGTGGCTTGCACGGTATTTGGTAGATGTAGATGAAAGCGCTAAGCTATAATCAATCTTTTTAAATGACTACGCAACAGGTAGATACGCTGAAACCGAGCGAAACCATTGCTTCAATTTTGGCAGCGGGTGCCCTTATCTTAGCTCTGTGCTTCTGACTCACAGATCACGCCATGGGTGTAGCTATGAGTAATTCTTATGTTTGCTGAATATTATGAGTAAAAACAATTAGTGCCCACCTCCGTACATTGGTCCTCTCCTCGTCACTCTTCACCCCTTTCGAAGGCTGACATCCTAACACCCAATGCCATACACCCCAACGGTTGCCTGCAGGGTATGCTGTTTACAGAACTAGCTTACGTTTTTTCACTGCAATAAATCCGTCAGTTTTCTGTTTGGATTTTGAATGATCTACGCGATATCTATAAGTCGGAAAAAATTTATATTTAATAAATAATAACTCATCGTTATACTTTTTTCCCTTCCGTAAATTTTACCATTCTGTCCCATTTCGTGGCTGGTATTGTAGTACTTCCTGCTTCAATAACATGCGCTGGCTCTAAGGATTGCATGTCAATGTGGCACACTTCTTTTGAAATCTCAAAAAATTCCTTCCATGGTGCAGTTGCCTTGGGCGTATTGTATGATACATGACTTGTTTAAGCCTCATCGTGTATGTTTGAAATATTACCGAGAAGTTTTGTCTCAATTACGCCAATTAAAGCGACAAGAACTTCATTACATTTATTATATATTGCTTATGATTGGTCAAGTGTGAAAGTTGAAATCAGATATGTCCTCTATTGCGTCTAAATAAAATATCCCACAAATACCAAACTGTTTTCCTTTATAAGTTAACTATTTTTTTCCCCCCGGCCCATAAAAATGAGGGGACGAGCTAGTTAGGCAAAAAGAGGGCTGAGGGATGGGGTGGGAACATCGGGCCAGCCAAGAAATTTCTTTCCCTATGCGCAGAAATTGTTCCCGCCAATTCTTATCGTGTCGAAAAGGAATGGGGGTTGTTAGACTCGACTGGGATTTGTTTACGCTGTCCAGTTGCGACATGACCACCGAGAATGCATGCATTCTAGGTGGTCATGGTTGAGACTCCCAACCTCCACAGAGGTCCGTCCCACTCCCCGCCCCCCCACCCTCGTTCTCCTCGGAAGGAAGGGAGGAAGGAGTTAGGTGGACGGGGGTGGTTTGTAAGGGGTGTCGCAAGGTGGGCTCATCTGCTCGCGACGTTCGAATGCTCCTAATTTCGCTATGCTTTTCCTTCCATCGAGGAGGACCTATTTGAACCTCAAGCATCGTCGCGTATGAGGCGGATAAGGGCGAATTTAGGCAGTGGCGATGACACAGTCAGAAGGCTTACAAATGTAAAAATATTGAGGTGAGACGTTGACTGTCGAGTTCAGAGTAGCGTTTTATGGATTCTATTATAAAATGACATCATTAGTCAGACTGAGGGCAAAGAATCAGGTTGTAGGTGTGTTGAAATTCTATTTATTTGAATGTGGTATCCAAAATGGGCCTAGCCAGGATTTATGTGTGAGGAAGGGGGCGAGGATATCTTGCTGTGTGACGCTTTATATCCGTTAGGAAACGAAATTTCAGGTTTGCCTACGTCTTTGAGTGAATGTGATTCGCATTCATTTTTCTTTCGCACATTTACCAGCTCGCGCCAGCTAATGTCACCGGTAAAAAGTAATAAACAGATGATACTCTAGAAACGTGGACGAGAAGCATTATAAACTGAATTATAATCATTAGAGATGTAAGCTTCGAACAATGAAAATTATATTGTTTACAGCCAAGCACATTTTTTAATATCATACCGCAACCTCCCCAGCATTATTTAGCGTTTTCCGCAACCCCCTCCCCAACCTTTAGATCCTTAGAACGACTTGGGGCAGGGGGTTAGGTCCTAACTATGCGGTACTTGGGATGGGATAGATGGGGCCAGAGTCCTCTATATGGCCACCAAGTTAACTAAAACGCTACTAGCTAACTTAGTTGTCGTGGCGGCCATGTAGAGGACTCTGGATAATGCCTTCTCCACCTCCTTCCCGACCGTCTCCTTCAACTCCCCCACCTCCACGACCCTAGTCTTCCAACCGTTCCTTCAAATCCTTCCAATCGTCTGCTTCCTAGATTCCCTCCCTCCTCCGCCCCTGCACACTTCCCCTCTGCCGAAAACCTTGGCGGCAAACCTTCGGAATTGCCGCTCTGTTCTCCGCGGGGGTTGGTATGATGAAGTTCACCGGTGTGCGGCGGTCGAAAATCTCTGTGGATGATCAAGGCCGAGCATATCCATTTTGTCACGATTTGGGAAATCCTTTCCCAGATGTACTTTCTACAAACACTGGCGCTATTTCAATTCGTTATCTATGGTGAAATTGTAGCATCGCTGGCAGTCCCATCATTAGGTGTGCGATTTTCATTTGACCCACTATGCGGATAGGACTAAAAGATTTTCCCCCATGAATTTCTTCTTCATCACATCTTACTGAATCAACGGCAGCCTTCGTGAACAGATCGTCTTTGGAATGGCTTTCTGTGAGTAACGTCTACCATTTAATGCATTTGACTGTAATTTAAGTCGGGTGAATGATCTGATATCTTGTCATGTGTATGTACTAAATAGAATTGTTCAAACAGGATCGAAAGGGCTCCTATTAATGTGTAAATTTTCCTCTATTCCAGTGCCCAGGCCTAGAGCCGAAAGGTAATGCAGTATGGGCGCGTTTAGCACGAGTCTTCACTGGTGGGCGTACTTAATTTCGAGCTTCGTGCAGTTAGAGGAGACTTCACCAAGCCTATGCCCGGCACGGCGAATTGCTCTCGTGAGCGCTCGCAAAGGTATCCGATGGTGAGTGTCTCAGTGCTATGATTATGTAGGATCTTGTATATTTGAACGTATTTCCGGTTTCGTTTTCGTAAATGTGAAATTCGGCTCAAATGGAGCAGTTATGCAAGTACATTCTTAGTAACTCTTCAGCTTGATCTGTATTTTGTTGTAGCTTTTCAGTTGTCTGCTGTTACGAAAAATGGCCAGTGAAGATGGACCCGGCTTCAGCGCTGAAAATAAGGAAGAGATTGATTTTACGAACGCTGGTGCCGCTCTTCGCCCGAGTCATCAAGCGCGATGCTGCCGTCGCCTGCCTACGACGGAAAACTTCCATGCTTGCTGGCGCATTCAATGGGAGGATCGGTTTCGGTGCACGAGACGACTTCCCTGCTCGGTGTCAAACTGAGTGAGTACTTAATTTTTATATATTAGTGTGGGTCCATGTTATCAACCGGCCGTGAAATATTTTGAGGTTAGGCATTCGGTTCAAGTACGTCAGTGGCTCGACGGTCGCGGTTGGGAGGGTGGTGTCGTGTTTTAATTGGTTTTAATAGCTGAAGTTTGAGGGTCCCTAGTGGTTATATTTACTGTCGTATTGAGATAGTCCATTGTTATTGTGGTAAATGTCTGCTTCCGTCACACACGTCTCAAGCACTTATTGCCGGAAAGTGGTGATATTAAGGATAATGACTGTGACATAGTTTAGTTCTTGAAGAAGCACAGTACAAAACAAAAGTGACAGCAAAATTGTTAAGCCACAGGTTTTTGAGATATTCACGTCAGAAAATGACAAATTTTCGTAATTTTTCCGACTTTCGACGCCATTTTCTCAGTTTCGCGAAAGCTCCGACAGAGGGATATTTCTAACTATACCCCTGCAATATACGCTTTGTTACCCCAGGCAACAAGGTTACGGGCCTTGTGGTGTGAAACGGTTGCTGGGGTGGGACAGTAGACAGGTCCTTGGTGGGGGTATTTGGTAGTGAAAAAGGCGTTAATGACAATTTAGAAACAGTTTTCGTGATTTATGGTGGGTTAAAAGGGACGAATAGAGTTTTTTGGAGTGTTCCTGGATTTAGAAATTCGTATTTTTACGAGTACCATCTACGATAACGCCATTAAAATATGCCTATTATATCCCCAGCCGACAAGGTTACGGGCCCTGTGGAGTGAAAAAGGGGTGCTGGGGCGGGACGGTACGCGACCTCGAAATGCCTATTTTCGAAGTTGTTAATGGCATTTTGTTCACTTATGAAGTCGCTTTTATCCATTTCCAACTTCCCCTTCACCCGCTATACGCCTTGTTCTGCAATTTAATTCCGCTCTTTTGCGTTTTCTCTCACTTTTCTGTCATTTCCCCATGTCTCGTAGCCGCTTTCTCCCATTCTCCAACCGTCTCCAGAGAGATTTTTCACAGAAATATACGTATTTACATGCCTACACCTCCTATTTCCACCCTTATAATCACCAACCGTTTCGAGGGAGATTTTTTTCTAGAAAATATACGTCTCTATATGCCTACACCTCCTACGAATGAATTGTTAACATAGGCTAAACCAGAAATGAAACATTACTTCAAATGTCCTGTTCAAGCGTCGACATTCTGTGCGGTTACGAATAACATGAAACGGGAGATATTAGTGAGTAAAAGCAACTCGGCGACTTTCGCGCCACGCTGCGCTCAAAAGTGGAGACAATGCAATGGCGGCCGGGAAAAACGTCACCTCAAGCTTTGAAAAATTCCTATTTATCGTACATTACTTATTCCCCCAAAATAAAATTATCACAATATACGGTCATCTTTCTAGTTTTGGTCACATAAATTTCGCGGCGATACACTTTGTGGAAAGGGGCGAAAAAAAATTTCAAAGGTGTGTGACGGAAGCAGACATTTACCGTTATTGTAATTGATTGTTTGAAAGTGATGAGTTGTGGTCCTGACATTCGCGGAGATGTCGTGAAATATGATTACCCCAAGGTCGTTACGAAGCCAGAACGATATCATGCATTGCAAATAGCGTGCAATGATTCTTTATTTTAATATCCCTGTAGTAATGAAACCAGAAATTTTCTGTTGTCGTTTGTATGGGAAGTCGGGCTAAAACCATCATTTTTAACTTATGGTGAAATTTCCAACCTCTGTAAATGAAGTTGCTAGGCAAATATAACGATTTGCTTGTGATAATGGCTGCGAAATGGGGGAGTTCTCGGTGAGCAAGGGGGGAATACTGAATATTTAGTTTTCGAACTGACTTACCGGAGGCAGGAGGCGAGGAGGCGGTTCATTGTCATACAGGTCTCTACTTGAGTGCAAAGTTCCGATCTGTACGAAATAGTGTTACGTCCTTTGGCATACTTGTTTTATTTTATCTTATACTCCGTCTTCATTTGTTTTACTTATTTTATTTGGTACTGTTTCCTGTAGACAACGTTAAACGCGATAGAGGTCGGAGTAATTACTTCTCTACGTGTGCGGTTTAAGCCTTTGTGTTTCGTCAGTCACCCGCTGGAGCGTAATTTGTATCAAGAAGGCGAAATCCTAGTGTTTGTGAAGTGGGAAGTCTTCGTTTTGTCTTACCTGGCGCGTACGTTCTGAATTCAACTGCACATAGTCGAGGAATCTGGGGTCAATCTCCGCTTACGTCACACACGTTTCAAACAATTACTCCGAGAAATTGGTGTATTATGGGTTATGACCGCGACATAACTTTGTTCTCGGAGAATCACATTACCAAACAATTACTCCAGGAAAGCTATGAATCCACTGGTTTTTTAGATAAGTACCTTATAAAACGACCAATTTTGTCATTTTTTCAAGCTTTTTCAACGCCATTTATCCAGTTTCACCGAAGGTCCGGCAGAGGGATCTCACTAACTTCACCTCTACAATATGCCTTTTTTTCAGCAGACAGCAAGGGTATGGTACTGTGGAGGGAAACGGGTGCTGGGTGGGACGGAACGTGAATGGGGATTTTTCTTAGTGAGGAAGGCATTTACAATACTTTTTCCTCACTTTCAACCTTTCAAAAATCACAAAATCTGTTGCACAAATTGTAGCGTTCCACAAATTTCTAAGTAATTGAACGAAGAAATTTCCAAGCTTAATTCTCCGAATGGAAAATTGAAAACATTTCCAGCTACCGGGATTTTGAATAACGTAATCTAACCTTAGTCCATTTGCAATGTTGCCAGGAATGGATAATGGCAATGCGTAGGGCTCAGAGAAACCTGTGCGGACAATAGTAAATTAGCTGGCATTTATATGCATATATAATAGATATTTAGGAGCACGCTACCCTAACGTACCGCTGTAACGCATTGACAAAGATTACGGAATGCAACGGGCAACAGGCACGCCTTTAACGTTAGTTCGTGATGCTTCCACCGAAAGTACATTCGCTCTTTCACTTCCCTCGTAACACGAAACACTGGGTATGTTAAACTGTAACCTATAGTACGTTATCACTATATACTACGTAGTTACGAAGGTTCCTTTAGGTGCAAAATGATGTCTCAATGGAACAGAGTTCTTTAAATCGCTCTTGATTGCGATTCAGTTTCGGTTTTCAAAATGGGCAGTCGGAACTTATATTAACTTAAGGACGAAGCGCTCGTATTAAAAGCTATAACTGATCCTGCCACGATGATTTGCGATTTACTCTAAGATAAAGGGGGGTGAAGTAAGCTCAAAAGCTTGCACGTACTTGACCATTTAGATGCATTTTCGAATGTGCCTTTCAAATTGTATTGTGTGAAGCTGTGAACACATGCAAAACTCATAAGTGTAGCTAGAACTTAAGAATCCAAGGGTGGGGCATTACAAATCACGGGTGGGACATTGCAAAACATCCCTGCTCTAAATCAATTATTCTTTCTCACCAGATTAGGAAAAAAAATCCTCTTCCAAGTCCGGTCATTTCATTTTCACGCAAATCGGGCTTCAAAAAATGGGTAAATTTTATTATCATAAATTAATAATTGAAGGTAAAAGAATAGTAACTCATTAATTCCTTTCATGGCAGGCATATTCTGTTAATTTCTATGGATTGAATGGCGCAAACCTCACTGTAATGCTAATCTAGTGGTTTAAATAAGTTAACAATGTAGGTACTCAATAAATATCAGGCAGTGGGTTATTCTAACATGATTGCCTTTTATACATCAATCTGTAATATAGAGCAGAGGGGGATAAGATGAACAGTGAGAAATAATGATTTCACAATTCAGGTGTCAAGTTTAGGTTTGAGGATTCGATACTCTTTAAATTGTTTCTTAAATGATTAAAAAGGGAACATGAAAGAAAAATAAACTTCACTCGCAAGGATTCTGAACGTGGTAATTACTTTTATTTCTTCTCTTTCAGGGAAGAGGAGGTATGCTGGAGAAGAAATGAAGACTATGAAAAAGACAAACACTCATAATTTTCAACATACACATGAATTCATAGCAATAAATTCATGCTAATATATGCAGTGGAACCAATCATAATTTCAAACATTAGGAGTAAAATAGGTTTAACGCCTAACTAATAATCAAGGTTGCTCTAAAGGAGTAAATCCCTGGGTAAAAGGTTAGGACGAAATGATCTCCTAAATAAAGCATGGATAGTAAATTTAGTAGTTCTTGCAAGGAAATACACAAAGTAAAAGAGCTTAAATACAACATATTCTGTCAAAATGAACCATTTATATACACATACTCATGTGATTTTCCATGAAAGTTAATAATGGCACTTTTATACAAGATTTGACTCTTTAACCACAGCTGTCTGTATTGGATCATTGGCAGTTCAATCCAGGAAAAGATTTACAGATGGCCCCTAACCTTATCTTACCTATTGTCACTTCACTTAATTCCTAGTTACACTTTCAGAAAATATTCACCACTCTGATAATAGTGTTTATTGCTGGATTTGTGACTTGCAACATCTCTACACTCCTAGTAGCACTCCTAGTAGCACTCCTAGTAGCATGTGATATGTTTTTTGTTAAAGAATGGCCTACCACGTCATCTACAGTGGTGGCAATGAAGACAGTAAGTAAATTATTTATTATATCATTTCCGAATCAGTGCAATATTTTGCTTAATATAACTGACTATTGCTAAATGATGGGGAGTCTGTCATCTACAGTTGTGGCTGTTACTTTGCCAAATAATAACAGTGTCATTAGATAAGTATAAGTGATTCATGAATGATAAATCATGTCATACACAGCAGTGGTTATTGACATGGGACAAATTGAGTCGTAACCTAGGATAAATTAATATAAACATATTGTTTAAAACTAGTCGTCTATAGCATTGGAATCTGACATAGCAGGATAATTAAGGCATCATAAAATAGCAGCAAAATTATGTTCTCGTTAATTAGGCAAAAGTTAATATGTAATGTACAGGCCAATCATGTCTTCCACATTGTTGGCTGTTGACATTGCAACATAATTTAGATTTCGTTAGAATACTAAGAGTTGATATAGGATATACTGGCCAGTAATGTTTTCTACAACTTTGGCTGTTGAAATGGCATTAAAATTAAGGTCTCGTTAGGTTAGTATAAGTTCATATTGAAAATACTGAACAATAATGTCATCTACAGCGTTGGCTGTTGACATTGCAACATAATTTAGGTTTCGTTAGAATACTAAGAGTTAATATAGGATATAATGGCCAGTAAATTCTTCTACAGCTTTGGCTGTTGAAATGGCATTAAAATTAAGGTCTCATTAGATTAGAATAAGCTCATATAGAAAATACTGAACAACAATGTCATCTACGGCGTTGGCTGTTGACATTGCAACATAATTTAGGTTTCGTTAGATTACTAAGAGTTAATATAGGATATACTGGCCAGTAATGTCCACTACAGCTTTGGCTGTTGAAATGGCATTAAAATTAAGGTCTCGTTAGATTAGTATAAGTCCATATTGAAAATACTGAACAAAAATGTCATCTATAGCGTTGGCTGTTGACATAGCAACATAATTTAGGTTTTGTTACAATACTAAGAGTTAATATAAGATATACTGGCCAGAAATGTCTTCTACAGCTTTGGCTGTTGAAATGGCATTAAAATTAAGGTCTCGTTAGATTAGAATACGTTCATGTTGAAAATACTGAACAATAATGTCATCTACAGCGTTGGCTGTTGACATTGCAACATAATTTAGGTTTCGTTAGAATACTAAGAGTTGATATAGGATATACTGGCCAGTAATGTCTTCTACAGCTTTGGCTGTTGAAATGGCATTAAAATTAAGATCTCGTTAGATTAGTAAAAGTTCATATTGAAAATACTGAACAATAATGTCATCTACAGCGTTGGCTGTTGACATTGCAACATAATTTAGGTTTTGTTAGATGACTAAGAGTTGATATAGGATATACTGGCCAGAAATGTCTTCTACTGATTTGGCTGTATAATTAGCATTAAAATTAAGGTCTCCTTAGGTTAGTATAAGTCCGTATTGAAAATACTGAACAATAATGTGATCTACAGCGTTGGCTGTTGACATTGCAACATAATTTAGGTTTCGGTAGAATACTAAGAGTGTATATAGGATATACTGGCCGGTAATGTCTTCTACAGCTTTGGCTGCTGAAATGGCATTAAATTTAAGGTCTCGTTAGATTAGAAAAAGTCCATATTGAAAATACTGAACAATAATGTCATCTACAGCGTTGGCTGTTGACATCGCAACATAATTTAGGTTTCGTTAGAATACTAAGAGTTGATATAGGATATACTGGCCAGTAATGTCTTCTACAGCTTTGGCTGTTGAAATGGCATTAAAATTAATGTCTCGTTAGATTAGTATAAGTCCATATTGAAATTACTGAACAATAATGTCATCTACAGCGTTGGCTGTTGACATTGCAACATAATTTAGGTTTCGTTAGAATACTAAGTGTTGATATAGGATATACTGGCCAGTAATGTCTTCTACAGCTTTGGCTGTTGAAATGGCATTATAATTAAGGTCTCGTTAGATTAGTATAAGTCCATATTGAAAATACTGAACAATAATGTCATATACAGCGTTGGCTGTTTACATTGCAACATAATTTAGGTTTCCTTAGAATACTAAGAGTTGATATAGGATATACTGGCCAGTAATGTCTTCTAAGTCTTTGGCTGTTGAAATGGCCTTAAAATTAAGGTCTCGTTAGATTAGTATATGTCCATATTGAAAATACTGAACAATAATGTCATCTACAGCGTTGGCTGTTGACATTGCAACATAATTTAGGTTTCGGTAGAATACTAAGAGTGTATATAGGATATACTGGCCAGTAATGTCTTCTACAGCTTTGGCTGTTGAAATGGCATTAAATTTAAGGTCTCGTTAGATTAGAAAAAGTCCATATTGAAAATACTGAACAATAATGTCATATACAGCGTTGGCTGTTGACATCGCAACATAATTTAGGTTTCGTTAGAATACTAAGAGTTGATATAGGATATACTGGCCAGTAATGTCTTCTACAGCTTTGGCTGTTGAAATGGCATTAAAATTAATGTCTCGTTAGATTAGTATAAGTCCATATTGAAATTACTGAACAATAATGTCATCTACAGCGTTGGCTGTTGACATTGCAACATAATTTTGGTTTCGTTAGAATACTAAGTGTTGATATAGGATATACTGGCCAGTAATGTCTTCAACAGCTTTGGCTGTTGAAATGGCATTAAAATTAAGGTCTCGTTAGATTATTATAAGTCCATATTGAAAATACTGAACAATAATGTCATCTACAGCGTTGGCTGTTGACATTGCAACATAATTTCGGTTTCGTTAGAATACTAAGTGTTGATATAGGATATACTGGCCAGTAATGTCTTCTACAGCTTTGGCTGTTGAAATGGCATTAAAATTAAGGTCTCGTTAGATTAGTATAAGTCCATATTGAAAATACTGAACAAAAATGTCATCTATAGCGTTGGCTGTTGACATAGCAACATAATTTAGGTTTTGTTACAATACTAAGAGTTAATATAAGATATACTGGCCAGAAATGTCTTCTACAGCTTTGGCTGTTGAAATGGCATTAAAATTAAGGTCTCGTTAGATTAGAATACGTTCATGTTGAAAATACTGAACAATAATGTCATCTACAGCGTTGGCTGTTGACATTGCAACATAATTTAGGTTTCGTTAGAATACTAAGAGTTGATATAGGATATACTGGCCAGTAATGTCTTCTACAGCTTTGGCTGTTGAAATGGCATTAAAATTAAGATCTCGTTAGATTAGTAAAAGTTCATATTGAAAATACTGAACAATAATGTCATCTACAGCGTTGGCTGTTGACATTGCAACATAATTTAGGTTTTGTTAGATGACTAAGAGTTGATATAGGATATACTGGCCAGAAATGTCTTCTACTGATTTGGCTGTATAATTAGCATTAAAATTAAGGTCTCCTTAGGTTAGTATAAGTCCGTATTGAAAATACTGAACAATAATGTGATCTACAGCGTTGGCTGTTGACATTGCAACATAATTTAGGTTTCGGTAGAATACTAAGAGTGTATATAGGATATACTGGCCGGTAATGTCTTCTACAGCTTTGGCTGCTGAAATGGCATTAAATTTAAGGTCTCGTTAGATTAGAAAAAGTCCATATTGAAAATACTGAACAATAATGTCATCTACAGCGTTGGCTGTTGACATCGCAACATAATTTAGGTTTCGTTAGAATACTAAGAGTTGATATAGGATATACTGGCCAGTAATGTCTTCTACAGCTTTGGCTGTTGAAATGGCATTAAAATTAATGTCTCGTTAGATTAGTATAAGTCCATATTGAAATTACTGAACAATAATGTCATCTACAGCGTTGGCTGTTGACATTGCAACATAATTTAGGTTTCGTTAGAATACTAAGTGTTGATATAGGATATACTGGCCAGTAATGTCTTCTACAGCTTTGGCTGTTGAAATGGCATTATAATTAAGGTCTCGTTAGATTAGTATAAGTCCATATTGAAAATACTGAACAATAATGTCATATACAGCGTTGGCTGTTTACATTGCAACATAATTTAGGTTTCCTTAGAATACTAAGAGTTGATATAGGATATACTGGCCAGTAATGTCTTCTAAGTCTTTGGCTGTTGAAATGGCCTTAAAATTAAGGTCTCGTTAGATTAGTATATGTCCATATTGAAAATACTGAACAATAATGTCATCTACAGCGTTGGCTGTTGACATTGCAACATAATTTAGGTTTCGGTAGAATACTAAGAGTGTATATAGGATATACTGGCCAGTAATGTCTTCTACAGCTTTGGCTGTTGAAATGGCATTAAATTTAAGGTCTCGTTAGATTAGAAAAAGTCCATATTGAAAATACTGAACAATAATGTCATATACAGCGTTGGCTGTTGACATCGCAACATAATTTAGGTTTCGTTAGAATACTAAGAGTTGATATAGGATATACTGGCCAGTAATGTCTTCTACAGCTTTGGCTGTTGAAATGGCATTAAAATTAATGTCTCGTTAGATTAGTATAAGTCCATATTGAAATTACTGAACAATAATGTCATCTACAGCGTTGGCTGTTGACATTGCAACATAATTTTGGTTTCGTTAGAATACTAAGTGTTGATATAGGATATACTGGCCAGTAATGTCTTCAACAGCTTTGGCTGTTGAAATGGCATTAAAATTAAGGTCTCGTTAGATTATTATAAGTCCATATTGAAAATACTGAACAATAATGTCATCTACAGCGTTGGCTGTTGACATTGCAACATAATTTCGGTTTCGTTAGAATACTAAGTGTTGATATAGGATATACTGGCCAGTAATGTCTTCTACAGCTTTGGCTGTTGAAATGGCATTAATATTAAGGTCTCGTTAGATTAGTATAAGTCCATATATAAAATACTGAACAGTAATGTCATCTACAGCGTTGGCTGTTGACATTGCAACATAATTTTGGTTTCGTTAGAATACTAAGTGTTGATATAGGATATACTGGCCAGTAATGTCTTCTACAGCTTTGGCTGTTGAAATGGCATTAAAATTAAGGTCTCGTTAGATTAGTATCGGTCCATATTGAAAATACTGAACAATAATGTCATCTATAGCGTTGGCTGTTGACATTGCAACATAATTTAGGTTTCGTTAGAATACTAAGTGTTGATATAGGATATACAGGCCAGTAATGTCTTCTAAGGCTTTGGCTGTTGAAATGGCATTAAAATTAAGGTCTCGTTAGATTAGAAAAATTCCATATTGAAAATACTGAACAATAATGCCATCTAGAGAGTTGGCTGTTGACATTGCAACATAATTTAGGTTTCGTTAGAATACTAAGTGTTGATATAGGATATACTGGCCAGTAATGTCTTCTACAGCTTTGGCTGTTGAAATGGCATTAAAATTAATGTCTCGTTAGATTAGTATGAGTCCATATTGAAAATACTGAACAATAATGTCATCTACATCGTTGGCAGTTGACATTGCAACATAATTTAGGTTTCGGTAGAATACTAAGAGTTGATATAGGATATACTGGCCAGTAATGTCTTCTACAGCTTTGGCTGTTTAAATGGCATTAAAATTAAGGTCTCGTTAGATTAGTATAAGTCCATATTGAAAATACTGAACAATAAATTCATCTACAGCGTTGGCTGTTGACATCGGAACATAATTTAGGTTTCTTTAGAATACTAAGAGTTGATATAGGATATACTGGCCAGTAATGTCTTCTACAGATTTGGCTGGTGAAATGGCATTAAAATTAATGTCTCGTTAGATTAGTATAAGTTCATATTGAAATTACTGAACAATAATGTCATCTACAGCGTTGGCTGTTGACATTGCATCATAATTTAGGTTTCGTTAGAATACTAAGTGTTGATGTAGGATATACTGGCCAGTAATGTCTTCTAAGGCTTTGGCTGTTGAAATGGCATTAAAATTAAGGTCTCGATAGATTAGAAAACGTCCATATTGAAAATACTGAACAATAATGTCATCTACAGCGTTGGCTGTTGACATTGCATCATAATTTAGGTTTCGTTAGAATACTAAGTGTTGATATATAGGATATACTGGCCAGTAATGTCTTCTAAGGCTTTGGCTGTTGAAATGGCATTAAAATTAAGGTCTCGTTAGATTAGTATAAGTCCATATTGAAAATACTGAACCATAATGTCATCTACAGCGTTGGCTGTTCACATTGCAACATAATTTAGGTTTCGTTAGAATACTAAGTGTTGATATAGGATATACTGGCCAGTAATGTCTTCAACAGCTTTGGCTGTTGAAATGGCATTAAAATTAAGGTCTCGTTAGATTATTATAAGTCCATATTGAAAATACTGAACAATAATGTCATCTACAGCGTTGGCTATTGACATTGCAACATAATTTAGGTTTCGTTAGAATACAAAGAGTTGATATTGGATATATTGGCCAGAAATGTCTTCTACTGCTTTGGCTGTTGAAATGGCATTAAAATTAAGGTCTCGTTAGATTAGAAAAATTCCATATTGAAAATACTGAACAATAATGTCATCTACAGCGTTGGCTGATGACATTGCAACATAATTTAGGTTTCGTTAGAATACTAAGAGTTGATATAGGATATACTGGCCAGAAATGTCTTCTACAGCTTTTGCTGTTGAAATGGCATTAAAATTAAGGTCTCGTTAGATTAGAAAAAATTCCATATTAAAAATTCTGAACAATAATGTCATCTACAGCGTTGGCTGTTGACATTGCAACATAATTTAGGTTTCGTTAGAATACTAAGTGTTGATATAGGATATACAGGCCAGTAATGTCTTCAACAGCTTTGGCTGTTGAAATGGCATTAAAATTAAGGTCTCGTTAGATTAGAAAAATTCCATATTGAAAATACTGAACAATAATGCCATCTAGAGAGTTGGCTGTTGACATTGCAACATAATTTAGGTTTCGTTAGAATACTAAGTGTTGATATAGGATATACTGGCCAGTAATGTCTTCAACAGCTTTGGCTGTTGAAATGGCATTAAAATTAAGGTCTCGTTAGATTATTATAAGTCCATATTGAAAATACTGAACAATAATGTCATCTACAGCGTTGGCTATTGACATTGCAACATAATTTAGGTTTCGTTAGAATACAAAGAGTTGATATTGGATATATTGGCCAGAAATGTCTTCTACAGCTTTTGCTGTTGAAATGGCATTAAAATTAAGGTCTCGTTAGATTAGAAAAAATTCCATATTAAAAATTCTGAACAATAATGTCATCTACAGCGTTGGCTGTTGACATTGCAACATAATTTAGGTTTCGTTAGAATACTAAGTGTTGATATAGGATATACAGGCCAGTAATGTCTTCTAAGGCTTTGGCTGTTGAAATGGCATTAAAATTAAGGTCTCGTTAGATTAGAAAAATTCCATATTGAAAATACTGAACAATAATGCCATCTAGAGAGTTGGCTGTTGACATTGCAACATAATTTAGGTTTCGTTAGAATACTAAGTGTTGATATAGGATATACTGGCCAGTAATGTCTTCTACAGCTTTGGCTGTTGAAATGGCATTAAAATTAATGTCTCGTTAGATTAGTATGAGTCCATATTGAAAATACTGAACAATAATGTCATCTACAGCGTTGGCTGTTGACATTGCAACATAATTTAGGTTTCGTTAGAATACTAAGTGTTGATATAGGATATACTGGCCAGTAATGTCTTCTACTGCTTTGGCTGTTGAAATGGCATTAAAATTAAGGTCTCGTTAGATTAGTATATGTCCATATTGAAAATACTGAACAATAATGTCATCTACAGCGTTAGCTGTGTTAATTGCAACATAATTTAGGTTTCGTTAGAATACTATGAGTTGATATAGGATATACTGGCCAGTAATGTCTTCTAAGGCTTTGGCTGTTAAAATGGTATTAAAATTAAGGTCTCGTTAGATTAGTATAAGTCCATATTGAAAATACTGAACAATAATGTCATCTACATCGTTGGCAGTTGACATTGCAACATAATTTAGGTTTCGGTAGAATACTAAGAGTTGATATAGGATATACTGGCCAGTAATGTCTTCTACAGCTTTGGCTGTTTAAATGGCATTAAAATTAAGGTCTCGTTAGATTAGTATAAGTCCATATTGAAAATACTGAACAATAAATTCATCTACAGCGTTGGCTGTTGACATCGGAACATAATTTAGGTTTCTTTAGAATACTAAGAGTTGATATGGGATATACTGGCCAGTAATGTCTTCTACAGATTTGGCTGGTGAAATGGCATTAAAATTAATGTCTCGTTAGATTAGTATAAGTTCATATTGAAATTACTGAACAATAATGTCATCTACAGCGTTGGCTGTTGACATTGCATCATAATTTAGGTTTCGTTAGAATACTAAGTGTTGATGTAGGATATACTGGCCAGTAATGTCTTCTAAGGCTTTGGCTGTTGAAATGGCATTAAAATTAAGGTCTCGATAGATTAGAAAACGTCCATATTGAAAATACTGAACAATAATGTCATCTACAGCGTTGGCTGTTGACATTGCATCATAATTTAGGTTTCGTTAGAATACTAAGTGTTGATATATAGGATATACTGGCCAGTAATGTCTTCTAAGGCTTTGGCTGTTGAAATGGCATTAAAATTAAGGTCTCGTTAGATTAGTATAAGTCCATATTGAAAATACTGAACCATAATGTCATCTACAGCGTTGGCTGTTCACATTGCAACATAATTTAGGTTTCGTTAGAATACTAAGAGTTGATATAGGATATACTGGTCAGTAATGTCTTCTAAGGCTTTGGCTGTTAAAATGGTATTAAAATTAAGGTCTCGTTAGATTAGTATAAGTCCATATTGAAAATACTGAACAATAATGTCATCTACAGCGTTGGCTGTTGACATTGCAACATAATTTAGGTTTCGGTAGAATACTAAGAGTTGATATAGGATATACTGGCCAGTAATGTCTTCTACAGCTTTGGCTGTGGAAATGGCATTAAAATTAATGTCTCGTTAGATTAGTATAAGTTCATATTGAAATTACTGAACAATAATGTTATCTACAGCGTTGGCTGTTGACATTGCAACATAATTTAGGTTTCGTTAGAATACTAAGTTTTGATATAGGATATACTGGCCATTAATGTCTTCTACAGCTTTGGCTGTATAAATGGCATTAAAATTAAGGACTCGTTAGATTAGTAAAAGTCCATATTGAAAATACTGAACAATAATGTCATCTACAGCGTTGGCTGTTGACATTGCATCATAATTTAGGTTTCGTTAGAATACTAAGTGTTGATATAGGATATACTGGTCAGTAATGTCTTCTAAGGCTTTGGCTGTTGAAATGGCATTAAATTTAAGGTCTCGTTAGATTAGAAAAAGTCCATATTGAAAATACTGAACAATAATGTCATCTACAGCGTTGGCTGTTGACATTGCATCATAATTTAAGTTTCGTTAGAATACTAAGTGTTGATATAGGATATACTGGCCAGTAATGTCTTCTAAGGCTTTGGCTGTTGAAATGGCATTAAAATAAGGTCTCGTTAGATTAGAAAAATTCCATATTGAAAATACTGAACAATAATGTCATCTACAGCGTTGGCTGTTGACATTGCATCATAATTTAGGTTTCGTTAGAATACTAAGTGTTGATATAGGATATGCTGGCCAGTAATGTCTTCTAAGGCTTTGGCTGTTGAAATGGCATTAAAATTAAGGTCTTCGTTAGATTAGTATAAGTCCATATTGAAAATACTGAACAATAATGTCATCTACAGCGTTGGCTGTTGACATTGCAACATAATTTAGGTTTTGTTAGAATACTAAGAGTTGATATAGGATATACTGGCCAGAAATGTCTTCTACTGATTTGGCTGTATAATTAGCATTAAAATTAAGGTCTCGTTAGGTTAGTATAAGTCCGTATTGAAAATACTGAACAATAATGTCATCTACAGCGTTGGCTTTGTACATTGCAACATAATTTAGGTTTCGATAGAATACTAAGAGTTGATATAGGATTTACTGGCCAGTAATGTCTTCTAAGGCTTTGGCTGTTGAAATGGCATTAAAATTAAGGTCTCGTTAGATTAGTATAAGTCCATATTGAAAATACTGAACAATAATGTCATCTACAGCGTTGGCTGTTGACATTGCAACATAATTTAGGTTTCGATAGAATACTAAGTGTTGATATAGGATATACTGGCCAGTAATGTCTTCTACAGCTTTGGCTGTTGAAATGGCATTAAATTTAAGGTCTCGTTAGATTAGAAAACGTCCATATTGAAAATACTGAACAATAATGTCATCTACAGCGTTGGCTGTTTACATTGCATCATAATTTAGGTTTCGTTAGAATACTAAGTGTTGATATAGGATATACTGGGCAGTAATGTTTTCTAAGGCTTTGGCTGTCGAAATGGCCCTAAAATTAAGGTCTCGTTAGATTAGTATAAGTCCATATTGAAAATACTGAACAATAATGTCATCTACAGTGTTGGCTGTTGACATTGCAACATAATTTAGGTTTCGTTAGAATACTAAGTGTTGATATAGGATATACTGGCCAGTAATGTCTTCTAAGGGTTTGGCTGTTAAATGGCATTAAAATTAAGGTCTCGTTAGATTAGTATAAGTCCATATTGAAAATACTGAACAATAATGTCATCTACAGCGTTGGCTGTTGACATTGCAACATAATATAGGTTTCGTTAGAATACTAAGTGTTGAT
Organism: Ceriagrion tenellum; assembly: GCA_963169105.1. NCBI lineage: Eukaryota > Metazoa > Arthropoda > Insecta > Odonata > Coenagrionidae > Ceriagrion > Ceriagrion tenellum. The sequence goes on along the minus strand of OY720641.1, from coordinate 121,497,194 downwards.
ATAGGATATACTGGCCAGTAATGTCTTCTACAAGTTTGGCTGTTGAATTGGCATTAATATTAAGGTCTCGTTAGATTAGAATAATTTCATATTGAAAATACTGAACAATAATGTCATCTACAGCGTTAGCTGTGTTAATTGCAACATAATTATGGTTATGTTAGAGTACTAAGGGATTATTTAGAATATACTTGCCAGTAATGTCTTCTGCAGCTTCGGCTGTTGAAATGGCATTATATTTAAGGTCTCGTTAGATTAGAATAAGGTCATATTGAATATACTGACCAGTTATGTCCTATTTTGTTAACACATTCCAACTTCTGCATCCATTTCCAACATTACGTTTCAAAATGGTGACAACTCTCTTCCTATATGTTTAATAGATAATTCTTCTGTTGGCATAATCCTTTGAGTTTTTCCTGTTTCTGAGCATTGTTCCTCTCAGTGTTATCGAAGGATTCTCCCACGAATGTGACATATAATGGCTTGTTCACATGTATTTTTCCTTAACAGTACTCTCAGGCAGTGTGTGGGCACCCTGGTACCAGTGTTTTTTCTACATCCAAACTTGTTTTCTCAGGGGTTTTCTTTGATTTTTCTTTCCATCCCTTAGCTTATTATCGATGTATTTTGAATGCATGTGACACTAAACTCAAGGATGGCTCCTGCTAATGGCTGTCCTGTGGTATTGCAGTCATAATTCTCCTTTGAAAGTCCTCTAGAAATCATCTGCTTTGGTAGCTATTTTTCATATCCTCGTACAGGTTATCTTTGGCTTTTCTTCTGAGTGCTTGATGACTTGTTTGTCTGATCTAGGTGCTTTGTTTTTCTTGATGTCTTCCACTGCTCAATTGAATTCACTCCTCAGTATGAGTGGGACCCAATCTTCCTCGTCTGCCTCGCTATCGTTAGTTATCAGGGTATCTTTCATCTGTTTTTGCCCTTGGTAGAGTTCTTTGTTATATTGCTTCATCTATTTCCAATGTCATCATATTCCATCAGTATATTCCCAATTTTGTTGCTTCTCGTTTTCTTCTCCACAAAGTTTTCCTTAACTAGGATGTATGCTGTTTCGGTGTTTCCCTTCATGTAATCGTTGTCTTCCTCACAGCAGCTTTCGATCCAATACTCCTAACCCATCTTGCTTCTAGTAGAGGGTTAATCCTCTTTATTTTCTGGGGTCAAGTATTTTCTTTATTCTTCTCTTTGATTCTTAACCTCCATCATTATTGTTGGCATCTGTGTCGATAGTTCACTCACCAGTTGCTCCGCTGCTACTTCTGCCATTGTCTTCCTCAGCTCATCCCATTTTTGATCGATGCCCACTTCATCCTTATTTTCTAGTTTCTTTTCAATGGCAATTTTTGTTTCCTTCTTCGGTCAGTATTTTTATATCCCACTTTGGTTTATCGTCTCAATTTTGAGTTAAATGTGGCTTTCATGGCTACTAGGCCATAGGCACTACTTATGTCAGCTCCAGGATAGCTCTTGCACTGTTTGATTTGGTTTTTGTACGTGACTCTGGCAAGTATGTGCTTGAAGTTCCTTCTGCTACCACTGCATTCTAGTCTTTCATGATGTGGTTATATCCCCTTCATTTCCTTGAGAATTCAATGTGCTCGTACTCTCCTCCTGTTTCATCTTCCATATGGCTAGGCATGGGCATGTATAATCAATTTGGTATCCTACAGTATTTCCTGCTTTTCCCTCTGCTACCTCTGCATTCCAGTCTTCCTTCTTTTCCTTCATGTGGCGTCTCCTCTCAGAAGGTTGGCAGTCATCATGGCCACAGTAGATCTTGATTGTGCCGATCTCAGCAGCTCTGTGGCTGAGCAACTGTACCACGGTTTTAAGTTGTCCAGTCAGGATGTACGTCTTCTTCCTCTGGTCTTTTTCCAACCACACCACAATACCACAAATCTTTCCCATTTGAATTATTTGCTACAGGTTATATTTTTCTTCTCTCATAATGTGCCCTAAGCATTGTAACTTCCTTATTTTTATTGTATTTAGCACTTTACTCTATTTGATTCTTGCTAGGACTTCCATTTGTGGTCTTCAACACCCAACTGATGCGAATGATTCTTCGGTATGCCCACATTTCAAATGCTTCTAGTCAATTTATTTCTCTTTTGTTTAAGAGTCCAAGCTTTCGTTCCATATGAAAGAATTGAAAATATATTACACCTTAACAACCTTATTTAAAATCTAAATAAGATCTCTTGAGTAGAGGGCCTTTTTCATTTTGTTAAAGGTGCTTCTGTCCTGACCGATTCTTGTTTTAATGTTGTCTGAATTGTCATTGTCTTCGTTTAGAATATAGCCTAAGTATTTGTATTTCTGAACTTGCTGAACTCTTTCTATTGATTAAAGATGTTCATGCTGAAGTGTTTTTGAAATCACATTGAACTTAGTGTTGCATATATTAAGAATCTAACCAAACTCTCCCCTTTTTTCTACTACCTTGTTAAGAAGTTGCTGTAAGTCATTAAGATTTGCGGCTATAAGTGCTGTGTCATCAGCAAACCTAATATTGCTTATGGGTAATCCATTCACTTTAATACTAGTTATTTCAGCTGATAAGGATGCCTGGATTATGTCTTCTGAGTACATGCTAAACAGTAAGGGGGAGAGATCACAACCTTGTCTCGCACCCGTTTTGATTTCTATTTCCTCAGAACTCATTTTCCACTTTCATGGTGGCAGTGTGAAGGTAGTAGAGGTTGCTTATAATGCGAATATCTTTTTTGTCTCGGTTTTCCTTTCCGTGTAAAAAGCCATTAAGGATTCCCTCGTCCCTAAGGACTGTCTAAACCCAAATTGTGTGCCACATATGTCTTCTTTTATTTTCATGGCTATTCGTTGATGTATAACTTAAAAAAATTATTTTGAGAGTGAGTCATTAGACTAATTGTGCAATGATCATTTCAGGTTTTTGCTTTAGCTTTTTTAGGTATAGCACAAAAGGTGGAAATCATTCATTCTTCAGGAATTATTCCAGTCTCCCGTGATGTGTTTATCTCCCCTTCACTTCCCTGAGGATTCACTTAGCTCATACTCTTCTTCTACTTCATCTTCCAAGTGGATAGACACGGGCATGTATGCTTGCACGATCGGTGTCTGTTGTATCCCCTTCCACCTTCATTTCTTTTGCTATACTGACAACTTGCTTCATTCTCTTGTCCCAATCTTTCTACAGTGTGATATTTACACATGCAATCCTTAAGTCGTCTTCTGTATGTACTACTCATACTAAACTCCATATCATGTTTTATCCTTTTATTTTATCTCTTATTTTCTCCATGCAGTAAGTTTCATGTTTCATCATGGATATACACTCCATATGGTGATATTAATTCATATGTGAAGCCTTCATCTAAAAAGATTCACCTTCAGCAGTGGGTTTTGGCAGGGCAGCAAAATAAGGGTATCCTTAGCTGGTGATGTGTTTTTTGTTATTTGAGGGACTACCCATGGCATTAAAATTGGAGGGAGTTTGCATTGCAATATAATGTCCACATAAGATGGTAAAAAGCAAATTGCCTTAAGGGGTGGTCATGTTTACCTAGGACACAATACAATCTCACTTCTTTCACACTGTTTCTCCCTGTACATAAGACATTTAGTTGACACAGACAGGCCGAAAGTTGTATCATGCATAACATTTTCATCCAGACCACACCACTTGCCTTGGATGCCAGTATTCTCTATGCTGGAAGTGCATATGCTGGTGGTTTCCTGAGAGCTGTTTATTCTACTGTGCTACATCCCGTGATCCTGTGACACTCCATGTGTTTTAGTGCCTTAGTGAAAGTGTTGTGTTTTTAGTGCATGGTCATTTGGTGTGTGTGTGTGTATCAGTGAATAATACGTGTGCACCGAGGGATCGTCGATGGAAAGCTGAGAATCGTCCAACGCTGGACCTTGCAGCAATGTGGTAGGGAGTCATCTCCTCTCCTTGCATGCCATCTAGGTTTGGATCAATGATCATGCTTCCTGTGATAGGGCTTGTATATAGTCTTTCATATTGGTGAGCACATTGGAATTCTCCCAATTGTGCACGTTAAATAATAGAGCTATTTTGTCCCTCAAATATTTGCATTAATGTAATTTGCGGAAACATTACTCATTAAGACCCTGCATGGTCTTGAGGCAGATTACATTTGCCTTGCAATGAGAAATACTAAAAAGAAGGATGAAAATCCTCGCTTTGCACCCTAATTATGAAATTATTTTCATAATTACACATTAGGGCCCTTTTGAGGGTTTTAAGGATTCTGGCTACATATTGAAAATTCTCTTTGGTACATCTCAGATTAGGAAAAGTTTATGCCTTGGGTTCAAACAAATAGCTCCAATTCTAGGACTAGGGAACTCTTCTTAATCTAAGATGTTCCTGAGAGGTAATATCAATGTGTAGCCAACTCACTTAGAGAGAACTCACTTAAAGGAATGGGGGTTGAATTAAAGTGACTTAGCTGACGAATTAGGTAGGACACTTATGCTGTGGGTTTCTACATTGAATGATATTTTATTGGAATGCCTAAAATGGTTTAGGCCATTATTTTGTGAGGTGACATACCACTTTTAGGAAAGCTGTTGTTTTCCTTAGTGTGTAGGCTTTATAGATGTTTTAGTTGTTTTCTTCCCTTATCTGGCAATCAATCCTTTGGATGACATATTAGGTAGGATATTAAATAGTGGATTACTGAATTTAAGGATGAAAAGGTAGATTTTGTGGAAGTGGTCTGCGCTTACTTGATGTGAAAGTTTTTGTTACAGACTTTTATTCCATTGTATAGAAATAAGTGAATTATGTGCCGTATAATAGAGAAGCATTACCCTCTGTTGTGCAATGCCTGCTCCTATAATTTTTTCTAATCATGTCAAATTCTTTTGCAGGTCATCCTTAATTTCTTGTCTAATTATTACTTATTCCCTATTTCTTTCCTAATTTTATGGTTTTCTTGTAAATCTTCCTTGATAATATATTTGTATGTTTTTTTGTAATTCATGGCTGTTCTCTAATATATTCTCTCTCTTGTCTTCAATATGGTGGATTGGTGATCGCCCTTCCCATGAGAGGATATATGATGTGTTGAAAAATGTGAACTTGGATGCAATCTCCCTCCCTCATGATTGCTCCCAGTGACCAGCTGCCCTGGCACCATTTGTAGCTGCTTTTAATCTGCACAACTGCTTTCTAGCCATTATAACAGAATTTCATGCTATAAGTGAAAAAGAGAATTTGAAATGCAGTACATACTGCTTCTATTTTTGGACCTCTCAGGTTTATTTTGAGTGTTCTAATTTTTTATTATTTACTTAATCTTCACAATATTGAATATGAATTAGTTATTCAATGCATCTTACTATGGAGGGGATATTGTCCTCCATGGCAGTACTGCCTGCTTACTTAAGTTTTACTCATTTGAGTTATGTTTCGTTAGAATTTCTTGCATCATTATTTTTTTTTCATTTCAGGTGTTTCAATGCTTAATTATTAAGGGGTCTCTAATGCTATTATTTTCTCTTGTCTTTAATGTGGTGGAGTGGTCATCCTCCTTCCAAATGAGGACGTCATATGAAGATGTGGACCTGAATACCATTTCCTTCCCATGTGATGGCTCATGCTGACCAGCTGCCCTGGATTCCACTTGTAGCTGCTTACTCTGCTGTTTTCGCTACTTGTCACCTGTAATCACCCATGTATAGATCATCTGTTCAATTCATTTATATTTTACCACTTGCTGGCAGTTATTCATTGAAATGAAAACTTGTGTCAAATGATTTCAAGGTTTATAGGCTAATGTACCTGTCTGTAAACTAGGTTGTATGCATTTTTATTGCAGTGTTATTAAACTTCTTGTCCTAATGCTTTTTATATAACGTTTCTTTGAATACTTCCCTTGTCAGATAACTATTTTTACTGTCAGGAAGTAGTGTTGACTTGGAATGTCTCAAAATGTGAAGAATTTTTCAAGTGCATCAAGGCTTTACTTTTTCCTTCAGAGAAACTTAGTTTGGATTTGTTTTTTATTACATCTAGATTTGAAATGTTTATTGAATTAGCTTGAATGCCTAGATGTTCAATTTAAATGGGATTCAGAATTTTGCTTGAACTTAAAATTGCTGTGATTCGGGTTAGGGAAAATATTAAATGTTACAAATTTAGCTTTAATTCTCAGTTTAGTATGTAGCTGCTTGGAGCTCTCAATAAATGTTGTGTAATATTGCTTGTCAGTCAGTGTGTGTTCACAATAAATGCCTTTTCACTTGAGCTACTTCATTTTTTCACCTATTCCTTGTTTGAATTCCTCTTCTCATATACTACCCCTTGACATATCCCTCCTCTCCTGTTTTTGGCTGTTTAATTGGGGATTTCAAGTGAAGGACAAATGAAACCTGTATCTTTTTTGACATTCTAAGGCAGTCCCTCCAACTCATCTTTCACAGTGTAGGTGAAAGATTCCATTATCCATTAGCTGTCATCCAATGGAGGGTTTATTCAAGTAAGGCATGCTATCATGCCTTGTATGTCTGAACCCTCCATATTCATGACCTAGACTTTCACTGGGTAACAGTCAATATGTGAGGGAATCTCTCCCTCAGTTATAGGTTTTAGGAGAAAGTTTGAATGATGTTCACATGCACATATATGACATTGTAATAGAGGGTATGATTTATGTTTCATGGAAATGAATTGGACAAGAAATCAGGCATATGATTGCTGTTATTTCTTTAGGAGAATGTTTCTTTTGTGTTGGTGCCTGTGATGTTAACTGTAGATTCATTGTGTTTGTAATTGTGTTCATATTGGTGTAAAATGTTAACGTCCTCTCTCCTATTTCCTTTTCTTCAGTTCTGTAGTCATGGTATTTGTAGCTGAAATATTTGAAGTTTCACATTGTCTGTCAGAAATTATACTTTGATGAAAGGATGTTTTCTATATGAACAATTGTATTTGGCCTTCCAGAAATCTTTACATTGTAACATGTGCATTGTATGAAAAGAAATATTTTGATAATCAATCTTGGTCCTTTTTTTAAACCTAGAAAAAAAAGCGAATAGCCCATTCTTGGAAGTTCAAGAGAAGTATGTTCGGAGGAATTTATCTAGACCTCTGTTCGCGTAGTGTCGTGTAGGTTTAAATATGTAAACTTGAATATTTTGTGTTAGACATGGTATGTCATTGGAGGTTAGATTTTCTACTCTTTGTCTGGATTGTCTAATGCCAAGGGAGTACATCATTTTAGCATTAAACTTCTACTATTGTTCTCATTTACTTAATAATATTGTCCAAACAATCCATATTATGGTTAGCTGTTGTAAGCCTTCATCCCTCTTATGTTGAATCTTAAGAAATGAGGGAAGTCAAAAATTTAATTTAGGAGAATTAATCCTGTTGAACCAGGTATTCATTGAGACATGACATGAGGGCAAACGTCATATACATACCTAACTGAGTTACACATACTTTTGACTTCTCCAGTTCAAACTTATTTTTTAATTCAAATGGAAGAAAATAGTTTGGGGTGCTATAAACACTATGCAGTAAGGGAGAATGAAAATTTAAAGCAGTTAAAATTCATCATATGTGATTTTGATCCGCTGCCAGATGGTCGATAGATTGCAGATTTTTTTAAATTGGAAAGTACAACTCTAAACTGATAAAATCAATTAAAGTACTTGGGGGAAAGACTGGATGTTGGAGGAAGAAGAACCCAATTCTACAAAAGACCAAGATATTGCTATACCATGGCACCTAGTGTAATGATCCACAGAGGATGCATTTTTTCTGGAGAGTTTCATGCCTAATACGTTGATCCCTGTGAAAAAACATTGGTGGGAAGTCTGGGATGGATATTAGTGAAATTAGAAACTTAAAATGATGTAAGATAGAAACAATGGTGTAACAGAAGAGGAGGAAGATATGTAAGATGAATGACACATAATCTCGGTGGGTAGAACATGATAATTGCAATTGGTATAAGAGGAAACTGAATGCTAGCAGGATGTGAGTGACCATTGGCATTAAGATTTTTTTCTCAGCTGCCTTCAAACTCCCAAGCCCTAAGGAGTTATCTCTTATGTTACCTTATGACACTGTACACTTCTGATTTGATTCTTTCCCTCTTCTGCTTCCCCTTACACTATCTAGGATTCTATTCCTCTCTTCCTTCCATGCCTCCCGAGTGTTATCCCCTTGGTCATCCACTTCAACCTGTCTTCTTCCTGTAGTGTGTCTCCCGTTATTCTCCTGACTAGAGTTGTCTGTTTCCATTTCACTCTTACTGTGTCCACGTATTCTGAAAATATTCTTTTCTGCTCCCAAGTTAATCCTCTCAATCCTTCCCAACACCCACATCTCAGAAGCATCCTGTCTAGGATTTCCTTATAAATCTTAGGAATTACTCCCTAAAATACATTACGAATTTGACCTTACATAACTTATGAAGTTTCAAAGTAGGTGAATGATAAGAGTAAATGATTTGTTGTCGGTTAACCCAATCCAGGGATCATTTAAATGGTAAATGAAGCAATCAAATCAGAGCTGTTTACAGTAGGCACTAAGTAGTTTGACCTGGGGGGAGGGAGCTGTAAGTTTTTGTGAGGTGAAATGGTGACATATATAATGGGAGTATATTTAGTGGAGCTCAGTCTTTATTGTGGTGTCTAGTTATTATTATATTAATTTGTATATATCCTGGGTTGTATGGGAATGAACTGTCCCATCTTCCCTCAGCCCAATTTACATACACAGACACCCATGTCCTGGGCAGATAATATTCTACTCAGGCGGGACTCGAACCTGCGACCCTCGGGTTAGCAGTTGAGGGCTTGACCCAGCTGCCACCGGGGCCGACACCAGTTGTTCGTTGAAAGAATGAGTGTTTGTACCTATCTGTTTGACAGTGTATCTCTTATTTTATCAAATCTATCAGACCTAGAGATGTAGATATAATGTTTTGCTAAGTAAAAGTTTTAAGAAGAAGCTAAATATAATTACAATTTCAGTTGGGAGACAAATTAAATTATAGTGGTGTTAGTTCCTTAAGGGTTCATCAGAGAGACACCATAGGAACCAAGGAAGGTTTGGCGGGAACAAACGATACGCAGAGTTGTCTTAATTAATCCATCTTTGTTTATACAAGTGCCAACACCAACTGCCCACACAAGTGTAAACCACTCACCTCCGCTCACATTCCGCGTCGCACACCTTACTCCCGCTCACCTGAGAGGGAGGAGCGGGTGAAAGGCGAGCATTCCACCGGCGCGAACTCATGAGAATTCGCGTCAGCATTCTGCAAGCGGGAGGAAAGAGGACAATGGAAGGAGTGGATCTTACAGTGGTGATATAAGTTTACTGATATTTAAGTGCTGCAGAGTTTCTGTAAGTGTATTGAATAATTGATTTGGCAATTTAAACCAGGCTTCATGGGCTTGTAGAAGTTTGAGGTGGTGGGGAAGAGGTTATAGATAATCTTCCTTGGTGGGTATATGACTGGTGTATACTCAGCTTCTTGAGTGTGTTTCTCAGATAAGTTCTTGCCACCTTCGTTTGGAGTGAAAATGACCATCAGGTTAGGGGGACCAGAGACAACATGGTTTTATAGGCTTCACCAAGTGCCAGTCAAGACCATTACTCAAGATATCCAACTTCATGAAGAGCATAAACATAACACCCAAAAATAATCAAATGGATGGCTTTCAAAAGGGTAATACGAGGAAATGCTCGGTTGACTTAGGTAACCCTGGTTAAAATTCCTACCTCAAATTGGCTTCTGATAGCTGAAAGAACATGCACCAGCTGGACTTTCATAATGGATGCAAATGCTGATTGATAATTAGATAATACGGTAAGGGGAAGTTTGTCATGTGTGGTGAGTGCTGGGGAAATAAAATACCCTTAGTTGTCCAAAACCAGCACTTGTTTCTTTGAAGGTGGTACCTGGATCTAGATTGTGAATCCAACCCAATTATATATTTACCCTGAAAACAGAATGTGAAAAACTTAATGCAAACTGTGATGTTGGTCTGTGTGACCATCATGAGAAATTGATTTTCCATGTCTCAATTTAGAAAATTTTTAAAGCATCTTATTTGGACGTGCATATTTTGAATTATTCTACATCTCTCACTCATGGAACATGTATTTCTGACTGTTGACCCCACTGTTTTTCCAAAATTCATTGTGGGGTAAGTAATTGTGTTTAAATGTCTTTCCTAAACTGAAGATTTAATGATTTGGGGAGACAGTATTCAGACATTGATGTCTTTCCAAAACTGAAGATTTAAAGATTTTGAGAGACAGTATTCAGACATTTTCAAATTTTGCCTTTAAGGCATGCTACACCTAATATAAGATGACATTACAATGAAATGAGTTTCAATGGGAATATTTCATTTTTACTCTCCATAGGCCTATATTTAATTTGTGTCTACAATTCTCTTTCTTAATTCTCCTTCTCATCCCCTTAACTTCAACTATGAATATCTCCCCATTTACTGAAGGCATCTCTGACAAGGAAATTTCAACAAGTAATATGATCACAAACTTTTCCATGTTGACCATTATAGCCAAATTCCTTGGCGTTATGCTGTGCCAGTTCATAATCTTATCTTTCTCATGTCTTGACATAATTGCATCCTCCCCATTCTTATCTCTTTCCATTTTAACTCCGGAAAACATCAAGTGCTTCCTTTTCATTCTCTTCTCTTCCTCAATAGAATTTTTTTATTGATCAATTAAGTTTTCCTTTTTTCAGGGAACAATAGGACTTGATGGACATGTTGATAAAATCATGACAATATCAAATATTTTTGAGCATGTTCTTTCCAGAAATAGTTTCAAATTAGTTCTGGAGAATCCTGCTTTTTCAAACATATATTTCTGGTTTGTGCATCCTGGATTGCAAGGATCATAAAGTAGCCCTGATTACTGGTCCCAGATCCATAAGGTAAGCACAGTTTTCATGAGGAAAAATAAATCTTTCTTTACTCCACTAATAATGTTAATTTATATTTATTTATTAAATTTCATCCTATCACAAACCCGGTTTAGAAGTACAAACCACCGTGGTCAAATGTCCAATAAGAAAGAAATTTCCATTTCTCTGAAGACTCCTAATTACTTCTTTAAGCTGTCCACTATATCCTGTATTTAACTACTCATCAATGTGTAATTATGGACTGAAACAAGTATTTGTCATTGATGCCTTCATGTCATCTAATGTGTGAAATCCCATTTGTCTAGCATTGCACTTGGGAGTTCCCTCATTAGTGCTGTTTTGCTGGTCATTATGCTTTTGTTTTGCGGGGTCAGTGCAAAGGGTTTTTTCTTTGACTTTCTCACTTCAGGCATTACAACTCCCATATCAAACATGACTATCTTTTTTAATGCATAAAGTGTGCACTGGCTAGGGCCAGAAATTCAAATGTGTTATAAAATTTCACCAACTGCCCTGGTTTGATGTTAAATGACTATGAAACACCTTTTGTAAAGTCTATGCTCAATACCTTTAAAGCTGGGCCCGTGGCTGTTTAATGATTGAAATGGGTGCCCCTTATGGTGGGCAGTGTAAAGAAGACAAATTTTAAGCTATCCGGGACTAGCCACTGAGTTCCACTTTACGGAGTCATCCGCAATGAACAAATGTGCGAATTTTCACAGAGAAAAAAATCATCCGCGAATGGTTTTTTCTCTGGAAATTTGCACTAGTGTAAGGAAGGACCAACATAGGTCCTTCCCTAACATTTGACTCTTTGAGTCTTCCAAGGTTCCTAATATACATGTTGGAATTCAATGGAGTAGGTAGTTTCAAGATACTGTGAGTTTGTTTGAACAGTTTACAAATGATCCATTTGAGGCATACATGCACTGTTTTTGTCATACTTAACCATATTCCTTTCCCCTTGGACTACTACCTTGATGCAATAGTAAGGCTTGCAAAATCCAAGGACCATTAGAGGATTGGTGGGAGTAATTAATATTGCTCGAGGTAGGCCCGACTATAAGTTGAAAGGTTAAGGGCAGACAAGAGGAAGTTGTGATGTCATGATGTCACATTAAAATAAAATGGAAATGGACAATGAGAATTTCCAGAAAAATGGAAGTCAATACAAAGAACTGAATCTTGGTAAAAATAGATCATCACCTATTTGTGCCTGGGAATGAGGGAAGCAATCTCTTGAATTCCTTGAGCAACAATATCTACCGCAGATATAGATACTAAGAGGGTGAGAATGAAGAGAAAAGCAGTGGTAAAAATACTTGAAGCTTAAAGACAATGATGAGGGCACGTAGGTGCTTTGGGGCTGCATGAGGTGAGCTGGAGATATTAGTTGGATCTATTAACCTTTTCGAATATCTCTAGGACTGAGAGGTGGGCCTAAGTTTTGTGAGAGTTAGGGAATATGCAAAAACCAACCAGAAAGCAGTAGGTGGAGCCTTGCCTCTCAGAATTAGTCACTCTCAGACCTCTGTTATGTACACTTTGCAAGTAAGTCGTCTGTGTTGCCAAACTTCCATTGCCTTCATTTGCTTAATGTAACATGGTAATTTTCCTTCCATGTAACCTCTAAGCCATATTTGAGACTGAACAGAAAAGAATCTTGTCTCATTATAGCCAAAGAGCATGGCAAGTACTTAAAAAAATCCGATCTACCATATGGGAAACTATAGTCAATGGTGTGTGTCTGTGGTATTGAATGCAAAATTGGGGAAGAGGGTAGTATTCATTGAACAGGCAAGCTACAGGATAATATTTATTTATTTATTGTAAGTATTGCCATCAGTGACTACCCGATGCCGACCCCCACCCCCCACTGTGGCAGACATCCGCTCTCAACTGTCCCATGCTCAAAAGGTGTCAGCGTGGAGTTGTAGCTTGCAACTAGGGTGACTGCTTGTGGGCCAATTACAATACGCCATCCGGGCATCACATGGTAGAAGTCAAGTGAATAAGGGAGTCAGTTGTCGAGGGGGCAGGCAGTCGGGCTTGGGGCACGTTATGTGATGTATTAAAGTATCTTTTGTGCCAAGAGGTCTTCCGATTGGCGTTTCCTTCCACTTCCAGGAGGAGCCTGAGGGCGAGTAGCAACATTGTTATAACCCCATGTAACTATAACAGCACCATTGTCTTTTACATAGATGGGTTAGTAGTAGTAGTAGTTTTGATGTTGTAGGGTGCGCCGAAGGCAAGGTCATTTTTCACAAATACACAGTCCATTGATAAAAATAATAATATTCACAATAGTGTTCACATCAAATACATAGATTTAAAGAAAGAATAAAAAATGTGGATCTGGTCAAATTTTATTAAAAAGTCCAATCTCTTTAAGTAATAAAATTATACGGTTTACAATAATGGGCTCGTCTCCTAGAATGGATTCTAGGTCTCCCCTTATATTGAACCATCTTCGCGCATCACGATACTTGTCACGCTCCGTCAGGATATGTGGAACACCAAGAGGGCACCTGCACATATCACATTGAGGAGCTTGCTTCTCTTCTGTAAATAGAAAGGTGTAAGTGAAAGGGCAGTGCACTATCCTCAAATTTGTGATCACGACTTCCTGTCTTCGACTGCTCCTGATGGAAGAGGGCCACACTGACGTTGTTGCCTTGACGCTGATGAGTTTGTTATTTGGTAGAGTCCTCCACAACTCCCTCCACTGCTCTAGTACTACATTTCTCAGTGAGGCTCTTAGGTCCTCAAAAGGTAAGAGCGTCAACTCATACTTGTCCTCATTTAGAGCCTCCTTGGCCAAACATAGATGGGTATTATACATAAATATTAAGAATTAACTATATATCAAAGAACACAAAATTTAAACAGATAAGCTTGTAAGGTACATTAGTGTATATACAAAACAACAGAGTTAAACCAGGAAGATGAAGAAACAAGGTCAACAAAGGGATTTCTTGCAGTAAGGGAATTGAACATGGAGGGGAGCCTGTGGAAAAGAGAGAGTTGGAATTCAGGGAGACGGAATTTTGGAACATTTACAGTTGTTGTTATGGGTAAAAGGAGGAGGAACATGAATTAGAAAAATAAAGAAGTTCATTGTTCTGAAAAGAGCCGTTAAATACATTATACAATTATTTCATGTCTGCTATCAAGTGGCACTGACGTAGGTCACGAATACCAAGGGTGAAAAAACTTTTTCATGGGGTAAATTCCTGAGGGGAGGTTTATGGTGACAAAGAACAGCTAAAAAGAAACTTACTGGCAATATTTATTAATTTGTGAAATTTTTAAAGATCCCAAAAAAATTAACACTCCACCTCAACGTGGGTTTTGATGAGTAACCATCATCATTTGGTGTTTAAAAACGGTATCACATTCCCTTACATATTACTTATGAAAGGATTGAGCGGTTATGGGGAGGAAAAATTTGGGACAAGCGGAATGATGACGCAATGGTGGATAGGATGTGTGAATAGGCTGGAAGCAAACATTTTTCCTCGACATTAGCAAAGATAGTGTTTCCCTCTTGCATACAGGTTTCTAGCAAAGTAACTAGCGACAAAATTAGCGAAATAGCGTTTCATTGTTGAGTGCAGGATAGTAGCAAATTTACAAGCGACAAAATTAGTGAAGACAGCGTTTTTATTCTTTTGCTCAGGATTGTAGTAGTTGAAATAAAAGCTCTTTCAGGGGACAATGTATCTATTGGCCCACGAATACATATATGCCGGCATGGGTGCCTATGCAGGGGTTACATGGCACAAGTTGTGCCATTGAAATTTGGGGGGGGAAGGAAGGGGGAATTAAAAATTATTTTATATAACTGAGGAAAAAAAAATAGTGAAAATAAAATTTAAAAATCTGAATGATGACAGTGACAAGCATTATCAAAAAACACTTAAAATATTATTTTTTGGGCAGGAAGGGGGTAATATTTGGAAAAATATTTAGTGAAAGAAGGAAATACATAAAATATTATACATGAAAATATATACGATAGGATTTTTATGATAAAAATGAAGTTTTGTTCAAACTCATTATTCTTTTCTTGTACAAATTACCTCGTAATTATACAATTATTTAAATTTAATTATTATTCAAATTAAAACCTAGATAGCCGGAAGAAATATGTAAATGTTTTTTGGGGGTGAAATAGGAATTCGTGGGGAAGGGTGTTCGCACGATGCTCTTGAGGGGAATCAGAATTAAAAAAAAAAGTAAATTACAGGAAATACTAACGGGCGGAGATTTTTTTAAAGCACAGCATCCACCTAGAAATGAACAAGCTCTCTCATGAGTGCATCTATAATCTGTAGCATAACCAGGGTTTCATATTGGTGTGTCCTTATCAGCGAAATTGGGGTGGAGAGGGATAAGACCCTACTGCAAAGTTTTGTAAATCTGGAGTGAAATTGCCCCTTTTAGGCAAATAGTGTAAGCCAATTTTTTGATAGGCTAACTTCTTAAAGAATAGAGTAAGTTCTTCTAAGAATAATTTTATAGTTATGTTTGTGCACCATAAGTGGCGCTGATTTCAAATTATGTGGGCATTAATAAAGATTGAGGATATAAGCATTCTCATTTCGAATATGCTACTCATTCATTTCGGTATGCCATCACTTGACTGCACAGCAACAGACATCATTGACAGCAATCTTCAATCCAAACAACAGTTCGATGCGGCCTCCTTGACTACTTTTGTTGCAAATAATGAGCAAGTGCTCACTGCTGAACAAAAGAACTCGTACAATCAAATTATTTGTCAATTGCAGAACAATAAGGCAGACTTTTTTTTTGGATGCAACAGTCCGCAATGGCAAAATATTCTTCATCTCACTCATACTTGCTCGCATTCGATCACAAAACCATATTGCATTGGCTATAGCTTCATCAAGTATTGCAGCAACTTTGCTCGATGGTGGACGGACTGCACATTCAGCACTCATGTTGCCATTGAAAGTTCACACAAATCCAGACACAATGTGCAACATAAAGAAGCATTTGGGCATAGCTAAAGCTTTGCAAAAATGCAAAATTATTATCTGGGATGAATGCACTATGGCCCACTAGCATTCACTTGAAGCTCTCGGTAGAACAATGAAAGATCTCAACGATAATACCAGACTTTTTGGTGGAGCACTACGGCTGCAGTCTGGTGATTTTAGGCAGACATTGCCGGTCATTCCATGTGCTACACATGTGGACGAAATTAATGCATGTTTGAAACAATCATACCTAAGAATAAATGTCAATACATTATGCCTTAACAGCAATCAATATGTGTGTTCAACTGCAAAACGATCCATTGGTACTGTAATTCTCTAAATAATTACTCAACATTGGCAATAGAAAAATTCTGTGGCATGCAAATACACCATGATCAAATTGCATAATAATTTCTGCAACATATGCTAACCATGAGAAATGCTTTGATTGAAAGCATATTCCCAGATTTGTGCGCTGATTACATTAATCATGCATGGTTACGTGAACAAGCTATTTTGGCTGCAAAAATATCGATGTTGACGCTATTAATTTCAAAATACAACAGTCATTCCCTGGCAATGAGGTGTCGTTCAAATCGATCGGCACTGTTGTCGATCCTGAGGTGGCAGTCGACTATCCTGTTGAATTCTTGAATTCACTGAATTCACTGGGAATGCCACCACATGACTTACAATTAAAAATTGGTTCACTAAGCATTTTGCTTCAGAATTTATATGCACTTAAGCTATGCAATGGCACACGATTGGTCATAAAAAAATCAAGCTACCATTTTGAATGAAGTTTCAACGGTGAAGTTGTTCTCCTGCCTCGGATCCCAATGATCCCTTCAGACTCGCCTATTCCATCCAGACGCCTGCAATTTCCAATTAGCTTGGCATTTGTAATGACTATTAACAGGTCACGAAGCGGAAAAAAATGTCCATTTTTGGGTTGGATCTAGAAAATCTGTGCTTTTCACATGGCTAATTATATGTTGCATGTTCTCGCGTAGGCCAACCATCAAGTTTGTTCATTTATACACCTCAGGGATTTGACGAAAACTATTGTTCATCAACTTGCATTGAGAAAAAATTCCTGCTTCATTTATTTTAGTATTTAGATTCAAAACTTATTTCAATACTTAACTTTTTTTAAAATTAATAAAAATATGACTGTCATTGAAATGATTTGAGTTTTTTCTTTGTTTGCTATTATTTAATCAAAATGAAAATCGTCCAAATTTACATCATTTGTTATTGGGAAGGCGTCACATTACTCTGCTACTCGCAGTCCATCTTCGGTGTACATATGGTTCAGTGGATCCACAGAGTAGAAGCGTCCATTTTCATGAGTCGCCTCATCTCCAGTCGCATGTATATCCATTTTGAGCTCACTGACCAATTGAGTTCCACGCAGCTAATACATAAGAAAAAACAAAACTCAGACATTTACACAGATACACAAACAGCAATATCTTTTTGCTGTCACATTATTGTACTTACCACCAATCTGACGAAAAGTACCGCCTCTTTCGCCAAATGTGCCAATGACAAGCACCAGATATCATCCAGCCATGACAGGAGAATTGAACAGCGCAGAATAAGGAGAAATTGCACTCATTTTTTGTTTTTGCTTTGGGAAACAGCAAATGGCACAATTACGAAACGAAAAGATTGAATTGTCAAACTCAACAATGTCAAATATCGCTAAGTCTGAAGTTTATTTCTAATTCGAAAAAACGTTTATTGAACCCTCTAATAGCAGGCCAGCCATCGTTTGGGCAGGGCAACGTCTGTCGGGTCTGCTAGTGCTTGTATATAATAAGAAGGAAGGTTATTTAATAGCATATCACCGGAATCAATGCATACTTGTGAAATAAAAATGTAACATTCTGCCAAAGTTTGTCGTACATGTTTAAGATATGTATCAAATACATATCTTAAACATGTGTGGAGAAGTCCCTACCCCTGGCTACATCATGAAGCTGACTAATAAATCCTAACAAAAATGTTTTTAGGTTACAAATGGATATTTATTTATATTCTCAGCAAATTTTGGTGCTGTGATTACATATTTAAATTTCAGGTACAATTATGTTCACAATTTCTCTTCGTGCTGAACTTCCACGTCATATATAAAATATGCAGAATAAAGGTAGTCTTGCCAATGAACATAATTACTTTATCTCTGTCTATAAATCCTTTCCCAACTCTTCTATTTCATTCAAAATGAAGTCCATGTCCTAGTGGTTAGTTCCAGAACTCTATAGCACAAATCTAAAGAAGTTAGGCCACTCTCTTGAGGGTTGATAGTTGACCATCAAGCTTCCCTTCTTCTTCATTCCCTCCATGATCTTGGGAGCCACCTGAAAATGAATGGTATTTCACTGATTAAAAATATATGATTGGCTAGCTGTGATCGGTTCATACCAATGGGGTAAATGGAGTGACCAAGGATGATGACCAACAAGGGAACCTGCCTGTGCAAGACAGGATACATGCTCTCTGGCAGCCAGTACTATTAACTCCAATGAGCACACATATGATGAGGGCTATCAGTTTTACTGAGTTCCTGGGTACATTTACAGAAGATGCACGTTTTCTAATCGTTTGTGTGATTATTGATGTTCTTTTGTTTGTGTATATTTTTGATCGTCATTTTTGGGGAATAAGCGTCACTTCCGGGATGCTACCAGCGGGTGCTGGAAGCCATGCCTGATGTACGCAATGTATCTTTTTGTATCGTTAATATGAAGTCATTAAATTGAGTTTTACAAAGTCCTGTAAGTTACTACAGATCGAATGGCGACGAGGATTGACTAACTTTAACTTCGATTGAGTTGTGCGGGAGTTATTTATGTGATTTTCGTAAAGAATGGCCACGGCGGTCACCATGATGTGAATGATATTTCATTTACAACATATTGTTATTTAATTTCTCTATACGTTATTTCCTTTCATGATATAAATGTATAACAGTCCTGCTAAGGTTGATTGACCAAAGTTCCAGCCAAAATATCTGTTGTTTTAATCTGTTTCATGAATATTTGTCAATGTCATTCCAACTTTGTATGCTAGTATTTTCTTAACATGCTCTGTATGCATTTATCTTGGTAGTTTTTTGTACTCTTCCCCATAAGTTGTAAATACTTTTTATTCTGTCAACTCTATCCCTTAATTGATGAGTCTCATATGATGTATGTGAAATACTTGTCAAAAGAGCATAACTATCAAGCAACAAACACT
Organism: Ceriagrion tenellum; assembly: GCA_963169105.1. Lineage (NCBI taxonomy): Eukaryota > Metazoa > Arthropoda > Insecta > Odonata > Coenagrionidae > Ceriagrion > Ceriagrion tenellum. The sequence continues at coordinate 121,477,990 of OY720641.1, read as the reverse complement.
GATAGATCAGCCCACTGACAGCACAATGGTTCATGCAAATATACCAGTAAAAAATGGATGCGTGGAACAATCACATTTAGACATTGGGAGTCGTTTCCCTCAAGAAACCAGAGATTATTGGTGGTAATTAGTCAAACAAAATTTACTCTGCCACGAGGTTCCCTATCCATCAGTTATGCCACCTGATTCTGATTTCAACCAGTAAATAATCAACCTAAACAAAATATGTGTAACTCTTCACCTACTACTGGGGGACTGAGCTTTGCTTGGTACAGTGACTGTTATATTCATTTTATTAAATTCAATGATACATATAAGCCTTTGTAAACACCACATTTATGGGAATCAAATTGACCCAATGGACCAGGGTTGAAATTCGCTTTGAAAAAATCATTTTACTTGACCGGGATCCAATCAAGACCCAACAAAGGCAATTGGGAGATCCGGGTTCGAATCTCGGTCAAGTCAAATGATTTTTTCATAGCGAATTTCAACCCTGGTGTATATGCACCCGTGCGAGTGACTTCGTACCACATCATTTAATGTTACATGCAATGTTTGGAAATTTGTCAATTTCGTCATTTTAATAACGACAATGTTGGGTTTATCCACCGCGACAGTGGCTTTGTAAGCACGACTTCGTCTCATGTGCTACAATGTAGACTTGAGTCCTGAGCATCTAGTTCGCATAAACCCCCCTCGAAATTCGCCTTGAAGGAAGAAGGCTTGGTGGTGTTACTGGCTAACAAACCTGACCGGCTATTGGGAGATCCGGGTTCGAATCCCGGTCAAGTCAAATGATTTTTTCATAGCGAATTTCAACCCTGGTGTATATGCACCCGTGCGAGTGACTACGTACCACATCATTTGTTACATGCAATGTTTGGAAATATGACCCAATGGATTTGTTGCGCAGCGAAACCCATAAATGCCAACTCTCGGAAGAATTGGTTCCGTAGTTTTTGAGAAAATATTAGCTACCCATATGCTCATTTATAAGATAAGGCGTAAAATGTCCGAGCCTTATTTATGTGCCTCATTGGTGCTTACTTCCTGGAAGGAGCTAACTTGCTCTGTGCATCTAATGTACTAATCATAAAAAAATGATCTTTGAAAATCCTGCAATATTGTGCTGTTGTATTTTCTCCTCCTCAGCTGTGTATGCCAAATGCTGGTGTAACTGGGGAGTTCTCAGCTGTAAATAAAAAATCATGACGAATTGCCGTTATTTGTTGTCAAGTGGTGCTTTTTGGAGTCTGTCCATTTTAAGGGCACAGTTGAAATATGGTACTGATTTAGCTTAGAAAGAAATTGAAGGTGAACATTTATTTGACGACCGTATGATTTTAACAAAGGCCATCATCATGGATGCTTTGGTCAATGGGTTCTCTTTCCCAAACGGATTGGGAGATGTTTACTGATGGAATGGATTTCAGTAAATTGTGATATTATCAGTGACTGGGTACCTACGTAGAGTACGTAGAGCCAACTCACCTTTGATAATTGAGAGTCGTATTACTAGTGCTGTGGGAAGCCTTGCCACCATTCTCCAAAGATGGCTCCGGTGTTGAAATGGTCTTCCACCCGTCCTCCACCCACACCCTTTTGCAGTCCTGCCCAGTATCCTGTAACAATGCTGTCCATCCTTGTCTGCCACCCCCACAATGCCGCAACACCGTCCCAATACTCCTCGCTCCTCTTCTGTCTCCTTCCTCGCTCTCTTCCACGCCTACCCACCCTCTTGCCAGCTCTGCATCTTTCCCTCAACCATTGCACAACAACGTCTTCCTCCTCGCCATCCCCCAAATCAACTTTCCCCTCCCCTGCACCCAGCCGTATCCTAGACACAACCGATTCCTGCTCTTCTGCAGCTTCCTGCACCAGCATCGGCTGCTCTTGTGGCTGCACTTCTCCCTCGTCATCGTCTTGTTCTCCGCATCGGCACTTGAAACCTATGTCAAGGAAGGAATAATGCAACACAATCAGTCCTTCTGCCATTTGCTACAAAACCATGAAACCAACTATTAATAAGTAATCCACCAGTTAAGGTAGTTTACAGGTAGAGGTATTGTATTATCCCTATACAGGGGTTCTGATCCCCTCAAAAGGTATAGTGCAACCCCCCAAATTCCTATTTCCCCCTTAAATATTGCATTGATCCAAACCTTTCCTCTTCCCCTCCCCCATTCCCCCAAAAAAATTTCACTAATATTTCAGATAAACTGTCTCTTTCTCACTTTTCAAGATAAGGATAAATCTTTTTATGCATAATGTTTTATTTAATTCCTTCCATCGCTAAAAAAGCTTTCCAAATCTTACCCCTTTCTCACCCTCCCCCTGCTCCAAAAATAACATTTAGAATGTCTCAGATTATATTTCTCACTCTTGTAGTCCAGATTTAATACTGGACCTCTAGTTTCGGGTATTTTTTCCGATAGTTTACCTGAGATTGAGAAATTATCGTCCATTTTCTACAGATGGGCTTATTTAATGATATATCTAACATTAGCTCTCAAGCAATAGTGGACAATTTGTTCAGTGCCAGCCTTTCAAAAAAAATAAATGATCAGGGAGCTATTAACTGTCACATAGTTCAATGATTATTCTAGTTATATACGATGACAGTCCAAGAAAATGTTACTTACACAGCAGGTTTCCCATCCTTGAGACAGAGCACTGTTTTTTTCTATGTTCTTTGGATTTTCTCCCTCTCGAATTATTTGATTCTTCTGCTTGTATGCGAATTATGCGAATATTCACGCGCACGCTCTCGCAAAATTCTAGGAATTGTTTCCCTAGCGACGGTTGCCAATCGTCGCATCGCGTCTCCGTTTATTGTTGTGAGCGAATCCTAATGAGTATGCATTTAACTTAAAAATAATTTTAGGGCCCGATTCCCATTTGGATCAATTAATAGCAATAATAATGAGCATATATGTAATAATTTCACGTTTGAAAATTGTTGCTGGTTGTGGCCGTCGACTGATGTCCTTTACGATGTGCGTGATTAGCGAAATTGCATCCGAGAAGATTCTATTTCCTTCATGCGCTCGTTCTCACTGATTTCTTTTCATCTTTCTCTTTATAAATTTTCATCAGTATGATACGTCGCTCATTTGCGTAGTTCACGAGCGATTCCTTCTTGAAATGACGTCAATGTATCATTAGACGGTTGGTCTAAAGTGACCCGAAGGCCCAAAATTTATTACACGTCGTGTTTTATTCTTTATCTCAAGGCATTTGAGTCGGGGCGTCCGTGAATTACTTCCAAGGAAAGGCGGAAATATTTTTTAAAAACGCCTCATTCAGTTTTTTTTGTCTATTCAAAACTTGCGATGAACGGACACAGGCATTCGTAAATACGTCCGCCAGATAAGTTTTAATTTACTCACCTAAGCATCGTATTATAAATTGGTGCAAACATTTCAAATGGTTTTGAAAAATGATCATTATTTTAGTACGAATAGTTTTTTTCTAGTTTTTGCCTTTTACAATGTTTTTACCTGGGTCTCGAAAACATTTTTCTTTTCTTCTAAAAACGATTTTTTTCAGAGACGAGTAAGCTCTTAATTGGTACAAAATATGTATCACCATATTTTACTTTCTACGCATATACTTGGACCCCCTTCCGTTGGACTACAGCCTTGATACGGTAGAACGACTTGTGTGTTCCAAATACACCCACACTACAACTACAGCGGTATATCATTTTGACGCCTTCGGCGCCTAACGCCTGCCGGCGTCAAAATGATATATCGCTAAGCTGTGAAAATTTATGTTTTGGTCCCTGTAAACGCTAGTACAATATTTTACACACCATTTAAAAGATAATATTATTTCAATGTCAGCAGTAGTTTTTATGATATAATAAAATAAATAATGGAGAGGCGTTAATGCATTAATCGACACCGCGCGCCCTAAATTTAGCAGTTTTGTCAACATCATGAAATTTGTAACTCAGCCTAGTGAAAACTAAGTGATCTACTGCGTTGACTTTTCACGAAAAGTTGCGAAAATCATTAAATATACACAAAATGGCAATCCCAAATTTTTATAACGCATATTTTGTCGTTAATGAAGGAAAATATTTAAACATTATCTTGTCCCATAATTTGCATAGAATGAAAAAAATCTTAGCCAAGGAGAAACTTTTAAATTAATGTGCAATTTTTCTATGATCCGAAAATACATGCTTTATGCTTAGTATAAACTATTCTAGAGAATTCTGAAGATATGTAGGAGTGAACGATTGCTGCGTTGCCACTTCTTTTGCGCGAGCAACTCAAAACGGACGAGCATCGTGCACTGCGACTGAATCATTTTGCACGGAGGTTTTGAAAACTGATAGTATGTTCAATAAACCTCAGTGTCTAGTCAATCGATCATAAAGAGGTACGTATCATGAATATCCATTTATTATCCATAAATATGAAGTACATCTAGAAATCAACGGTTAAATATCATTCTACGTATTATCGTATTATTTGGCAAATGTTTCTGTGAGGAGAATTTTAAAAATGGTTTCATATTTAATTCGTATGTGGAATTAAAAAAAGTAAGCATTGAAATTGATTTAAATGGTGGAAAACGTTTAAGGATGATGGATAATTTTGTGATGGAAGCATAAACCGATCACAGAAAGAATAAATCTACATTTTACGTCGTTTTTGTGGTAGAAAAGAATCAATTGTTAGCCTAAAAAATTGAAATTTCAGCACCTCTGCGGCCCGGATTGCCAGAGGTCGATTGATTTCAAGTATCGCAAATGTTATTCTTGCCTCAAAATAAAGAAATTTAAGGTTCAAGACCTTATCAATTGAATAAAAAATACCACTGGGAATATTGGCCCACCCTAGAGTAGGGGACACTTGCCTGTCTTTTTAAGATCGCATATTGAATTGGTATGTTTTGGGCCAGCCTTTCTCTAGGTAAGCTTATTCCTCACTATTCTTATCCATGTAAGGAAGTTTTTCCGCGCGAGATTACAATCGACCGCGAACTGCCTCCGATTAGCTGGTAAGTACAACGACGGATATGATTTCCTCGGATATGGTCGCCGATAAGTAAGTAGTGTGAGTAAGGAAATCGGGTGAGGAATTCCTCGCGTGGATTGCATAATCCTCCGACAATAAGCTGTTCCTCTTATAATTCCAGAAATGTCTCGTCTGCGCAGTTCACCATCCCCACTCACTCCACTTCGGCCGTCCCGACGAATTTCATTGGTTGAGCGCTATATGTACACGAAAAAAAGGACCCCATCTTCCTGCTTCGTCATTTGTCCGTGGGCTGACATAAAAAGGCGGTGCTCGAGAAGCCAGTCATTCAAATCTTCGACTGGACTCAAACACCGAGAAGGACAGGACAGAAAAGAGAAAACACTGATCAGTCAGCCATTGCAGAAGCAGAACATCTGACGACGACTCCGTACTTCGCTCTCAAGAAGTCAACGCCAGCAAAGGAGGTCATTCTCTACTCACACGGTATGAACCGTTTCAATTTAATTTTTCAAATGTATTAAAAAATTCTAGATTAATGTTCAGTCATGTAATGAGTCGAGAGAAAACCTACTCTGAAGACTTGAACTGTAAGAGAAATGGAATATACATATTTTTAATTCAAATTTAATCCTAATAATATATTCTTTATTTTTAAATATTTGCTAAGATTTACTTCATGAAATTATTATGTTTTTATGATTGTATTTCACTAACGTAGTGTTTAATATTAATTTCAAATATATTAGTCAAAACATGAAATTATTGTGCATTGATGTCTCAAAGAACTGGTTTGAATTAAACACTTTGATGTATCTCAATGTCATATGTATGTGAGATTCTTTTAAGGACATGTGTTAAGTTAATACCAATGTTATGGTGAAATGAAACATAATATGTTTTCCTTTATGTCAGTTTAAAACGTTGGGGGACTTGAAGAGTATTCCGTGTGCCTCGAACAAGAGAGAAGGAATCTTTCTCCTTTCAACTCTGAAAAGGAAGTGATTCGGTGATTTCAAGAGGACAATTGTCCACTCCTTGCTCCGATCTTAACTACGCTCTAAGTTCTCAGAGAAGGAAGACTATTTAAGGAGGAGGAGATATTAAGAGCGTAAGTCTCTCGCATTCTTGTTTTGTGTGTTCTTTGCTTTTGCCTTTGTAGCATTCTAGACTTGCTCTGCAAATAGTGGTCTTGTTTTGCCAGAATTAAACTTCCAAAACATTAAGTATCCGGCCACGGTAGCGTCGGGGTGAAGTCCTCGCCAGCTAAACTGAGGGTCGCGGGTTCGAGTCCCGCCAGGGGTGGGTTTTTCACCACCCAGGGCATGGATGTACATGAAGTTCTTTTGTTCTGGTCCCTGGAAAACCTGATGACAAGCTTAGCCGCTTATTGGGATTCCAGGGACAGAGAGGCATAGGGCCGGCAGACCAAAACAAAATACGAGATTGTAACCAATACTGATTTGCAACAATTTGAATGCCAGTTATATACAAAAGCGGTTAGCAACATGGATTTATAGTCTTTCATTCGAAAATATTGTGCATGGGTTTGAATTACATAAACGAAAGCAAATAGTATAGGCTTTAACGAGTATTTGGTGATATATTTTGCAAGTTCAACGAAATAATTATTTTACATCGACAAGGTATTGTCGTGATTTTGAATACAAATATTCATAATCCATCGTGAAAATATCTGCAATACTTGTTTCAATGTTTAAGGGCCTTTCCACATTTTCAAATATAATCGACAGATAATATATAACTTTCTCAACAGTGTATCGCTGTTAGACAACGTGGTAACATTTACGAGATTGTCGCACATATTCATTTTTTCATTGAAGTTTCAATCTGCTTCCATAATAGGCGACTTGCTCTTTAAATTGTTCTTTGGCTTTCCTATTTGCCAAAATAAAACTTCAGACATTGTGGTTTTGCCCAACAACAATTTACGTTAATTTGAATGCCAAATTTTCTGAGAAAAAGCAATTATTTTCGCAAAGCTAACTAACTTTCTCTTCAGCTAACATTGTACATGAATTAATATTACATAAATGAAAGCAAACTCTCTGAGCCCTCTTTTTGTAAGACATGTATATAAATGTTTAATTTTTAAAATATTTTTTGTCTTTTTGCGTTAACGAAAATATTGTACGATTGTCCCTAAAAAAACAACACGTTTTTGAATATCATTGAGTTACAGTTTGATAAACTGAAATATAAATAGATAATTCACATAAATGTTTCTTGCGATGCGTTTTAATTCCTCATCGCAAACATTTTAGCAAATTTAAAAAATGTATCTTTCTTGTTTCGAGTAAATCCTACGAAGCCAGAAAATTAAAATGATGTACCATTGCACTCTTATATTTCATGAAGTAGAACCCTTTTATATTCCATTTTGACGCAAACCCCCATCGTTTGACGTAAGATGTCGTAGCATTAACTATTTCTCCGCGACTCAAACTATTCAGTGCTCCAATCTGATAATGGACCACAAAATTTGGTCAAAAGACATATATTTCAGTGACTTTTTCTGAGCAGAGACAGTTTGTCCTTTGTTGAATGTTTTTCAGGATATCTATCGTCATCATTATGTATTACATTTCCCCTGCATACAATAATGGGGAACTTTGTCTCGTTGTACAACTTTAAAGGCTAAGTGCGGAAAGTTTTTGGTTCGCAGGGAATATTAATTTGACCTAAGGTCAAATCAGACGGGGTATACCATTTTGTCATAAATACCGAGACTTTACTAAACACAAATACATTACTTAGCCTTTCAATTATTACCACGTGGCCTCCGGCTTAAAAGCGGTTTATCATGAAGCACTCTAGCAATATTTTAAGCAAAACGCGACTGATTCGTAGTCACTTTCAACAGTAGGGACTGTCTCTTTTTCATTAGTTCATTCACGAGTGGTGATGCGTGAATGGGATGTAAACGCTAAACCTTTAGTCATCCATCCAAGTTGAAAACATTCAATAACTTATATAAAACCTTTGAAGAAACAGGTCATTTGAATATTTCCGTCAAATTCATTTCTTTTTTATTATTTATTAATAATTATATTAATAATTAATGGCTTGAGTTTTTACGAATCCCAAGCAATCGTTCCTGTAGATATTTCAAATTCAAACGGTAGTTTTCATACCTCTGATATCATACAAGTAAGTGGAGGAGAATGAATTATAATAATTCCGTGCATTTTTTTCTTACAGCGAGCCCTCAATAGACATATTGCGAGGACGTTTCGCCAAAATTCGAAGAAAAAACTCCATAATGGGTAAAACAAGTAGTATTATCCGTTCATGCAAACACCCCTTTTTTGTATTATCCTAGTCCCAATAGCTCTTTTATCCCTTGGAAACTATCGTTTATCAAAGGTTCTGTCAAAAGGCCTCGTAACCAAGAGGAAAAACTTAATCTACTGACGGTATGCCTCCCAAGTTGTAGCTCCGATTAATCATTTTGCCAAATATTCAGTGTTCCACTGGTCCGATTGAAGAGGTTTGACGTGTCGTTGTCTCGCTCTATCTTTTGTTAGATATTTCTATGGTATATAAAATTCAATCAATCTTATCAATATTTCAGTAGTTTTACATATTCAGTGAAGCTCCAAATAATGCCTCTGAACTGAAATCCGGTGAACTAGGATTATCTGTCGAAAGGCAATGCCGGAATTCTTTTTAAAAAAAATCACACAATCTCAAATTCTGAAAAAAAACTCTGCAAAACAATTTGCAGCACATTTTTATATTATGCTGTAATCGTCTATTCCTAAAGAAGTCGATTTTTCGAGTGATGAGACAGAGTAAGAAAAAAATAAAATGTAAAATGTGTCGAAAATCGTAAAAATGTTTATTAAGCCACACAAAACATCGGAATTAACCACAATTTCATACTGCACCTAATATTGACTGGCCTAAAAGTACTTAGTGTGTTAGCATTCCTTTTTTATTCAGCTGTATAACCCATAAAGCCCTCTGAGTGACCAGAGTCCATCGACGTATCTCGCAGATTGTAATGTTATATCCTTAAAACAGTTGTGCATTCTTTAATTACCATCAAAAATGAGTAAAATTATGCGTCGCAACATGTCGCTAAGTAAATAGGACAAAAGATTATATTCGCAATAGTTAAATTTGAAGTTTTTGGGAAATTTACAGGTAAGGAATGGATGGATGAATAGAGAAAATGCAATTTATGGTAAGACTATATACGTGGGATAGTCCCGTAAGTGTTTAAAGTCCAAAAATATATAGAAACATATATTTTCGCCCGTAAGATTAAAAGTATGAGAGTTTGAAGTTCAGGTACATAAACAGTAAGAACATATAACGATATCAAATGATGCACTATAGTTCCATCATTTAAAAGAATTGAACCGCATTGATAGATAAGTATGGAAAAAGCAGAACATTTTTTATTATAGTAAATCATGAGGTATACATTTAAATTTGACATTGGGCTTTTAATTTCTCAGCGATTGTACAATTTTCTTGAATCTCGTCATTATGTGAATCACGTTATAATTGCACCGAAATACATTTCTTCCATCTTTTGATATACAACTTAATTTTTAAACCGATCCGATTCCGAGGAAACTGACTTCTCATCCCATTAAAGGTGAAAGATGTTTACTCCGTTGTGTTTCTCACTTATTTTCAGACGCGAAAGACAACGTTTATGGTAACGCCGGTATCCACAAAAATTGAATTATTGCGTCAGAAAAGTCTCTTCTTAAGTGAAGCGTGACTTGTCAACGTATAGCTGGACTCATCTCAGTATGTCCAAATCCTTCATCTGAAACAAAACAATGATTTATTTTTTATTGCCATTTGTCCATATTTTATCGGAAGAAAGCTATTCATTGCATCATAATGGCTTGGCAATGAAAAATTTATGAAATGGGAGAAAGGTACATTTCTACGTCTAGCCTTGTTTAATTTCGCGGCGTCTCGGACTGGAGGGACAGTGGTTTCACACTAAAATGCAATACCAATTATGCATAATTTTCAGCCGGAGGGCGGTGTTAGGGGTATAATCATGGAATGTTAAAACCATATAGGGTCAGTTATGGATTGATGCCTGGCGTGATAATCCAAACCTGTCACCTCGGGCACGCCAGGAATATTCTGCTCGCGTGTCGGGCAAACACTTTCAGTCCTAGCCCGCGAAACTTCATTCATTCCGACTGATTTGGAGTCTACCGGTGCTGGCCACGGATTAACTTTACGGAGGGACTCGAATTGCACATAATTGCGCGAATTCCACTTATAAATAATCATGCACCTAGACTAAGATTTAACCCGGGACCGTTGATTTCTAGCTGACTTCTTTAGCCAGTTAAGTCTCCGATTCGTCCTTTTCTCGTGCAGACTTTTGTAGCATTCACGCGACCAGATATTCTCGAGTATCAGACAGCGGCCTGTAATAAATTCAACATCTTTCTCCCGGTCCCCAAAAGCCTTCCAGTGACGATTTATCGCTGTTTTAGCCGTGTTTAAGTCTCATAATATTTTGTTTCCTGCTTAATTTTTTTTGTCCTTCCCTCTCCCTTTCCTCCGAGGCATCCACTATGTGTTAGTCTTGTGCCTTATTGACGGGTGTCGGTGTATTTGACTTTGTACCTACTACGTATATCCTGTGGGTAGAGACAAAATCATAATCTCTCATATATTTGCACTGTAGCAATCAGTCGTAAATGAATTCAACCGACAACAACAAATTCATCTCCCAAATGAAAAGCCGAAAAAATCTCTGAACTCATGTTTGATTGCTTTCCTTACTGCGTCCCTAATACTTCATACTGCGTCTCGCCATTTTATTTTCTATCCATTTCACAATTAACCAATTCCCCATTTTTATTTCAATAAATAGAATTAGACCCAAAGTCGAGCATTTGCCACTAGCAAATGTAATCACAGTGTCAGTTGCATCAAATTATAGCCGACTCACAGCCTGTTTACGTTCGTTTTAAAGGTGGATATCTTATTTTGTGTCCACAGGTGAAAACTAAAGGTGATCGTCTTCAATTGTCGTGGAAGCCGAGGCTGAAGAGGAAGAGTATTGGTCGATTTAAGTTTCGCGATCCGAGAGCAGTTTATTCCATTAAAACTCTCTCTGCATAAACCCCGTTTACATCACAAGGGATGGCCAACAGCCAAGTTACACTGGGAGTGCTGCATGACGACGACACGTCCATAAGAGACGTCATTGAGACGCACGATGACAGTCTGCTGGAACAAGTGCCGGATATCGACGCGACGCTGCGATTGTTGCTCCTTCAGTCGATTAGGATAGGCAATCTGAGATGGGTTCGAAAGGCCATCAATTTAGGGTCCGACCCTTTGACGAAAGGAAAGGACGGCTGCAATGCTGTCCACTTAGCCGAGGAGATGAGCAGAAAGCACACAGACGATTTGAACCGCGAGAGAATACTACAATTCCTGAGTTCAGCTAGAGATAGAATGAACCTAAGCGACCATAAATCTGTGGAATGCAAGATTGCTGCAGCAGGATCACCCAAAATCGATCCGTGTAGCAAGGATTTCGTGGAGAGTATCTTGACGGCTGAGTTGTCTACTGTCTATGAAGCCATTAGCTCTATAAGATCAGATGTGACCAGATTGAGTTCTCAGTTATCAACGAATGTAGTTGCTCTCAGTCAACAGGCTGAATCGGCATCCATGTTGAATATTGTAATGCAATTGATCATGACATTGAGGAAAGAACAGGATAACCAACACTCATCGTTAAACAGAGTCGAGGCGTCAATGAATGCTTTGGAAAAGTCAACGATAGATCTGGAGGAGTTGAAGAAAGAACTGGTAAAAACCAACGCTATGCTGTCCACAGAAGTTGCTTCTGTTCAGGAATCAGTGAAAAAACAGAAATCAGAAATAAGAAATACTTTCAGTTCGGAAAATTTCAAGAAAGAATTGGATATAGCTAATGCTTTGCTGTCTGCAGAAGTTGCTTCTATTAAGGGATCCATTGAAAAGCAGAACAAAGATATTGCCGATGCAATGGAGATTTCAAAAGTATTAGAATATCAGATACAGAAGGTTGCAAAGGAAGCGGAGAATGAGTCGATTCCGCCGATAACAACTCCACCTAGTGGAGCGGAAATGAAAGAGCAATGCATAAATGCGATGATGCGGAAGACGGAAGTGAGAGAGAACGAAAAGATCCCGAAAGAGAGGGAAAGGAACGAAAGAAACATTGCGAAAATGAGGGAAAGGTACGAGATGTTGTACGACGAGGATAGCATTACGGCGTCCATTCTGGAATTCATTCAATTCCAATCGAGCGTCAAAGTTTTAGCGGATATGGGTTGTCCTTTACTTCGGTCGGCATTCGGAAAGGACGGGACAGAACGGAGAGGATGGGAATTTAATTCATTCGCCGACTTTGAAGAGGGAAAAGCTTACGTGGGTGGGGAGAAGCGGTGGGGTTTTGACAGTTGGGAGAGAGGACAGAGGTTAGATAGATGCGCCATTGCATATCTCGTCTCTGCACTGTCACAGTTGTCGGTGTATTTTGCATTCAAAAACAAAGGGCTTCCGTATTCGGGAGACGGAGAGCAATTCAAGAGAATCCTCGAGGAGGCGGAGAGGAAGAAGAGAGACGGAGTGAAAATGGATTGGTTTATCACATATGCACTGGAAAAGGAGACTCAACATAGTAAGGAAATATATTTTGCATCGGCCGTTCCTTCGATGATCGCAAAATATGGATCTTTGGACGGAAGGAGGACATTAAATGAACAATTCCCATCTCTCCTCGAATACTACGAAAGACACGTGGTGGAGACACTCGACATTGGGACCGAGGTACATTTTAATGAAAACATTGTTTCGTTATAAGTTCAGTCCAATAAATGGTCCAATCGAGAATAATTACACAGAATTACTTCACAAGTGACCATATTGCGAATGGGAAATTGTCGCAAACCATTTCATAAGACGAGATTGTGTGTGACGCGTGCATCATTACGGTGTATGGCAGTGCTTGCAAATGCATTGAAACATTCGAATTAATCGCGTTTAGCGTTTTAATTTTTTAATATTTTGAAATTCGAATTCCAAGCACTCGTTCATTTGAAGTAAAAATTGCTTTTGAATGACTTCACATGGAAAAATACGAGAGTAAGGAACAAAATGTTCGTTAAAGGAAATTGTATTCATGCAGTGTTAATTCGTTAGTTTAAGAGCATCCCACAAGGCTACAATATAATAAAGCGATAATTCTATTGAAGTATCCTCTGTACGATTGGTTTGAAAATGTTTTTCGCCTTACTTCTGCATTAAAATTTTACCTATTTGCGTTAAGACTCTTGAAAACTAACTTATTTCAACATATATAACTAAGTTTTGTGAATTTGAGATTCCCAAGAAATGTAGAGTTTTACCGTCTGCATCAACTTTTAAAAAGAAACACTAGTCATAACAAACGGACACTCCCGGATTAGTTATTTAAATGTTAAACGCGGTGCCGGTCCGCGTGTTTTCGCAATAAAAATTATGGCAAATAATAATCCTTGGAATATTCTGCAAATTTTGAATTCATAACTATTTTGGTTGCTGGGACCTCTTCCTTGAAAATTGACGTCCTTCAATAGTAGTTGAACTAAATTTTTATTATATTAATTTGTCATAATTATAGTTGGGATAGAACAGACAAATAATGAAAATTAAAAAGAGAAATTGATCCTAATTCAAAGCTTTCACGCGTTATCCAATTCGTAATGCATTTAATTCAACTTTCATGGATCAGTTCCCTAATTTGACAATCATTTGAATGGGTTTTTATAAAAATAGCAAAGTTTTTTCTGAAGAAATTTCGCTAAAATACAATGAATCATAAATGAGACAAAACTTAGTTTTATATGGCAAAGTGTGGGATACTTTTGTTCAACAATAGCCTAAAAATGTAGAGTTTTCATTTGTTTCCCTAAAAATGTTCATGGTTAAATATTTTCTATGCAGAATTGGAGACATTATTTCTTTTCATCTCAGTAATTGAGGCATTAAAAAGTGCGTCCGCGGTACTGTTGAGCATTTATATTTTAATGGGAAGGATTTTTAAATAACTGTTACATATTTCAATGCGATCTCGTACTTCTATTTTTCCTTCCACACTTAGAAAATGCTTGGAAATCCTGGAGGATAGCTGGAAATCGTTTGACTTTATGGTGAGATAACTGGCTTGGTGGAAGGGGTGACAAGAAACTCGACTGGAAGACCACCAGAGTTCCTGGAAACGGCAAAAATAAGCAATCCACCGAACGGCTATCGTATATTGTCAGAAAATAACATTTGTCTACATGTTCTCTGCTTTTTATTAAATCTCTCAATATTTTTTATATTGCTTTATTCGTATTCTTTATTATGTGAAAATATTCACTTTCCAAGGAAATTTATTCGTAACACAATGCTTTCCATCCTCGTACTTATATTTGGCCTACATCATTAAAAATGATGAATCAGACATAGGTTGATATTTTTGGTTGTGGATACTGATGATTGAAAACTTGTCACCGAATCAATGTCAAAATTTATTGAATTAATGAACACGGGCTGAAATATTTATTGATATTTGTGCTGTTGTGAAAATGTAGCAAATGAATTCGAGACAAACAGATGACACTAGAATACAATTTTGATTTGAATCTATTAAAATAAAAAAGAATTTCCATGTAATGCATATTTTAATACTTGATGTTACTGCAATTTCATAGGTCCTTTATTTTAGTGATTTCTGAATTATCAAGAGTAAGATGTGTTCAAATTTACACTTAAGGTTAAATCAAAGTTTTAAAGTCTTTTACGGGTTAAAATGTGCTAAAATGCTTTATCTGTAATATTTTCATGTATTTTCATTTGAAGAAACGATTGAAAATGTTCCATTTGATGGTAAAATAAAAAAAATAGAAAAATTTGATATTTCATTGATTCTTTGTACTGATAAATAAAAGGCAGTGCGATAAATAAGCCCAAATTGATTAAATGAGGACTAGATATGTAAAAATTTTATGCCGTAAAAAAGTTACAACGGGTTTATCGCAAAAAGATCAACTTAAAAGAGCAATATTTCATCAGGTACGGGAGGATACCATTTGTTTATTTTAGCTATTTCAACTTTAACCGAGTAGAAGTAGAATTGTTGTTTAAGGGTGCGTCGACTACTGCGGTCATTTCGCACCACTCTCGTCTATAGGTAATACCAAGTTTGTGTAATTGAAGCTAAATCGCTTTAGTCCTAGTGTGGGATAAATTTGCATAACGTTGTATAATACGCATATAAATATAAAAAAATTATAATTTATTAAAAACGTTGATTTCTTTTAAAAACGCAATTACTCGGGTGAGGCAATCGGGACAGTCACCTAGGATGTGTCCTAAGGTAGCGTTGACCTTGTGCTTATCTCGAGAAGACCGGCATTTATCACACTCAGTCAGGATGTGTCGCACACTCAGAGGGAAGTCGCACTCATCACACCAAGGTTGTGTCTTCTCTTCTGTGAAGAGGTAAGAGTGGGTCAGGGCACTTTAACCGAATAACGCGACAGATATTCCGGATCAAAATTATAATAAAATGATATTTTCCATGAGAACATCATAAGGCTTTACACTGATTCGAACCCGACCTCCCCACGGTATGTATGTTAGCATGTTACACCAACAAGCCACATTCGTTGAAACCGAATTGCATCGAAGATTTAAGCGAACGGTAGGCTTCTCAGGGCAAATATTTCATCCCTTGGTGCTTATGCACTTGGCGATTGACTTAATTTGATTCACATGTAGATGAAATGCTTGGAAATGGTTAGGGATGAGTCGGTTCCACTTTTTTTCGATTCCAATTTCGATTCTTTCAAATCGATTCTCGATTCCGATTCCATCGATTCATATTCCTAATAACAGGTGGGATGTTGATAAACCAGTAGCGTACGACTATTATTTAAATTCAAGTATTGGCTAAAATAAAATAACAAAGACAATTAAGTCGCTTAAAAATTATATTTATTGACAAATAGCACATATATCCTCAGCTTATTGGGGTAGATAAAATGTACAAATTGATAGCTTACACCCAAATTTAGTGAGAGAAATATGATGTGATAAATGAAATTTGATTGGAATATTTATCTATCTGGCATCGGTGGAATCGGAATCGAATTTAGGCGATCAATTCTCGATACCGATTCTAATACCGAATCGGTGGAATCGAGAATCGACATTTGGATTCGACTCATCGTTAGAATTGGTCTATTAGCTCCACTTTTTAATATCGTTTTAATAGGAGTCTAGAGATTTGAGAAAGTAAAACCTATTTAAAAAGAAGCACGATTTCATCTCGTGTAGTGTATGATTGCATCATTTGGAGCTTTACAATTTTATCCGCATTCCGTCGCCAAATTGAGACGTCACAGCCCTCACAATTGGGAATATAAGGCATTAAAATACTCTTTTCCTCTTTGCATTCCCATTTCCACTAATGTATTTGTCTAGGGCTGGTTTTATAATGGCCACCGCACCTCTCTTCCCCTAGACCGCTCGCAATCTCGACATCTTAGTCCTTTTACGAGAAAGTCACCTCTCACACTCCAATCTTGGCTCAGTCATTACCCAAACCCGATCCCTCCACCGCCTCATGCTTCAAGAGTACAGGCAGGGTCACATCGAACCCGTTCCTCTTCCTCATGGAGAATGGGAGAAAGGAAGGGTTTTGCCGTTCAATGCAAGGAGTAAAATATATACTCCTCGCAGGATGATCCCATGCGAGGAGTATATAGAACTCCATAAGATAGGGTGCCCTATCGGGAGGAGGGTATAAACATAGTTTTCTTCGCCGGCAGCGGATGTTGTAGGACAGATATTGGTCAGATAGCTTTTAAAGTGATTCTTCGACAGGTTTAGACGTATACAAGTTGTTTCGTAAATCGCGCGTTTGCGGGGTCCGGCTGAGTGTCACTAGGGGGCGCAGGTTGAATGGTACAACGTGTACACGAAAAATCTAGTTTGGTTGCGGCATTGATTGGTGTAAGCCGCTCGTGGCCGCCAAAACCCTTGATGAGTTCTCACATTGCGTGTGTGACCGTGAACACCACTCCCCTGTGTGCAAACGAGTTTTCCAGGCCGCCAAGAGGAAGGAAAAATCACCGGACTGGACTACTATTTTAACTACTGGACTACTATTTTAACTACTGGACTACTATTTTAACTACTGGACTACTATTTTAACTACTGGACTACTATTTTAACTACTGGACTACTAGTAGTAGTACATTTTTAGTACGTTAATGCACATTTTGTAATCGATTTTTAACGCGTTAATAAAAACCGAGTATATAACCGGGCTGAAGCTGACGGTGAGCCAGCCCTCTTCGTGAGTGGGGGGTGGTGGTTAATTTATTGTTGCCACTTGGTGATTGCGGGCGGAACCAGTGAGCCATGGTCCTCTTCACTGTAATGCTACAAATCGGCACTAAGCGTCGCCGAACGCGATGTGAAGCTTCAATGTTACGCATATTCCACAGAAGGTCGCTCTTTTAATTTTTTCCTGGAATAATCGAAAGCTGATAAAAATGACTCACCGATATTAGCCATTGATTTTAAACTTTAATGTTGCTGGCTTCTCCTCGTATTAGTTCTCGTAGTGTTTTCACAAATAAGTAAAATACTTTGTACTTTTCCTCAACCTTTTTATATCACGACTCGTTTCGCCGAATCGCGTTTGCATAATGTCTCTTCACCATACAGATCCACTTATGCAGACTCCAAGTCTGTAATGAAATCAAATTAAGTCAGTAAAAGGCAATCTGTCGGCAAGGCGCTTCACTATTTTCATGAGTCCAATACTCGATAGCTTCGTGGAAAGATGAATGAAGAATTTGATATTTGGTTGGATAAAAATATGGAGTACATCACCGCACTAAGATTTCACTGACTCATATTCTTTAAAACATCACAGCGGGGATTGCCAAAGATGAATGAATCTTTATCATTGGCAAGATACATGCCAAACGGTCTGCATACGCCGATATATATCTTGTTCTGACCTGCTATTATTCGAGTCGGCAATCTTCACCCGGGTGACCCCGTTATTTTAACCCTCCCACCTATTCCAAGAGGGGATCATGTGCACTACATCCATCATCCTAATCAAGGAGAGGATTGATTGACGATGTGTGTGCAAGGTCAGTCAGAATATCGGAGACATGCTCTTTTGACGGGGTATTATTTGGGTAACATTATGTAAGCTCAAAACCAGCCTCACCCTCCCGACGGATACGCTCATTTAACGCAGTGACTCGTGAAACATCGTGGTATTGTCGGCTTATCATTTTAATGTCTTTCACGAAGTGTGTGCTTTCCACTTTTTGGGTTCGAAAATACCAGTCGAAAGAACTGTTGATGATCCAAGGAAGTAAATAAGGAGACGTAGCTTTTATAGGATAAGCTTACAATAAGTATTAATTAACACGCGATGGAAGCTCAGCTGCTCCGCATAATGCGCCAGGCCAGCCAATATTTCCTTGATTAAGGTTACAGTGAAAAGAATGTGGAGTTCTTACCACCTAATAGTTGTTCTCTTCTGATGCTCTTAGAGCAGGAAGTCATTGCCGTTGGAGTTTAACCGACTTGCAAACCCGTCGCGTTGCTGATGGTGAGGAATTTCAGAAAAAAATACTATATTAAAAGCCATTCATTCATTCATTGGTTGACTTCAGCCCTCCACCCTTCCCTATCTAATGCTAGTTCCCTTATCACCTCGTATCTCTTCCTATGTACTCTCCTCTTTATTTTGTCCATGAACTTATTCCTGGGTCTTCCTCTGAGGGCTTTTTCTTCTATTTTACCTTCAATTATGTTCTTCACAAACCCAGTGTGCCTCAAGACTATGCCCAATCCATCTTGTTCTCCTTTCCTCTATGTTGTTCTGTATGGTCCTTTCCTCTTTTACTCTTCTTTACACTTCATCATTTCTTATTTTGTCCGTCAAGTTTATCTTCAGCATCCTCCTCCTGCACCAGATTTCGAACGCCTCTAGTCTTTTCTGGTCAGCTTTTCCATTGGTTCATGCTTCCGATGCATAGAGTGCAACGCTCTACACGAATGTTTTTACATACTGTTTCCTGTTTTGTAGTCCTATCTTCTTCGAGCACTGCAGTTGTCTTTTTTCCATGAACGACTTCTTAGCTAGGTATTCTTCGCTTTATGTCCCTTGTCCTTGTTCCGTCCCACGTGATGGTACTTCCGAGATCGTTGAAGGAATCCACTTGCTCTAATTTCTCTCCTCTCTGGGTGACCTCCACATTCAGATTCTCTCTTCCGAATACCAGGATTTTAGTCTTCTATATTTTCATGCTGTATTCTTGGAGAACTTGGTCCATTACGTATAGTGTCCTTTGACGATCATCGTGATCTCCAGCTATGACTGCGGTATCATCTGCGAAGCGGAGCATGTTTAAAAGCCATTATGAGTGATAACATAAGTGTGAGATGAAGTGAATCTGTAAAAAATTTCTGGAGAAAACTTTAGCCTGATGTTTTTTGCGTCTTCCAAAGTTTTTCTTGATAAAGCCATGGACTTATGGGAAATAATTAATAATATCGGGAAATCGGATGCGAGGCATATTAAGACTTAGAAGGGAGTGCGGTTAAATTACTATGGTGTAAGGGAGAGGAACTAAACATAGATGAATTGGATATACTGGAAGTCTTCGAGTGAAGATGAAAGTGAAGATGGTGATTCGGAGCCTTAGGAGACGAAGTTAACAGCTTCTGGCAATTTTTTGCAACTCTTATAACATTTGAAGCAAGAACACGATTGATCGATTGAAAGAAGAGTGGAGTTCTTGATGTGTATCGATGCATCTGCACTGCCCTTTGTGAAATTCCTCAGGGAGTGGAGGAAGTCCAAGCAGCAGATACGCACTCGGCGAAATCCCCAGGAATCAGGAATCCCCAGGAACCAGGATCAGGAATATATCATTTTCAAAAGGCGTGTTTTATTTTAGCTTCATTAAAAACCAATAAAATGTAGAAATAAGGAAGAACGAATAAATATCTCCAAAAAAGTATTACTATCACGAACTAATTCAGTAATTGCAAACCAACTGCCTGTATCTACCAGCCGTCATACCGGCACCTCAGGAGCAGATTTTTAGATGAAGCATTCGTGAAAATCACCAATTTCTTGAAAGAATTCCATATTTAATTTGATGTATTAATATCTTTTTGTTAAATGGAGAGAATTAACGTATGCTAAGATTATGGCGTATGCTAAGAATCATTTATGAGTGGGAAAAAAATATCGCTCATGTGCATAAAATTTCATTCAACAATTTCTTCTCGTGTTGGAAAACCTATAGCAATAAAATGGAATAAAAACTTAGCGAGATGATGTGATTTTACACTACGTATATGTATACTTGGTGTAAAATCGCATCATCTCGCTAAGTTTTTATTCCATTTTATTGCTATAGGTTTTCCAACACGAGAAGAAATTGTTGAATTAGTTTAAGCGGTGAATTATCTTCTCTTAAAATCATAATAGTAAACTCGCCATATCGTAGAAAAACACGGGTCCTGAAAAGAGTTTTATTTACTCTACCGTGGAACGTAGCCCCCTAATTTCCGTAGGACCAATGCCTCCTCCAATGCGGATTCGCGCTACATGGAATTATCACGTAGCTTAACCCCCGAGATCTAATGAAGTTACACTCTGTACTGGCTTTACATGATTGAATATTTATGATATTTCTTTATTCTACAACTTAAAATCTCTCATTTCTATTGTATTCCCCTCGTCTTCGTCTGCATCGACTTTGACCGACTCTGATGAGCCCACATTTATTAATCTTATGCGTTTCTGAATCAATTCATTTCTGAATGTTCCGTTTAATTAATGTGAATATGTTGGTCGCGTAACTTCTCCGCTAACTTCTTGATGAATTCTCTTCATCTTGGACTTCGGTCTGCGACTTCCCTGTAAGACGTATAACATTATCGCGTGTGAAGGTAAATACTAAAGAATTAAGAATACTCTTAGTTAGCTAATGCAATGCCCAATGGCAGAATGCAGCCTAATTTAAAATCATGAGTAACCTCAACCGCACATAATTGATGAAAACAAAAGAGATGAGCACTTTTTTACGTGGGATATCGCGAGCGGGATGAATGAGCGTGAGAATCTCGGTGATAGAAAGGATGTATATGTATTGATTAACACCCTGAGGAATATGGCGGAGTCAATCAGCGAAACGTCGGTGGTCGTAACTCTTATCCGGCGGAGAACCAAAGAAGAATTGACACAATACTCAGGGAAATCACCAAATCAGTCATGATATGTGGAAATCTTACGGTTTATGGAGCTGGGTAAATCCCAACCTTACCTAACCTTAAAGTAGGGCTAATTTCGACAATCGACCCATTTCCTAAAAACATTTGCTGCTGATTAATGGAATGGATGAAAGATACTTGGTTTACTTCACATTACTCTGAGTGTAAATCGCTTCCAATTATTACTAGGTGTATGGCAAATCAGGATTCCATAGCTCAGGCATAGCTCGGTTGAGAGCTCGATTTCATCGAAGTGGCGTGTCGACATTTAGAATGGCTGAGTGAGTTGTAGATAGTGCCTCAGGGGAGATAGTTCAGAGGGTGCATTCCTCTTGGTAGAAAGGCTCAGTCTATCGGGGAAAATTGTAGGTTGAAAGCGTATGCCCCAGGTGCCAGGAACTCTTAGCCGAAATTTTGTTTACAAGGATCCGTATGCTTCCGCCTCTCGCTTACCCCTCCTTCCTTTCCATCTACCCTTCCAATTGGGGTCACCCCATCCGTGACGCGAACACCAGTTTTCGAGATAGCTGTATGCCTCTTTGGATATGAATATAGCGTGAGGTGAACTCCGTCCAGAAAGCCACGAACGGTTGCCTTTTTCGGTGATCTTGGCTTCGTATTGTCCCATTCAACTGCCAGTTGAAGCAACCTCGGCCGTCGTCCTCGCCCAAGAATTCCTGAGCGCTCCCAGTGAATAAGCCGCTCTATTTCCACGTTGTGCATTTAGCATGGTGACTTTGTATTCGATGCTAATTTTAAATTATATGGCTGATTTTAGCGTTCTCTGTTATTTTCATCCGTCACAGAATCTGACTTCTTCCCCACATATGTTTTCCCCCTTCACTTTTGTGTTCCTCAGACATCACCACCAAATCATGCTTGATTGAAATAATCCTTTTAACGGCTTATGTTTAAGACGTTCAAATTCAGATTTCGGCGCTTTCATCTGCAAATGCACGTAATAGGTAGGTATACATACATCTATATATCTACATATTACCCTGCAAGGCGCCTTCAGAGTGTGTGGTAAGGTGTTACTTATTATCACCAAAATTCACTATTAAGCACCATAATAAAGTTGACGAAACTACAACGATTAATACATTTACAAAAAAATTGTCGAAAGGGCTTCACCAACATGTGCACGTCTTCAGGTATGCTGTGAACGCTAGAGAAAAGCATTAATATAGCGATTGGGCTCGAGGGAGCTCGGCGAAATGTAGTTTCACAAGTCAACAGACTGATAATGTGGTATGACAACGCCGTCTCTCCTCCAGAGGAAAACTGATTCCTAGGCACGGAATGAAACTTTCCTTCAAATTTGCCACGAATTCCAATGGGAGTGGCCTTAAAGGGGTCATTTAATGGCGGCATTTGCTTGTGATATGTCATTTGAAATCACCAGGAATGAAATTCGTCCATTTATTTCCTAAAAACTGAGAATTTGTGCGGGATATAAAGTTTTTTTGTGTTTACTCATTAGTAAAAACGGGAAAGCGAATTAAGGTATTGACAGAATTGCGTGCTGCAAGTCCGCTATCATCGGATAATATGACAGCTATTCTTTTAAAGGGAATGAATTCCTGCTCGTGATGTATGTAACTGAGCTAGGATGCATAGGAGCTAGGATATGATCCTCACTCAGGACTTGTCCTGGGGGAAGCATACGATATGGGAAATTTGCGGATAGGCATATAGGGATTGCAGTAATTGGGATTTAATAAAAGGAATATTAGGAAACTGTGACGATAAATTGTAGGAGCGATGCTATTTTCGTTCGTGAGACCTCAATTGGAGTACGCCGCTAGCGTATGGGACTCTTACGAGGTAGAAATATATATTCAGATATAGATCGAATACGGCGGAGGGGAGCAAGATTTGTTAAAAATTGCTTCGATAGACTTAGAAGTATTACTGAAGAATTGTTGAAGAATTGTGGAAGGAAATAGGGTGGGAACCTCTATCTGATCGGAGGGAAAATATAGATTAAATATTTTACGAAAGATTAATGTAGACTATTTTTTTCCGGATGTTCAACATATTTTGCTAGAGCCAAACTATAATAGTAGAAACGATCAGAGACGTAAAATTAAGGAAAGAGAATGCAGAACCGAAAGATTTAGAATGTCATTATTTTCCACGTACCTACTATATGGGATCATAATAGTGGCGATGTATCAGTTATATGAAAATTTGACCCTCACTAGGTAGAATAGGTTTTGTACCCCTGTTAAATAACTAACCATCAAATTAACAGCTCACCCCATATGAAATTTCCGGCTTGATTTAGTACCTTGTAGCACTATTAATTAATCGCATTAATAATACTATTCATTAGTTGTATCATAACTAGTGTGCATGGTAATTTTGTAGTCTGCTGAGCGCTCTCCAGTTTTCTATTCTTACCGCGATCTGATGTCCTGCCTGCTTTTGGCCTGCGCCTATTGGCCGGGGGAAGGTGAGCGGTTCTGATTTGAACTTGAATGAGTGCTGCAGTCCTGTGGTGGAATCACCCCGTACCGCTCACCAAAAAGATAGCTTGCGCGGAATATTTTATAGATGTAAATGAAAAGAGCTGCCTCCACTTGTGAATTGAATGTTTTGACTGGTTACACTGACGTCAGTTATTGCGTGTAACAATCACTCAAACATTTATCTCACGAGTAATGTTCTCCTTGTTTTAGTAACGATACTTAACGGCCTCAGTGTCATTGCTGATGATCTTCGAATGTGAATTATGAGAGTCTCCACGATTGCAGAGTGCAAGGAAAGGTTCCTGTTTTAGAAGGTCTTTCAGTTTCATCGACACGAGGCTTTTCGTGACCATTTCCTTCTTTTTCCGCCAGAGAAGTGCCAAGTCATGCGAGTGACCGGTGATAAAGCTCGTGTTGTTACCTTCGGAATCCACTGTTAGAGTTTAAAGGAAGACTCGTTGACTCATCTCCGCAATCGCCTGGGCATTATCAGATCATCGGTTTGTTCGAAGGATTATTTACAGCCCCCGAAAAAAAGGAGTCGAGCATCCGTGAATGCCCTTCGCCTTATGCCAACCAGGTGGTTCACATTGAAAAAAGGGGTTTAGTTGAATGCGTGAGGATTTTTGGGCGTTGAAACCACTATCCGGCGACGGACGCTTGTGCGCCACCGCGACCTTCTTGACGATATCTATAGCAGAGGGGTTAGGCTCTGAAAGGTGAAGTCGAATCTCGTCTGGGAGAATAAGCACCGGCCGTCAAATGAGTGTTTACGTGATGTGTAATGAACTAAGGGGTCATTCAAGTATTAACTGCGACGTTGTTGGGATCATCTTACTCTGTCTCATGAAGAGGGGTGCGGAGGGTCTTGAACCAATTTACTTAAGATTTTAATCCGTTTGAAACATCATATCGTTCCCTAATATCCTGTGTTTGTTCAACTTAATCAGCTGTGGCACTGTTTCGCTGTGTTAATGAATGTGGTGCTCCAACACTGCATAACTATACAATAGCCAGTGCTCAAAGCTGTACGACGGCTTCCATGGAAAGATGAAACAGCAGAAAGCGAGCAGTTAACGAAGAGTAGATACAAATATCTAACGTATTACGTAAGACTGAGAGGTAGGGGGGCGGGGTTGGGAAAGTCTTACATTGGGTGAGGGGGGAGGTCAAAAATGGCTTAAATCGTGTTACGAAATACTCGAACGGCCCCTAATGCAAGAGAGTCGTGTTGGGTTTTTATTCCACTAAAATAAATACGCTGTAGTTTCTATCATTAGCCTTCCGACTGATAGGTTTCCGGTCGACAGTACCACCTCATCTGCTCGCTCTTCTTAGACAAAAAACTTTTTGACACGAGTCGCATTAACTTTGCAGTTACTAGCGCAAGGCAAAATTTATATTCAACAATGTATCGCAATAGACCTGCGAGTTAAAAAAGAGTATACACGTAGTTGATGCTGTGGTTAAACTGTTGGCCTTTCGATCAAGGTACCCTGAGTGCTGTTTCCCAGCGGTAAGAGGATATTTCGTAAGTTTTTCTATCCCGGGTTGGAAGTTATGTGGTAGCGTGGCCGGCCAACTACGAGTACCGTTCAGATCTATCACCGGTGCCTATCATTTTTGCGATTTGGAAAATTTGCTAATGCTAAAATATTGGGAGTGTAGGTATTATCTGGGAATCAAGGACTAATTATTCATCTATAGCGGTGTAATTAAGTCAATTTGTACGATGCGTTACTTAATGCCCCGAGTTGTATGTTAGAAAATTACTTCCCAATGTCTGTAATATTGTAATGCGGCCTTAAAAAGTTGATGATATTACATATACGCATTAATTTTGCTATACTTCTCTAAGCGTTAATTTATTCCATAAGGCCACACTTCAAACGTAAGAAGTCGAGAAGGAATTTAAAACGAAAATTTCGACGTCCATCGACAACGTAATGATTTCTCACTATAACCGCCGGCATTCTCCCTTCACCTCCGACCGATAGGGCTCCGACTGATGACTGATAGGATGACACCTTCTCATATTTTACCAAAGCCTAATGGCCGTAATACAGAAAGCGGAGTTGGTGTCGTTAACAGTTTAAATAATTAATAAAGCTGGTCTAGATAGAAGTCTGTCACGTATTAACAAAACAATGATTGTAACCTTTAAAGCAATGATTAGCACCATTAATACACTCGGTGAGTTAAGGCGTGACTTCGTGGAAATTAATCATGATGTAAAGAACACTTCGTATTTTTCCACAATTTATTTTCAATGGTGCAACTAGTTTCGACGCAAAGGCGTCATTCTCAGGTAGCAGAATATATAACTTGTGGAAAAATACAAAATGTTCTTTACATAATAGATAATCATTTTTACCTAAATGGGGTTTTGGTGTAGTTTTCTACAGTTGCAAGTTATTAGTGCATGCACTGACCCTAAAAATTTGATAATCAACGTTAAAAATATTATCATTATCGTTTAAAAAATTGAAAACTTACTCTCGAACACAATTAAAGACTTTGTCCACATGCATTTGAAGGACGTTTTCCTTATTTGGCCAAACACATCATTCATGTACGTATATTTTTTGCATGGTCCTAATGTTGTGCTGATTGACGCCCGGAGGAATATGACGGAGTCAGTCATCGTAACGTCGGTGATCCTAACTCTTGCCCGGCAGATAAATCAGTGAATAACTGACACGATGCTCAGGGAAATTACCAAATCCCTCGAAATTAGGGAATTCTTGCGCCTAATTGGTTGGTTTATGAAACGGTGTGAACACCATCTTTACATATCCTAAAAGTCGGGATTTTTTCTACAAAGGAAGGACTTATTTCCTGAAAATCATTCGCAGTTCCTTAATAGTATGGATGAATGTGACTTGGTTTACTTCACAATACCCTGCATGCAATTCGCCATCAATTATAACCAGGTGTATGACAAATCAGGATTTCAGAGGCATGGCTCTGTTGAATGTTTAGAATGTCTGAGTGTGTAGTAGACAGAGCCATGGGGGAGGTTGTTCAGAGAGTGATTTGCACTTTGGAAAATGACTGTCTCTGGTTGAAAATTCTAGGTTTGAAAGTCTCTGGCCCGGGTTCCAGGAAGTTACATCCGGAATTTTTTTAAGGATTCATTTGTTTCCACCTCTCATCTTCCCCTACCTTAACCCGTTTACATCGGGCTTACCCGTGACGTGACGTGGCCAACAGTTTTCGCCATAGCTGTAAGCCTCCTTGGATTTGCGTATAACGTGAACTCCGACTAGGTCACCGCAATCCGTCGTATATCTCGGTGATCTTGGCTCATTCCTATCGCATTAAACCGCGTATTGAATCAACAGCGGCCGTTTTCCTCTCCAGAGATTTCTTGAGTGCACCCAGTGTGTATGCCGCTTTATGTCCTTGTTTTGCATTTAGCATGGCGAAAAGATACAACTGACTTCGATGCTGATTTCAAGTGATGTGTCTGAATTTAAACGTTCAGAGTTGTTTTCATCTGTTTTAAAATCTTACCTCTTCCTCCACTCCCATTTCCTCCCAACACTTGTACCTTCAACAGACATCACCACTTGACCCTGAATCAAAAACAAAACTCCCTCCCCTCCACTATCGTGATAACTTTTCTTCCTCAAGACCCTTCCATTGTACATAAAGGACATGGAAATTGGTTTACATGTCAATGTTACCTTGGAAATGACGCTCAGACGTTGAAATGAAATTGCAATGTATATTACATATTGGGAAAATTAAGGTCGTCCGAGCGAGATAGTTCCCTAGTCATAATAGAGACCATATTAGAACTTTACGTTTTAATTTCACCAGTTGTAGGACACTTGAATTAAATATTGCATTATTAATGGCGCATTAATATAGTTTTATGTGACAGAAATGGTAAGTAATAAAATGAATATATCTAAATAAGTCAATAATCTGAATCATTTTTTCGCGCGGTGCGTTTGAAACTCATTCAAAACGGAAGGTTTTTTGTGATACCCAAGAACCTATTGCGGTGACAATAATGATTAATTTTCAAAAATAGTTGAGAAAACAAAGAAACTACTCGCTCTTAATTTCTTTTACGATATAAGTGTTAGAAATTCCTCATTTTGTAAATAATGTCTCTCTGGAGTGCATGCACGTACCATTTCCCATGTAAAATGGCTGGTACTTTTTGGCAAATAACCTCGAAAGTAATGTGGGAAGGGGTTGAATTTTTGGTATCATTAGAAGGGTGAGATATTTTTCTTTAAAATGAGACCAAATTCATTGATTTCTTGGTAAAATGATATTTCGCTCAAGCTACCTTAAGTGGGAGAGGACTCGGTGATTTATTTTCACTCATTGCGTTGCGAAATTCCACCAAGTCTCACCTTCCTCCATCAGTTAAATCCTTGTTTTTTAACCGTTTATCCGAGGGGACTTTCTGCTTTCTTTAATATCCTCTCTATTTCCGCTTCTTTCTTTCCATGCCTTCCCGTTGACTCTTGAGTGTGTTACCTTATTCTTCTCCAATACCCTCGGGACGTAGGCCATCAATAATGAATGACGCATATCGTTTTCGAAATGACATACCAAGCGGTTAGAGTCAAATTGCGATCTTGCTGTCACATTCAACCTCTCTGGGGTGGCGAATGGGTCGGTAGATCGACGTCTATGGCTTCATTTTTGCGAAAAAACGCGTCATTTTCCTCTCGTCTCTTGGCTGTAAAAGCTATGAAAACCAAGGATATGCTTGAGAATGGAAAGTGCAAGGTGTTCTGGTTTGCTGATTTCCGCATAGCGGGATGAATGCTTAGGACTGGGGAATACTCCTCTTTCCCCTCATTCTTCCACGATGACGGAGAAACTTCTTGAATCAACGAGTGTTTATAGCAACTATCGGAGCTGTAAGAGGGAGGTAATTGCATTAAATCCTCAAGTTGACGTTGGCATAGTTCACTTTGCCTTTGGATAGAAATAATAAAATCACTGTTACATAGGCGGTTTTCTTGTTTATTGGTATTTTTCTGGTTCTCCCCGCGTTGTACCATTTTTGTGGACGACCGTTTCTCCGGAATTCCAGTCGGCATCATCAGGTCCTAAAAAATGCCCAAAAATCCGAAAAATTCCAATAAATCAAACCTCTGATTTGATTAAATAAAACATGTGATTTTGAGTAGTACCACAAGAAAAAGTCACATGAATGGATGCGGTAGCAACTAGGCCATGACATGCAAGAAAATGCAGCAGGGGGTAATTCATGTTCTTGAATAATTCCTTATCTGCATTACGTAGTAGCCTGCAGGCCGCCTAAAGGGTGTATGGCAGTGTGTGATTTTTTACCAACATTCATTACAAAATATTCTATCAAAGCTAATGAAACTGAGAGTAGTATAGCATTAGCAAAAACCGACAAATATCTGATAGGATGTGATAGATTGTCAACATATGACACACTATAGGTATGCTACAAATATGTCGTAACTCTGACTATTAATTTAACTTGCAACTTCATAAATGCATATAGGTGCAAAATCAACGCACAGACCGTTCGAGACTCGTTGTTAATTCAACGAAGCAAATAAAAATACGACTTGTGTTACCCCGATCTGATTTCTAAACCTCTCCTAACCTCATTTTACGGTAACAGAATGTATCAATCATAATTATCCACGATAATTTTTGTTCTACGTAGTTTTCAAGATGTACTTACCCGTCGAAACCTGGTCCAGTTAAATAACATTTAATTATTCAGGGACAATTAACAATTTATTTCATCTAGAAAATGAAATATTTTCCAGTAAAAGGTTAAGGCTGGAACGATTGTTACATCCCTGATAACTGCTAAAGAACATGTAATTTTTGTGCAACGATCATTTATTCGTTAAGTGTATATTTAAAGACAACGCATTCAGTGTTGAAAGTTTGATTGAAGCTGCATATTTCTCGGGAGATTCTCAGCAAACCAACGCATTACTTCGGCGGAAACCATCGGAAGTGTAAAATAGACAAAAGATATTGCGGAACGGGGTGGTTAAAAATGTCATTTTTCCGCGGAAAATTAGGGGCATTTAAAGTTGCAATTTATATTTTCAATGAATTTCTGCTCTTCTTAGGTAGGTAGACCAGAATTGGTACCTGCGTTTAAATAGTTACCTCGCATATTATACTGGCAACTCACTCCGCATGGTTTGATTTCCCGCAAGAATTAGTGGCCATTATTTTACACCATTCGCATCAGAATTAATGCAACACTTTCGCCCTTTTCCTCAGATTCACTGAATAACGCCGTCTTCCGTTGTCTTGTAATGTCATCTTGAAGTAATTATCATCGTAGTACAATAAGAATTAACTGATGATGATGGTATAAGACCTCAAAACACGTTGTTGTTCAGTAAACCTGTGGAAAAGTGCGAAAGTTTTAGATTCATTCTATTATGAGCTTCCGCAATTAAACGCCTGAATCCGTGCATTGTAACCATTGGAATCCCCACCCCTGGGTAGAATTTAAGTACATATGATAGCGAACCACTACCCTAGTTACACGATTTGCGCTAGAATTGTTCTCTCGAGTGCGTTGTGGTCCTCTCTTACCGGCCAGGGAAGCATTTGGGGCTCGATCATGAAACGGAACATTTGCATGTCTCCCTTTGCCACACACCCTAGACGCGGCTCACTTGGTAGTTCGTAGATGAAGATGATTTGGGTACTTGAAGAGCACTACAAATTGATAACTTCAGTCTAATAACTCGACAAAAGTTTTAATTAAGGCTCATTCTCAATTGATTGTCGGCTTTCGATACAGTTTCTTCTTCTTTGGTTTCAAGTGGCTGGAGTCGTGGGTGGATCGTAGAGGGCGTATTTTCATAATATGTTCAAACAAGTCGAAAAATTATTCCTTGTCCACATTTCATTCAAGTGTATCCGGGAATGAATGGATGAAACAACGGCCACGACGCAACGGAAATGAATGTTCCGTGCCCTTTCAAGATCCCTTCAATGTTTCTTTGCTTCAAAAAAAGCATTCGAGAAAGTGTCCCATGGAAAGTTACATATAAAACTAAAATCTCATGGCTTATATGAAGACGTAATGTCCTGCATTAGAGAAATCCTTAGTGATCAAGGTCACTTCGGGTGTTCCGCAGGGTCATTGGGACTTTTGTTCCTTTTGTGTATTAAGGTAGTAGTTTGAGCGAAATATCATTTTACTTAGAAATCAATGAATTTGGATTCATTTTAAAGAAAAATATCTCACCCTTCTAATGACACCAAAAATTCAACCCCTTACTGTAGTATATAAATGTAATACATTTATTTCGTTGTTTGTTTGAGTGCTATGTTTCAAAAAACCTGTTTCTATGTGTTATGTTTATGTTCTTTTCTGAATTGTTGTGTGGTCCGCCATTAAGAACGGAATAAAAACCTAGGTCACTGAGCGTGTATTATTTTTTAGCGCTGGACACAACACTTACCACGTTACTTTCGGAGTTATTTGCCAAAAAAATACATTTAAAAAAGGAGGAATTTCTAACACTTTGATATCGTAAAAAAACTAACAGCGTGAAGTTTGTTTGTATTCTCAACGATATTTGAAAATTATTCATATTTTCACCGCAGTAGGTTCTTGGGTATCACAAAAAAACCCGTTTGAAGGAGTTTCAAACGCACCGCGTGAAAAAAATGAGTCAAGCTAAAGACTTATTTAGATAAATTCATTTAATTGCTTACCATTTCTATCATATAAAACTACATTATATAATAATGTAAAATTCAATTCATGTGCCCTACAGCTGGTGAAACAAAAACATATGATTCGAATACGGTCTCCATTATGACTAGGGAACCTTCTCGCGCGGGCTACCTTAAAGATACTGGCGGAGTGGTAGACAGTTAAGTTTCGTCTTTTTCGCAGACGACGCGTCGCGACGCAGTGTTGTACAGAGAAATCCGTAGAAATAATGATGAGGAAGCGCTAACGAAGGACCTCAAGGCAATTCGAACGTGTTGCCATGCGTGGCAGTTTGAATTAAATTTGAAAAAAATGTGTTGAAATGAACATCTGCATTTGATAACCTCGGGATAGTATCAAACTTATTTTTTCGTATGTTTTTTTGGTAATTTTCAGGATGAACTTGAAGTAAATTTATTTTCATCAAAATATTTGTCAACAACCGCGATGTGAAACCAAATTAGATTGAAAAGGGAGATAATTTAACTGGAATAAGAAATTATGTCGACTTTTATTTTTCTCATTTTTAAATGATTTGATGGAGAAGGAAAAAGCTCTCCTCTTTACAACTATTAGATACTGCATAGCCAATTAGAGGCCGTAGAATCAGTCAAATATTTCATAGTTAAACTAACTAATGTATCTTGTGGGGAAAAATGATTCGGAAAAATACTAGTCAAGTTAATCGTAAATTGGAATTTGTTAAAGGAGTATTTGGTGTATGCGAAAGTAATGGAAAACTTCTCCCATGTTAGGCACCACTTGTAATACGCTGCCAGTATTTGGGATCCTCATGATGTAGGGTTAAAAACAGCGTCAGAATGCAGAAAAATAATATCGATGAGATACTGCGTGAAAGGCCGTCATGATAGTCTCGTTGGTGTTTCTGACCTCTTGCAACAACTGAGAGGGGAGTCGCTTTCAGACCGTCGGTTAAAAATTAGACTTAATCTTTTATGTAAATTCAAAATAGGTCAATTTCTGGCGAAGTTATTAATATCTTACGAACACCGACATATTGCGATATATCAGATCATGGGCATAAAATTAGGGAAATAGACTGCAAAAGAGGCAGGTTTAAAATGTCGTTTTACCCGTGATAGACAACAGACGATAATTGCTGCCAGTGAGATATTGAAGCAGATTAGTCGACAAGTAGTGTAGCTGATTAGTGATTTGGTCTCTAATGCCCGTTTCTTAGTCTGCCACGCAGTGCTATCATCACATTTCGCACGATCCCTACATGAATCTTGTATCTCTTTGACGCAGTTGCATTGTGCATTTATACAGTTAGTTTCTGTAGCATTGCTAGCAAACCCATAATTCATTGCATGCTGGTGAAAGTTACTGGAGCATCATATTGCATGTAGGTGACAACACACCCCCTGCCTCATACCCTTGAGGTGGCTTGCAGGGTGAGACTTGAGCTCAAGAAATATTTCCGGGCGAAATATATCGTATCTAAGCGTGCAGAACACGCGTTATGTTCCCAAAAATAGCTAATCAAAATTTTTAAAATCTGCTGCGCGTCATACGAGAAGTTGTGTGAAATATTCGTGAGGAACACGCAAAAGTACGGTTGATAAAAAATAGTTAAAACTATTTTGACTTGAATGCACCAAGGCAAAACTTTAAATTCGCTCCCAGATTCTTGTGATGAATCGCCCCTTTTTTCGGACTACTGGCTAACCATACGGGCGGCCAGGGTTCAAATCCCTGCATAGGAGGATGTTTTTCTGAAGAAACCCGATCCCTTCTCGAGTGTCTTGTGGAGGGCACTTCAAGTACAGTAATCCGTCTGTCGGATGCGACGTATAAACGTGGTCTCCTATCGTTAAGAGCATGCTAATGCTGACGCGGGGTTTCTCCCTACCCTTCCTCCCCTACATATACCATATGGCGCAAATGACCTTAGCTGTCTGTCGCCTCCCCAAAAATCCAATCCAATCGGACTACAGTTGATCGGTTGAGGTCGTTGGAACATTTTGACTGCTACCTCCCCTACCCACTCCAAATCCGGCATTCCCCTCACCTGCCCACACCATTTCCACTCGGCATGTTCCAATATTCACCCATCCTCTTAAACAACGCTGACGTGCGACGAAGCAGACGACGCTGTACTCCTACCAACCAATCGTATCCTCGGTTAGAAATTGGACTCCGACCAATGGAGGAGACCGTTTGAAAAGAAGGCTCTCTTCTTCATCTTCCTCATAGCAATGAGACGAGCAGTCGGTCACTTGAATCTCCGAGACTAACGAATACGGACGTTTACATTGGAAGAGCAAATTTGTCCAGGGCGTATAAGTTTCTCGATCAATCGAGGAAAAGAAGTCAGTCTCTCCAGCCAGAAAGAGGTATAGTGAATGATGTCCTTTATTTACTTCCAATCGTACCAAATTACACGCTATTCACATCTTCGATGACTTTTCTCGTTAGCGAGGCGAAACTCCTCTCAAATTTCCGAGGGCGAAGAAATAGAATTCTCAGTGCGAGCTCCAATACTTCAACGGACAGTAATTCTCACTCCGAGTTCGGATTCGCTTAATTTTCCGTCGACTTCGCGAATATTTTTATATTTCTTGAGCTGAACTAGTATGTGTGGATAGTTAAATAGATCTCTCGTCAAGTTGTTCGTCGAAGAACGATCCGATACTATCCCGGCGTATGATGTTAATTTAAGACTGGGCTCATTCAACTGATCGTGTGTTTCAATAAGAGTCTTCTATCATCATTTGGGAATGTGGTTAACTGGCCCGGTTTAGATACTTGCCCTGGGGTCGGGTGCTGTCGGAATGCTTGGTTACGTCCCATGTTTTCCCGTCCGGGTTGTAGACTATTTGCCGGAGAACAATATTGTTTTGAGTAGTCCCACGTAGATATAAGAATTTCAGTGAGCTGGCCATTCAATCACGGAAATTATCATGGTATGAGTTCAAATCTTCCGGCCGTTGTGCGTGGTAACTTGTTTTCCGATACTCTGAAATCTTTTCACTTTTCATGTTGAAGAGTCAGTCCGTTGAATTACAGATTTTATCATTTTAGTGACCATAATTAACAATTTGCCATTAGTTATCTCCTCTTAAAAAGCAGTTTCCCGTGATACCGCGATAACCTAATGAGATCTTAAATTGTGCTAGGGTTTTTGGTTTTGATGTGGCTGTTACGGGCTGCCCAGCGCGTCAAATATCAGACGAAGCGATCCCTATTGCCCTGCTTAACCCGGGAACATCGGAGAAAAATCTACAGGCAGGCAGGGTATAATTACCGGGGCTAATGATTGTGGTGGCAGTCTCTCGCCGTGTTTAGGCTCTAGGGACGAACCCGCAGAGAAAGAGCATTTCTGTAACTTGTTACTGTTTTTCAATCTCGTAAAGACACAATCGCGAAATTTCTTGCCATTTCGTGGGATTATTTTATTCATACGTAAATTTGAGTTTAATTATTAAAACAACTTTTTGCGAGAAGGAATGAATATTCTGAATCTTAATTTATTCCTACAATTCTTAAAGTTGTGTGGACTAGTTTGGTTTTAATCATCGCGCATTAATGTCTTACAAATAAAATTTTGAGCTATCAGACTCTTTTAGTTTTTTTCTGGATTTTTGTTCATAGTGTTCTGCAGGCAGCTAGTGAAATCCTAACCAGCTAAGGATCGTAGATGCTGAGCGTCGATGTAATCCACAACGTTAATGAAGGCGGCACTGAAGTGGGAAAACAACTAGACTGCTGCTGATACTACTTTCAACGGATAGCAACGGGCACGGTGGAAATCTGAAGTCATGGAGCATTCTCATCTCCTGCACCGCGTAAGCCTTCGTACGAGCGTCGCACTCAACTCCTTGAAGATACTTCAAGGCGATCGGCGCTGCGGTGAGGGATGAATTCATGATTTAGTCGGGGTGATCAGCACATGCGATGTCAGTCATCGTGAATTGCAGAGATGTCTTCGCAGATTTTTAGACCGTCAAATTTTGTAAGTAGCAAATTTTGCGTTCTGAGCAAATTAATTTCCAGAAGTTAAATTGTTATTTATGTTTCATGGGTGAATTAGGATCTTACGGAGGCTTAAGTACCAGCTTCCTTCACATTGCCCGAGTTACATCCCTGACGATGGATTTTTTTGTGAAATATCGATTCCTCCATAGGCCGTGTGGTGTTCTAGTGTAGTTCAGTGGTAGCGAAACAGGGTGGAAAGTACGCTGAAAATTTTCTGGGGAATCATTTCTCTAATAATTGATTCTGCTCAGGTCTTTACATTTTACTAAAGGGATCTCAAGGAAGCAGACCTTAGTTGCTTAATTCAAAATGCTCAATCCAGTATTCACATGAACGTTTTAGTTCGTTGACCCTCAATCCAATTGTTCATATTGGCTTTTCCAATGAGATACTAGCATTGTCAGCGTATTGATCCAGATTTGTTTGTTGACGATGAACAAAAGAGAATCACCGCGAAACGTTGAATCCCTTCAAAGAGATGTAGTTACGTTGGTAGTTGGTTAGGTCCTTACATGTGCAGTCGTCTCCTCTGTTTAACTAACTCCCTTCACACGACCCTCTCCTTTATCAAAATCGCATACCGCGCAGGCTACTGACGCAGTTCGCTACCACAATTCTACCATCAAATTGGACGTTGAGCTTTGAGCACCTTGGCGTCTCCTGAGGATTAGTCTAATGAAGGGTATATATCTACTCCCCCTCCATTCCCTAAATCATGGATTGTGCAGTGTTCTTGCCGTAAATAGTCGATATTAAACCATCTCACCCTCCTATCCTTCATGGCTCAAATGAGCTCCTGCCAGTCGCCTTCCAGAATAATCAAAATCGGGTGTTTTTCGAGCTTATTGAAACTTGGCGATTTTCTTTAATGTTTATTTTAGTTCCTATCCTGGCTAAAGTTCTTTTCAAAACTACAACTGTGATTGATTCATTGCTTGTCGATTCATACTTTACCCATATTTCCGTTTCAGCGACAGCTCTGCCTGGCTGTGCCCCAGGTCGACTGCAATGCATGGAGACTTCCTCTTCGGAGCTGACGGAGAAGGAAACATCACTCGGAATCTTCGCCATAGAGATGTGACCAGCAGCCAAAGTGAGTTATTTACCAATTATTATGGAAACGAGGTGGAGATATTTTTGTCATCGCTCGTCTGCATTTACCCCATCCCTACGCCCTAATGGAGATTCCAATGGGAGTAATTATATTAGTCGGTCTATTAAACTAGGCCGTCTTTTTGTCGACTAATTTTTACCCTCCGAGAGCCATTGCGAGTAACTGGATGCGTTAAAATTTCGAAAATTTCGGATAGGTAAAAGGTTTGCATGGCTGACGCTCAAACATACTCAATTTCTACGAATAGTTAAGTTGGACATGTTAAACGTAAGATTTATTCAGTACATTGCAGTAAAAATTTCTAGAAGTACTTTTTTTTCAAATTTTGATTGTATCGCAGTTGTTGAAATAATGTTTTATAACTACGGAAGTTTTTTAGTCTAATTAGTTAAATTAGTTAGTGAAGACTATTGCAAATGTACATTGCTCAATATCTTGTAAAATTATCACTATTATTTACATCTCTAGTATTCTATCCATTCGGAGATGCCACAAGAAATTGACGATCTTGAGTCAGCGCAATGGACTAAACAAATGTCTTAAATAATGTACATACGTTAATTTATATCG
Organism: Ceriagrion tenellum; assembly: GCA_963169105.1. Taxonomy (NCBI): domain Eukaryota; kingdom Metazoa; phylum Arthropoda; class Insecta; order Odonata; family Coenagrionidae; genus Ceriagrion; species Ceriagrion tenellum. The sequence continues at coordinate 121,440,772 of OY720641.1, read as the reverse complement.
TTGCTAATTTGATGTCATCTGGCTATTTTGCTTTGTGTAATATGCGATGTTGTTTTTAGGGTATGTGAAGTGATTTATTCAGCTCGGCAATGCCAGTTTCATTTCTGTCGAAAATTTAGCCATTTAAATGGGATCTTGATTATTTTTATTTGGCCATTACACATTGTTATTTACTTAGCACTAGTAGTTGTATTGGATGTCTTGTACTTCTTCTTTCGCCACAGCATTCTTATGCACAATATGTACGTAATTTATGGTCTGTAGCAGCTTTTACCATTGTGAGTACTTCACTCAGGTAATAGTTAATTTAAAACTAAATAATGTATTACTATTTTTACCCTTCTGAACTGGCTGTATGCTTTGAAAAGCTTGTTTTCACAATTCTTAGAAATTTCTAAATTCTCCATCCGGAACACACAACAATTTTTCACTCGCTAATATTATATCAAACTATTGTACAGTCCTGGACAACAAATTCTTACCACCGCGGAGCGAAAAATTTTCTAAGTACCGAGTCGACGCTGATTTGACAACCGCGCCCCCGCGCGAGAAATAAACGCACGGACCGGAACGAGGACCATTTCAACCCGCCACTGGTGAGGGGAAAGTCCCATTGAAGAATGATTTGACTTGCGAAGGGATTTTTTTGAACAGGAGATGGGGTGCAGGCTGGGTTTCGGACTCCTTTCGTAAGGGATGGATGAGAGAGAAGGAGAGTGTTTTGACTCAGCTCTTCGAACGTTCGTTGAGCTCGTTTATCGTGGTATGCTACGGCTGATAGAAAGGCGCAAAAACAAAATACATTCTTCAGTTTCCGCTCCAGCAGTTCGTTATCGTTTTAACTGCACCTGTCAGTACGGGGACAATTGTTTATAAACACTTAGCGATTACGCAAAATGGCAGATATTACATGATGTAACTGTCTCTCTTTGTTAAGAACATATAAATACACAAGCGAGCCCGCATATTTTATGCAATGACCATTTGTTCCTGCCGCATTCCCCCCTCCTTAAAATAGACCTCCCCCAACCCCAAACCGTTAACCGCCGTGGTCACCTTATCCGTCCTTCACGGTAATAACGCACGATCCTTCCTTTTACTTTGTATCAACTTCCCCCCCACCCCCCGCCTCCACTTCGTCATTCCCAACCTTTAACCATATATTTACCCGGCCACCAGTGATATTTGTTACCTGATGATGGCACTAAGTTGCTGAAACCCGGGTCGCATGTGTAATGAAATTGTATTTTACGAAGACAGATTAGGTTAACGGTTTTGGATTGGGGTTGGGGGAGGTCTATTTTAAGGAGGGGGGAATGCGTCGGAAAAAATGGTCATTGCATAAAATATGCGGGCTCGCTTGTGTATTTATATGTTCTTAACAAAGAGAGACAGTTACATCATGTAATATCTGCCATTTCGCGTAATCGCTAAGTGTTTATAAACAATTGTCCACTTACTGACTGGTGCAGTTAATACGATAACGAACTGCCGGAGCGGAAACTGAAAAATGTATTTTGTTTTAGCACCTTTCTATCAAGCAAGTACTTAGGGGTCACAATTACTTATCTTGACTTGTCTTGGGGAAAACATATTCGGGAAATATGCGGTCAAGCATACAGGAAGCTAGGCTTTATCAAGAGAGTACTCGGAAAATGTGATGAGAAAGTGAAAGGACGTTGTTATTTTTCAATCGCTAGGCCTCATCTGGAATATGCTGCCAGTATATGGGATCCATATGAAGCGGGGTTAATATCGAAATTAGATCGCGTACAGCAAAGAGGAGCTAGGTTTGTGAAACGATGCTACGATAAGTTGGCTAGTGTGTCTGGACTGTTAGAAGAATTAGGATGGGAATCGCTATCACAGCGTAGATTAAATTATAGGCTTAACCTCCTAACTAAATTTCAGGAAAATCATTTCTCTGACGACGTAAAAAACATACTATTAACCCCCTCGTACTACGGCAGATTAGATTGCGCCAATAAAATTAGAGAGCTAGATTGTAGAACCGATAGGTATAAAATGTCATTTTTTCCGCGTACCATTCGGGACCATAACAGCTGTGATCGTCGTCATGGATAGTTCGAATTGTGACAATAGACAGAATTGTGGCAGACAGTAAATCTTTCTCATTATATTCTCTACTTTCTTATTTATGCATGATGTAAATAATGATTTTCTTATTTATGCATGATATGTAGAAGTAGTCTTTGTATCCCTTGCATGTTGGAACGATTGACGATAGAATGTTTCTTGGGTATGAGATTTTTAATTGGCGCTTTGCATGTGTGGTACGCGGGTTTCAATGTAATTTCGGTGTTCTACCGTATCATTCATGCATGCCTGGTGTGGAAGCACCCCCTATCACACACCCTTTGGGTGGCTTGCAGGGTATGACGTAGATGTAGATGTATCAGTCGTAGTATACTACGATTCTAGGCTCAACCAACGTTCGAAGAGCTGAGTCAAAACACTCTCCTTCTCTCTCATCCATCCCTTACGAAAGGAGTCCGAAACCCAGCCTGCACCCCATCTCCTGTTCAAAAAAATCCCTTCGCAAGTCAAATCATTCTTCAATGGGACTTTCCCCTCACCAGTGGCGGGTTGAAATGGTCCTCGTTCCGGTCCGTGCGTTTATTTCTCGCGCGGGGGCGCGGTTGTCAAATCGGCGTCGACTCAGTACTTGGAAAATTTTTCGCTCCGCGGTGGTAAGAATTCTTTGTCCAGGACTGTACCTTGGACCTTGACATATTTTAGTTTTCTGCACCATTTAAGACCATGAATTTTCTTGTCTGTATTAATTTTACTTAAAATCTTTTCTGTATTTCGCAATCGTCATGAAAGGAGTGTGGCTGGAGGATTCTACAAATGCTTAAAAATATTAAGAGTTATTTTTTATTCGTGTGTCAGTAGTTTGTATGGATCTTTTTGTGGTTCTGTTGTAGTCCCATAAAGCGATCTCATAATGAAAAGTTAAACCTTAAAAGTGATTGTTTTCGAGCATATATGATCCAGTTAGTTATGGTTAGCTATGTTGAGTGAGCGAGAGCGACGATCAGCAGCACTCTAGGAACAATAGGAAAGCTGGTCAGTAAACTATCGACCAGTCAAAAATCTTCAATGAGACAATGAGCTGATAAAGCAACTTTGCACTGTGACTTGCCATTTTTCTTAGTTTACATTATATAGGAAGTAAGTCGGCATCTCTTTAATTTCTAATTACTTTTGTAGACAAGAGGCAGACTCAAAAAATAAGTTAGGTCATAGTTATGTAACTTGAGGCTTAAATTTTACAATTCTCTTTTAGGTACTAAATGGCTAAATATTCCTGTTATGTATTCATTAAGGGAATTTCATAAAATGTTTACCGGCGTGCATAGGGAGGTAAGGCCCTAATTAGGATATTGTGAATGCAGGCTGGACTTTAACATGCCTTTTTGCAAACAGTAGATTAACTTGGAAATTGGCTAAATTGTAGTTCTCCTTCATTTAGCTCTTAAATTTATTCAAATGCTGTGCTGAAGTACATTTTAGCGAGTATTCACCCCTTTGTGTTCCCTTGATGCAACTTGTTGGGAGTGGTGCATTCATAGGCTGGTTTTAAATTTTATGGATTTTCACCCTTGGTTCTTTATAAAATCATTTGTCTTATCAACTACAATCAATTATCTAGTTAGATAAACACTAGATACATTTTTTCAAAAACTCCATAAGGTTTTCAATGACTTTGAAAGCCTAATGAAAGTATGAAAAGCCTAATTTTGTTATTCCAGCGATTATTTGTCTATATAGGGCCAAAATTATTTCATATATTGTAGGATGACATAAGGGATACAATTAGTTTATGGTCATTCTTTACAGGGTTAAAAGATGGCTATTCGATACAGAAAATCCTGATGTTTTTTGTCACTAACTGTTAACAATCCGTATAATATGTTTGCACGGCAGGTTGAGATTTAAAAATTGTTATCATTTCATTGTACACCTATGTTACATATTTTGTCTCTGCATATTGTCATTTTGAGTTTATTCTTATAGATAAATTGTTTTTTTTTAGGTATCCCAAATACAGGCAAAGCCTAAAGGGATCCATAATTTATCTTTTATGCCTCATAGTTGTTTGTACAGTTTATTTTATGGATGAATAAATTTATTATTATTATTACTTCATACTCGGAAAATAGCCATCGGTTGGACTAAAAACATACTTTTAATGAACCTCAATGTAAGAACAAATACTCAGAGAAAGTCTAGCATTTATTTTTGTTGAAAACAGGATAACAGTGAACCCTCAAATAGTGTGGTTTCGTGTGTTTTCCATTAGATGGGGTCAGTTGTGCTCATGATTTTATAAGATGCGATGAGTCTTGTTAAGACATGGATTTAATGTTGCATTCGGAACGAAATTGTAGCTCACATGCCATCAACAGCAGCAACCTAGCAATATTTAAGTAGCAAACTTGTCAAGTTAATATCAAACAGTGAATATTACTAATATTAAAGGTACAGCAAATCAATCTTTTAATCCAATCAACATGTTACCTTTGGATCTATCAGTGATGGCTTCTGAATTACATGCATTTGACATTATTTTGTGCTTATTCTGTGAGCCTTTTGAAGGGAAGACAGGTGTGGGGCAGTATTGCTTTTAAATTTCTCTCGTTCTTAACAAGCAAGCCTTTTTTTCAGGGCTTTGTCCCAGCATTCTTCCAGTTCTTGTTTAGAATAAACTATTTTCTCTATATTCTAAACATTAGCAGTATTGTATTTAAGAATTTAAGTTCCGAATCTCTCGTTATGAGGGATGAGTATTTTCACTTTCCTTGCCGCTCCCCTAAGAAAGACTAATTAGTGTGAATTGTTCAATAGATAATGGTAAGGAGTGTAGGGATTGGCTGTTGTAGAGAAAACTTAGACAACAGTTTATATCTTTTGCAGTACAGTAAAATTGTTAGTGACTTAGGTTAACGATTCATGCATCAATTATCGATTGCATGTGCCACAAGTTCTTTGTTTTAAATCTTAAAGTCTTTTCATAGCTATTAAAATCCACAATAGCAAATTTATGGGGTGATCTGTATGGGGTAAGAAATGTGTATGGGGCTAGGAGAAATAATATTGTTTTAGTCCAGTTTGCTATAATTTTTTGTAGGTTTTAAAAAGGTGGTATGAAATTTTTTTAAATTTTCAATAATTATCTATTGCTTGATGCAACTGTAATACTTTCATGGCTTCCTTGACTTCATTCCAAGCGACCATACCGCATCGAGAAAATTATTCTATTTCCTTGTCTTTTAAAGAGTATTGTTTTCATATTTTGCATCTTGAGAAAGTATCACACATAGGTATGTGAAAGAGCAATTTTTTTTAAGGCTTTTGTGTCCAAGACTAGGTCTGGTTTTTCATCTCCCACATCGTTTAGTCGTAATAGTGCTAATTATTAGTCCACTTAATGCCTTTTTTTCGTAATCCAGAAAAATGTTTTGTTGAAGTAAACTTAATAATGTAGAAGACACAGGGAAAGAAATTGTTTTATCAATCATGTTTTTTAAATTGAAGTGACAGATGGTAGTGGGGTAGAGAATTAAGCTAGATGGTCATTGTTCATTTCTGCTTCTCTTTGGAAAATATTTTTGAATCCTCTCATAAGACCCCCAGTGACCCCAAACTAAATGCAGACTTCCTGGCAATACACGTATGGATGTAGGGGTAGGAAACTATAAGGATACATTATCGTTATATTTTTGACGTTATTGTTTCGTATTATACATTAGATTCCGGTTAATTGGGACACATCGGGACTGGTGCACTTTGCCCCAACTAAGCAACTGGCCTGATTAAGCAAAGTATCCTGTTAAATATGCGTAAACAAACGTAGGAATGAAAATGCACCAAAATTCTGGAGTAAATTGGGCAGTCAGTTTGATTTCCACTCCTCTGCACTCACAACATCAGCACTATTTTTTCTCCATGAGATCTCCTGAATTTTATTTTGTTTCTGGTCTTCCATCGAGACAGCCATCTGTTGGCTTAAAATCATCTCAACAAAGTTTCAAAGCTAGTTCCTCAGTCTTTTTTAAATTGGGACCACTGATGTAAACCCCTCGTTTACTCACAATGGAAAACCACAGATTTCAAGCGTCCTTGACATCTGGATCCTTACCTTGACACTTGCATTTCAGGGGAGGATCTTGCTTTTCATTGAGACTCCATTCTTCTCGGTTTATCCTGATGCTGCATTAACCGAGCTAGCGTCGATTTTAGCACCCCGGAAACGGAATCCAGATTCCCTACAGGCTGCTCTGAGAGCTTTAAAGGCAGGAATGGAAAATAAGATTAAATGAAAGAAGTAGAATTAATAAGAGTTTCCTGGTATGAGAAAATCGAAATTCCTTGCAAGGGTAGTAGATGTCGCCAATGTATGGCCCAATTAAGTGGCATGCTGTCCCAATTAAGTGGAGAAAACACAGGGTAATTCTTTATTTGGTTTCTGTTCTTCAGGACTTGCCCTAATTAAACAGCTGCCCCAAATAACTGGTGGCCCAATCAAATGGAATCTACTGTATTTATATTAATATTATTATTGCAATGTTTTTGCATTGCCATCCAGTTATGAGCTATGCTTAAATTTTAGTCTTGAGCTCATCAGGAAGTTAGGCTAAAATCGATTGCAAAATTTGTTACGAACCGACAAACACAGACAATAGTGTTATGTAATAAAAATGTGGTAATGAGTAAAATCTTATTTTTTAAAATAGTGAATAATCAGGTATATCACTCATTTTAATGCATTATTCAGGTTTTAAGTCTCATTTTTGTTGGATAATTTCTTTAGCCCAAACTCATCTCCCCTCTCCACCTGTAAATCAAGGTAAGCTCTTAATAAATGTTATCTTTTGCAATGTATAATCTTCTTGTTTGATTTGACACATACGCTTCAGCATATGTATTGTTAACTGTTCAATTGAGGCATCAATCACTTACATTAATCACTAACTTACCTTTTCTCCATTGCTGATATTCTTGACTGTGGGTATGTCTGCCTTATTATCCATTGAGATAAAGTTTGAGCCCAATGTAGTCAACGCATTAAATGGGATCTGGCAATAAATTTTCTAATACCCAAAGGCCATTGCCTCCCTCCGCTATTTGTTTTTGGGAAATCTCAATGTGATATAGCCACTACTTAATGTTGATATTTTAATGTTTTTGACCAGTTGATCAATTCAAAAGAATCTAGAATATTTGACTTCCTCAAGCTATTGAGAAAGTACAGTGATTCTTACTACCTTGTGCTATAAAAAGAGCTGTCTGTAGGTAATATTAAAGCTCCTCATCAACCTTGATCTAAAGGTTGCAGGACAATTGTTCAGTTTGGATGGGAAAAATGTTTCATTTAATTACTTCATTGTAGGGTGACATGGGGCATTGTCAATGCTTAGTAAAATATTTCTTATTTTTACTCTTTTTTTTAACTAGCATCATTAGCCATTCGGACATGATTTTGGATATTATCCATGCTTTTTTAATGCCTTTTCAAATAATCTTTACTTAAACCTTTAAAGCACGGAGGATTTTCTGCTTTTCCAATTGCTAATAGCCGAAGAAGCTCCAGTCCTGCTTGAGCACAGCAGTGCCTGTCACTCTTTCAATGCTATCCAACCTGAGCAACATTCAGATCTTATGGCCAAAGTTATGTTATGCAAAGCCCTTTAAAACAATCCCAATTCATCTACACATTAATATCCTTGGGTGTGAAATTTTCCAGTGTTCAGGAAATCCCTGAACATTGGAACATCATCATGAACTGATACAGCTGACTCCCCCACTGCTTTCAGCATGATTCAGAATGAATTCAGCAGTTGTCCTCTAAATTTTTGGAGCCACCTGTTTGAGGGCTTGAAATCCTCAATTAAGTTCTGTGGAAATTTCCAGGGCTTTGTTGTGTTAAGAAGCATGATACAGGCAAATTTTTCACTTCCTTAAACTGCTCGAAAAGAGTAAAATTATTAGGATTCAGTTCCTTTACATTTTTCATTGTTTGCCATTAGTCTTTTACACATTAGCCCACTTAATTTCAGTATATCACCTTTCTCTAGCTCTTTATCTCACCTGCACCAACTTCTGGAGTGTAAGGCTTGTATTTTTGGGGCAGGGTCAATTAGGTTCTAGAACACACAGTATCCTCGGATGTTTACTACTCCAATGGCACCATGCAATTAACAAGGAGAATTTCCTCTGTAGTGTTGTGTGCTATTGTTTGTTAGACTTATTCAGGATAAACTTGCTTTGAGAGGAAAATAAACTAAAAAGTGTCCCTTCTGATCCCTTGTTCATGGACAATGCACCATCAGGTCTTGTCAAGATAACATTGTGCATTGCAGGATCAATAATTCTGAGAAAATCCCTATCACTTGTCACTGATCACCATATTTTATCTTCTACCTAGGCTTCCCATTCTTAAAGGATAAGAATTTTCTTAATATCCTAAAACAATTTACTTGGAAGGGCCAAGTATCTGATACTGCTCACCTTAAAGATTTCCATCTAGGGAAAAATGTTTCATAGGGTGTCTGAATCCATAGGCAGTGGCAGTGTCCTTTTATGGGTGTGTCTGAATTGCGAGTGTCTGTCTAGAAAGACTTCTGTACAACTGAGTCCAGGATTTGAATATTGTCTACAAGTTGGTGTCCACGTACTAGATTTGTTAGTTTCATTGTAATTTGCATATCTCAGTATTTCATTGCAGAAAGATCCAGAGGTATAAAAATACCCAGAATAATCTAAACTCACAATGTGTAACATATTGTCTCTGTCCACGATGTTTGCCATATCTATGCATAACCTTTATATTAGGTTTTAAAATTTGTAGTTCCCTGAACTTGAAATGACATGTTTAACTGGCTGCTTAAATTTTTTTACAGTTAAAAATTGCTAAATGAATAATAAATGGAGAGGTTAAAAACACAATTTAATTTCATATTTTGTTAATTTGTTCTATGATGTAAATTTCTAGGGGTGGTATTTCTTTTTCAGGGAGACTTCGAAATAATGTTTTATTTTGAGTGAAATAAATAAAATTCTCTTTACCAGTGTAAATTTTGAAGAATTCAATAAAGTTAATAAGATCTGAGCATATTTATTATAATTTTTCATATTTTTTTCAGTAACGCTATTTCAATGAGGCAGTCCTTGCTTTTTCCTTCAGTGACGGTGACACATGGCAATACTTACAGGAATAATTTTTTATTTAGTCTATTCAAATGTTCATTGCATTTGAAGCAAACTGTGAAGTACTTTCATTCAGTTACTGGAATTGATGGCATTTTGATGATTTGCTTTTGCATGGATTATGCTGGGAAAGGCATGCATTAACCATATTATTAAAATTGCTATGATTTAAGGAATATCCTCCCAATTATGCAATGAGATTTAGTGCAGTGTTCCAACTATGCACATGGGCATGTTTTTGAACATTAAATATTTTATGGATGTTGAAGTGAAATAAATGTTAACATTTATTCCATCAATTTGATATGTTCTTGTTGACTTCCTTGGTCTACCTAACACATTGGTCCAACATACTTTGGATACTGATATCATTTCCTAATTTCCTAGAGACATTCAGCCTCCTAACTAAGCCTTGCTTAAAAATGGAAATTACACGCATAACAGTTGAAGTTGGTGTAGTAGGCTCCCATGGATAATCAGAAATGTTTTGTCAATCCAAATAAGCTCTTAAATACCCATAGCATTTTTTTATCAAACCACAATTAATTAATGTAAATGTTAGGATTTTAATGGGTGTTACCAATATTTTTTAAGGTTAATTAAATTTTGATACCACATTTTTTGAGTAGGCTCCCATGGAAAATCAGAAATGTTTTGTCAATCCAAATTAGCTCTTAAATACCCATAGCATTTTTTTATCAAACCACAATTAATTAGTGTAAATGTTAGGATTTTAATGGGTGTTACCAATATTTTTTAAGGTTAATTAAATTTTGATACCACATTTTTTGAGTAGGCTCCCATGGAAAATCAGAAATGTTTTGTCAATCCAAATTAGCTCTTAAATACCCATAGCATTTTTTTATCAAACCAAAATTAATTAATGTAAATGTTAGGATTTTAATGGGTATTACCAATATTTTTCAAGGTTAATTAAATTTTGATACCACATTTTTTGAGTAGGCTCCCATGGATAATCAGAAATGTTTTGTCAGTCCAAATTAGCTCTTAAATACCCATATAATTTTTTTTTCAAACCACAATTAATTAATGTAAATGTTAGGATTTTAATCGAATGTTACCAATATTTTTCAAGATTAATTAAATTTTGATTCCACATTTTTTGATGAGGCTCCCATGGGTAACCAGAAATGTCTTGTCAATCCAAATTAGCTCTTAAATACCCATAGCATTTTTTTATCAAACCACAATTAATTAATGTAAATGTTAGGCTTTTAATGGGTGTTACCAATATTTTTTAAGGTTAATTAAATTTTGATACCACATTTTTTGAGTAGGCTCCCATGGAAAATCAGAAATGTTTTGTCAATCCAAATTAGCTCTTAAATACCCATAGCATTTTTTTATCAAACCAAAATTAATTAATGTAAATGTTAGGATTTTAATGGGTGTTACCAATATTTTTCAAGGTTAATTAAATTTTGATACCACATTTTTTGAGTAGGCTCCCATGCATAATCAGAAATGTTTTGTCAATCCAAATTAGCTCTTAAATACCCATAGCATTTTTTTATCAAACCACAATTAATTAATGTAAATGTTAGGATTTTAATGGGTGTTACCAATATTTTTTAAGGTTAATTAAATTTTGATACCACATTTTTTGAGTAGGCTCCCATGGATAATCAGAAATGTTTTGTCAATCCAAATTAGCTCTTAAATACCCATAGCATTTTTTTTCAAACCACAATTAATTAATGTAAATGTTAGGATTTTAATCGATTGTTACCAATATTTTTCAAGATTAATTAAATTTTGATTCCACATTTTTTGAGGAGGCTCCCATGGGTAACCAGAAATGTCTTGTCAGTCCAAATTAGAACTTAAATACCCATAGCATTTTTGTGATACCACAATTAATAAATGTAAATGTTAGGATTTTAATTGGATGTTACCAATATTTTTCAAGATTAATTAAATTTTGATTCCACATCTTTTGAGTAGGCTCCCATGGATAACCAGAAATGTCTTGTCAGTCCAACTTAGCTCTTAAATACCCATATAATTTTTTTATCAAACCATAATAAATTAAATGCTAGTATTTTAATCGGATGTTACCAATATTTTTTCAGATTAATTATATTTTGATTCCATTTTTTGAGTTGATTACTAATGTCATTAACTTTGACCTTTTTTTTGCTTTGCTTACCTGATTTCTACCCCCAGCCAATACTTACTGGGAATCAAATGGAGGCCAGAAAGACTTTAAATTCTAATTTGTTAAATACAATATTTTTTAAATATTTTAAATTATATATGTCCAGTATATGACTCAAATATTATATTTAACAAATACAATATTTGAGCCATTACAACGAGTGTATATGTTATGTTAATTTTTCACACTGTTGCCCATGGAATATTTGTCACTAAAACTATCTTTCCATGAATTTGTCCAGAAGTATATTACGTTATCAAGATACCATTAATGAAAATAGTCTAAAATTCAAACCATGAATACCTAGATTACAATTGTATCTTGCCCTAATTATAATTTTCTATTTTTCAGGTGCAGAATCAGCTTACAATGTGTAAATGCATTGCAAACAAAGCCATAATCTCCATCTATGCTGCTGGCTCAAGCTCTGCCATCAAAGCTCAACGTGGACTGCAAACTTTGAAATTACTTGTCGAAAAATGTTCAAGATAGTGATATTTTGTCTTCCAGAAGAAATGTTTGTCTCAATTTTCATGTTCTGTATGCAGTCGCCAATTTGTAATTTGATTTTGTGCAATTAGATTTTTGTCAATACTTGGGGATATTATTTTGCTACTGTAAACCATATAACCTGACATTTTTCTACAAATAAACTTGTTGATCTCAAATAGTTGCATTTACTGTGTTCATATCTTATCCATTAGCAGCTTACTATACCTCTAGTTACTGTTTACATTCTGGACTTAGAATGATTTTGATGTTTACGTTTTGGACTTAGAATAATTTTTCAACTTGCTCAGTCCAGTAATTCAATACAAATCAATTTCAGAGAAATAAAAAAAAATTCAGTAAAATTTCAGAAAAACTAACATTTTTGGGCCAAATTTGGCTAAAATTTTCAAAATTTGGACGAAAATTTGCGGTAAATACTATTATAAGTCCAACTCAATTTTTAGGGTTTTCTGTTCAACGTGGAAACTTTGGTAATTAAAATTTGGGTAGGGTCTTAGTAAAATTTTATTTTTCGTAATAAATTAATACATGTCTTTTAAAAATTACACTCCATCATGTATGGTAGCTACTGGGTACTCAGAGTGGTATGGAGTACAAGTCCCTCCTAGATAAGAAAATAGGGCTTTCCCTATTCTCACTGCTATGAGAGACTTATACTCCACATCACACTGAACACCCAGTAGCTGCCATACATGATGGAGTGGAGTAGGAGAAATTTCAGAAGAGTCATCCTGGATGGTCCACAACTTGGTTTCTGGTCTGTGCATCTACAGATTGCTTGAATCCCGCCACCTTATGACAGCATGGAGAAGAGGCGTCTGGCAGGAGTGGTGTGGTAGGTATCTAGGCACTCATCCCAGAAATGACCCTGACAGGATTTCTTCTCCAGTATTGAGAATCTGAAAATAAATCAATATAAAAATAAGTGAGTGAAGGAAGTTTTCCCCAGAGGCGTGTCTAATATAAACAAGTCTGGCCTGGGTGGTACACTTTTTGGCTTTTGTTAGTGATAAAAAATGAAACTTAAATTGATTAATTTAACAGAATGATGATTCTTGTGCATCGAAATAAAAATTTCACATATTTATTCCCCTCTGAAAAAATATTCCATTTTAAAATGAAGACCCTTGTGAAATTGGCATCATTTTTAAAAGTCCTATTGAAAAATTGGTATTGAATTGATTATTAAACATAAGGCTTATCCACATCATTTATCTATTATAACAATTTACCAAGAACCATCATAAATAATCAGAGCAGTTAACTGAGGTCGGCAAAGGAAATACAATGTTGACAATTTTTCACTACATGTCATTTAAATTTTATATTGAAATGAGTTAACATGTTCAGAAATTTTGGTAAAGTGATCTAGGACTGCTGCAAGGGGCTCAAACTGTAGCTACACCACTGGCTAGATCATTAGAAAAACAGAAGTCATTCCAACCTTAAATGATGTCAATTAATAAGACACACTTGTCATATGGATGCAAGAGCACGGTAAGCTAACTATAAAAATGAGAGATTGATCAGAGGCCCTATGTTGGAATTTAACATGCTACTAAAACAGTGTTATTCAAGAGGAAATGGCTGTATTTAGATGTGCAAACTTCAGTCTCAACTTAGCAGAAGATGGCTACCTTTGCTATTCAGTTACAGCCAAGGAATCTCCAATATAAAACCAATGCTGGGAAGCAATAGATCCAAGTAGCAAGGACAAGGAACCAAACAACAGTTTAACGGTAGGTAGTTTAGAAGGCTCAATCCTTCCCATTCTTTGTGTGAGAAGTTAATTTAGATGATATCCAAAATACTGTGCCTGCAAAAGATTAGAGGGAATAGTTGACCTTGCACACCATGTATGAAATCCTACATAACAAGCTAATTCTCATAGATGTCTCCATTTTGGCCAAATTTTTTCTATAACCATGAGAGATTACTAGGTATGATTCAAAAAATTTCCTGGGTGGTCATCCATGGGGGAGTGAGCAACAATAATAAAATATAGGCAATGTTAATCCTTTTTCCTTTTGCAATTTATGAATCTTGCTTCTGGATGACAGTGAGGGCTTTGTCAGAAGCTTTGGAAAGAAATAAGAGAATTTCAGTGTAAAAGCAGTAATGATGTGATCTTCAAGAGAAAGAGAAAAACTGAAAAAGAGGATTGAATAGAGTAACAGACTGTTCTGTCCTTTGGTATTACCCATTTCTGGATTATGCAATGCCAATATTCCTCCTCCCAGGCCAGAGACACCCTTGGGGTGCTTTTTCTTCTCCAAGGAGAAGAAGAATTGGCATGTTAAAATCAGCCATGGCTTATCTCATTAGACAGAGCAGACCTTTCTGAAAACGGAGTGTGAAATATTGAACAATTTGCTGTGATAGTATGTTCAATTGAAGTTATAGCAGTTGGCAGAGACCGAAAATCATTATCCTAGCATATTTGAGGCAACAGCACTTTAGGGATATATTAAAACATGATCAGAGTAGGATAAATAATCTTGGAAGTAACGAAGAAGTGACAAAGTAAAACAGCTGTCAAGGATGCTGCTGCATAGCTAAAAACAGCTGTAAACCAAGAAGTGAGAATTTGCATAGAAATGTGGGTATAGATAAGAGATGTCCAAAAGCAGAAGAGAAAAGGAAAGTAAATAAATAAATATTGTGCTATTAAATAATTATATAATGCCACGTGTGATAAGTGGAGGTTACAGGAAAGTGATGGTGTCTTCATTCAGGTTCCACCAATCATGTGTATCCCTGAGTAAAATTGTTTGGCAATTTTATTGAGGCCATAGATGAGGCTGAAGTGTTAAATGGAGTACCAGAAAATGTCAATGGATCCGGAACACTCAAGATGCAACTAAGGGATGATTTAGAGGTACTACTGTAATAGTGACTGATGTTCTAAATGCATCAAACCTCCCATATCATGTGTGTTAATAAGAGCTCTGAATGATCAAATGTTTCATGCCAGTTTTAACAGCGATCAGGTCACCATATTAAATGACAAAGGATAGGCACAGAGAGGAGGTTTTAAGGTTCACAGTATGTACAGACTTGAGATGCACATTTTTCATGGAAACCAGATGTTGGAAATACTTTAAGAGGAAAGTGTGGAATAGCCCATTGTATGGCATTTTTATAAACCTCTGTCATTTCTAAGGATAAAGTAGGAGAATGACAGGTGAATTTTGGGAAAGTTGAAAAATAACAAATTTCCCGAGAGATTTGATGAGAAAAAAACAATAAAAGCACCAGCGTCAGTTCAATTAGATGTAGTTGGCAGAGTTAAGTCAACATTGTTGGGTGAAAATTAATTTTTTGTTGCCTAAAGTCAATGGTTTCTAAAGAAATTAGTCAGTTCACTTGTTGAGGAAAAAGATTGATGGTCTCGATCAGTAGAAGAAAATCACATCAAGTTTAAGATTTTTAATGAAATAGAGGAAGAGAGTATTCATTCAGGGGCATGATAAGAACATCACATTCAGGATGGAGAATAGCAGATAACAAGAAAATCAGACAGAGAGACAAGAATAATCATAAGGAATAAAAGGAACACATGAGTCAGCAGGGGTACCAAAGCCTGCAAAATATAACAACCTTGCCACAGAATTAGCTGATTATTTGCAAAAAAAACTGTGTGATTAAGACTTTCGAAGAGGCTATACATAGCAAGTCCAACTCTTTAGGTCCTCTTAGCTCAAGAAATGGGATTAAAAGGATTGAAGGTGGATGGAGATGAAAACAAAGAGCTTAGGCTGTCTAAGTACATCACAGTTGTGGTGTAACAGCTAGCAAACCAGCAAGCATCCTTGAACACAGAAGATTAAGTACAAGAAGGACCCACCATGAAGCAGGAAGAAAAAATAAAGCCCTGTACATATATGGAAGAGAGAAGCTGATGACAGCTTTTCCACAACTAGGAGAAGTGTTTGAAGAGATGGAATCCTTCGCCCACCTTTTAAGCTGAATAAAATTAATGGAAAAAGTATGACAGACATCAAGCAAAGATTAGCTCAGGTAATCAGGGCATTCAGGTTGAAAAAGCAACTACTCTGTTAAAATAAGGAAACAGTCCCTCAAAATTTTGGTAGGATGTTTCACTATATTGCTCAGAGGATATCTTGAGTATATTCCCAGGGTTACTCTTCTCCTAACTCTTCCCCTTCTACCCAGTTACACATTCCTTGGCAGGTGGACAATGTCCTTCTTCTGAAGAAGACCAGACAGACTACCAGAGAACTTTCAGCGGATTGTAGTGATTTTGATATCAAAGTAAATATAACGGGGTAATGTGAGGAGCACCTTGAGTCTGATATCACTTGCATTAAAAAATAGTCCTGCGAATTGTAAGCCAAAGGATGGAAAAGAAAACTGAAGACAATTTCTCAGTAAACAAATTCAGACGTATGAAGAACAGAGGCACCAGGAAGCCACATGCTGCCTGAGTGTAATGGTAGAGAATAGGGATGGGCAAACCTACAGATATTTGGTGCAAAGAGATAACTTTTTTTTCTATTTTGCTATACATATTGGGTACTATAAGAAATCTGTATTAATGGAGGTACCAGTACTGATAGTAAAAATACTCGAACATCACAACCATCTGGTACACAAGCATTCAACTGTCAAGGAAAATAAATTGAATGATGATAATGCTAATTACTAGGATGTGTTGAAATAAATGGATATTTACCGTGGCTGTAAAAAAAACTTTAATGGCCACTGTTCTTAAGTAATAGACTTGCAAACTTCCACAACATTTCATGACAAGAATCAGTATTCAACATCTGACTTCAGAATTAATAATAAAAAAGTAGTTTGAATAGTCAAATGAGTAGCAAATAGGTTCTAGGTCATGTGGAACCAGCATTAACCAGCACATTGAGCACATGCAGCACCTAATTGAATTCCTCGATCTCGGTCCAAAGTATGAAAACTGAATGCCTAATTTTATACAGGAGCTATAAGCTTTTTGAGTTCATAATCACAAGGTTCTTCACAAACAGTAATTTTTATTGGTGGCCAAAATTTGTCATAGGGATGGCACATTTCCATTTTCTCTTTCAATAGGAGCAAAAACGGTCTTGAAGGCAGTTTTCATGCTAAATTTTCATTCAATCGACAAACTTGATATTGAATAATGGAATGGAAGAAGACAATTGATTAAACTCTTGTGCACTAGGATTACCAACCCTACCTGATCAATTTCAATCAGGGATGTGATCCTGAATGGAAATATCCAATATTTTAACATTTTAGAGGTAATTCACAGAAAGCCATGAATATGAAATGGTTTGTAGTGATCACTCACAAAAGAGCATGAACATTATCCTGTTTCAAAAGACACAAAATCATTACGCAACCAATCTGGGAAAGTAAGAGGTGCATACTGTGAATGAAATCTTGGCAACATTTGAAGCTCAAGTAAATTTGAAGGGGCTAGATAAACCTCCCAGGAAGTGAGCCGTAGTCCCTTGAGCTGTGCACTGGAGAGAACTGAAATGGGAGCACATGGGCTCCTGTGTTGCAGAGGGAACCTTAGGTATGGAGATCACAGGAATTGGACACACTTTTCTGCTTCTATTGGATACCCTCTGGTCACCCACCCACCACCGTGATAATTGTAACAATGTATTGGAAGAAAAAGGCTAATATGAATTCACATGCAAAGGAGACAGAGGTGTATGGGGAGTGAGAAGCCATGCCAATGAGAGCAGTGATGTGGAAATATAAACCTTCAAGTCGGCCAAGAGTGCACGCCATCAGTGTAAGGCCTAAGGGCAGCTTGTGGGTGGGTCACAATATTAAGATTGGGGAAGGTTGGATGATGAACAAGGTATTAGTTATGGTCATGCAGTCTCACGTAAATAAAAGTCCGATACCAGCGGTAAAGCGGTATATGTTGGTAACTTATGCCATCTTAAGTCTTAGATGTCTTACATAAAAACCAGACTGAGGTGGAACAATGACAAAAAGGCGGGAACAAAAACAAGACATACTCAGGGCGGTAAAAAAATTGCCAACAAACTGCGTATACTTACACAAGGATGAGTCAGTGCGTCAGAGGAAGGAACAGTGAATGAGAAGTGTAGTATTAATGTTGGACTGCAATTCAAAGTACACACTTTCCTTCTCCCATCCTTGCATCCATGGTAATGAAGGCCCTGGTATAAAAAAATTACAGAGAACAGAAAAAAAGTGGACCTCCATTATCTCCAACAGGCAAAAGTGCATTTGATTAATCTGTACATAGACAGGCCATGAAAATAATTGCCCCACATAATGCAAGAGATAAACTCTCTCATGGCACATTTGTAATAACATGTCTAAGCTGACGCTAACCTCACACACAATCTTCTAGGGAGGAACAAAGATACTAGAAGTTTTGGGAGGAAAATAAATTATATTCCCTAATTAGAACGAAAAATATTCTGCACCATTTGAGAAACTGAGCACCCTAGCCGTGGCCAAAACGGGCGGAGACAAAGAGCCCATTCAAGTACCCTGATCGGCTGAAAGGACCAGTTGGCGGGGCAGCGAACCTAAATTCACGACATAATGGCATGATATCTCGTTGATATACAAAAGTCTAAAAAGATAATGACACTAAATAAACTAGTCGTTACATTGTCATTCACCAGTAGATGTAATGCAATCATCAGAGTATTACATTATATCAAAATAACGACATTGCTTTCAAAAGTAAAAAAGATTGAATAAAAGGATTTCTGGAGAACTTTAGGCCCTTTGTGTGTACAAAAAAAATACTGATATAAAATATTGAATAGTTTTCTTTAGTTTTGGGAACTAAAATAAGTTCAATAGTTTCAGCATTAACCTTGTAAAACTTTTCCATAATGTTCAGGAATTAACAAAAGTTTTGTATATTTTACGTAGAATATTTATTGGGCTGTCCAATAAATATTCATCGGAAAACTTACAAAGCATTTGTGTTGGCATAAAAAAGAAGTGTTTGCATACAAATACATCACCAAATTTTTATAGTCAATATTTTTACCACATTTAAAATTTCTGTATTTTTTTAACTTCAGGATCTATGTGCAATCTTGAGATGTATATTGATATTTAAAAAATTAATTTTCTCGAATTTAGAGAAAAAAGACATTAACTCCTTTTCCTTCTGAAGACTGAAAGGAATGATGGACCGTAAATAACGAGGGACCAAAAGGCACCAGGGACCGAAAGGAACATGTGACCGAGAGGATCGAGGGACCAAAAAGAATGAAAGGACTGGTTATAACAAAAGGACTGGTCGTTCTGTAGAAGTCAGTCCTCGGTCCTTCCATTCAATCCAAGGACCCGTTCATTTGCGAACGACCCACCTCTAGACAAAAACAGTCAAATGCGGAAACAGAATCCATTCCTGGGCATGTGAACCTACGTTAAGCGGAATTGTAAAAAAATTCCATGCACAATTTTTACCATAAGTAAAACCCTAAAATATTTTTCAATGCCCTGCCCCTAGCAAAAAACCCTAAGAATGGAACCAGTCAGAGATGTCATTAGCAAACTAACGTCTACCTCATTATTGACCGACATCTTGTCGCGGGAGGGACTCAGGACAAAGTGGCATTGACCTTGACCAAAACACTTACACATCTCCCTAATCCTAACATTAACCCTCCCCCAGTGGCTCGTATCTTGCTGTAAGTTCTGTTTCATGGACATTATGCAAAATTTTCAACAGCACTCCCCCCTCTACCTACCCGTCACCCCTTTTCTCTTCCTTGACTATTGCACCAACCCATGCTCGCACACTTACCTCCCCTCCAACTCGTAGAACCCTCTCCTCTCTATGCAGAGTGTGCATAAACATTGTTGCATAGCCTTGCCTGCAACTGAAATTGAATCATTTTCCCTCATGCTGCTGATAGGGTGAGACCACACCAGAGAATGCAAGGGACCTTAGGGCAACTGCTGATTGATTTCCACAATGCCACACAATGTATTAACACTGAAAAATAAACTGGAATAGATCCAATGCTTTGTACGAGAAAAGCTTTCCATGAAGCATATACAAGAGAGGTTAAAGTCTAGAAAGACGCAAGTTTAATAAGCAATGAAGGAGGACAACATTTAGAAAGAGTTTGAAAGAGGTAGGTTATAACCAAATAAAATCCTACCATACATAAATTCGAAAATAAAATCGCAATTCAAATTAATAGTCATAAATCATAATAAAACAGCACATAACAATAGCCTTGAGAATGGGTAACGAGTCGGAACCCGAAACGTCGGCTGCCTATGACTATCTTACCAGGTGGCGAGCCCGAGAAATGTACACTAATGTTATTCGCCGGGAAAGTGTTAAATCATACATAACAATAGATAACTAGGGACGCCAAACATAAATCAATATTTACATCGGGGAGTTCAGGGCGGCGCAAAAATAATAAACAGGTAACAATAAGTAACGGGGGACGCCTAGAGAGTGAACAGTAAGGAGTCAGCAGAGATAAGTGGAGGAGTAAAGATCTAAAGGACGCGAAGTGGGGAAAAAGTTCGAAAGTCGGAGAATAAAAATGGCAGGGAGCGGATACAAAGCGGCATAGAGGTGACGAAAGAGAAACCAGGGATTTATAAAGAGGCCAGGAAGGAATGGGGAAGGAAACCCAAGATAGAAACCGTACGGCCCAGAATTCTGGAAATAAGGAAGGAGGAAGACCGCGAAACCATACCTGCAGCCACATAAGAGAGACGAGAAGCCCCAGCGTCTGATAAGTCTAACTTTAAGGATAACAAAGCCAAGATAAACAATAACCTCCATTTATAAAAATATTGCTGTCTAAAATAACGTAAATGTATAAAAATGGAGCATAAAAGAGTAACATTGTAAATTGGATCCAATACATTTGAAACAGATCTAAATATTGGTGTTGTTATAACCAAATCAAAATTTTTTCATTAAAAGAAAGTATTATACTATTTAATTAATTGAGCAAAGTTTTTTTTATTACCCGAGATAGAATACACGCGATGTAGGTATATATAAAATGGTGGGAATAACAAAGAAGTTGTTAGAATTATAGAAAGACGAATTGCAGAACCAACTGAAAGATCGCGGAGTAGCGATGCAAGGCACAAAATTTGAATTGCAGGAGAGGCTGAGAGAGATATTAGAGAAAGAAGGGATAGACGTACATACTAGCGAGTTCAAGGTCCAGACAGAAATAGTAGAAGGGAATGGTATAGAAGCAATACTAAGACAGATGAGAGAAAGAGACGAAGAGCAAAAGAAAGAGAAGGAAGAAGAAAGGAAAGAAAGGGAAAAAAGGGAAGAGGAGCAGAGGAAGATGCAAGAAGAGAGGGAAAAACAGAGTAAACTAGCGAGGGAAGAACAGGAAAGATTGTTGAAGGAGATGAATCAAGAAATTAAAAAAGGGCAGGAAGATATGAGAAAGGGACTGATGGAGGACATTCAAGAAGGCCTAATGAATTTTCAGTTGGAGTATCAAATGAAGTTGGAGGAGCAGGAAAGAAAAATTGAGGACACGCGGAGCTGGATGAAAGAAGAAATAAAAGACCTAGAAACAAAGATAGAGAAAGGGGACCAAGAGCTAGGACAGCTAAAGGAAGAGGTCCAGAAAAATAAAGGAGAATTGCAGAACGTGAGTGTTCAGGTAGGCGAGAACGTCGGGTTGATCAAGCAGATATCGGTGAAGATGACACAACGATGGAGCGATAAGATGGATGAAGATGCGCTAAAGGAAATAGCGAAGAAAGTGAAGGAGGACTACATCCGATCACCCAGTGGACCATCGATGACGGGAATGGTGCACCTGAAAACGCCGAGTTTCGACGGGAGAGATGGCTCAAGACCAATGAGGTACGTACTCGAATAGAGTAATACCAGAGGATGTACCGGCTGTCGGAGACGGAGATGCTGCACATCGCTAGGCAAGGGATGACTGGCAGACTGGAGATTGGTTCACCACCACATCACACCTCCACAGCGACTTCGATACATTTAAAGAGCTCTTTCGTGCACAATATTGGGACAACGAAAGACAGATGGAGATCAGAAGAGCGTTAAACACAGGAAGCTATCGAAACACCGGGAATCAGACGAGGGTAGAATATGCAACCGCGAAAATAAGTTCATCCAAAGAATCGACACCACCAATAGCGGACGAGAACTTAGTATATCTTCTCAGGCAGCATTTTGAGACAGAAGTTAGCACAGGAATGATATCCCACATCATCAAGACGCTCCCGCAGCTGCTAACACTATTAGGACGATATGATAGGATCACAAGAGAAGAGAGGCGACCGGAAGCAGGACCACAGAGATGGGAAAACCGGGACCCACGTCAAAACAAAGAACACACGGAGCCGAGGACATTAGAGGAGATGCATCCACCCGAGGCAACCAGACAACAGAGGTGGGAAAATCAGCAGCCTCAGCAATATGGGAGACGTCCGTTCCCAAGGAGACAGGACGAAAGAAGACCGTACGATACGCAGGGATACTACCCAAGGTTTGAGAGGGACGAGCGACAAGGCGACCGACGGCAAGGCCGTAATGACATGGCGGGAGGATTCAGATCGGGACAAAGACACCCAATATACATGCTAGTGGTGGAAAACGGTGAGGGAGCAGACAGAAGATGCAAGACGGCGTCGGAAAACTAGTAGCGGCATGGCATCCACATGATCCCACGGTGTCAGAGGCCGACGTGTTGAGTAGACACCCATATGATTTAACAAGAAGAGAAGATTTCCCATCTGAAGAACCGATTATTGCAATGATTCTCGCCGGTAGACCATCTGAGGAATTGGAAGGCGAACTACGAAATTTGGAGGTACATCAGAGAAGGGATCCTGAGATTAGAAAAATCATAGAGAAAATTGAGACAGATTCTTATGAAGGAGGGAGGTGTTGCCTCAGGGAAAAAGGGCTCCTCAAGTTAGAGCATGGTAAAGGGAAATTCTATGTTCCGAAAGAGGCATTGGGACGCCTAGTAAGAGAAATGCACTACATGCACGGTCATCTGGGAGCAGAGAATATATACAGGATGTTTAATGAGCAATTCTCATACCCTAAATTACACCGAATCATACGAATCGGCTAATTTAGTCATATTTAAATAAATTTACTACATACTAATAAATAAAAATAATCAGTCACAAACCAATTAATCAATAATATTGTGTAAGTACTAAAGGTGCTAACTAAACAATCGATGCATAAAAATACTTGTAGGTTAAAGACCAGTACTTTCATAGGCAGGATCATGCCTAGTAGAGAAAACAGTACGATTGAACAAGCCAGCTTATGCAGCTTTTGTAGACTTGAAGAAAGCCTCTGAAAATGTTCAATTGAACTAACATTCAGGCAGAATAAAAAACACTGAATGGATTACATCAATGGAAAAATTATCTACCAGCTATACAAAAAGTGAGTTACTACAGTGAGTATGAAAATGTAGAAAAATACAAGCCAAAATTAAAAAAGGAATTCAACAAAGATGCTACCTCTGTCGCAGTAATGTCAAGCATATACTTGGAGGAGGCAATAGAAGGAGTACATAAAATTGGATTGAAAGTAGTTCACGTTAGAAGACGAGAAATAAACATGATCCATTTTGCAAACAACAAGTCTGGCATAGCAGGAAATTTCTATGATCTGCTAAGATCATTGTTCAAGAATATAGCTAGTAAATAATTAAAAAAATAGTATTATCCTAGTGCATGGCAGAGAGGAAGAGAATTTAAAGCAAGTGGCCCTCTTAAAGGTGGCAACATAGTAAGTCCTACTGGTGGTAAGTCCACCAGAAAGGTTGGAAGAGGATGTCCATGCTCTTGCCCACTTCTGCAAGGAATGGCAGAAGTCATGATTTGGTGGCCAGCCCAGCAGCTCATGCAAGGTCTAGTAGCCACCTCACAAGTGAAACGAGGCTCCAGCTAGTGGGAGGCAACATGGGACATATCGCCAAGATTGTGCTGATGTATTACGATGGTTGAAGGCAGATGTATTAAGAAGCCTTCCAAGATACCTTAGCTAGCCATCCAAGAGTTAACAAAGTAGGGGGATAGAGTCTGTAATATATGCATGCAAGGAAGTTATGCAAGATGAAATTCCCCATGAGGAGTGAAAGTGGGGCTGATGAGCTACCTGGTCTCATACACAGTGACATCAAGGGTCCCATTATTCCTCCATCCAGGGAAGGAGCTAGGTTTGTCCTGACATTCTTGGATGACTGATTGAGGTATGTTATGCAATTAATTACAATATGCAATATCTTGAGCAGAAAAGTGAAGCTTTTGTTGAGTTCTATACATTCCAAATTCTTGGACTTTGCATCAGGATAAAATTAAGAGACATGTTACAGATAATGGATAAGAACATTTGAAGTCGAGCCCCAGGTGCCAGCAGCAGAACGGAGGTGCAGAGAGATTCATTTAAACCCCAATGGAGATGGCCAGATGCCGTAAGTTTGACTTCAGTATACAAAATAACTTTGGGACTATGCTGTCAACACTGCTTTCATCACCCACAATCAGTGCTCCAGCCGAGCCATGAATGACATTCCTGCTCATCTATGGAATCCTATCAAGAGTGTGGATGGGGTTGACGAAGCTATAATTCTTTGAATGCCAGACTTGGACTCGACTTGAAAGAGGAGGTATGCTAGATCCAAGAGCTGAGGTATGTGCATTACTTGATGATACTGAGGGAGTTAAGGGGGCTTCCATCTCTGGTCTTTATGAAGAAGGTCTGTAATTGTAAGGACAGATGAATTTGATGAGACCAAATTCCCATTATTTAGGCATCATGAGGAATATGACAGGAGCCCATGACCAGTACCTAACCCAAATACAGTGGAGGAAAATGATTCAAGCAAAATCTCTGATGTTGATGAAGAAGTGAACCACAGATGATAGATCTCGCACTGGCTTCTGCCACCCATATTCTACTGGATATGGATGCAGTCTTACCTGATATTAGCACAAGAGATTCAGGAGAGGTGGAAAGCATGGGAGACAAAATAAATCAGAGTCCCAACCATCAGAAGAGTGATTAGGCTCAGATAAAAGAAGGATTGTGATTGTTTGAGCTTTTTAATGTGTTAACCTAGAGAACCTAAAGATTAGCATCCATTATCTGTTGCCTTAGCCTAGAATGAACAGCACAGTTGCAACAAGGGGCAGTAATGAAAGATGAATTTCAAAAGTTAAAAAACATGTGTACATGGGAAATAGCAGAAGAGTCAGTAAACAGAAACTTCATTCGGTCTGCATGGCTAGTTAAGATGAAACTCAATCCTGACAAATGTGTTTGCCGGTTTAAAGTACGCCTTGAAGCACAGGGTTTTTTGCAGGAATGAGATCATGATTAAGAAGATAAAACTTGAAACGAGATGTGACACAAAAATACTGGTAGAGGAAGGGCACAGAGAAATATTTGACACAGGCATTGTGGAGAAACTAAAAACTGAAGGAGAAATGGGCACTGAAGAAAATGGGATGAGCAGAAGAGGACAATCACAGAAGTAGAAGAGGAGCAACTGGTGAGCACCTAATCGGAGAATCCACAGATAATGATGATTAGGAAACTAACAGATGAAAGAAGAAAATACAACCCCAGAAGCGATGTTAAGGCCACCCCCTGCAAGATGCTAAGGAACCAAGTCAATCGAGAATTCAAGAAAGCCAGGGAGAATCAGATCAAATTCTGCTGTGAGGAGGTTAACAAAAACATGAAGAAGAGGAACACCAAAACAATTTATAAGCTAGTGAAGAAACACATCAAAGAGAAAAACAAAAAGTAAGAAAATCAGGGATTCTAATAGGAATATACTGATATAGGATGAAGACACTGGGAATACATAGATGCAATTCATTGAATAACTCTACCAAGGGCTGAAGCCACTGGAAAAAACCTGATGAAGGACAAGTGGGATGTTGACAAGGAAGCCTGGGGCCCACACATACTGAGGAGCAAATTTGATAGAGCAATGAAAGACTTCGAGAAAAAGCCCATGGAGCAGACAATATTAACAGAATAATCATCAAAGTACTAGGAAGTAAAGGCAAGGACAACCTAGGTGAAATAATCATAGGTTCATACCAAAGCAGAAGACTCCCGAAGGACTTTCAAAGGAGAGTAATGATCACGATACCAAAGAAGACAAGGACTGAGAAATGTGAGGAGCACTGAACCTAGTCTAGTGTAACATGCATCCAAAATGCTAACGCATAAAATAAATAGGTCAAAGGATGGAAAGGAAAATTAAATACAAACTCTTGGAAAGCCAATTTGGATTTAGGAAGAACTGAGGTACCAGAGAAGCCATACTCTGCCTGAGGGTAATGGCAGAGAAAACAACGCAAGTGAATTAGCCACTGTAGGTGGCATTCACAGACCTGGAGAAAGCCTTCAACATTGTTGAGTGGCACGAAATGTTCCAGCTGATGGTTAACTTGAAATGGATTACAGCAACAGAAGCTACACAAGAAGCAAGTTTCCACAATACAATCAAGAGATGGAAGATGAATAGAAGCTAAAATTAACAAAGAAGCAAGACAAGGATACAACCTCAGACCACCAAAGTTCAACATATGTTTGGAGGAGGCTATTTGAGACTTAAAAGAAATAGGACTGAACAGAATTAAGATAAACAGAGAAGAAATAAACATGATCCACTTTGCAGATGACATCTCAGTCAAAAAAGGAAATTTGATGATCTTCAAAGGTTTATAAATGTTGTGAACCAAGTTCTTCAAGAATAGAACACGAAAATGGATGTCAAAAATTAAAATCCAAGTATGCTGAAGAGAAAAACTGAAATCAGAAGCCACATTAAGAGGAGAGAAATCTGAGTAAGTACCATCACATGGAATGAAAGACGTACAACAGACATCAAGAGGAGAATATCCCAGGCTGAGAAAGCATTCATGGTAAAAACATAGCGGCTGTGTTCAGAGAAGATAGGACTACAAGGTGGGAAAAAGTATGTGAAAACAATCATGTGGAGTATGGCACTCTATGGATCGGAAGCATGGACTAGTGGAGAAGCAGACCTGAACAGACTAGAAGCCTTCCAAACCTGGTGCTGGAGGAGAATGCAGGAAAGAAGATGGACAGGAAAAATAATAAATAATGAAATGTGCAGAGGAGTAGAGGAGGAAGGAGCCATATGGAAATCGATACAGAAAATAAGAAAAAGATGGATTGGACACACCTTGAGACACAATGTGTTTGTAAACCCTTTAATGCCTAGCATGACCATATGGTTACGGAAAGAACTTACCTTGTAATATCAAAACAATTAAATGTCGCAGGGCCACCATTTTGTCTACACAGTTTTACGCTTCCGCCAAGGGTTTCTGAAAGGACTATTGGCAGTTTTCAGACCACTATCATAACGTTTGGTGCTGCCAAGCTCGTGAGACCATACTGGTGCCATAGAAGCTACTCCTCATGGATTTTCGACTTGCGTAAGTATGGTCTTACTAAAATAGTTTTAGTAAATGTATGTATTTTAATTAATGATATTAGTATACGTAGGTTCATTTTAATGTATTTATATATTATTTTATATGTATTTTATATAGTAGATATTTTATAAGTAGTTTGTCACAGGTGTGGCCATATGGTCACGCTAGGCGCGTATGAGGTCAATTGTTTTTAAATTCGGGAGTTACTATTTTCTTTTGTTTTCTGCATATAGAAATATAATCCGTCCTATTTGGAATGCATTTAAATCCTTGTGCAAGTGTCAACCTTATTTCTAATAAAATAAGTTTGTATTTTTTGTAGAGACTAGACATTACAAGAAGCTCTTGACATTTTGGAGTATGAGGATGTTGATAAAATATACATCGACCCTCCAGATGTAAACAACCTCATGGACGAAGATTCTGCCGATGAGGATGAAGGTGGTCTAGTGGATAATCTAAGCGGCCGACAGCTCCGGTGCCCTGCAGAAGTTGTACTTTCCAAAGCATATACGACAGCAGCTATTCCAGATCACAAGGTGGTCACAAAAAGAAAGTCCATGGCGAAGAAGAGAAAGAAAACATTGGTGCACTGGGATTGGAATACAGCGGGACTGTAGAAAACCATTTCAATTTTTCCTGAGCCAGATTACACCAATGAACGTAATTTGAGTCCAGTAGAACTATTGGAATCAATCATTGACGATAACATGGTTCGTTTTCTTTGTGCCGAAGCAAAAAAGTACACCCTTCAAAAAAATTTTCCACACCTAAATGTAACCACAGATGATATGAAAATTTTTGTTGCTATATTGCTCCTGTCTAGATACAACAACGTTCCTTCCAAAAGATAATATTGGGAATCTAAGAGAGATATTCAAAATGATCTTATTTGTAATGCTATGCGAGGAGATAGATTTCTCCAAATTTTCTGCTTTGTTCACCATGCAGACAGAATGAAACCAGATCCAAATGATAAAAGGTGGAAGTTGAGGCCCTTCTCTGATATTTTGCAGTGCAAATTTAAGTCTAAGTTTTAAAGTGAACATCATTTAAGTTATGATGAATGTATGGTGCCTTACTTTGGCCGTCATGGATGTAAAAAATTCATCCGAGGAAAGCCTATAAGATTTGGTGCATGAACACTCCAGCAGGTTATCTAGTGCCATATGATTTTTACCAGGAAAAGTCTCCTAATCCTAACACTGAGTATGAGAGTGATTTTAGTAAGTAAGTAAGTAAGTAAGTAAGTAAGTAAGTAGTTTATTGGTCCCGGAGACATAAAAAACATATGTATGGGACAAGTCAAGGAAAAGGAAACAATACATAAATACAAATCCTCGCCTCCAAAGGAGAACACAATACATAAATACAATCACTTATTCAAGAACTCATCGACTGAGTAAAAAACATTGTTCAATAGAAGTTCTTTCAATTTCTTTTTAAAAACAGGAATACTACGGGTCTGTTTGATCTCACTAGGGAGACTGTTGTACAACATGCATCCTGCATATGACGGTTGCCTTGTGAAGGACACTAAATTGTGAGACACCACTTGAAAATCACCATTTCTTCTGGTATTGTATGAATGAACATCGTTGTTCAAGGGCAATCCAAGAGCCAGATGATGCTCTTTAACATACATAATTGTATAGAAAATATATATACATGGGAATGTTAAGATGTTAAGTTCTTTAAAATATAACCTGCAGCTAGTGCGTTTATTTACGCCAACCAAAATTCTTATGGCCCACTTCTGTAGTTTAAACAGTCTTGTTGTTCGCTGGGAATGACCCCATGCACAGACTCCGTATTTTAGTCGACTAAAAACACAAGCATAATACACAGAGAGAGCAACACTTAAGCTAGTGATCGGAGTTATTCTACGTAGTAGGTAACAGCTCCTTGCTACTCGTGAACATAAAAAATCAATATGTGATTCCCAGTTCAGGGTATCGTCGATGTACACACCTAAAAATTTTGTAACAGAAGACATAGCAATAGATTTACTGTCTAATTTCAACAAGGGGGAAGAAATCAATTTATTTTGATACATGTGAAAAAGCATAAATGAGGATTTTTTTCTGTTCAACACAACCCTGTTATCGGTACACCAGGATAACATATGATTGACCTCTTGCTGGGCAACTACATTCACATTATCGGCACAAGAAATGAGGTGATTAGTATCATCTGCATACATAATTATTTCACCCTGTCTAACACGGGTAGGAAGGTCATTAATATATAATAAGAAAAGTAGAGGGCCCAATACTGAGCCCTGTGGTACACCTTTGGAAATGTGTGTTTTTTCTGAGGAAACCATAGAAGAGGGTCCGTTTATGCAAACAAATTGGGTTCGACCAAAAAGAAAGGATTTCAGCCAATCGTTGGCTATACCAGATATTCCATAATAGGCTGTAATAGTAAGGCTGCCACACCCATGCTCAAGATTCTTGATAAGTTTCCAGAAGAAATGAAAGTACTACCATTTCAGCTGAACTTTGACAATTTGTTTACTGGAATTCCTCTCCTCACTCACCTCAAAGAGCAAGGTTATGGAGGCATGGGGAGGATTTGCGAAAACCGAATTCCTAGTGATTTCTCAATTACTATGGTAAAAACTATGAGGAAGATGAAAAGGGGGACTCTTCATGAGATTACCAGCAGTGACAAAATCTAATTAGTACGATGGGCTGACAACTCAGTTGTGACAATTGCATTGACGTCGTATGGAGCAAATCCTGCAGTAATTGTGAAATGATATTCAAGGGAACCGAAAAAAGAATTCTCATTCCCCGTCCCTGTGTATTTGGAGAGTACAATAAATTTATGGAAGGTACTGATGGAATGGATCAGAACATAAGCTACTACATAATTGGCATTGTGAGTAAAAAGTGGTGGTGGTCTCTCTTTACGTTGATGATCAACGCTGCCACACACAACGCATGGATCCTCACCAAGAAAGCTGAAAGTAAAATGTCTCAGAATTCAGAAGAGAAATTGTTGAGACATACCTTAGAAGGTACCAAAACGCTCCTCAGAACAGTGGAAGATCGCCAGTTACTAACAGTTCAACCCAAAGCCGAGTTGTAGACAGTGTGCGATTGGATGGTCTAAACCATTTTAGTCAGTTGATGCAGGAGTGGGAAAAGATCAAAGGTGTGCGTTATGTGGATCCTCCATGCACACAGAATGTGTTAAGAGCAATGCTTGATTGAGCATTGAGTGCTTTATTGCATTTCACACAAAAAAACACCAAGATAAGAGATAATTCATTCAGTAATTTAGAAGCTTTTTCAATGTATTTTCTATGCTACTTTAAAATTGTATTGCGTTTAAATTTTATACTAATTGTATTGTGTTTGACTTTTTTTTGCTTAATTGCTTTTATAATTTCACCATGTTCTGTAGTGTTTATCTAAATTCTGTTGCTTCATAACGCACACAGAGTTTTATTGGGTATTCTCTTGTATTTTGAAGTGTTCCTATTGAATGAAATATTAAAATTTCTGTGTACACTGATTAAAAACAATTTAATAAATATTAATAAATTACTTATAATTCAAAATTATATTGCTCTAGATATTTTTGTGTAAGATGAATAAACCTCCAAATAATAAAAGAAAAGTTTTTCATTTGGAAATAAATGGACCACATAACCGCCTAGAGTGACCATATGGTCACGCCCCATAACTCTGCCATTATGAATCCGATTTAGCTAAAACTTTGTGATATTAATATTTAAGTGCTCTAAATAGTCATACATAAAAATCAAGAAGATCGGACAAAAATAAGTTTCTCGGCGTTAAAGGGTTAAGAACTTGGAAGGAGAAGGAAGAAGGAAAGGAATTTAGGAAGGAAGGAAGAGTCCCCACAGGAAGACCCAGGAATAAGTTCATGGACCAAATAAAGGGGGATTCACATTGGAAGAGCTACCAGGAAGTAAGGGAACTAGCATTAGATTGGGAAGGACGTATAGGGCCACAGTCAACCAATCTTGGGATTGAACGACCAATGATGATGATGGGCAAAAATAAGTGCATGGAGAACAACACATTTTAATAGCAAGACAAAGGGTAGCAATCTCAACCACTTTCTCCATATATGATGGACAGCTGAACAATTAAATAAGTATAAAAACCGCCAATCAACCAGCAGGATACCAACATGATATTTTAAAACACAAATAGTAGCTCTTATTTTTTGAAAGCATCACCATCAAGGAATACCATGCTCAAATTGCTGTTAGAGAGGAAGCAGTGAAAGGCAGTATAATGAATCACTCGCTTTACTTGAATTATAACAAAAACATTCCATTCAAACACATTATTCCTCCTTTCCCCATTGAGTCCTAATCAATACCATAACAATACCCAAAGGAGAATATAAAAAAAAGTTTTACAACTTTCGATTCCTAAGTAAAAATAGTAGGCCATGTCAGATATACATTTTTCATACCAGGAATATTGATGCAGAGAAATGTTAAGAAGCCTTGAGGCTCTAAGTGCTGTGCACTGAAGAATTGAGCCTGCCCAATAAATGTCATTGCAATGATTCTGAGGGCTGTGGGACAGAAAGCTGAGAACATGGCATTAAGAAAAGAATAAAGCATGCCACTAAAATTCTACAAAACTTCCCTGTGAAGTACACCATCATCATGGCCATCCTTGGTTTTTCACCTAGTCTCAACGACACAACTCCACTATACCAGTGGCAAACCCAGGGCCTGTCTTTTAATCCATCGGGAAGGAGTCAGAGGAGTAACAACCTAATAAAAAAATAACCAGGGTCCATCTGACCTGGATGGTACCACCCCATAAGGGTCCCTAGCCAGGGTCATGGTGAAGCCCCCAACGGCAGTGAAGACAGAGAAGATGGACTTTGGTACAGCTGAACTGGCGGAAGAGGTAACCCGACTGACAGGGGTATAATGGGACAGAAGCCATTGCCTTGTGGTTTGAAGAGGGATCTTTGAAGGCTAAGGGAGACAATCCTGACAGAAAACAGCCAGCCGTTAGGCTCAGGAGGCAGCACCTCTGGCCGGTTAGCTCGGTAGAGCCAATAACCCACTTGAGTGAAACATTATTCTAAGTCAAATAGAGAGAGAGCCAGATGGATTAACAGAAGTCGACCGAGGGAGTGAAAGGGCATGATTTTCGGTACACGGAACATAACATCAATTACTGGAAAGGAGAGAGGATGAAAAAATACAAACTGAGGGTTCTGAGCATAAGCGAGACGAAAAAGAAATGGTTTGGAGAAGTAGCGTTGAAAGATGGATATCACATGTTTTTCTCTGGGGTAGAACACTGCAGCAGAGCAAAAAGAAGGAGTGGGCATAGTAATGGAGGGTAGATACAGAGAGAGAGAGTTCTGGATTGGGAGCCAATGAATTCAAGAATAATAAATAAAAGTGAATCTGGAAATGCAGGAGAAAATATCACTGATTCAGATATATGCCTCAACACAAGAAGCTGAACAGTTTGAGAAGGATCTTCTCTACACTCAGTTGCAGGAAACCAAGGCAAAGAGAACAGACCAGACATGCTGTGATAATGGCAGATTGGAACTCCAGAATAGGGAGAAACCTAGAATGAGGACATAGATCTATTGGACCGCATGGTGGAGAGCAAGTTATCAAACAGAGAGAAGATCATTGATTTTTGCATGGATAACCATCTGCTGATTGGCAACACTTTTTTTCCTCATTGCATAAAACCAGGAGTCAGTATAAACCATGCAAAGCATAAAATCACTTTTGAGTCTGAGAACAGAGGAGCAAGAAGTGTGATAAATTATTTCCCCAACACAAGTAGTATGAGGTACGCTGCAAATTATTTACGTGTACATAGACGCACTGAACTAAGCACAGAACATAGACCACTAATCATAAAGCTGTGGCTGCGCCCTGTGAAGCCTAGAAAGGAATTGCCGTAAGAAAGGTTGAAGGCTGGACAGCTGAGAGATGAACAAAAAAAATGGAATATTAGGACCTAGTAACAGCAGAGTTACAAAAGAAAATAGAAGTAACAAGTGTTGAAAGTGATGGAGATCAAATGGAATTAGGCGGGAGGGTATTGAAAGAAACCCATTAAATAAAAATTAAAAAGAAATAAAACCAGAGAATTCTGTGGAGTACAAATAGCAAAGATGGAGGTGAAAAGGATGAAATGGATGAAAAGG
Source organism: Ceriagrion tenellum (assembly GCA_963169105.1). Classification (NCBI taxonomy): domain Eukaryota; kingdom Metazoa; phylum Arthropoda; class Insecta; order Odonata; family Coenagrionidae; genus Ceriagrion; species Ceriagrion tenellum. The sequence continues at coordinate 121,407,195 of OY720641.1, read as the reverse complement.
TTGAAGGTGGAATGAATGATCATGCTAAAGGAAAAATTTAACTTGGATAACCTTGGATTAGAGATAAAACAGAAGAGGCTTTGAGAGAGTACGTACAGAAGAGAAATGAGTGCATGTCACAAGCAGTGAGACAAGCAAAGAAAGGATGTTGGGATGAGCTTGGAAATGAAGAGGAAGAAAACTATCACCATAAACACCGAATTAGGCAAACGGTGAAAAGAAAAGTTAAGAAAAAGAGTAAAAAGTGTAGCAGATGAAACAGGGAAGATAGTGACTGATGAGAGAGGTGTTGAGAGTATGGCATAATCACTTTGCTGTAACTTTTGGACCCCAGGAGCAAGGAGAAATAATGGAAGAGGAACCAAACCCACAAATAGGAAGATAGAATGGGGAAGAAATAACACACATCGAAGTGGAGGATTCAATAGAAAGGATAAAACTTGGTACAGCTAAAACATGGCGCCAGAAATGATTAAGTTTGGAGGAAATGCAGCAATTGATTGGATGTGGGAGGCATGTAGAAGAGAATGGAAAGTGAAAAATATCCTTACTATGTAATTGGGAACTGATTTTTTAGCAATCTTCAGCTATGTCATGTTACAGAAGAAAAGTTTCATTAATATTTGTGGACCTGCTTAACTCAGTGCCTGGCCGCGGTGTCTCCCACGTTTTGTGGAGTATTAAAGAAAGTGAACATTAATGATTTTGTTGAAACAGAAACATTTAAAAAAATGGAAGAAGAAGACAGAGTTAACCCTCTCCCTACTGAAGTTTAAATGCCTCGTTCTCCGCTCCTTCATAAACCGGCCACTACCATTTACGTCGCTCCTTCTTAACCCGGCCGAATCTGGCCGACCTGCCCTGCTATACCTGGGGCAGTCTTTTGAGCTTCATAGGCATCTGTTTCATCTTGAGAGTGTTTATCTTTGCTAACACAGGCATCCTTCTTGTCTCGCATTGCATTAAGATAAAGCAGAAGGTCGTAATATGTCACCATAAGCTAAAAGCCCGAGACAATAAGGTGCTTTGTTCCAGCTTGGTATATCAACAGGGAAGTTATGAGAGCAGATTCACGAGTCATTTCGAAGGACTTTTTAGGTGGGTCTTTTTTTAAATGAGGTGATAAGCGTTAACTTCTCAAGTCTAGACAGAGTTCTTGGGGCGCAAATTAAATTAGAAAACCCAAGGCCTGACCTGTGTTGTTTAGAATGACTGTCATATCTAATGGAGATATTCCTTTGTGAGTGGTCACTATCAAGAGGTCATACTTATCCTATCTCATATGGCAAGAAGGCGAAGCACAGCTCAGATGAAAAGGAAACCATCTTCCCCAATGCCCCTCAGTTCTGACCATGGCTTCTTTGAATGAGGATACTATCGCAGAAGAAGTGAACAGAGGTGATTTTTCCAGTGATTCAGATAGTTCTAGTTGTTTAAATGTAGAAAAAGGATACAGTGATGGTGACAATTCAAGTGGAGTGGAACTGGAGGATGAAGTTACCCCAAGTACGAGTGATTTTCAAGGTGATATTCAGATGCGAGACTCATGGAGGGACGAGTGATTTTTAAAGAAACACCAGAGTTCCAAGAAGACAGAGTACATGTTTTAGCGATAGGCGACAATGAATTTTCCTTCCTAAAATATATGCTAGGGGGGAAATTTTTTTGTGGCATTTTTAAGAATACAAACAAATACGCAGAACATTTCCAACGTTCCACAGGAAAGGTTGACAAAGACTGGGTAGATGTTACGTACGATGAAATGGTAGCATATCTCGGAGTGCTTGTATATTGGTATATGCATAAAAATTTCAAAATTTTTCCACATAAGTGATATAACTCAAGGAAAAAAGCAGGGAGAGGAGGGTTTTGATGTATTGGAAAAAATTAGGCCGGTTCTTGAGGTAATGGAAACTTTCCATCTAAAGTATAAATCAGGTCAGGAGTTAAGTGTTGACGAAGCAATGGTTGCTTTTAAAGGACGCCACTACATAAAACAATACATCCAAGGAAAGCCAATGAAGTGGGGATTTATAAGGTTGGGTTTTAGCAAGTTCCCATGGTTATGTCCTTCAGAGAAATTTATACTTAGGAAAAAAGGAAAAAAGAAATCCTGAAATGTTTCTTGAGACGCAAGTTGTAATGAATTTAATGAAAAACTATTTAGGAAAAAATCATCACGTGCATTTTGATAGCTTTTTTTCAGGTGTGACACTCATGGAATTATTACTTATAAATAACACATATGCATGCACAACTACATCTCATAAGAGAAGACCATCTCGTAAGGAATGGCCTGCGGAATTAAAATAAAAAAAAAAAATTAAACTCCAAAGAGGAGAGAGTCGAAATATACTGAGCGGAAAAGTTACTGCTACAGTTTGGCATGATAATAGTGATATTTGTGTCCTTCAAACCATTTGCGATCCCAAGAATACAGTTTATGTACCAAGAAAAACAGGAATAGGGAACAAAAATACTATGGTCCCCTGTCCACAGTCAATTGCATTGTACACCAAATACGTGGGTGGTGTTTACAGAGCTGATCAGAGAAGGTGCTACTACAACTTAGGTAGGAAAACGAAAAAGTGGTGGACATATTTATTTGCCTTTGTGGTGAACACCGCTATAGTGAACAGTTTTATACTATATTAAGAAACCAATTCACCCTCAAATAGTAGCCATGGAGTAACACAGAAGAATTTTCGTTTAGCACTTTATAGGCAGATGATAGGGAAATTCTCCTCCCGCAAAGTAATAGGGCGTAAAAGAATCCTTCCGGTGGGCACATTTTCACTGAGATAGCAGCACTCTCTCACAAAGATCGAGGGAAGGAAAAAAGTGTGCGCCTACTGCAGCTCAAAGAAAAGAAGAACTGTTGGATGGAGCACAGAAAAGTCATGGAAGTGCATAGGCTGCGATTTACCTCTGTGCAAATTAGGATGTTATCTTCAATATCACCAAGAAAATGGATTGGAAGTAGGGAATTAAATACAATATAAGGTAAGACAACTTTGTTTTAATGAATTATTATTTTATTAAAATATATTCAATTTTTTAAATAAAACACTTAATTATATTTTAAGTTATTTTAAGTTAAATGAAGTAACATCTGTAAGTTCCTCATCGTGGAAAAAATAGGTCTACTGGTGGGGCAATAGGGTATTTAAATTTCGTGCGTGATGGGGAATTGTTTACGGCCGGTTTCGGGCGGGTTAGGAAGGTTAAGATGCAACAATTTGATGGGAAGAATTATAATACTTGGAAATTCTTAATGGAATTAGTACTAGACGTAAAGAACGTAAGGTAGATAATAGAGAAGCCGTATTCAGAAATAACTGCACCTTATTCAACTGTCCCGGCGAGTGAAACCGCAGCAGCAAAAAATTAAGAGAAGTGAAATTGGAGGTATATGATTGTTGAAGTTTATAAATTGATCGATTGCTAAATGTTAATTTATATCAACAAGGGAAAGTATTGAAGTTTATAAATTGATCAATTACTAATTTAAATTAGGAGAGGAAAGCAAAGGGGTTGTCAAGGGTTGGCATTAGTTGTTGTTGTTGATTAGTTACCGAGAGAAAAACAATCAGTCAAAGAAAAAACAATGGCGTGTAAAAGTAAAGATTAAAGAGATCATTATTTACGGTAAAACTGTGCCTAATAGTTATTTATGAATCAAGAAGGAGAAATAAACGCAACAGGTTATGGGCCCAGGCACTTCGTTAAGAGTGTAAACAAAGAAGTTAAAAAGTAAATTCAAGATGGATTTAGCAAAACACATCAAGCCGCTGGCGGGTGAGAGAGACTGGCCACTGTGGAAGAGGAAAGTACGTGATTTGCTGGATTATCATGAAGGTGCTCTCGACGTCATTGACAAAAGGTTAGAGAAACCAGGTGCGTTGGCTGAAGATGCGACGGATAAACAAATCAAGGAACACAAGACGAAGTCTGATTTGTACCGTAAGGTGAACAGCTATGCAAAGTCAATGATTGCAAGCTCAGTGACAGATGAGGTCTATCAAAAAATTATGGACAAGGAAACTGCATATGAGACTCGGGTGGCATTGAAACAACTCTTTGAAGCATCAAGTAAGGACCAATTATTTCAAATTTGCACTGATTTCTTTGCTTTTGTTTGGACATCAGGAGAGGATGTATCAAATCACATCGCAAAGTTAAAGAGCCTGTGGAACGGGATAAATAATGGTTTAAAGGCGAAGGGTGAGAACGTCATGCCAGAGGTGTTTTTAATGCGTAAACTTTTGCACATTTTGCCAAGCACATTTGAGACATTCAAATGAAGTTGGATGTTGTTGACAAAAGACGATGTCAAGTCCATTGAAGAACTCACAAGCCAGTTGTGCATGTTCGAGAGGAATTACAAGAAAAAACCCTACGAAGAAAATTCCCAGGAGGCACTTGTGGTCAAGAAGGACACACAGAAGAGGGAAAGTAATTTCGGTCCGGGTCACAAAAATTCAAGAAAAGAAGATTGCTGCAATTATTGCTTCAAGAAGGGCCATTGGGTCAAGAATTGTGAGAAGTGGATTGCAGATGGAAGACCGGCGAAGAAGAAGATTACAAAGGTTGCACACAATGCAGTCGACATCAAATGTGCAATAACCCTAGAGTGCAGCAAAGTGTTTGCAACAGAAATGCATTCAACAGATTGGTGGATTGACAACGGAGCAACAAAGCACGTAACAAATTCTTTTGCATATTTCAGTGAATTTGAGGAGTTCAAAAGTCCAAATTCAGTTAAAGCAGCGGGCAAAGAGAAGCTTCAGGCTGTTGGAAAAGGGACTATAAAGATTTTGTCCAAAGTGGAGGGCAAAGTTTTGCAATTGGAGCTACGAGATGTTTGGTACGTTCCTGACATTTCGAGAAACTTATTTTCTGTTCTTTCAGCTCATGACAGAAATAAAAACAGCAAGTGTTGCTCGACGGCAACGAGGTGTTGGCTTCAAGTAGATAACCAAACCGTTGTTTGTGGATCGAGAAAAGTCGGAGGAACTCTCTTCAAAACAGAGATAACAGCGATTCTTCCAGAGAGTGAAGAAGGCGAATATGTTGCTGTAGCTGATGGTTCGGTACTGCAATTGTATCACGAAAGATGGGGTCATCAAGACAAGAGGCACGTGAAACAGATGCTTGAGAAGGAATTGGGAATCAAGGTGTCTTCAAAAATGGATCTGTGTGAGCCATGCATCTATGGCAAAGCTCATCGCTTGACATTTGGCACAAGGAAGAAGACTTCAAGGCCTGGAGAGCTGATGTCAGGTGATGTATGCGGTCCATTTGATGATTCATTTCAAAAAAGGCGATATTTAGTTATGTTTAAGGATAGTTACACAAAATATCGTTATGGATACATCGTTAAGGAGAAGTCAGATGTGAAGGACGTTCTCAAGGCGACGATTGCACACGCAAAGAACCAAGGACACATCATTAAAGAGTTTTTGTTCGACAATGGAAAGGAGTTTGACAACGAGGAGGTCAAAAGGATTCTTCAAGCAGAAGGAATTACGCTGAGGCTGACAGCACCGTACACACCAGAGCAAAACGGTGGCACCGAGCATGAGAATCGGACAATTGTGGAGATGGCAAGGACCTTTAAGTACTCTAATCCAGAGGTTCAATTTCCAAAAGCTATTTGGGCTGAATTAGTAAGTACTGCAGTTTATATACTTAACAGGACTGGCAAATCATCAGTGGAAGGTTGCAGTCCTCATGAGTTATGGTTTGGAGAAAAACCGAGGATAAAACACCTTCGAATCATCGGATCGACGTGTTTTGTCCATATTCCCGTTCAGAAGAGGAAGAAGATGGACGTGAAAGCGGTAAAAGGCTATCTAGTTGGATACGACGGAGAGGAGAGGTACAGAGTCTACGTTAAAGAGAGGCACAGCGTAGTTATGTCCAGAGACGTCAAATTTCAAGAGAAGTTTACCGAATGCACGGAGAGAGTAAAGTTGCCACTTCGAGACGTCAAGGTGGAGGAACCACAAGACGATTCTGAAGAAGAGCAAGCTCAAGAAGAAGTTCGCAATGAACAGCCGCAACAACGGGTTCAACAGCAAGACGGTGAAGAAGATCAAGAGGATCAAGACAGCGAGGATGAAGGAGAATCACAAGACTCGAGAAATGAGCCTCCAAGTGAAGAAGCTGAGCGACAAGGAATGCTAGGAAGATTGAGGGATTGTTTCTCATTGAGAAAACCACTTTCTTACGCAGAGTGCATCATGATTGCTGAGGAGTTTGTCATGGAGAATATTGATCCAAAGACCGTCACAGAAGCTTTGAACAGCCGAGAATGTGTTCAATGGAAGAAGGCCATGGACAGCGAAATGGATTCATTGCTTAAGAATGAAACATGGGAGCTGACAAAATTTGCCAAAAGGAGCAAAAGCAATTCCCTGCAAATGGCTTTTTCGTTTAAAGATGAAACCAGACGGAAGCATTGACAAGTTCAAGGCAAGAGTGGTTGCCAAAGGCTGCGGTCAACGTCGGGGAATTAATTTTAGTCAAACCTACAGTCCTGTGGCAAAGATGGGAACGATCAGGTCGATTTTGAGCATAGCTGCCAGCGAGGAGATGCTATTAGCTCAGTTCGACGTCTCAACCGCGTTCCTGTACGGAGAATTGGAAGAGGAAGTTTACATGCGTCAACCAGAGGCCTACAATGACAAAAGTGGACGAGTTTGTCGTTTGAAGAGGAGTCTTTATGGTTTGAAACAATCCCCAAGGTGCTGGAACAAACGTTTTGGCAGTTTCTTAAGGAAACTGGGATTCCAAGTGAGTGAAGCAGATCCATGTCTATTTATTAAAGAAGAGAATGGAAGGAAGCTCATCATTGTTCTTTATGTAGATAATGAATTAGTTTCAGCAACTCACAAACAAGACTTAGAGAGTTTTATGAAACAACTACAAGAGGAGTTCAAGATTACATCGAAGTAAGCTGATTATTTCCTGGGGCTTGAGATCCAAAAAGAAGATAATCACATCAAGATCAATCAGAAAGCTCAAGCAATCAAGGTTGTGCAAAGATTCAACTTCGCAGATTGCAAATCAATGTCAACACCGATTTTGAAAAGTCCATTGATTTCAAAATCAGGGAAAGAAGAGGAGACGGAGGGAAACAAGTTTCTGTACCAACAAGCAGTAGGTGCATTAATGTACCTTATGACTGGAACCAGACCAGATTTGGCGTACACCGCTGGATTTATCTCAAGGTCGTTAGAAAATCCATCATCAGAAGATGTCGCAAGAGTCAAGAGGGCCTTTCGATACTTGGCAGGGACGCTTGATCTGAGTATTACTTACAGTTCTAAAGCAAACAAAGGCATTTTAGAATGTTACAGTGATGCAGACTTTGGAGGCTGTGTCAAAACAGGCAGATCGACTACGGGAGTAGTTGTATCTCACGCTGGAGGAGCTATTTCGTGGCTAAGCCAAAGACAGCCGATGGTTGCTACTTCAACAACAGAAGCTGAGATTGTAGCAGCAACTGAAGCAGCAAAGGAAATTATTTGGCTGACGAGACTGTTCAGACAAATTCTACCATTGAAATCACTCCCGATTTTGCAAGTGGATAACTTAGCAGCAGTTAAACTGGCCGAGAATCCAGAGTTCCACAAAAGAACGAAGCATATAGCAATCAAGCATTTTTTTCGTTCGAGAAAAGGTTGCAGAGGGCAAGCTGGGCATTCAGCAAGTTCCAACTGAGAAGCAAGTTGCGGACATCATGACGAAGCCGTTGCCAAGGGTTCGATTGAAGATATTGAACTCTAAAATGGGTCTTTTCTAAATTAATGAATCCAAGAGTTGTATTATTGATTAATTAACAAGGGAAAGTGTTGAAGTTTATAAATTGATCGATTGCTAAATGTTAATTTAAATCAACAAGGGAAAGTGTTGAAGTTTATAAATTGATCGATTACTAATTTAAATTAGGAGAGGAAAGCAAAGGGGTTGTCAAGGGTTGGCATTAGTTGTTGTTGTTGATTAGTTACTGAGAGAAAAACAATCAGTCAAAGAAAAAACAACGACGTGCAAAAGTAAAGATTAAAGAGATCATTATTTACGGTAAAACTGTGCTTAATAGTTATTTATGAATCAAGAAGGAGAAATAAACGCAACAATGATAAAGATAATAAAAGAACGAAGAGATATATTGCTGAAAGAATCAAAATGGGGTTGTTGGAAATAGTTAAGGGTTTCTCCACTGCTTATGAAATGTGGATTGCTCTAAAAAATAGATACGAGAAAACTACTATGGCAAGTGTAATTAGTCTCACAAAGAAATTTCATAATTTAAGATATTTACCAACCCAACACACGTTTGAGGATTCTTGTACAGAATTTGATAGGATCGTTCGTGAACTTCATGAAGTGGGAACCAAGTATGATCTAAGGCAACAGATTATCCATTTTCTCATTACTATGCCAAGTGAATAGGATAGTGTAGTAACTTCATTAAGAACTGTTGCTGCAACTCAAGATTTGAAAATGGAAATAGTGAGACAGCAAATAGAAGAATATGAGGAAGGCCATGAAAGAAAGAAGAGACTGAAAGACGTGAATTTTGCTGCATTTGCTGGGTTCATTCAACTGCTGAACTGCTGGGTCAATTCAACTGCATTTGCTGGGTTCAGAGGAAGAGGAGGTATGGCTTCACCAAAGCCAATTTTCTGATTTCCATGCAATAATTGTGGATTTGTTGGACACAAGATCGCGGACTGCGTCCGATCAGGGGGTGGTGCCTATCAACAGCATCGAGGACATGGAGGATGTGGTCCCTTTCGGGGAGGCCGTGGAAATCAGCATCAGCGGCACGGTGGAGGCCGTGATCAGGATCAGAATACAAACAACTATCGTGGCCGAGGTGATATGAATAATAATAGTAGAGGTAGTCATCAAGCTCATCTTACAAATATGAGAACTAATACTAATTCAAATTACTAAAATAATGAACTAAATAGTGAAGAAGTAACTTATAATTTTGTTACTGAAGTTGAAGCATGTTATATTGAGGGTAAAGTTGACAAGCAGAAGACATCCAAAGATGACTGGGTTATGGACTCTGGTGCATCGGAACATTTGGTGAGAACTGATACTCTAGCTAGTAATATAAGAATTCTTGAAAAACCCATAAAAATACTTTTTGCTAGAACCAAAGATTTTATAATTGCTGAAAAGATATGTGACATTCATGCTTCAACACTAGTCAATGGTGAGAGTATAAACGTTGATTTCTTAGATGTTTTCATGGTTGACCAATTGAAGTGTAATTTGCTATCCATTTCTAAACTTGAAGACAAAGGTAATAAAATGTTGATTGATGATCGTGAATTTACAATTGTTAATGAGGAAAATAATAGAGTTGTAGGTGTTGGTACAAGGGATGGAAGTCTGTATAAATTAGAGTTGAATCTAACTGGTCACTGTTATAATGCTACTATTTTCAATGATTTATGGCACAGGAGACTTGGACGTATCCATGATGATAGAATGAAGAAATTAGTTAAATGTATGGATTGCACTGATTCCATTCACAGGGTACGTCAAGATTTGTGTGAACTTTGTATTTCAGGAAAACAAACTAGTGTTCCACATACTCAAACCAGTGAAGAGCAACAAGGGCACTAGAAAGAGTACATTCTGATTTAACTGGCCCTATTGCTCCAACTGCCTATAATGGAGTAAGATATTTGATGAGTTTTGTTGATGATTATACACATTTTTGTGTCACATTTGGAGTTAAGGAGAAATCAGAAGCTGCAGGATTTGTAAAACACTATCTAGCAATCGCAACAAGTAGATTCAATTGTAAAGTAGTTCAGTTCAGATGTGAAAATGGTAGGGAATATGTAAATGAAAAATTAATTACATTCTTTGAGGAACAAGGGATTCAGTGGGAACTAACGATTCCTCATACTTCTCAATTAAATGGAGTTGCTGAACGTATGAACCGAACAATTAAGGACAAAGCTAGATGTATGTTAATTGGCAGTAACTTAAAGAAATCTTTCTGGATTGAAGCAGCTTTAACTGCTGTGTATATAATTAACAGAATACCGACTAAGGCTATTGATTCTTTGAAAGTTCCAGCTGAACTCTGGTATGGTACTCATCAAAATTTGAGAAAACTGAGAGTCTTCAGTTGTGTTGCCTCCGTCAAAAAGAACAAAGATGAACTTAAAGGAAAATTTGATGAAAAGACCAAGAAATGTATTTTTATAGGCTATTGTTCCAATGGATTTAAGTTGTGGAGTATAACTGAAAATAAAGTGATCTCAGCATGTGATGTTATATTTAATGAAAATAAGGCTAAGTTTGATGGTGAAAATTATGTAGAACTTAGGAATGAGAGTGATAATGCAGAAGAAATTGATAATGAACCTGAAAATATAGAAGAAGATCAAGGATTGAGGAGGAGCACAAGAGAGGTAAAACGGCCTACTTATCTTAGAGATTATGCAACATTAGCTCTTAATGACTGGATTCAGAGAGAGGATAAATATAGAATAGAACATTGCTTGTTGACTCATTATCTTACCTATGAAAATACTAAACCTCCAATTCATGTGATTGAAGAAAATTCTAATTTTGTTTTAAATGCAACAGCCTTTTCTGAGGGTGTTCCTGAAACATTTGATGAGATAGAAGGTAGGAGTGATAATGAGGAGTGGATGAGAGCTGTTCAGGAGGAAATGAATACACTTCAGAAAACTAAAACTTGGGAATTAGTTCAATATCCATCAGATAGAAAGCCAATTAAATGTAAGAGGATTTTTGCTATAAAAAGAGATGTTAATGGAGAAGTAATTAGGTATAAAGCTAGATTAGTGGCAAAGGGATGCTCACAAAAAGAAGGTATAGATTAGACAGAGACATGCACCTGTAGCAAGAGTCATCACTTAAAACTCTGTTAAGTATAATTAATCATAAAAATATGTATACCTGTCAGTTGGATGTAAAGAATGCTTTCCTGAATGGAGTGCTAACAGAAGATATCTATATGATTCCCCCTGAAGGTATGAAAGTTAAAGAAGGCATGGTATGTCAGTTAAAGAAGACATTGTATGGACTGAAACAGGCTCCTATGGAGTGGAACATTAGGTTTCATGAGTTTATTACCAAACTTAATTATAAGCAATGTGTAAGTGACAAATGTTTGTATTTAAGATGTATAAGCTCTACTATTGACTATGTATTGTTGTATGTAGATGACATAATTGTTGCAAGTAATGAAAAGGTGTCAATTGACAGTACAGTAAAAATATTAAGAGAAGAATATAAAAGTTAAAGAAAAGGGGATAGATGAATGAGAAATTGAGGAGGAGTGTTAGACAGCAATTTCTCATATGTAAAAAAAAGACTCTGCATAACTGTGTATATCGGTATCCAGTTCTATGATGACGTAATAATATCAACAGTTATTATTTGTACCGTGAATGTAATTGTACGAATAGAAATAAAATCATAAGAATATCAAATATTAACAGAAAGCAATTTGAATGACCAACACATATAGTAGGTTGATGTGCCATTTCTCTGTCAATGCCTACTGAACCACAACATGAATATGCACATAAATGTACAGGTAATTATTATAGCAGTTTTTTACCTTCAGCTGCTGGCAAAGATGTGCGGATGACTGGAGTGCTTCCCGTATCCTCCTCCCCATCGGACTGAAACCGCTTGAGCAGCCTCCTATGCCTGTTGTCTGACAACTCCTTCACATCAGACCTACACGGTCCACGCTTCTCTAATTTTAGCCCTTCTTCATAATTCCCTGGAATTGATTAAATTGATTGTATAAAATGAAAATGGCAGAGATGTTGATATGCAATTAATTACTGAAGATTAGAGCAAAATATATTCAAGAGTTTCATATTTGAGTTATTCAAGAGCTGTTTACAATTACCATTACAATTTCGATTTCTTACCTGCGGAATCAAGTACTGAACGGTGAAAGCAGGCCACTCAGGAGGAGCAGGAATTCTATTCTAGATTATATACTTGTCGTTGTATTTCCTCTCCGGAAACCAATACGCCCAAGTAACCACAAGGAACTGTGCTGTAACCATGTCGTTGGAATACACCGGATGGAGTTCTCTCCAGCGAACTCCACAATTGTGTACGGTGATGTTTTCGATGCAATCTAATGGAGATTAAGATGGTTGATTTGGGAAAATGTTAATTTTTCATCATCACCTCTCACACAAGCACTCCAAAAGGACCACGAGGACCACTATTCCACACGCCATTACCGCAAGTAAAATATCGTTCTTCCTTTGTTCGGCGCTGCGGCAGGGGCCAGTTGAAACCCGCATTATTCAAAACCCAATGCCGCAGTTCACAGTTTCAAAATTTTGATCACTTGTCATTTACGATTTGCTGAGCATCAGGTCATTCCATGTAAATGTGATTACGACGAAAGGCACGATTACATTGGAATGAATATTCATTTGTATATCCGTTACAACATTGCAGTCTCTCTGTGACTAATATACGCTTTTTCTGGGTAAATCGGGTTCACTGCACACGTTTTTGGCAATAAACATTTTCCGAAACCCGGGCTTTAACTCCAAACCAGCGTATCACTCCCCGATTTTGAGCAAATTTCATGTCCGCATTTACACGATAAGCCTAGGTTGCTTGGGAAATTCACAACTGACATTTTTCAGAGCGACACAGAGAATATTATCATGACTCCCTACGACATCTCTAGGTCTGACAGATGCGATAAAATTAGAGAGATACACTGCCGAACAGATGGATACAAAAACTCGTTCCTTCCGTGAACAATAAACGACAACAATTAAAAATTGAGCTCCACTATATACACTCCTATAATGAATGTCACCATATCATCCCCCAAAAAATTACAATTTTACACAGCTGGAGACCTAACACCCCTATCAATACGTCAGATAATGGATAGCAAAATGCTTTCGCAGCCGTCAAGTAGACTTTCGCTCCATAAACTTGCGCCGTTATCTGAAAAGTTGAAAAATAGGTCGCTTAACCCTTTTCAGATATCATAAATGTAATATACGTAAACTTCGAATAAACATATTTCTAAAAATTTGCAACGGAGGATGCAGAGTTATTTTGTTACATGTAAATTGGAAGCCCGTATTTAATATTCGTTTTAAAGCAACTGAACTATAAGGAGTACTGAACTGCTTCAAAGAGAGTATTCTTTTCATTCACAGCAGACAGTAGATAAAACAGCCACTCTAAGTCGCTCTTCTTCATCACGTTAAAAAAATAGGTAATTAGCGTGTACCTCTGTGAGAATTCTGAGACTTCGTTACTCTTGTTTAAAAAATTCAATTTCATATGAACTCTGCGTTTACACTCATTATTTTTAATGACATATAAGACATCAAAGGGAACACAATGACTTATATTTTCATATAATATTAACCAATTCCTTTCGAGTTATCCGTTTAAAAGCCTCGATCGAGAAACACGCCCCCCTCCCTGCCGAGAAAGAACGCAGAAATGAGGACACTATAATGAGTAATAATTAAGTTTTCGGACGAAATTTTGAGAAAAATTAGGCCAACTAAGAGAGGGAGTTTATCTAGGAAGAAAGAGGCGCAAAAACGAAAAATATCCTTTTCCAGGAGTTGCATTCCTATACGCAGACATCGTCGTAGCTCGTCTTAAAAACATCTTTTTGTCGCGAAGTCAAAAGTAGTTGACACATGGCAGTGCCAAGTAATATTTCTCTACGTTGCTCTAATGAACTTGTGAGTATTATTTTAGATTACGTTATTGTGTAACCCTGCATGGAAGGTTGTGGAGTGGTTCATCTGATCCATATCAAGGCTTACATTGCCGCAAGACGGTACTTAGTCTAAGGCTAGTTTTCCGAATTTGAATCTCGTATCGTTAATCTCAGTCTAGCATCAAAAAAATTATCCTGAAATATATAAACGCACTGATACCTATTCACTAAGATTTCTTGTGCTGACCTTCGGAGCGAGAGGACGTGCCAGCCAGACCTTTCCCTGGAACCGGTTTATCCCATCCCCCTCAGCAAGACAGCCCCATTTTTATACCAGTGAAATGTTCCTCTTTTCCCGTGCCTTATTTTCCTGTTCTGTGCAGCGATATGTAGACTGTTTCGGTTATAATTTTTGTTGCGCAAGTAAGCTTGTGTCATTATCTATCTTGTTATTATGTTAGCGGTTTGTCAGGTATGAGGTCCGTGTTTTTAACTATTTCGTAGTTGTACTAACTCCTTGTCATATTCGAATTTTCGTAATAGCAACTAAATCACACCACGAAGTGGTATTCTAGATGGTTAGCCAGACGTTGTTAATTTGAAGAAGTAATTTTTTAAGCCCATTATATCTCAGCCATAGTGAATTTTGCTTCATTTCTCCATCAGTAACTCCTTTAAGGAAAAGTTCATTGTTCTTATACATTGATTTATAGATGAGACACTAAATTCACTGATGATTTACCTACTTGACAAATTTGCTCCTGTAAAGATGATCCGCGTCCATCCACCCTTCCTCCCTTACCTATCCGACTAATACTACGAAAACTTCGTTAACATGGATTGATCTTTTGGCTACGGAAAAAAGAGAAAAGGTTATTGCGCACGGACAGCTTCCAGTTCCTGGTATCTCTTCTCACGATTTACTCTACCTTGCCTATTCAGTTAAAGCTAAAAAATTCCAGCAGAAGTTTATAAGTCAACGAAATATCAGGGAAATAAACGACGATGAATTACTTAGTGCAGCATTCTCACTTCCATGGGCCCATATTGAATTCACTGAGTCAGTTGACGACAAAGTTGAGACACTAAATTCACTGATGATTTATCTACTTGACAAATTTGCTCCTGTAAAGATGATCCGCATCTCGAAGCCACGAGCGCCCTGGTTAAATTCAGAAATAAAACATTCAATGGCAAAACGAGACTCAGCCTTCCGTTTTTTCAAGAAAACAATGACTCTCAATGCATTTCAAAGATACAAAAACTTAAGAAATAAGACGAAACAGCTTATAAGAAATTCGAAAATTAAATTCTTTTACTCGATCACTAAATCTAACCACTCTTCGGGAAAATTGTGGAACAAACTTAAATCACTTGGTATAGGTAAAAGTAAAGACCTCATTCTCCCTCCTGACTTGTGTCTGAACTCCTTAAATGATAAGTTTTCCCAGCCCCCGAACCTTATTCAAACTGAAATCAAAGATAAAACTCTGAAACTGTACGCCTCTAAAGATTCATACATATTAAATAGAGACCAAAAATTCGAATTTACCCCTATTACCCAAATACAAGTTGAATCGTGTTTCAAGAGAATCAAGTCTAAAGCACAAGGCTCTGATGGTATACCTCTAGATTTCTTAAAAAAGCTATTTCCTGTTATTATCCCATACATCACCAACATTTTCAACTCCTCACTATCTCAGGATCACTTCCCAAGTCAATGGAAGCGAGCGTTAATCAGACCTATTCCAAAAAAGAATAATTCCCAAGGGGAAAAAGAATTCCGTCCAATATCCTTTCTTCCCATCCTGTCCAAAGTTCTCGAAAAACTTGTATATGAGCAGTTAACACACTTCTTAAAGTGCAACAATATTCTTGATAAATGCCAGTCTGGTTTCCGACACGGTCACAGCACGTCTACCGCATTAGCTAAAATCACCGATGACTTGAGACGCTTCATGGATCAAAAAGAAGTTTCAGTACTCGTTTTGCTTGACTTTTCGAAAGCTTTTGATTCCTTAGACAAAGATATCCTTGCAGCAAAAATGAGAGGCATGGGTTTTTCTCCTACAGCAGTCCACTGGATAACATCATACTTATCAGACCGTTATCAGCGAGTAATTACAAATGATTTATGCTCAAGATGGATCAAAACAGCAAGAGGTGCGCCTCAAGGCTCTATACTAGGACCTCTGCTATTTTCCCTGTACATTAATGATTGCCCTTCAGTGATTAACCATTCTAAATATCATCTTTATGCTGACGATCTCCAAGTATACCTAAATTCAAATGTTAAAAGCCTATGCAATGGAATATGTAATTTAAATTATGACCTAGAAAACATCAACAATTGGAGTAAATCCAATTTTCTAAGCATAAACCCTAGTAAGTCGCAGGCTATTATAATTGGATATCCGAAAATACTCAAGTCAATCGACAGGGATCAATTACCGCAACTACGCATTTCTGATTCTCCTATAAAGTACTGCGACGAAGTTATTAATCTAGGACTAGTCATTGATGAAAGTCTGTCTTGGTCTTCGCATATAACTAAGATATGTAACGCAGTGAATAAGTCATTATTTCCTCTAATTCGCTACAAACATGTTATTCCTCTCTCCTTAAAGAAGCAATTAGTTTCGACTTTAATACTTCCCCATTTTGACTATGCCGATGTTGCCTTTCAAGACATATCTCAGGTCCTGTCAACTAAACTTCAACGCTCCTTCAACGCCTGCATTAGGTTCATATTTAATTTACATATATCAGATCATACTACCAATTATATTAACAATCTCAACTGGTTAAAACCTACTTCACGACGCCGGCTGCATATCCTTGCTCTTCTCTATCAAATTTTACAAACAAATACACCAGCGTACCTAAGAGACGAATTTCAAACACTTAGTAGAGTACACGACTCAAATACGAGGGGAAATGATAAACTCATTATTCCTCACCACCGGACAGTCAGATTCAATAAATCATTCATTGTGACCGCATGTCGCGAGTGGAACAACATTGACTTACCGCTACGTAAATTATCATCACTAGCATCCTTCAAAAGGGCACTATTCGAAAAACTTCTCCGAGAACAACAACGAGACACGTAAAACATCATGGGATTAGTGGGAAAGATTCAACTCTAATCTCCTCCCGCTTCATCTATTATTCTTGTTCCTTCCAGGTACTGGGTGATATTTTCTTGTACTTGTATACATCCATGTTTACACTAGCTCTTTCTCAGTAGGTTTTCGCAGGTTTTTCACGCCCCCCTTCTTGTGTGGGCGTTTTCCTGCAGTGGGTTTTTTCCAATAAGGACGAAAGTCAATATCCTTAGGTTTTACCCACGTTTGCTCACATCTTTTTACACTTGGTAACTTTGCTAACTTATAATTATGTTTGTTGAATGAAAAACCGTACTGCTATGTCTCTCTTGCCATAATTGAGTGTATGTAATTCCAAGAGCAACATGACAATGTATTTAGCTGCAATAATTTTTATGTTTGACGAGGGGTTAGATGGAAGATGGGACTTTCTAGTCCCAATCTCGCCTAATAAAGACGTTTTATTATTATTATTATTATTATTATTATTATTATTGATTGACACCACGCACCATTGATTGACAATACGTACAACACTAATTGACTCCACTTACAACGCTACATCCCTTCGTTTCTCTAATAAACCAGTGAGTATTATTTTAGCTGACCTTATTGTGTACCCCCGCATGGTAGGATGTGGAGTAGCTCATCGGATTCTTATCAAGGCTAACGTTGTCGCAAGACGGTGCTTAGGTTCAGTCTAATTTTCCGAATTTGAGTCTCGTCTCGTTAATCTCAGTCTCGCGTCAAAAAAATAATTCTAAAATATGTCAACGCACCGATACCATTTCATTAAGCATTATCCTCCTGGCCTTCGGAGCGAGCAGACGTGCATGCCAGATATTTCCCTGGAACCGCTTTCCCGTTCGCGAGACAGCTCCATTTTTCTACTTGCGCTGTGTTTCTGCTTTCTCGTACCGTATTTCCCTGTAATATGCAGTGATAAGAGCGACTTTTTGGGGTATATTTCTTGTTGTGATAATTAGGTCGTTTTTTCATTTATCTTGTTATTAAGTCAGTGTTTCAACTATTTCTAGTTGTATATACCCACGTCTCATTCCAATTTTCGTTGTAGCAACTGGATCACAATAGGTAGTGGTACTCCAGGTTGTAAACCAGAAGTTGTTAAACTGAAGCTATACATAGTAAAACTTATAATGCCTTAGCCATCGTCATTCTTGGCTTCTTTTCTCCATCAGGTTACACCTTTTAGTTAAGGTCAAGTTCATTGTTCATCCACATCTACGAAGCACCGTGCAGGCCATCAATAAGGTACATGGCACGGGGTGATTCCACACACGGCATGCAAAACCATGCTGAAATCAGAACCCCGCACGCTCGCCAGGACGCCAAGCGCCGGCCAAAAACAGTCAGAATGACAATTCGCGGTCGGGCCAAAACTTAGGAGAGTGCTACGAAAACGAACATGTTACTATGTAGTGTACAACTTAAGATGGAACTAATTGTTAATATTATTAATGTGACAAATGAATAGCAATGAATGATACTAAAACCTTACAGGTGCTATTTCTTGCCGGATATCACAAGCGGGGTTAGCAGCTAATAATTATACTTGGCCATTAACTCAAGCGGAAAACCTTCATTAAATGGCGAGGGTTAAGGTATCACAAAATAGATCTATCATAACTATTATGGTCCCTTATTGTACGTGGAAAAAAATGACATTTTATATCTATTGGTTCAACAGTCTATCTCCTTGATTTTATGCCTGTGATCGTTTCCCGGGATACTCAATAAATTAATGGCCCGATAATTATTACACTCGGTCTTTCCTCCCTTCCCTTTGTACAACGGAACGATGATAGCATTCTTCCAATCCGCTGGAACAACAGAAACCTGTAAGCATAGATTGTATAGTTCATGCAGCCTACAAATTAGTAATTTACACCCACACTTCAACATTTCACTGGATATTATATCTATGCCTGCAGCCTTCCCATTTTTCAAAATTTTCACAGCTTCTGTGACCTCCTTTTCACTGATATCCTTTTCTATCATCACATTCGCCCACATGATCTCTCCACCTATGTTCTTTACCGCATTCATTCCCCTACCTTCACCAATCTTAGCCCTTTTTACCCACTTCCAAAACGGCTGTTAATTACCTTCAAAATCATTCTGCATTTTGTTAGCTTCATCCGCACGCATTCTTTCTTTCCTCTCTTTCTCAACGATTTTGCATTCATTCTTTTTTTTCTGTAAATGTCACATGCCTTAGCACGCTCTTCCTCAGATTTGGCAGCAATCATATCCTCGTACGCCTCTTTCTTTGGATTTTTATTTATGCTAAGCAGTCTAGGAGGCGTTAAATCCGAGTGCTAGTTGTATAGACGGTTTGGAAAAAGGTGACAAGGATATTACATTTTTCTAACTTGTTGCTAGCGCTTTTTTGTGGGCCTTTTTTATGTTACCCTAGATTACATTCCGTTGAACCACCCTCAAGTAAGCCCATAATGCTTTCGTGTTATCTTCAAAAGACTCGCCTGATATTTTACTTTTGAATTGCATAAATGCTTTCATTGAGGCCGCTTTTGCCGTTATTTTAGCCCTCTTATATTTTTCGCAAATTCTCTTACATTCCAATTTGCGGAGATCCTGATGAGCGCTTTCATTTTTGCACGTAAGATTCTCTGTCGCTTGAGAGATTTCCGGAAGTCCGCATGGTACCGCCTAGGTTCCGTGTTATTTTTCCAGTTCACTTGATACTGCGTAATTTATGACTATTCGTGTGATGCTACGAAAAGTATTCCATATGTCGTCAGTGGTATGGTTTTGGCTGATATTTGGCATTATAATATTTATAACACGTTAGTAATTCCTTTTTTAAACCTTCGAAATTTGCCTAGTGGAATAAGTACACCTTTTTCTTTGTGGCTACCCTTTTGTCTGCATCTATATAAGAGTAAACAGTTGCTGCTCTGGGGTCACTAATTCCGTTCACTGCTCTTACATTAACGACTCTTTCGGGTGTGCATGTCGACAAAAGATTTGGAAAGCACTTTCCTCTCGTGGGTGTGTAACTAATTGATGCAAATGATTTGATGTAAAAGAAGAATGTCGCCCAACTGCTTATATATTCCGCCAATTTTTAAAACTACTGTCCATTGAAAAAGCCGAGTCCGTTGAGTTTAGGACGCTGTATCTCCAAGTGGAGGGAACCGATTTTAACGAAATAAAATGCGTACGATAGAACAATTATTTCTACGTTTACTAATGTCTGTAAAAAAAAATTTCGTATCCTCATCTACACTTTTACGATATTCTTTTTTTAAAGGCCCTGTTTTCGGCGCTCAAAACCCGGTGGTCCGACTTTACTCTATCACCATTCTCTTAATATTTACTCTAGAGATGAGATAATTTTGTATACGTTAGCCACACATGTTTTTAATATATCAAAGGAAAAAAATTGTTTATATGTTGAGTTTTACACGAGATGTTGTAAAAGTTGTAAACCTCGGCTAATTCCGAAACTAACGATGCAATAGAGGTGTGAGTTATACCGTTGTAACCGCAACAACGCTAGCTTAATAAATATGTACACAGTCATCAGTCAAATATCCTGGGATTTCCAATAACGATTTTTAATTATATGTATTTTACGCGCAGGGAAAGCAAGGCTCTCTGCAGAAGGCACGTCGAGGCGTCGGGGTGGGCAGAAAAGGAAAATAAATAAAAATCATCTACAGATGACGCGTATAGAGGGAAATACATAGCGATTTTCATAAGGAATCGTTAACGATGGACCTCAATGCAATTCAAGCGTTGTGTGACGCGTGGCAGCAAGAACTGAATTTGAAAAAAATGTACTGTACTGAACTTCTGGAAAGAGAAAACTCCCCTCATTAACGTTATTACGTACAAAATATCCAGTTAGAGACTGCAGAATCTGTAAAATGCCTCGGCCTTCAACTAATGATCTCTCGTGGAGCAAACATATTCGGGAAATAACTGGTGAAACAAATGGGAAATTGTTAAAAGAGAACTTGGAAAGTGCGACGATAGTGTTAGAGAAATCTGCCACTTCTCCCTTGTTCGACACCACCTACAATACGCTGCCAGTGTTTGGGATCCTAATGAGGTAGGGTAAAAAAAGATTTAAAACTCTTGTAGAGAAGATTAGCGAGATGCGAGAAAGTTCGTCATCATAGTCTAGTTAGTGTAACTGACCTCTAGCAACCTATAGCCTTTAGCCGTTAAACCATGAACGACTGATCTTACCGTCAAAATGTGGCCATCGATACCGTGCAGACGTCTTCACTCCGAATTATCTTCGGGTAGAAATCAGGATCACGGCGTGTTTGCACTCATCCCACGATTGATATCATACATATTTGTTATGGAAAGCTTGCTATCATAGGCATCGTGATGATTTGAAACCACAAATGTCACTGCGGAGCAACGAAATGCGAGAGTATAACACAGGCGACGGACGTCAAGCCAATTGTTATTGTTACGGTGTCAGCTTGATCCATCAAAGATAGCAAATTCATGCCTTGATCCTTCAAGACAAGCACTAATTAGACTGATCCATGGCCTCTTCATAAAGGATGCCATGGCCTCATCCGCCTCATCTCAAAAATCTGATCTCATAAACTCCTCCGATAAAGAACAATTGAGCATCGCGAAACGTCACAAACGACCGCTGCTGCCGCCAAAAATCTGACGTGCATGATTCAAACTGATGGGCGCGCCGCTAACTATTCTAATCTCGCTATGAAATCTATGATGTAACTCCTGGATAAAACAATAATTTCAGTGGGTGGTGCGTAAACCAAGGAGCGTAAAACCTATACATTGAGAAAATTTTCTATGGATATTAATAGGAGGTATTAATTTAGTAAAAATCAAGAGAGGAATGGAAGGAAAAGTGAGAACTATTGAGGTAATACAATAAGCACAATGATGTAAAGACAATTTACCTAAGCTGTCTACTATTCAGCACACACTGGTGCCTTGAGGACAAGTATGATTATATTCTCTCAACTAAAATACAATATTGAGCCAAAATTAACTGAACTTCATTGCTTGTGAATGCTTAGTATTTCTTGCTAACTATGCCAGTTAGTAAATATGACGGTTTTGACTACAATTATTTCATGCTCATTATGTTTATCCATACCTGAATGTTTAGATACATTCTTTAACAGAATACAGTTGAGTGCCGTGGATAAATATTGAATTGTTTATATTTTGGGTGTTCCTCTTTTTTCATTGAATCTTTAGTCATACTCATAATAACTTAAGATATGTAAATTGCTTTCGACTTATCAATTCATATGCCATCCAACAGCGCCAACTCTGTCCATAAAAGTCACTGAAAAATTGGAGATTGGCTGTGTAAGACATATAACATTTTCTGCGTGTCAATTAACAAGAGTGTGGGAATTGACATGAGTGCTGTAATTTACTCACTTCCTTTCAACAGTGTGCATTGATACAATTGCAAATAAGCCTCTAGTTGCAGACTGAAAAATGATTTTGAGAAATAAATACATCAAAAAAATCACAAATTTTTTAAATAAAAATGATGCATTCAAGGAAATTTGTTTTCAGTGATCTCAAATACAACAATAAATCCAATCAATCCATCCTTGCAAATAAAATCATTTTTATCTTGACTAAATACAGAATTTCAAAATATTAAGCCCTTAGAATTTGTGGAATTAAATGATTACTGAAGTTTGAAACATGACCTTGATGTAGAAAATAATGTAACTGGAAAGGTCGTTTTGCTTTGAACTAAAAACTCTACCCATTGTAGGAGGAATTTTGAACACTCTGCATTCTGGCCCTACTACTTTCACTGCCAATGATATTTTAATGTGGTTTGAAAGATAAATGACAATGATTCACAAACTGAGAGGATCTATTAGAATCTTTCAAAGAGGAGATCTGTCACCATCTGTACATTGAAAGAATGTATACATTTTTAATCAAAGGTCTTTTACATACAAAATATAAATTCCAGAATATCTGGTGCAGAGCTTTTCCAGCTACAATTACTTATCCTAACAGGTTTAGTAATTGAGAACAAAATTTTATTTAATTCTAAAGGGACATATTTAATATTAGAAGGAACATAAATGCCTGATTTGGACTAGAACAAAGGGCATGGAAAAGTCATAACAACCATTATTTCAAGTGAATATAAATATGAAATGAAAATGAAGGTTTGAACCATTCCCTATTAAATCTTGTTGGGAAGAGAGATAATCTTTGGTACATTTGAGTGATACATACTAAAGACATCATTTCAAAACCATAGGATTTGAAACAGATACTACATGTAATAATAAGGGTTAAAACTTTCACTACACAAGTACTTGACCACTATTTGCATTTAAGTAGTAAATATAAATGATACTTTTCAAATATTTCCAACTTTTTCTATACATGCAAGGACCCTGACTAAAGGTTCACCTGCACTGTTTTCTTTATAAAAATGGTATTCCTCTAACAGATTGATGATGATAATCGTATGTTTTACAAACATTTACACAAACAATTATTGGAATTATGTACATATTACAGACATGGCACATTCTCATATGCTACTGCCTAGGAGTTCTGTTCCCTTCATTAAACAGATGATAAATTTTTGCCAACTCTTAATTCCTCTTTTTTACAAGAACATATCTGATAAAAGTGTCCTTTTGAGAAAATAATCTCTTTAATACCTTGAAGTTATTGATATACCATTCACCTACATATGAACAAGAGAGGAGAGTTATCACATCCACTGATTTCAATTTTTAAATCAAGTATATGCTTCTGTTTTGAAATGTCTTCTTGTTCACGTTCCATGGGTATGGTTATTTATCCATACCAGTTACTGTCATTATGTGTGACCAAAATATCTGGGCGCTTCTTCTATGAACACTACAACAGCTGGAAACTTTGATATTTCCATGGACTAGTGCTTGAGTCACTGTACTCCAGGCATTCTGTTGACATCATTACTGGAGTTGTCCTTGGTCCAGGAGAGTCCAATGGCTCTTGCTCATCCAAACCTCCCACCTATTTTTTTCCAGAAGAGAGAGAACAGATTATAAGTTAGTTACGACCCAATTTTCATTAGACATGCCATATTGCTTACTTTAACAGTACACTTGCGATGTAACTTTACATTTTATTAAATCTAAGTACACCAATCAACCCAATTTCCTATTAAGTGAGCCAAACATAGTCTGTCACCAGTCATGAAAATATGGATCCACTCCAGTTGCACCAACAAGCGATTACTGGAACCCTTTCAATTTGTTCTAGGACTTCGGTGTAAGAAATTTGTCTTTTGTCAAACCCTTCTGCTGTTACCACTGGCAATTGGAAGAGTTTCCCTCGACTGTGAAAATATGTGGAACAGTGATTACCCCTGTGGTCACTTGCCTTCTGGAATTTTATAGCGTACTCCACAGGAAATGCTACAGGATGACTGCGCAATTATAGAAAATTTCCTCATTAAGGCAATGTACCATTTCTTGTCAACAGTTAGTGATCCCCTACAGTTCACATGATGGTTTAGTAAACAATCTGCCTCCCATTTGAAATAGTCAACTGTCACCAGCTATCATCTACAGAGACAAACCCAGGATCCCAGAAAAAGGGCGGGTGGGGTGTGTGAATAATGAGGAGATAATTAGATAAGTCCTTGGCTAGATAAACCTGATCTTGTTGGGCTACTGGTATGTAGTGATGAGGGAAAGAAGAAATGGATATCAACCTCGGAGTATGGTTGCCTGGGCATTTAAAACTCATGGAAATAAAGAAATGTTATAAATATGAAATGAATAAATATGAATTATGTAAAAATATATTTGTTATTTTGTCCCCAATATTAAATCCGTATCTCTGGTAGATGAGTCGTTTTTAGCTCAATGAATGTAATATTAGGTTGTTTAAATTCTATTCTGTTGTATACAGAGACATTTGTTGAAGATCTAGGTGTCTGGCAATCAACTGACTGTAATGGTATGACTCACCTTGTCTCTCTTTTAGCCTTGATGTCATGGTGTTCTCTGAGTGTCCAGACACAATAAATATGTCGCCTTACGTTATGGCTCTTGCTGGGAGATGAGGGGATCTTAGTATCTTATACTCATTATCATTTTTGGCAGGAAAACAAAGTAAGTATGCAACAGGGTTTAAGGCTATCTGATTGCCATGCTGTACGAAAATGAAATGTGGCCCACAGTTGAACCTCCCTGCAGTTTTTCAGTCACAAGCCAACCGTTGCCCTTCATAGAGATATGATATGTGTGACTATGACTGTATTTCATTTTCACCACCTCTTGTTACCCACAATAGCTTCTCTAAGAGATCTAAAAATCTCTCTCAGCCAATGAGTTGAGCTCTCACTAGAGTTTTTCCTTATGATGTGTTTTCCTGTGTGAAAAAACTGTAGATTTCTGAAGAAGAGTGACTTCTGCTACGGAGGCCAGCTATACAGGAATAGTACTTGGCAAATATGAGCATCTATATCATTCATCTCAATTATGCATTTTTCAATATAAGTAGTGTGAAATCTAACTTTATGTTTACATTCCACAATTTACAATTGATTCAATTTTTATCATTTCATTTATAGGCAATGATACACGTAAATTTTAGTTTATATCAGTTATACAGTAGCAACTCGATACTACAATGTTGGCAGTATCTAAAAATTGGCACTTTGTATTTTCGAGTTTTGTATTTTGGAACCATTTTAATAAATGGCAAAAAATATTTCCCCTTTCCACCCTGACTTCTCTGGTCTTTGGAAACTTTTTCAAATGATTTATAGTCGCTATTCGTGAAAGCATTTGAGATACATAGTTAGTTTAGTTCAATAATGTGTATGAAATGGATAAAACCAGATATTGCGACTGTTAGAATTTATGGAAGGAGAAGAGGAAATTATTGGTGATTTATCCCATACAAACGACATTGATCACCTCCAATATAGTTTCCATGACAAGAGAATGATATTTCAGAGAAAATTATGCTGAATCATTAAAAAAAAATGTCATACCTAAAGTAAAATATGTACATTAAATTAGTTTGTAATACAAATACAGCAAAATATTTTATCTGTACTCATTAAATAAAAAACAAATTATCCTGGGCATCTGAGACCCAGCGATCTGAATCTTGTATGTTCACTACTGACCGTACTGATGGGTTACATGGGAGGGTATGGGCTGGGAGTGAGAAATATCCACAGTGAGAAGGCTGTTGAACTTTGTAAGAGGAATGAATTTAAAGTTAGAAATAATTAATCAAAACATGACCTCAGGTAAATTTTAATGCCATGGGACACAGGGAGATATCAAATGTATTACATCATCGCTAGGCCGAGGCTTGTGAATAGTATGAAAAACTCAAAAAGCAATCCAGGGGTAGGATAAGAGCAACTATAGAAAGACATCATATAATCAGTATGTTTTTGCTTGATTTGATGATTTTGGAGAGGCAATTGACAGAGTTATTTAGGAAAAGCCAATGCAGATAGGAGACTAGGCTATAACTTATATATGGCTCAGAGGGCATAGGTGAGGGTGGCTGATGAAGAATAAAGGTAGACAGTTATTAGTTTTGGGGTGAGGTTGGGCTGCCAATTTTCACCATTGCTTTTTTACATATATGCCCTATATCTTGATGGAAATAGAAGAACAACCAATAAAGGCAGTTGGGTTTGAGGAAGATCATTGAAGTAGTAGGTCATAGAAGGGATTGCCATTGCAGTCGATGCATTAGAAGTTCAGTGTGTGACATACAGAATGAAGATAAACCACAAGTAAAGAAAAGTAATGAGATTTTCTGTGATAAATAAAGCAATGTTGGTCATAAAAGTAAAAGGCCTCAAACTGAAGCAAGTGGAGCAACTTAATGACTTTGATTTTGAGTAAGATGAAAATGGGCATAGTAGCTAAGACTTAAGAAGGAGAATTGTATTAGCAGACGAAGCATTCAGCAACATGAGGGAGCAAATGATGGGTAAGGTTATAGAGAAGATACTGGTGAAAAGTTAAACATGGATTGTAGCATTGTACGTAGGAAAGCTATGAAAACTCGGAATTATTCATAAACGGGATGACCCCACTATATCTGATATTATGATTGATCTACTCAACGATTACCTCATCTCATCATCAACTGTTAACCCTAGTGCCTAAGATCATCCATCTAATTCCACAGAGACTTCTTCCTCTGTTTCATACATACTACCATTTAATAATAAAATGTTTCATTTTGATTATATTCTCCCCGTTGGAATTAACAAATTATTGTGCCATTCGAAATCTCACTCTTCAGGCTACGATGAAATATCCTATGTCATGCTTAAGAAATCCTACCCTGTTATTCTGCTGATTTTTGTAGAAATATTCAACTATTCCTTCCAGTATGCTCAGTTTCCCACAGTATGGAACTCGTTGCTGGGTAGACCTATTAATAAAGTGAAAAAACCCACGAAAACATCTGATTATAGGCCTATTTCCATTCTGTGTTGTATCACCAAATGCTTTATAATATAACTCTACGATTTATTTTGTCTAAGATTTGATGAATCCATATCAATCTGGATTTGGCCGAGGCTTCAGTATACAAACTGCCATGATCAAAATAAAAGATGACATTCGCAAGGCTATTGACAAAAAAACTGGTGACTATTCTTGTTATGCTCCATTTTAGCAAAGCATTTGACCATGTTGATCATCAACTTCTCTAACGAAAAATGAGGGAGCTCAACTTTTCCACGGGGGTGTTAAATTAGTTCCATTGTTATCTATCAGGTTGCATACAGGCCATTAAGGACTCAACTGGGAATATTTCCTGCTGGCAATCTGTACCGAGTGGAGTCCCGCAAGGATTGGTCCTTGGGCCTTTGTTGCTTTCTTTGTATATATTGGATCTCTCAGAACATGGTGTTTTGTAAATATATGTTTTATGCAGATGATTTCCAAATTTATCTACACTGTTCACTTAGTGAGTTCAATACCAGTATAGAAAAAATCAACATTGATCTTGATGTGATCTGTCATTGGTCCGAAAGGAATTCCTTTATTCCTAATTCTAGCAAGACTAAATTTGTGATTTTTGGTAGTATTAAAGTATTAATTAAAATTAATAAACATTATTGATTTCAACAATACTCTGAAAGTTATGGTTGGGAACAGCCCAGTGCCTTTCTCCAACTATGTTAATAAAATGGGGGTTAATCTTTCTCCCACACTATCATGGAATTATCATGTTGTTGTTACTTTAAATAAAGCCTCAAGTGTTCTTTTCCTACTGAAGGTTCAAATGAACTTTCTAACTGAATAAAATAGAGCAATATTAATAACCACTCTGATATTCCCTCTGATGGATTCTTGATGCTTAGTGTGGCCAGATGTACCCAATGTACTGAATACTAAAATTTCTTAAAATTTACTTCAGAAATTAAATAACTTAAAATAAGTCCATCCTCCACTTCATTTGAACTGAAACTGTTCAAGAGGAGATATGTTTCCAGTACGTTAAGTTTCCTGCTACTTCTACATTTGCTCCATTAACATAATTTAAGTTTCATTCTGATCCAAAACCATAATGAAAAAGAAAGCATATAGTTACATTCCAGATCCAAACTATATGTTCATTACAGTTTCTTTTCAAATCCTTGCTTTAGAGTACATGTGAATAGGCAAAAGTTAACTAAATGCAGGTATGTCTTGAAAACATGGCAAAGATGTCTCCATGGCTAAATAGTATGCACCCTTTTTATTCCATCTGCAAAAACTACTGTGATAGTTTTTTCACTATGGATGATAAGTAAAAATAAGATGAAATTGGAAACACTAATTTCTCATAAACTTTACACACAACTTCAGCAAACAATAAAGGTGTGAGAATATTTTTTTAAAGATCTACAATTATGAGTTGAATTCAATTAAGACTTATTAATGCCATACATACAGTGGAATAAGGAGATTCACCCACTGTTTAAAGAACAAGCTCACGGAATTTGCGCAGGCTTCTCAAGGACATGTGGTCATGTATTCATGCTAGTGGACATGTTCACATGATGAGCAATCATTTTTTCATGCAAGCTAACTAATTCATGTAATATCCTCTTGCCTGCTATGCGAAAGATTTGATGGAGAGAGTGATATTCTGAGCACTGTGATTTCTCAATAATTTAGAGGCACAACTGTACAATGGCATGTCAAAAGGATAGTTAAATATAGTTACAGACAACACAGACTAATATGAAGGTCCTTCCTTAGAGGGGTTAAAGCAAGCCAAGAGGAATGGCAGACTTAGGTTCTGCATGCATCATACTAGTGGAAGAAATTAATAAGAATGAAAAAAGACAGCAATTAGAACCTCTGAAAGAAAAAGGTCAACCATTAGAGGATATTGAGCCTTCAACCTTATTGTTCATTGTAATGAACATGTGCTACCTGAACTATATGATGAATGAACAATTCTCTTGAAATTTTCAGTCATCTTTTCGAATTAATTTATAATATGTTTGTAAAAATTGGAGCAAAGTGCAAAAAAATACCCTGATTCAGTTGGTAATAATAATGGAAATGGATGAATATTTTACGTAGAACTTTCATTCTTGGAGGCATCTCTCTCCATCCTTTTGCAGCTACTTCATTTTTAACATTTAAAAGTAATAAATAATCTAACTACTGAGTAATAATTCTGGGTACGCAAAAATTCTAAATGCATAAGTATTTTTTTAGTATATGTCATAATCACCCATTCCAAGGACTACAGACTCAATATGGTAGAAGAGCTTGCACACTCCAATAACCCCTTGAGCTGGACTGGTAGGAAGAAACATAATTACTTCCTGTTGGACCATACATGCCGGATATATCAAATTATAGGAGTTAGATGAAAGGTAGTTTACCCATGGATGTGATGATAAATTCTGTTCTGAAGTGGTGATAGGAAATGTCTACTATCCCCACAACTATCTATTTCCTTGAACATGGAAGTAACTGATAGATAATTGTATCCTGGCTATCATGGCACTTGAACAACCCCAGCATTTATCATGCCTGGCAGTGGGGAGGCTAAATCTCCACAGTCTTCATCTTGCAGATACTTTCACAACATCAAGAGAGATTACAAGGTCAAGCACAAGGAGACAAAAATGATGAGCAGAAAGTGGTGATAAACTTAGGAACTCGGAATGCTGGGACAATGATGAGGGCTGGGAAATCTGAGAATATAATACAGGAAATGAAGGAAGGGAAAACAAATAATTTGGGCTTTGCACAGTGTGATGGGGGCATTGCAGGCACAATTGGAGTCATAGTTAAGTGGTCATTTATAATGGGGGGAGATGAGAATCAATGTGGCGTAGCTCTCACATGACACTGAAGTCTCATTCATAATAGTGAAATTCAAAGCAGTGAATTATTTTTGGAGTAAAATGAGGGAGGTGGTAAGAATTAAGAATATTGGATTATACATGTAAAATATTTGATATACATAGTGAAATGTTAAAGTAGCCATTACTGTATAATCATGTTTCCAGTCCCAAACTTCAGGTTGTATTCCTATTGCATGATATGCTCTTTGAATATTACACTTCATTTTCAAAATTGCAGAATTCACCATTAAATTGTCCATGGATTGGTTTACATGAGGTTACATACAAACTTGGAAAATTTTTCCATACTGTACTTCATTACTTAATACTGTCAGTACTTTAACCTTTTTCTACAAATGCCATGTTAACATGTACTATGGGATTATTAAGTGTCCCAACAAGTGAAGTGGCACCACAATCACTCTAAGTGGAAATTTAGCTTCTTCTCTCATGGCATATTATTCTTAGGTCTCGCCGCGACGAGGGAAATAAAAACACAGGCGGTAGGCTCATAATTCCAATCGGGAATGGCCATCTGCGTGCCCTGAGCATTTTACTGCAGGACATGAGGACGTGAGCACATTAGATGACCTTGTATGCATTTGAAATATCACCTTGAGCTCTCTTGAGAGGTGGAGACAAGGCTCGAGGAAAATTCACGGGAAATAAAGAATAAGGTAAGGAAAGCAAGCACTGTGAGAACAAAAGAGAGTTTAATAGGACGTTTCATATGAGCTTATTTACATGCCCATCTAATGCGCCCCTGCCCCCAAGATGCACTGCGCGAAAAGTGATCAGGGCACGCCAGTGGTCATCAGGAACTTCGACTATAAGCCTACCACATTATTGTGTTTGAATTTCCCTCGTCGTGGGCGAGGTCTTGGAATAGTATGCTGCAAGAGAGGAAGTCAAATGTCCTCCGAGAGCAACAGTGGCGCCACTCCATTTGTTGGGAAACTTAATAATCCCATAGTACATACATTTTTCACTTCATGAAAATTTTTGCTGTTCATTGAAAGGGTAAATTTTCCAAAGTAAGAGAAAGCATGCTGCAGTAAAGCATGGCTCTGCAGCCAAGCAACATACAAAGGAGATCCCAGATGTCATTCAGGACCTGTACTGGTCACCCGTTACACCCTTTTATTAACTTATCGGTGGAGAGTACATCCTTTCTCTCGATGAGGACCCTATTTGTGGTGTTTGCCCATGTTCAACTATTTTAGCAGAGGTATGTAAGTGCCTGTTTTGCCCTCTGGGTCCTATGCATCATCCATCATATGTGCAGCAATTATGCTGTGTGGCGTCCTGATGGCTGTGTTGGATACTCAGAAGGTATCAGCCAGGTGAGGCCTATGTATGGATCTTCCTTTGCCCATAGCAAAGGGCTCTGTCACAGTCCTCATTCTACATTCTAGGACTTGTGATTTAGACCCATAAATATATCCCATATTACATCCCTAAAATATAGCTTCGAAGGAAATTATAATCAATGATACTTGCATATCTTCTGGTACCTCCCCACAAACTGCAATATGTATTATCAGTGAAACAAAGCATTTTGATTTATTCTCCATCTACCTTAATTCCTTTGACTCCTTTTCCTAGTAATGATTTTACTCTCTCTACCTGGTATATGTTGGAAAGTGCCAGAGTAAGAGAGCTTGCATTTGGGTTTAGCCCCTCTCTTAATTTTAGCTTCTACTTTTCTTCTATCCACCATATCATATGGCAATCATGAGCCTTAAACCAGTGACTTCTGATTACAAAGTCAACATCTCTAAGCCACCAACACCAGCAAAGAAAGCTGGGCTAATCATAAAAGAAGAGAATTATTTACCAGAGGGGCACAAACTGGAGCATATTGATGAAATGAATTACATTGGTGGTACAGAGTACACAAAACAGACATTTCAAATTGGCCCCCAGGAAATTTTGTCCTGAGGAATAGGGACATTGGCCATGTCCAGAGTTAGTTAAAGATGGTGGAATCCTATATTGGTGTTATTTTTTTATACATATGTGTATATTTTATATTTATGTATTCTATGATTGAAGGAGTGCAAGGTCTTGTATTAAAAATGGGACATAGTTTTACACTTGCCCTGTAAACCAACCATAAATCTCATAACCATAAGGCTCACAATACCTACAACCAGGATTTGTGCCTGGTAAGTGAAATTAAATTTAATGTATATACATCTTTGTGTTGAAGATACCTAATGATGTAGTGATTTTGAAGCATTGGAAAAATTGATTTTACCTCTATAGCTTATATCTCCACAACATTAAAATAAGTAAGACAAAGATCAAAATCCTAGTATGCAGAAGAGAGAAGCTGAATGTAGAAGTAACCCTGAGAGGAGAGAAATTAGAGCATGTGGACTCTTTCTCCTATCTCGGAAGCACCATCACGTGGAACGGAAGAAGTACAATGGATATCAAGCGCAGAATAGCCCAAGCTAGGAAAGTATTCATAGGAAAAAGGCAACTGTTGTGCTCAAAGAAGATACAACTACAAAC
Organism: Ceriagrion tenellum; assembly: GCA_963169105.1. Lineage (NCBI taxonomy): Eukaryota > Metazoa > Arthropoda > Insecta > Odonata > Coenagrionidae > Ceriagrion > Ceriagrion tenellum. The sequence continues at coordinate 121,374,449 of OY720641.1, read as the reverse complement.
CAGGGAACAGTATATGAAAGCATTCTTGTGGAGCATAGCACTCAATGGATCGGAAGCATGGATCATTGGAAAAACTGACCAGAACAGGCTAGAAGCCTTCAGAACCTGGTGCTGGAGGAGGATGCTGAAGATAAAATGGACAGACAAAATAAAAAAATGATGAAGTATACAGAAGAGTAAAAGAGGAATGGACCATATGGAACACTATGCAGAAAAGAAGACCATGATGGATTGGACACACCCTGAGACACAGTGGATTTGTGAAGAACATAATTGAAGGTAAACTAGTTGGAAAAGTCCCCAGTGGAAGACCCAGGAATAGGTTCATGAAATAAAGAAGAAAGTAAATAGGAAGAGGTACCAGGAGGTAAGGGAACTAGCATTACAAAGGGAAGGTTGGAGGACTTCAGCCAACCAATCTTAGGATTGAATGTTCAATTAATGGGCTTATATCTCAGGTTTCAACTCAAATTAGAATACCGAAGCCAATGTTACAGGGAATAACTTGGGTTTAAAAACTACTGAGAAGGATAAATTGGTGTGAGTTATACAAGAGTGAAACTTTGTCATGTACTAAATGGGAAAGGTAGAGCGATAACTTCAATCGAGAAAAATGATAAAATTATCAATGGTGCCACTAGAGATGGCTAAATTACCAAAATTTTCATTTCAGGTAAATTGCCATGGTATTTTAAAAAATTACCATTATTTTCCAGTATTTTCCACAATTAATAGCTATTAGAAGATTTAATTAGGAATGCCAATAGATATAGAAGGGTTACTTCAACTGCTGAAGGCTATACTTTGTGGAATAACATAATAGGAGAAATAATTCTCTTTGTAATATTCCACTGGATATACTTTATTCAACCGGTTTCAACTCTAGTGCATCATTAACACTAGAAGGACCGGACACGCCATTTTGGCTCATCCGAATTTTGTTTTTTCTGCCATTTCTTAATTATTGCATATTCATCGCTCATGTTTCATGACTTTTAATCATTTTAGATTTTCTTTATTTTCTGATATTTTGACAAAGCTATGGTGATTACTTTTTCAAAAATTAGAAGATATACCTAAAACCCCCAAATACACCAATTTGGTTTAAGCAAAACTTTCCATATTCTATTATTTATTTGATACATATGTTCTCTACTATTTATATGAATACCTAAATCCTACTTCCTTATTGATGGATGGATGTAATAAAAATAAATTATAACGAGAACTTTTATTTTTCTCATAAATGAATGAGCCCTAAACTTCTGAAAAGAGAGTTTTTAAGAAGATTCTTCAGAAATAAAATATAGTCGAAACGTTGCATACATTATGCTTATATAATGTATAATAAACATAATTCATCGTACATTCTTTCAAAGTAAACGGAAAATCAACAAAAGTTTCAAAAAGTTGGATTATATCACAATGAGCCAAAATGTGTGAGTTCGGTCCTTCTAGGTAGTAAAAAAAAAAACGGTTCTTCTAGTGTTAAACCTTTAGTGGGCGCATGGGCCACAGTGGTGGCCCACAGTGTTTCATTTGTGTGCTGTTTCTCATCGGATGGCATAATATACTTGTAAGTTTCAGTAGCTGCACATTATTATGTTCTCAAAACTCTCACATGGTCATTTGAAACAAATTGTTGCTGGGTTAGTGTTAAATAGCATGCGAGAGAGAGAGAAAGCCAGCATGACTGGGCCACAATTGTGGCTCACACGACTAACTCTGTAACCTTTTTCTGTCGGCATCATTATATTATATATTATTTATATAGTATTTATACATCATCAAATTATAATCAGTTATATTAAAATTATTGGATATTTTATATAAGTATTGTCACAGTGAATGTTTGAGGCTCAAAATATTTCATGATTTTTCAATTTCAATGGGTTTTGTTCCACTAAGGACTATAAATGAGGACCCCAGAAGTCAAGGGGTCTAAGTAACAAAATCATTGTTTTGAGAAAACTTAGGTCAAAGTAGATAATGTTTGGTACAACCCACTGAGTAGTTTAGAGGCATTACCCTAGATCGCAGCACCTGTGATGGAAATCACTTGGATCCCTTTACCACCTAAAAGATTTATATTTTCACATCCAATGCCTGTACCTAACTTATTTTTTTCAAAAATGTCACTTAGACCCCTTGACTTCTTGGGTCCACAAATATGTTCCATAGTGAAAAAAAACTTAAGTAATCGATATATATTAGTATAAATTTATTGCTTGTAAAAATATTTTACAAAAAAATTAAAAATTTTAGGCAATAAAAAAAATTGAATTTGGGCCACTGGTGTGGCCTGCGTGCCTAATTGTGTACCAATATTTTACGTGCCCACTGAAGGGTTAGGAATGCCACCACAAATGTCGTAACCGATCATGTGAAATAAATCTAGTGGAATATTACAAAGTGCCTAATTTCTCCCAGCTATAGAAGGGGTTAATGACATTTGAACCATTACAATTGCTCCATTGATGTATTAGAAATAAAGAAAATTTAAATACAAATTAGTCAGCCCGCAAGGAATTTGGCATTCTTTCATCTGGTTAGACAAATTTTCGTTCAAATGGTCAAAATGATAGCCCCACAAATATACGACTTGTGAAAAATATTCCAAAAATTATTTGCATGTGCCTTAATTTTTAATCAAGATTGTATGAAATATATATAGACTAGGCTTAAAATATTATATTTGGAAAATATTGGTATGAAAAATATTTGAGATGTAGGTGTATATTACCGAAAATTATGGTAATTATCAGGGGGTGTGGTAAATTGCATAAAATGCCTCGGTAATGTAAGAAATTGACTGTGGTAATTGTCAGAATGGCCCATCTTTAGGTGCCAGTGATGATCCAGGCTAAATGCCTGGAAAAGAAGGAAGAGTTGAGTGAAATTAAATACAGGCAACATGCAAAAGAAGAAAAAAATGCCAAATTGTGAATGACTTAAATACAGGAAGACCTCGAGAACATGAAAGCAATGAGGGAAATAACAGTGAAAATGGGAATCACTAAATATATATATTTAAGGCATGGTTTCCGGCTTCACTTGGTAGAAATTTATGATTTCATAACAAAAGATATCTTTTATTATGTAGCCTTATATACCAAGTATCTTTTATTATGAGTGAAATCACTAATATTCCTTCAAAGTGTTGGAAAAGCCTAAGAAAATTATACACAACAGGGTACAATGGACTCATTATTAAGCTCTGTTGTAAATAGATTGGAGAGGTCACAATTCAGACAGGATTGTTCATTGTCATCAGTCTTTTGTATGTAGTATATGAAGATAAAAGCTTTTGTGTTATGATAAAGTGAGAAACTTGAAGAAAAGAAGCAGCTAGCTGAAAATAGAAAAGAATGGAAATCTATAGCAAATCAACCTCCAGTTTGATGGTGCTGATGATGAGACATAGTGAATAGTATGAGAAGCATGAATGGAGCTTAAGGTTGGTATGAAAGTTGAAAGGGAATTGATAAAGGTGAATAGGTTTCTGAATAATGATAAATCAAAACATCAATGAAGTCTATAGGTTTTGAAATAAAGTCCAAAATTTGCTATTAAAAATATGGGAGAAAAAACAGCAAAATCTATAAACTCTTGGGCTTAAATTTTATACCTGGGGCTGTGACATCAGTTTTAATATGTTAAGTCGGGGAGTCATTTTGAAATTTTGCCATCAGGGGTGGAATGTTATGTGAGCGTATAAGTTATGCTTGACCTGCACTGCGAGCTCTCTACCCCTGAAAAGTACAGAACCCAGATGACTCACCACAGTGAGTCAATGTCAACACATTTGATACAGGCACCACTGATAAGTGGCACATCTTACCTCCCTTAGGAATGGCTGCTGCCTATTGGCATGCTATTATTCCACAGCATAAAAAAAAACAATCCTGCGGAAAACCGTGATATATGTAATCAGGGCCGTCGCGTGGTTCAAAGGCGCCCAAGGCAAAACTTTGGTCGGCGCCCCCCCCCCCCCCCCCCCCCCCCCTACAGAGGTGAAAGCGATCGGGCGCTTTCGCCGATACTCGGTTTGGACCCTTGCCGGGAGGAGCGGGAATTCGAGCCGCGAGGAGTGGGGGCGCGAGCCCGAGCCGGGTCAGCTGTAGAAGTCGTGCGGAGCGGACTGTCCTTTGGAGGCCGACCTCACAAGCTTGTGCACACAGTTACCTATGTACAGAACGTTAGCGTACTCAGCCATGTATCCTCTGTGTAACACAGAGACAGAAACTAATACAGTCATTATAAATAAAGTTAGAAAAACGTCAAAAAAAAACATTTTTACCCACGGCGGCGCCCACCCACGCGACGGCCCTGTATGTAATGGCACCAAATGTATTAAGCCATCTAACAACTGTTATATAGATGTAAAATTAAAGGTGCAAGCTCAATACTTTGCCTGGCAGAACTATTAATTGTACAATAAACTCTACAATGATACAGCATTATCAGGTACAAAAGCACTGGAGCATAAGGGTCCTCAGATGTGGGCAAGACTATGTATATACTCTAAAAGGTCATGGCTGTATGTTTTTCTGGGGTGTATGGCTAACAGTATGGGTAGAGCATAACTTATCTATTTATAAAACCAAAATTTTACTCACATTTTCTCTATCTTAAATCCCTTCTCCGTCTTGCACGACTGATAATCCTATCTTTATCCTCTTCTGTAATATCTGCCTTCATCATTCCACCTCCTTTCCTTCTCCTCCCCTCCTCCAAGCTTTCTCCCTCCCCCAAGCATACACACAAATGGCCACTGACCTCGAGCTACCCTTCCTCCCAAAATTGCTCCCTTCCCATCCACCCATGACTCCTCGTACAGCCTCAGATTCAGCTCTTGTTTAAACGTAACGTCCTTGGCTAAGGCCCATAAGGCTTCCCCACTTGACATTGACCCTCTTAGTGCTGACCCCTGCCAGCGGTTCTAGTGAGAAATGTGGAGGGTAACTAGAATGAAATGTATCACTCTAGGAAAATAAATATTATAAAGTTATTGTTTAAAATATCCATATGCAGTTTTTCTTATTGCATATGCATTAAATTAGGTAATAATAAAAAAACGCTTATACTTCGTACAAAAAATAATTGTAATTATATTTGTGTGCAAAAGTAAAACAATATTTTGCCTATGAGCCGATATATTGGCCTGCCGCACTATATGCCTGAGATGCCAAAGCCGATATATCGGCCCGCCGCACTAAAAGGGTTAAGATGCTAGAGCAGGCTGGTTTCAAACGTTGAATTCTCTGGGACTCAACCATGTTCATCAATCCTTCCATCCACCCTCTCCTCTTTTCAAAGAACCATGGAACTAGCCGCGCAGTAACTTAAACAGAGTCACCCGCAAGTGTTCACAAATTGTGTGAAATTCACAGTGGAATAATCATTTGCCTGAACTGGGTATCGAGCCCAGATCCCTTGATTTTGCACTGAGTGCTCTAACCAATTAAGCTACCCAGGCGTCCTCTTCCACTGTGAATCTCATGGGGGCTTTAAAGAGCAAGTTGTCCTCACAGGTTCTGTGGATCTAATGCCAGAGGTATCCGTATGCGAGCGCTAAGTGCCACATCCATGAGATAAAGCCCAGCTTTAAATTCCCCGTAGACTGTGGTGCTTAACCCTTGCATACGTGTACCTCTGGCATGGTATGCACGGTACCTGTGAGGACAACTTGCTCCCTAATGCCCCCATGAGATTCACAGTAGAAGAGGATGCCTGGGTGGCTTAACTGGTTAGAGCACTCAGTGCAGAATCGAGGGATCCTTTATTTGATTCCCAATCCAGGCGAATAATTTTACCAATGTGAATTTCACACAATTGTGTCACCCTCTCCACCTTTTTCAATCATTTGTTCCACTCATTTCCCATATCCTACTCCTCTGTCATTTTCTGTTCTCTCCCCTTTCTTACAGTTGCCTTTAGCTCTTCCAAGAGAAAGACCTGGGTGGAAGTGTTCAGAATTATTTGGAATAAATTCACAAGTGTATGTCATTTATTTTTTGTCTGTTATTCATTCCAGTATAATTTTATGATCTGAAAGTTGTGAATCCAACTACAGTCGGGAAAATATTATGGAATCTGTTTTGAATATAAATTAACCATTTCCAAGTTCTTCTCAAGATTAATTAGACTTCTTCATATTCTCTCATAGCCAATCAAAAGAGCCAATGTAATTAATATTCATTACCTTGATCTCAAAGCAAAGCACGTAAAATTTGTTTTGACGAAGATAGAACTCTATTTAAGGATCTTCCTGAATAAACAACGATCCAAGTAAAAGAGGCATGCTCTTGGGAATACCAAATCTCTGTGAGTGGAAATATTCAAATAGAGGTGACCTCAATATCATCTCACCAATTTTCTGCACTTTTGTAGGCCTTCTTTGGTGCCAGTTACATATTATAAATGATACGCTGTTGTGCAAGTGCTATATAAGAACTTCAACGCTTGTAACCTATTGAACCATGTTCAGTACACAAAAATATTATCAGCACATGAGATGCCCCTGAAGGCAAGTGATGGCATGCATATTCACATCAAAATCCCTTACTTTTCATGCAGATTGATGGCAAAAGTTGAACATACCTTTAAAAACTTTTTAAAAACCTCCAATTATGGGTGAAAATTGAGGGGAGGTTGTCTCATTTTCTCTCCCAACCTGTAGAGTTGTAAAACCATGACTCTTCTCGAGATTTAGCCCATGATGTTTCCAAGCTGTTATCCTATTTGAAAGCAACAATCAGTAAACTAATGCACCAAGCACATGAACTAAACAGACCAAGCCTAATTCATTGTAAGAAAACATTTAGTTATTTGTTTGATAATTTGCAAAAAAAATATGAATTTTTTGGCTTGATCTGATTAGCTCTGGTTATTTTACATTATTTGTTGTAGGTATATTTGTGGGTTCTATTACTGAAATGAAATGTGATGATAATAAAGAAATATACTATGCATAAATAGCTAATAGCATTATGGATGGGTGGTTAATGAGCATTTTGAATAGGGACACTATTTTATCAGAAATGGTTTGATCTCAAATTAATGCTACAGACACTAGCTCTACATTACAATATTTTGAGTTCATTCAATTTTCTTTTTTTAATGTACTACATATGGAAGTGAATACTATGGCTAAGTGGAAGGCATATATTCTTGTTTATTGCTCATGAAACTAGAAACATTTGTTAATTCTACTCAAATATAGATAAAAAGATCTTTAATGATTATGATTGCATAAGTGACTAAAATTGAAGTTTTTGATAAAAATTCATTTAAATCAATACAAGTAATTCAGAATTTTGCCATATTTTATAATTATAATGTTAGAAGTTCTAACTTAGAACTAATCAATTTTCAGGAACACATCTATCAATGAATCACAAATTATGATTGAAAAAGATCATCAAGGAGAGCCTTAAAACTTGAGACAATATATCTCAGCTGGATAATAGCAAATCAAATCAAAAATGTTTATGTACTGATCAGTTAGCCCATATTTTACAAATTCAGTGCACTTATAAGAGCTCTGAATTTTTTCCATTCCCAAAAAAGAACTTTATTGTGAAGTGTACGTGGGAGAAATTAAAAATCTACGATAGAAATAGCTTTTGGTAAAACATCTGCAGAAAGAATTAACATCAATAAATTTTCCCTGGCATATCTAGTTATGAGGCCTGACTTGCTGGAACCACATAATGACATGAGAATTATTTCTCTCTGCAAAATTCATCAATAATTTTTATTTGGTATTTGCAACCCAGGGTTAAAATTTAAAAAAGCCATTAACATGGTCTCCCAGAAAATGATTTTCTTAAGTTGAAACTTCTGTCAGAATCAATAAAAATTACTGTCAAGATATACAAAGTTAAAATAAAAATTGAAAATATCCAAGATGATTTAATAATATGTAGGAATATGAGTTCTTTCATCATCATATCTTTACCTCCATTCTACAATTTCAACATATGTACTAATGCATAAAGGACATATTTATACCAAGCAATTTTTCTGGAGTTCCATGTGTAGTAGGGTGGGCCGAAAAACACGAAAGTGTCCAAATCGAATCGTTATAGCGCGGAAAAGTTGCTACTTGTCACCCTGATCACAAAGAAAAAAAATTTTGAAATCGGACCAGATCTTCCGGTCGCACATCTCGTTCGAAATTTCGAAAAATCGTAAAAAAATATGACTTTTTTCAGCATTTTTTAAAATGAGTTACAGTGATTGGGTTGCATTCCAAATCGGTATGTGGCCTCTTCTAAAGATCCTTTGTCTTAAAAAAATATATATTTTTCCTTCCCTCCTTCTTTTAGGGGGAGGGGGAGGGGGAGTCGCTCATCGCGTTCAAATTATCGAAAAATCCTAAAAAACATGATTTTGTTCGGAATTTCCTCTTTATGAGTTACAGTGATCGGATTACGTTCAAAATCGGTATGTGGCCTCTTCTTAAGGTCTTTTGTCTTATGGTAAAGATATAATTCCCATTCCTCCCCTTATTTTATGAGGAGGGTAGGCGTATGTAAAAAAAAGAGTGACCTTGCGGTCATTGTTTTCCTCGTGATAAGTGTGCAGCTCTTCACCCGCTCCTATAAACTTTAGGTATATAGGCAATGAGAGATGCTAATGAAATCTCAAGGGACATTGACTTTTTTACTTCGTCTTCAAGCACCTCCAAAAGATATGTGAGAAGCAATGTTTCTTGACTGTCTTCTTTTACTAAGTCATATCTATATTCTTATTTTAAATTGCCTTACTCAGTTGTGTATGTCTGAAATTCTTGTTCGAATAAGTCTTATCTTTTTTTTTCTCTTACTCTGTTATCTTTTTTTTAAGTTTACCTTGACATCCTTGATGTGCCTTTATTTACTGTAAAGCTGCTATTTCTTGCTGTCTTTATACTTGTACTCAATGTATAACTTTATAAAGGGCTTAATATCAACCCGTTCAATAAATATACTATACATATTAAATTATATATAATACAAAACTGTTTATACATGGTTGATGACTTTTTTGCGCTTGAAGTGTAAAGAGATTTCTGTGCTTTTATTGATCTATATTACAAGGCTATGAATGTAATAATGTCTTACGCAAATAATAAATAAATTACATGTGACCGGGCAATGAATGCAAGTTCATAGACAGAATGCAAGTTCTCCGTTGAATAGATAAGTTTCCCTGAAATTGCCGAGTTTTCCCTCTGACACGACGCATGCCTCGATTAGATTAGATTAAAATGAAGTGGAGTTCCTCCAGGGAGGACCTGGGGCACCTAGACCTATTGGTCCTTTGTGCTAACCACTTAGACTGTATCACCCAAAGAGTCCAATGGCCTTGCTGAAGGCCAGCATGCCCTCTATGGGGATACCCCTGACTTCCGCAGGTTCTAGAAAAGGAGATCCCAGGTGCCTGATTCTAGTCCTCATCAGAGTAGGACAATCGCCGAGAACATGAGAAGTTGTTTCATCCTCTTCTTCGCACCATCTACATCTGGCAGAGTCCACTAGCTTCAAAAGAGCGCTTGCCTCGAAGAGCATCTCCGCTCAATCGAGTGGACTCACTCACCGGGACGTTGAGCTGAGAGTGGGTCATTGCTGCGGGGCTCAGGTAGTCCATGTTGGTGTAATAGGAGCCGTAGTTTTGGGTGTAGCAGTTGGAGACGAGGGAGCCACCGCCTCCACCGCCGCCTCCGGGGGTGGAACCGCCTCCTCCTCCCCCTCCGCCCCCGACCGCCCCCTGGTGCCCTCCAAGAGAAGCCGCCGCACTTCCGTACGCCCCCCTGTCCACCAGGCAGCTGCCTCCGACCACCAGCGGGTGCGGGTCGTGGGCCGCGGGGCTCCAGATGGACCCGTACGGGGGGCCGCCGCCTCCGCTGGACGACGAGGATGAGGACCCGCCGCCCCCGTTGAGCAGGGCCCCCACGGCAGGGGGCGTCAGGGGCTGCGGCTTGTACGGCGACGGTGGGTCCCGCTGTGGGGCGGGCGAGTCGGCCGCAGACGAGGAGTTGCTGGGGGCCGGCGTGGGCTGTTGCTGTTGATGGGAGCCCGCCGCCGGCCCCCTGGAGGGCGCCCCGGAGGCCACGATGGACTGCGGGGGCGGCGCCGGGGGCGGGGACTTGCCCTTCTTGGCCCCGGACCGACCGGCCCCCGGCGCCTTGTCGGCCCCCGACAGGCTGATGCCGCCGTTCTGACTCTGCCCTGAGCCCTGTTGCTGCTGCTGCTGCTGGTGCTGTTTCTGCTGCTGGCGACACTTAGCGCGGCGGTTCTTGAACCAAACCTGTTCAAAGACACGAAGGGACTCAGTTCAAACTGTCTTCCTAAGCGTTAACTTTGAGCGTAATTTGGAGGCGGCGAGAAGTGACTGCTGTTCTCATCCCAAACAATTACGATGGTAAACAATATCTGTAATATAAATTAGGAGGAAATACAAAGTTAACAGACCCGGTTATCGTTAATCTGCTTAATTTAGCCCTATGAAGTTATCAAATCAAAGTGATAAATGAAAAAATCAAATGTACTAAAATACACATTGGCAATAGTTTTTGCTCGCAAATATCTCTCAAAGGGTTTTCAAATATACCTACACACCCTTACCCACCGATAATCTCTACCCTCCCTCCTCACCGTCGAAATGCTCAAATTACGCCCGAGGCATTAATGTAACATTCCCAAATTCATGCACAATATGTACGACATTGTAACTCTATCACTACGTTTACAATCGAACTTAGATTGATATGGACTCGGACCGATATGAACATTCTAAGCCAGCCGAATCGAATCGTCTGGTTTACCAATGTGAGATCGCTTTGAATATCGATTTGAATCGGTTCATATCGATTTGAGATCTCAGACTGGGAGAGAAAGCGTGTCCAGTTAGCTCGCTTCTACTACCCATCCCACCCGTTGCGTATACCACTAGCCCGTTGTGTATACCATGCCGAGCTGAACCGGCCAAATCGATCTGAGTTCGATTGGTAAACGTAGAGAGTGTTGCCCTCCAGGAATTGCTACGAACCATTGAAAAGCAAGAAGCAAATGCATCATTTTACAGGAATTCTTACGTCCCTAAGTGTGATGTTGTTCGAAATAAATTTAAGAGCTAATGACATCCCTTTTTGTTCATTAATTAAAATGACCTCTTGAGCTCCTTCATTTTAACTGCCTTGTTTGATTATCATGCTCCATCTTTCGGTCGCCAACGCGATGCCAGCGCTTACAATCGTGAGCAATCGTTGAAAATCAACCATCGGCAAAGATGTTCCGTATGCGAATTTGATTGGATTTTAGAGCTTACGATGGCGAGTAATCGATGGGTCTGAAGTATGAACGGGGCACGAAACGTCTGATGAACTCTCATTTGATTCCTTTCTTACTTCTGAATATATTTGAAGCATAGTTCTAGTCGGAGCAATCTCGAAGTAGAAACGCCATCATTGGAGCTATTGTCCTCAGATAACAGATGGGCAAGGTCAGGCATAGTGATTACTCGTTTCCACGACGCTCTTCCTCACGTAGGTAAGAGAATCCTGGGTAATCGGCCTGCGCTCCTGAGGGGAAGTGATGAACCACGTAACGAATAAACGAATGGCTGGCAGAGGTCGATAGTGCTCCTTTCCATGCGAAACGCCCACAGCGGAATCACAGCGCAGTCTACGTGTGAAATACATATTTCACTTGCTGACATGTTTGGGAACCACTGCGATTTATGCTCGCGTTACCGGTTAACTAGGGTCAGCCATCCTTGGTTAGAAATTCAACCGTAGTAGGCGCTATCTGGCGTTTCCATTACCAAATGAAATCAGCGTGAGACCTAACTAATGCAGTGGAAGCGGGGCATAACCCCGGAATCCAACTAGCAAATATAATCTGGAAAGCTTGAGTTTAGGTTGCATCTTACATGATAAATCTCTGAATAAATATCTCTGAATAAATCTCTAAATAAATGTGACTAATCACCCGCTAAAACGTGTTTCAACATCTAAGGACCTCGGTATTCTTACTGACAATAAATTGAACTGTTCTCCACAAATACAAACAATCAAGTCTAAAGCAATGTCCCTCTTAGGCCTCCTCTATCGTTTTACCGAAATTAATGAGCCCAAAGCGCTTATAACTTTTTTCTCTTCCATTATTCTTCCAATTCTTACCTATTCCTGCCCCATCTGGTCTATCTCATCTCAAACTAATCTTTTATCGCTGGACTGTGTCTGCAACTTCTTTGCTAAAATAGTTAAGAATAGATTACCACAGTGTCGTAATGTGTCCACCAAGGCTATTCTATCCTATCTCTCCATCCCCAATCTCCCCACTCATAGACTCACAGCAGACTTAACATTTATTTATAAAATTCTTAATTCCACCATCGACTGACCTGAATCGCTCTCTTATATCAATTTCAAAGTTCCCTCCCGCCCCACCCGTTCTCACCCTTTACTCCACACGCCCATTCCTAGACTTTCGATCACTAAACGTTCTCTTTTCTTCCACCTCTCCTCTCTATTGCATTCCCTCCCTTCCCACGTTGATCCTTTTGCACTTTCATCTAAATCCTTTATAAGCCTTTCTCTTTTGTATCTTTCACCTAAGTAGTTATTCCCCCAATTTTCTTTTCTTTTTATATATTTCCATAATTTCTGCTTGCAACCAGTTGTTAAGTTTGCTTGTATATGTCCTTAAGTGTGTGTATTGTTACATGGCCACTATAAAATGATAGCTGTATGTGGTTTTATTACTTTAAATAAATAAAAAATAAATAAATAAATTGATTTGCATCGTTGACTATAAAAAAACAGTATTGAAAAACTCCCAAAAAATTGGTGAAAGATTATCTATTGCTGTACTGCAATTCAAAACAATGATATTATCGCGACCAATACCGATGGTAAGTGAATACATTGGAAAATGCAAAAAACTAATTCTCCTTTAGTACGAGTAAAGTTAGGCCTGAGTATGCTCAGTTACGTGTGGCAGTTGTATCCAAGTTCACACGAAGAGGAGTTGATTTTTTTCATGTGGACTCACCAAAACTTTGGATTGTTAAGCTCGATTTATTTTAACCCTTCCATTGACAGGAAACTTTGCGCGAGTACATATTCCGAGCGAAACTATGTCATTCGTTTAACGCCAAGAACATGAGTACACATCTGTGAAAAAGTCTAGGTGAGCAGTGAAAATTGATTCGGGTAGAAAACAATAATGGAGTCAATTCTTTGCTCTTTCTCCCTAATTTAGAACCATATTAAATCCTGTGAAAAATATAGCATGTGAAATAAAGCTAGCAAAAAGTGAAAAACAGATGTAGGTGCTTTTTTTCAAGAGTGAAAGACCATATTTTTGATAAAGACATAAAAATCAAAAATTGAAAAAGCATTTTCTTTGATTCGATGACAGAGTTTTGTTCCTTTTTCCTTTTTGGCAACACATTACGATTAGTGAGATTAAAATACGGACCCCTGCTCGCGTGCTTAATTTAGCGACGTGCATTTTAAAAGTAATCTAGCACTAAACCTTTATTTATTTTGTATTTTATCGTTAAATTTTTTGCAATTTACTGATGAGAAATTTTTAATATAACTTTATTAAAAACAAGAAGGGCATATGTTAGTTTGAGCGAGACATTTCCCTAGTTATAACATTCGAACTATACGTTGTAATTTTACCAGTTCTAGGACCCGTGAATTAAATTACCAATTAATTATTAAATTACGATTAAATTATATGAAGTTCATTATCAATGGTGGAATATTATAGTTTTATATGACAGAAATTGTTAGTAATTAAATGAAAATATCTAAATTAGTCTTTAATTGACTCATTTTTTTCGCGCGGTACGGTTGAAACTCCTTCAATACGGAAGGTTTTATGAGATCCCGAAGAATTTACTGCGGTGAAATTGTGATTAATTTCTAAAAATAGTTGAGAAAATATACAAACTACTCACTGCTCATTATTTGACGAGATATTGGAGTTATAAATCCGTCATTTTTTAAATTAGCTCTCTCTGGAGTGCATGCACGTAACTATTTCCCATGTAAAACGGCTGGTATTTTTCGTCAACTATCTCGGAAAGTGATGTGGTAGAGTGGTTGAATTTTTGGTGTCATTGGAAGGGAGAGATGATTTTCTGTTAAATGAGATCAAATTCATTGATTTCTAGGTGCAATGATATTTCGCTCAAACTACCTTCAACTGTTGTGCCCAAACTAAACCTCGATCAACCATAACACATCTCAAGTGTTTGATTTTCTGTACTCTTCACTAATTTATGAGATCCATTATTTTTAGGATAAAAATTAAATGCCTTCAATGGTGTCCTCCCATAAATTACTTTTTATTTAGTGACAAAAAATTGAGAGTAGTTTGAGCCAAATATTATTCGCCAAAAAAATCAATGAATTTGGTCTCGTTTTAAATAAAACGTTTCACTCTTCCGAAGACACTAACATGTCACCCCCTTTACCGCACTACTTACCGAGATATATGCCAAAAATGCCAGCAATTTTGCATGGGAAACAGTACGTTTATGCACTAAAAAGAGAGATTATTTACAATTTGAGAAATTTAGAACAACTAGATTTCGTCAAAAAATGAACACTGTGTATTTTGTGTTTTCTCTGCTATTAAAAAAAATATCATATGCTCCTCGCAGTATTTTTTTCACAGTCAGAAAAAAACCTGCCGCTGTGAAGGGGCTTTTAAACGTACTGCGTGAAAAATTAGTCAAGTTAAGGACTTATGTTGATATTTTTACTTAATTTGTGAGAATTGATTATATCAGTCGTGTAAATTAATAGTATTAGAAAGAAAGAAAAAGCACATTATTGTACCATCAACATTACGTTATTTAATTCATGTCTCCAATAGTCAGTGAATATAAAACGTAAAATCGAGTATGCCCTCCATTTTGACTAGGGAAATATCCGCTCAAACTAAATTAATCTACCATGGTAACTTAAATATCATTAAAAAACTGAAGGGTGATGCGACATAGTATTATCCTCTCAATATTGTTCTAAGATGTACTAAAATTGAAATACATATGCGTACATTCATTCACTTCAGGCGGATGGTGTGAGGACTCAGTGATAATAAGGGCCTTAGAAACCTTTAAGGGGCTTTGTGAGCACGGAACCCCCCAGTGGGAAATGCGAAGGCTAGCAAACGTCTTCCCTTCGGTAGGGTTTTGTTACACTTGGTCTGCTTTATGGAATGTACACCGCAGAATAAGGTTTCCTCTCAGAACTCAACTACAACACTATATTCACTCGAAACATCAAAAATATCTTCATAGGGAACAACATGAAAAATGAAACAAAAAAAATGAAGATATTTTTGCCCCGCCCCCCCCCCCAAACAAGTATTCAGGCCAAGGGCTGTCTCCTACCTTCGTTGGGTGACTCCCGTCAACCCCGGATATATTTACTCCGTGGACTATGTTCCAGGAAAGCGACGCAAAACAGTATTAAAACTCGGGTTGCTTATTTTTTTGGCCTCTGTGAGCGTTCCGCCCGGTAATTCCGATCCGTCGCATTAGTTAACGTGTGCGCAAGGACGTTTTCATTCACGTAAAAAAGGTATCAGGAGTGGATGTTGAGGAACACGGCTGTTGCCTCGTCCATGCAACATTTGTACTACCTAAGCAGGGTTTTGTTGAATGCAACACTTAAATGCAGGCAAGCGTTTATAAATAGATATTATATCCATCTCATTGCTACTTAAGTGTTCATGGAAAGAACTTAGCATCGCACGAATGTTGGTTTATTTTCGCAATCCATCGATACACTCCTTTAACTGCACAAACAAACGAAAAAGACTAACGCGGGGTAAACTACTCAACTTCTCATATAAATGATTAAAAAAAAAGAGGCACTCCGGGAGTGCCGACAGAAGTGAAAACTTGAAATAACGTGAGCATTTTTGAATGTAGGGAAAAATTTCACTTTATTTTATAAAATTATAATAAAATCATTTTTGAATTTACCGCGTAAATTTTAAAAAATTAACAAATGTATTTTTTTAATATTTCAAATTTACCGCATAATACAAATTTTTCTATATATCGTAATACAAAATTAACAATTTAAAAAAATTCCAATAAAAACATACATTTTGAATTTACCGCGCATAATTTGTTGTGTTTCTGGATTTGAAAGCTACATAACAGTTTACGAGACAGCTGTCTATATGTATATGTATACACTAGCGATAAAAAATTTTTCTCCACGTGTTTACTTTTTTATATTTCTACAATATATAATTGTAAACACTTCACATTTATAAATTAATTTTATGGCACAACATTCGAATAAGCTACTCAAATTGAACGTATTAAAAGAAATTGAGTTATATTGTACTAACCTTCACTATTCTTGTATCGAGTACACTCTCCTGCACGAGTATGGACTATTATATTATCCGGCACAATATTTGTAGCAACCCAAATTGAATGAACTAAACCGTATATTAGATATATATAATGTAATATGAATAAAATTATAATATAGTTTATTTGACGGTGACGGTGACGCGAGTCCAATGGTTTTTACCCATCCACAAGTACTGTGTATATAGCGAGTATACTGTGTATATACAGAATATACAATTATACATATATTTAGCAGCAGTGACGGTGACGCGAGTCCAATGTCTTTTACCCATCTACAAAAGTGCTCAACGCGACATAAGAAGTTTTCACTTCAACAAGTATGATGTGCATGATTATCAAAAGTCCTCGACATATCGATGAAGAGACCTCGACCACCTCGACGAAGCACAATCGTTATCGTCCAAACCCACTTAATTACGGGTCCCCGGCCTATTTAAGAGGATCCCTTACTTATATCTACACGGTGCACTTAAGTGAAAGGCAACATTAAATGTACGCTTCAGTGGTCAATGTAGACGCGAAATGGGTTTAATGCAAATATGTTTGTACACATAGTCGATTAATAATTAGTCGTCGCCGCGGGGCTATCGCCCCAAGGTCTTCCGATATCTCGATCGGCCACCTCTTTCGATATCGATTCAGCTATTGAATGGAACCACCAGCGCTGTTGTTTCTGATGAGCGCCGCGTATTCTTTCTGCGATTCTCATAGCTGTTTCAACCTTTCCAACCACAAGCGTAGCAGTACTGATGAGGTGATGACTAATTCGTCACCATTTCCAACGAGACGTATTTTTGTTTTAATTTTTACAACGGTTTTTAGGCGCAAAAGGATCGACATTTTAAGGCATACTTGAAATTTTTTCGCTTATTTTAGATTTACTCTAACAAATTATTTGATAACCACTTATTTTCGTTAGTTTGAACAATACATAAGCAACACATTTCGTTAGGCACCAAAATGAGCGCTTCAGAACATCTTAGTCGCGAGATATGCTGCGCGATAATGCTCGCCCTGTGTCCAAATTGACCGCCATTTGCCATGGGTCACCACCATTGTTGTGCGCATGCGCTTGGCCATCTCATGGCCACGCTGGTATAGTACACACATATCACATTGAACGAGATGTTATTAGCTTCAACCGAGTATTTACTCGCGACCTTACTGAGTCGGAAAGAATCCGGAATGACGGAATGTCAGAAGGTGTATCTCATTTAAATCCTCGGTATTTTAGCGATTTTATTTTTAATGCGACGGCATTACAATGCATTTTACACCACTTAAAGCTTTTTTTCTCAATTCCCATACATTTCTCAGCATGATGGTAAGGTTTACTCGAGAGATTAAGATTTATGAGAACTCCTAATTTTCAGACAACTTATGAGGAAGTATTATTGTCGACGATTAGCACGAGAGTTATTGGAGCAAATAGAAGTTCATCTCATAACACGTTATTATTCAAATGCGATATCAATGCCTGACTTCAATCACGTTGAGCTCTGAAAGGAGACATTCCGGTCGTCTCGAACATATCCTTTTGTAAATTTCAGGCCACTCTAATATCAACCGGCCATGGCCTCGATATCTTGTGTCATTATTAGCGTCGAAACAAGGGTCGAAACTATTGTGTTTCAGACGTTCCATTATTAGCCCATACATATAATTGCTCATTTATTTAAAATACTTTCGTGTCATGTCATATTCCACGCGTAAAATATATAATCTTCATGCAAAGTGATGCAACATAACTTTGACCATGGAAAACGAAAATTTAACCCAGATGAAAATAATCAGTTTCAAAAAAATTTCATATGATTTAAAAAAGGTGGTGAATCTTAATGTGAGTGGAAAATATTGATAATAAATCCTTTTAAATCAAAGTAGGATACCTTTTAATATGATAAACTCTATGGTCAATGATACTTGTTTTAAAAGAGGCATTTCTCGAATAATGCAAAACTCTTATGCCTATTACTTTTCAGAATTTTACTAAAGTGTCCAAAGTTGGCCTCAAAACTAAGGAAGATGATCAACTATGCAATAAATAAGGAATGTTAAAGGAAAAAATGAACAATGTAATAAGAGCTTTAGCAATCATTCCTTCACTAATATAAAATAAAAAAATAATTTTAATACTATTTAATTTTTAATAAAATGTGAATGTTTTCATTTGTAATAGCAAGAGACCTTGCAAAAATACTTGACCAAACATACATTTGAAAATAGATAAAAATAAAATTCTCCAATAGCCGTAAAAATGGCACCACTCGTCAAACATGTACCACAAAAATACACTTACTGTGTTGGTTTGCGGGAAAGGGGGTTCCACAGCAGGGACCAACCACAGCCTCTCCACCAGAATACCCTCCTGTGATGGTTTACGGGAATGTTACTTCCTCGCCAGTGACCAACACAGACACACACACACACTCAACCCAGTTTGGGATCCTTTTCGAGGGCTAATGGGACCCTGATAAGGATGCCTGGGTTATAACCTGATATCCTTCATAGGGCTAATGGGACCCTACTAAGGATGCCTGGTTATTACCACAATCACACACACACGCACTCAAATCACTCACTCACAACACACAGACGGGCCCAACTTCTGGGAGAAATCGCTCAAAAAGAGCGTGGTCAAAAGAAAAACACACAGAAACAAACGCTTACAACCTCGTGTTGCAAGTGCTTTTCCCTTCAGCTCGCTGAAGAGGGCCACCTTGTGGCCGAAATACGCGTATCCGACGCTCACCCTCGTTTGTTTCTGTGTGTTTTTCTTTTGACCACGCTCTTTTTGAGCGATTTCTCCCAGAAGTTGGGCCCGTCTGTGTGTTGTGAGTGAGTGATTTGAGTGCGTGTGTGTGTGATTGTGGTAATAACCAGGCATCCTTAGTAGGGTCCCATTAGCCCTATGAAGGATATCAGGTTATAACCCAGGCATCCTTATCAGGGTCCCATTAGCCCTCGAAAAGGATCCCAAACTGGGTTGAGTGTGTGTGTGTGTCTGTGTTGGTCACTGGCGAGGAAGTAACATTCCCGTAAACCATCACAGGAGGGTATTCTGGTGGAGAGGCTGTGGTTGGTCCCTGCTGTGGAACCCCCTTTCCCGCAAACCAACACAGTAAGTGTATTTTTGTGGTACATGTTTGACGAGTGGTGCCATTTTTACGGCTATTGGAGAATTTTATTTTTATCTATCTAGAGAGGCCGTAGAGCTCAATTTCCTTTGATTTAATACATTTGAAATATAAAAAAAACTTTGAACTTGCATTGACATATCAAATAATGAATTAAAGTTTTTAAATCAATGATAAAATTGTATCAGACGCACAAAAAAGCCAAAGAGCAAGATAAATGGCTCTCAATATATTTCAGAAAAGGCATGAGCAATATGTAGTGGCATATTAAGTACACCATTTTATTTAATCCAACTATTCCAAATCAGTCATTAAAGAACAGCAGACATCCAAAGTACTCTCGTAATTACTAAAGGGTGGTGTGTAGCAAATTGTATCCAAATGCTAAGGAGAATGGGTTGAAAATAAGGGACGGAGGAATGAGTATTTTCGATGATAACGTTCCAGGAAACTAAAAACGACACGGAGAGCCTGAATTTTATATAACGACTCCAGATGATTTCTGCGGTACTGCATTAACACGGTTGAACAGATTGAGATATTTAGCAGAGCTTTCATTTGATACACTGCAGAATAACCAATAACAGACGAGGCTAACACAAATTAAGTGATCAGCACATAAGGGTGTCACTAGTATGAATAAAAGTGCATAACATTGCTTTGGGATAAACCTCTTTTTTTTCGCTGGAGTCGCTAAACACGGATATTATATCACGGCTGCAACTTTAAAAATACATACTGAGTCATGTAACCACACGGTTAGAACATTTTGTCATCCTTGGACGCTTATGACACACTGTTGGGCGTTTATAAAAATATAAATCCATTATCAGAGAATTCATACGTTATTTTCTACTCGAGTTTTTAGTAGAGATGGGTCTTGGTATCGGAAATGGGACCAAAATATACGTTTTAGCCATCACAGATGGCATAATGATATTCGCAAAAAGTTTATAAGACGTGACATGGCTAACAAAAATGTTTATAGAAAAAACAGAAAAAGGGATTTGAGATAAATGACACAAAAATTGAGAACATGTATTTCACGAGAACTCCAAACGAAAATACAGCTCCTCTAAAAACAGAAGGTCATGAATTGAAAACATTGACTATTTTAAATACATTTAAGTTATTATATTATAGAATATAAAGGACAATATTAAAGAACCAGAGATACAAAACAGAGAATCTAGTAAATAAATGTGTACATGCATGCCTCAATCTCCTTCATTCGAAATCCCTGTCGCCTAAAACTAAGATTAGGTTATACAAAACAATAATCTGCCCAGTGCTGCTTTATGGATCCGAGACATGAAAACTGAATTAGAATGAGGGAAAAAAGGAATAGTGTCTGAACTTGGATATCACGGAAGATCTATGGACGTACATATGAACAAGAAAGATGGAGATGATGTTATAATAAGGAAATCAGAGACCTGTGTAAGGATACCGATATATTAAGTGAGGAAAATGAGATGGGCTGGACACATATTAAGAAAAGAGGATGGATGTGTGCTGAAGGAAGTTGTGAAAAGAAATCCAGAAGGAAGACGACCCCAGGGAAGACCACGACAGTGATGGTTGAACCAAGTCAAGATCGATTTTGGAAAGATTGGAGCCACGGAGGAGGATGCAATGGACCGAATCCGATGGGTGGGATATGTTGGTGCGGCTAAATAGCGACTCGAAGCTAGCGAGGGTAGCATTTTAAGTGTCGGGAATGAAGAAAACTATAAGAGGTACAATAACGCAATTTTTTTTATTGTTTCTCAAAGTACTCTCCGCGATAGTCAATGCATTTTTGCATTCGATGGAACCAGTCGTTATAGCATTTATTCCATTCCGAAGTAGGGGTAGTCAAAATGGCTGTTTTGTAGGCATCGACCGCTTCTTCAGACGTCTGGAAGCGCTTTCCTCGTAGCATATTCTTGATTCTGGGGAATGTGAAAACATGATTGGGGCTTAAGTCCGGGCTGTATGGAGGATGATCAAGAACTTCGACGTTTTGCTGTTCCAAAAACGACTTTGTGACTCGAGCGGTGTGTGAGCTTGCATTGTCGTGATGGAGCGTAATGCGCCGATTTGGGTTATCTTTCCGAAGCTCGGCGATCACTTCTGGCAAGCAAATGGTCGTATACCATTGAGCATTAACTGTTCTTTGATTTTCAAGAGCAATTGTTGCTACATGCCCTGATTTGGCTACGAACGATGCGACCATTTTCTTGGCAACGCTGCGAGAGCGAACAACTTTTGTCGGTTTGAGTTCACTTTGGAAGACCCATACTGAAGATTGGCGTTTTGATTCAGGCTCGTAGCTATAGATCCATGATTCATCACCACTTACAATGTTGTGAACGTGCTTTGATGCTCCTGAGTTGAATCGTTGCAGAGTATTTCGACACCATTTGACTCGAGCTGCTTTCTGTTCTTCTGTGAGGAGGTGCGGTATCCAGCGGGAAACCAATTTTTTAACACCTAACTCTTCGTGTAAGATCTTTTAAACTGAGGTCCTTGAGATGTCCAATGATGCCTAAATCTCACGGTATGTAACATGATGATCTTCCAGAACCATGTTACGTACAGCATCCACGTTTTATTGACTGACGGCGGTTTTTGGTCGCCCTTCACGCGGTTCGTCACTGAGGCTAGAGCGTCCTCGCTGAAACTCTGCATACCAGCGATAAACGGTTGTCTTTGATGGTGCTTCTTCGCCAAAAACAACAAAAAGTTCTGCGACGCATTCTTGCTGGGTGAGGCTTCGTCGAAAGTTATAGAAAATTATCGTGCGGTACTGTTCATGACTTAATTCCATCTCGTACAGCGACTTGGGAACTTTGACACGCCACCGTTTTAAAACTATCAGGCCGCTCTTAATGAAACTTTGCATGGGCATTAACCAACTCAAAAAGTTGTTTATAAACACCATTTATAGTTGCTAGGAGATAAGGAACGTTCTATTCCCGACACTTAAAAGGCTACCCTCGTATAAATGATCCTGGGAGTAAGAGCAAGTATTTGTATGCGGTAAAATATTTTTGTCAAATTAACTTCCTAAATAAGAAATGTTAAAAACGAGCAAAGATGTATTTATCTAGCAAGTCTTACCGTGGTCCAACTTCTTAATTAAATTCCGATTGATTTCAAATGACATACTTATTAAGGGCATGTTTTCGTGGCCCCCCGTTCGTAGTTCCAATATCATGTATCATTAAAACCGGAGTCCAATGTCATGTACCATTAAAACATTGTGCGAAAGAAAAAAATAGTCATAAGACAAGCCATGATAAGCAAGTGACAGTAATGTGAGTAGAGAAGCTCATTACATGATATCGAATGAAATAGAAATAAAATAACTCTTATGTTTGGTTGTGAAACTGATCTCTTCACTTTAATACAATTCATCCTTACAATTTAAATTGGAATATTCTCGAAATCAAACTAATTATATTAACAGCCATCGGGACGGATAATGCATGAAAATAATTAATTATTTTTATTTATCCGCATTCTTGATCACCTTTTTGTTTTATTCAAATATATTAATATTTGCAATTTTAATATAAATGAAACGTAATTGAAATAACTAATTTCGGGAACTTTAAAATAATTATCTTGAGGATTAAAAATGCATTTCATCATATCATAAATTAATATATCTGTATGGATAATTAATAAATTAATTACGTTAAAATTTATGTGATTAATTCTGTCATGTTAAAATCAGAAAATTTGTGATAAATTTGGTTGCTATGACTAAATTTTCAGCTCGCTTTATGTATTGCACAACAGATAAAATCCGTTCATATGCCTGTAAATACTAACGTATATTTACGTAAGAATTTTACAACTTTCAGCATTATAGCAGAATTAATCATCATAATTATTTCTCGTATGTATTTTATCCCATGATTGAACAATTGAAAAAATGTAACCTTTGAAGAATGGTTGTAATGGAAGAATTCATAATGGGTTTGGGTCCCTAAAGGTATAGCTCAGTCCAGAATTAAACTTCCTTTTCTTTACTCATTTTCTCAATAAAGTCCGTTAATCAAGAGCAGTAATCAACTATGGCAATTGAAAAATCAACATTTTTGGTGTTAATATATGAAAAAAATTAAATGGAGTTGAACCACGCGTGGCGCAAGCATTGTTTAATATTGTCGATATCGGAGAGTGAGTTCAGGAGTCGTATTTTGATTATTTCAGACGGTTCTGAAAGCAATATTGACCATGATGGCGGAAGGACATAGGCAATTATCCAATTGGTGCCGTTAGCCGAAAAAAATCTGGCAGGCATGTAAATTCAAACAATTCGACGAAATTACACTCGGATTGAGATACCATGACAACGGGAAGGTAGTTGGAAGGTTGTGCAATCTGCCCGTCGTGAAAGCGTTTCTATATAAGCGTTTTTATATAAGCGTTTCTAAGGCCTATGTACCCGGTAAACAAGAGGTTGAAATTTAATTTGAGACCGATGTGTGATATTCAGATCCTCAAAAAAAAAACAGATGCTGGATAACTATGGTTGATAGGGTCACATGTTTCAAGTTTGTTCGATCCTTACGAAGATCAAGGTGCATGGATCGACAGCTCAATCAAGTAAGGGCTGCGTAAGATACGAAGAACTCTTAACTTAAATTTTCAGGAGGCTTACTAAAAGGGGAATTCCAGCGTTTAATATAAAAAACTGATAAAAAATGGATAACTTGTAAAACTAAATAACTCTTAAACCCTAAATATCTTCCTAATAACCGTAACTAGCTGCCTATTGGTTGTCGGTAGTCATTTGCTTAGTTACGGCATCTTCACGGGTTTCCGTGATATTTTAAAGCTTCCATAACTAGAATTGATCTCATATATGCTTGAATTTCGCTGCTTTTCGGTCCATTACTGCTTTATACATACATACCACTCACGCTGTTCCCTTGTGGGGCTGGCACAGTCACTAAGTTTCACTCATAAATACATATTTACACACCGAACTCTGCTTCAATAATTTCCTCCATACTGACCTACCCTTGCAAACCTCTTCTGCCTCATTTACCCCCATACACTGCTTCATACAATGCCTCCTGTTTTTAAGACTCCTAATATTCCTCCTCCTAAGAATTTCCTCAACCACATCCAACTCAGGTGTGTCAGGGTCGAGGGCAACGGTATGCTGGCTCTCAAGGTAGTCCTTTCAGAAGGGATCCTAGCTTGAGTAGAAGAGTGAAAGCGAAAGTGAAAGCATCACTGCTTTATAGAGAAGTAAATTTGCTATTTTCACAGATAATCTCTATTTCCTACGGTTATACCTGTGGACGCACTCGGTAACAAGCCATTACAGCTTTTACTGACAGCCTCGACAGTCACTTTTGGCGTGTGTTAATAATTTGTGGCGGTACAACTCGTAACTCATATGGACTAGCATGATAATTTAGGCGCAAAATGATTCAAATCGATCAGTAAACACAAAATTGAAAATTTAATATATATATATTTGGAGATATATGCAATTAAAATGACACGATTCAAAGTAAAACTTCAATTACCGGCCTATACACATCGCCGAAAGCCCAAAAGAAGTTTAAGACGCAAATAGCAGGAAATAGCGTTTGCTTGGCTATCAACAGCACGCCGCGCCCCATCGTAAAACGCCGGTAACGGCGACACCTCCTTCTTGATGTCTGCTGTTACTAACCTCGAATGCAGAAAAACTCTCGCGATCTCGATACAACTCGTCCGTCTTTTTCTGCCCCCCCCGTCAGTCTTATTCCTCCTTTAAAAAAGACGCCAAAAAGGTCCTCAGCCACCAAGAAGTGCTGGAGGAGGAGGGAAAACATTCAATAGAGTGGTGAAGTGGAAAATGAGGAAGTATTCAGGAAATACATAGAGAGATGGACAGTAGTTTTTCAACTGAGTGGTGAGGTAGGGAATTTGCCACCAAGAAGGGCAAGATGAATTTGAATTAGGTCTTTTAGCCACCAAGAAGGGCTGGAGGAGGGGGAAAAACGTTCAATGGAGTGGTGAATTGGATAATGAGGAAGTATTGAGAGAAAATACTTAGAGGGATGGACAGTAGTTTTTCAACTGAGTGGTGACATATAGGAATTCCAGAGTTTCTTCTTTCCCGCTTAATCCGAAATTCCCAGAAAGAGAGAGCTCAATGCGTAACACCGGGCAAAAGCGATGAGCCGAAAGAATGCAGGGCTAATTGAATGCTGCAAATACTATATAACCTTCAATTTGACCCACAATTTTAACAAATGAGTATTTACGAAAGCGTTTAAGGTCGCGTGAAAGCGTCAATTGTCAACTTTGGTGTTCATTTATTGCCAAATTAAAAATAATTAACAGTTCTCGGTTGAAATCATCGCTTGCTCAGCAATGAATGTAGCCACTCATTTGTCAGGATATTCTACTGAAATATCTATGCTCTGATTGCAATGAACCCTTAAATGCAAGTATTTCGTAATCCAAGGACATTTTTAAAGCCCTTGTGATTAAGTTAACCACAACGGATGTTTACTCGTGGGTTTGCAGCCAAATTTTCAGAAACATGGACGAATGTTAAAGACGCCTTACAGACGGTATTTAACCAAAATGAGTATCAAGACTCATATTAATACTTACCGTTTCACGCCCACACCAATCGTACACTAGGTTTGTGATATAACTACTTATTATATAAACAGGAGTATGAATTAGGGAGTTGAAAGGAGCTTGTTACCTTGTCATTCAATTTTGGCAATTTTCTGGCAATTTTGGAAATTTGGCAATTTTGGAAATTTGGGAATTTGGAAACTAATTTGGCAATTAGTTTCGAAATTAAAATAGGAAGGAGATTCGGTTAAAAAAAACCTTTTGAAAAGTTGACGAACGATATGGTCTTGAATTTTCCGTCATTTTCACATTGCTGGGACTTTTATTCAAGTAATTTTATCCGAGTCATCAAAAGCTGAGTTATTTTCAGGCACTTAGCTGACCAGCTTGAAAAGACACAGGGCGCTAAGTAAGGATGCGTTAGAAAACCGTGGCTGTCCAACAATATTAATGAATGATTGTGTGAGGAATGCAAGTAGTGATAAAGTTGGTGTGATAGTTGCAAATTAAAAAGTTCCTTTGGACGATAATAATGACGCATTACTCATTCAAAGAACTGAGGCACTGGCCTCTAACCTGCACTTCTTAACTCAATTCCGTCGTACTATACTAAGAAGAGTAAGGAAAGAGCAGGGTTAGACAATGTGGTTGTTATTTTGGTTATCAGGCTTTAATTTGAAGACGTATACCCTTCTCCATCTACCTCAACGGTGTGAATGCATATTTTTCTGGATCAGCAACCCTTACTCTATCGATTACGTCAGGACACGTCACGCCGAAAATACCTCTAGCGTAATGAAATTTGCGGTGAGTTACGAATTCGTACCCAACGACAACTTCCACGCAAACCTCGCGCTATTGAAAAAAAATACTATTTTTGGTCAGGTGGCGCTACTGTAGAACCGGTGCCTCTCGCTGGAGTTAATTCGTTTAAACAAGACGGACGGGATGACGATACGTCACGTGCGTTCATGGCAACGCCTGATGCAGCATATTCTCAAAGAGAGTTACTTTTTTTTTGCGGGTGAATCGTTATAAGTCGACTTGTTTACGACGACGCGGAGACGAGCCGTGGGGAAGGAAGGAAGAAGTGTCGGAGGTTTTGTACCATTCGGGCGACGTTCTTCATTTTTTTATTCAACTTTTTCGCCGGAGTTCGCTCCTTCCCTCCCCCGCAGTGGAGAGAGAAGACCGTTCTTTTCTGAGGCTTCCCTTTTGCCTTCCGATATAATTGAATAATCCTCGTCCTCTGCTCGCCTGGACACGGAGGGAAAACAAAACTGAGGCACCGAAAAATATTCCTATAGGGTTTGACGTAAACTTAGACGAAAAAATTTAGGTCGCCGCCTTGCGAATATTTCTCCAAAACCCCGGTGTTTTTAACCCTCCCCATCCCCAAACAGATAAATGAAGAGGGTGAGGGCTTGGAAGAGAATTTCTATGGGACATTTTGCCACGAAATGGCCATCGTGCGGAACGCTTTAGCGAATTGCTGGATTACTGGTGTCCATCTAAATATAGGATGAATTGGCGCTAAAAATTGGGATTTGTGGTTAATCTTGCATTTTAGGTATGTCACTTGACTCGAAAAAATCCGCCATTTTCAAACTCAAACGTGAGAGAGGTGAACAATGAGATTAATAGTGGTGTAATATATTAATGACCTAAGCTCTAGAGCTAGCAATAAATTAAGATTATTTGCAGACGATACAGTTATCTGCCGTGAAATGAGCAAAGACGCGGACTTTGAAGCTCTGTCATCGGACCTTAACAACGTTTATTCGTGGTGCCAGGAGTGGGGGTTAGAATTAAATATCAGCAAATTCACCACAGTTCACTTCCTGCGAAAGTCATCACAAAAATGCCATACCTGTACTGTGGATGGAGTAAACATAAAATCTTCAGATACAGTAAAATATCTTGGAATTACCTTAACTTCAGATATATCGTGGGGAACACACATACAAAACATACGCTGCACAGAATTAAAGAAACAAGGTTTAGTTAAGCATATAATGGGAAGGTCCTCGGATGAAAAAGTCAAAGAGAGATGGTACTTCGCTCTGGTTAGGCCATACCTCGAATTCGCCGCGAGCATTTGGGACCTTGTTTAAATAGATTTAACCAAAAAAAATTAATGAAATACTGAGGAAAGCCGCGCTCTTCGTTAAAAACTGCTACGAGCGTACATATAGTGTCTCACAACTTTTAGAGGGATAAAGGTGGGAGCCCCTATAGACTCGGAGGCTATACGCTAGGCTTAGGATGCTTGATAAATTCAGAACTGATATTTTTCAGAGCGACGTAGAGAATATTATCATGACTCCTCACTACATCTTTGGATCTGACAGATGCGATAAAATAAGAAAGATACATTGCCGAACAGATAGATGCAAAAACTCATTCTTCCGTCGTACAATTAGTGACCACAATAAAAACTGAGCTCCACTTAATAAACTCCGATAATACACGTCACCATTTAATCTTGAAAAACCTTATCCCTTACCTCTTTACACGGCTGGTGTCCTAACACCCCATTCAACACGTCCATGCGGCGGCTCGCAGGGTATTATGTAGATGTAGATGTTTAGCTCTTCAACCCTGTTTCATCTCTCTCAACGGGGCCAAGGCAACGAAGCATACTCTTTTTGTATATGACCATTAACGGAGTATCTTTCCCACATTCTCTTATCACCCACTCATTCTTAACACATTGCGTCCTACTTGGCCCGTAAACATTTCCCAGTGAGCAGACCTTAGAGCATAAATATTACCATTAAGGTAGTGGGAGCAAGATAGTTCCCTAATGATAATAGAGACCATATTCGATATGGGTATGCGTTTTTATTTCACCAGCTATATAACACATAAATTAAATATTGCATTATTATTGGTTCAATGATATAATTTTACATGACAGAAATTGTAAGTAATCAAATTAAAATATCTAAATAAGTCTTTAACTTGACTCATTTTTTTCGCACGGTGCGTTTAAAGCACCCCCAAAAAGGAAGGTTTTTTGTGATTCCGAAGAACCTATTGCGATGACAACATGATTAATTTTCAAAAATAGTTGAGAAAACACAAAAACGACACATTGTTGATTTAATGACGTGATCTAGGTGTTAGAAATTCCTCATTTGCTAAATAATGTCTCTCTGGAGTGCATACACGTACCATTTCCCATGTAAAATAATTGGTGTTTTTTGGCAAATATCTCGGAGAGTAATGTGGTAAGGAGTTGAATTTTTGGTGTCAATGAAAGGGTGATATATTT
Source organism: Ceriagrion tenellum (assembly GCA_963169105.1). Classification (NCBI taxonomy): domain Eukaryota; kingdom Metazoa; phylum Arthropoda; class Insecta; order Odonata; family Coenagrionidae; genus Ceriagrion; species Ceriagrion tenellum. Next base: position 121,345,040 of record OY720641.1, on the reverse strand, counting down.
TTCTTTAAAATGAGACCAAATTCATTGATTTATAGGTAAAAGGGTATTTCGCTCAAACTACCTAAATCTCATTGTTCACCTTCACGTTTGAGTTTCAAAATGTCGAATTTTTTCGATTCAAGTGATATACCTACCCAAAATGCAAGATTAACCAGAAATGCAAATTTTTAGCCCCAATTCATCCTATATTTAGATGAACACCAGTAATCTACACCTAAATCTACATATTTCCCCGCGATCCGCCACATGGGCGTGTGGCAGGAGGTGTTAGGACACCAGTGGTGTAAATGTGTAAGTTTTTTGGAGGTGAAATGGTGACATGTATTATAGGAGTGTATTTTGTGAAGCTCAGTTTTTCTTGTGGTCGCTTACTGTTCACGGAAAGAACGAGTTTTTGTACCTATCTGTTGGGCAGTGGATATCTCATATTTTATCGCATCTGTCAGACCTAGAGATGTAGTGAGGAGTCATGATAATATTCTCTACGTCGCTCTGAAAAATATCAGTTCTGAATTTCTCAAGCTACCTAAGCCTAGCGTCTTAGTCGGGCATTAATCGGGAAATCCCAATTTCTAACATGTAAAAGAATGCTTAAATGAAGTGTACTCATTTCTAATCTTCTGGATCTCTCTCCAGTTATCCTAAGAATTAAGTTTTCTATAAATAAAATGCATATTCCGCAATAATAGGCGTTTTTATTCCTGCAATTCTAATTCATGAAAATATCCTCAAACACTGGACCTCGGAACAGGGTAAAAAAAACAATTTTAGAAGAACAATGTATTGTGCTCTGGTGAAGAAGTGAGTAAATTAATAATTGTTATAAATCAAGTTGCTTTTGAAAATATTAAATTCATAATAAATACAATTGACTCCTGAACACGAGAAAGAGTAAAAAGCGGTGTTTTATCATCATTTGGAAATAAGACGAGGGTAATTACTTCTTTGGGCAAACGCCTAAATTTGTATGCGATTTCCAAAATAAACGATTTTTCCATCTTCGCTTTCAATTCACTTACGAAAAGGCAGTGAATGGCTTGCTGTTAAATCCTTTCTAAAACCTCAAGCGGCATTTGGTCTATCGTCCTCCGTTGAACTCTAAACCTGGGAGGTTTATCACCAAAGAACTGTAGAAAAGACGCTCTATTTATAATGACGAAATTTCTTGAGCAATTTGAACAACAATAACTAAGAATTTAAGGAAAAATTCACCTCGATTTTATAAAAACGGAATTAATTCTTTTCCATCACAGAGTAAGTGTATTTCAAAACAGTTTCTTCCATCACTTGAGTCTTAAAGTAGTTTGAGGGAGATTATTCCCTAGTCATTTTAGCGGCTATATTCCAATTTTATTTTTTAGAGTAAGCAACAACTCTAGTAAGCATATTATAATTATACGGCTCAAAAAACCTTATTAAATTATTTAAATTCGTAGTTATTAAAGGAAAAAAACTGGTAACATTTTCTCATTTGACTAATTTTTTTACTCTGTAAATGGAGGTAAATCCTAGACAATCGAAGATATTTTTGCGAATCTGCAAACATTTATAAGGCGTAGCAGTTGATTAATTTTTGAAAACAGTTGAGAGAGCACAAAAATGACCAATGTTAAATATTTTGACAAGAATTATGAGTTTAAAATTCCTCATTTTAAAACTAAGTCTCACTGAAGTGTATACACAGACTAATTCCCATGAAAAATGGCGGATATTTCTCGCCAAATATCTAAAAAAACATTGGCAAATAACTCATATTTTTTCCCATTAGAAAGACGATATTTCAGTCTTTATATCGAAGCCATATTCGTTGAAATTTTCATGAAAAGATATCCCACTTATACGACGTAAACAGATGATAACACCGCCATTTGAGGTGGTACCTGACCTTTGGTTGATTCTTGAGTCCTTTCTGCGGTCGGCCAAGAAACCATACACACAAACTCATACATATACACACCAGTAGAGTCTCTCTTAAGCGGACTCAAATCGATTTTGGATCTTTCGCCGATCACAATGGCCGTTTCCTAGAAACGGCGTGTGTTGATGCTGCAACACACAAACCTCTTTGGCGGGGAAGGAGCGCTTACCTGTAATCGCCTTTGGACGGATACAAAGCGGACGATTACACGGGGAAGCTAGAGTAAGCACCCTTGTCTTGAAGCCCCCGCTTTCCAACAGAGAAATTTCCATTTTAGTGACCGCGGAGAGACTTATAATCCGCGAGGGCGTGAACACAAAAGTGTATTATTCGGGATTTTGAGAGGCTTAAAACGCCGCCATGCGGGGGAGAAAAGAGTTAGATTTCGCTCCGTAGGGTGCCTTTTGTTTCGTTTCCGAGAAGGTCTCCTCTCGAAGCTCCGTGCAATTGACTCCCTTATTCACGATCTGCGGGCGCTGTTTCTGTCAAAATTTTGCTTTGCCTTCGCAGCAGTCCGTTAGGGCCCGGCTGAGTTTGACTAAAAATGGAGTCCTTCTTCTTTGTTTCTTGGGATAATTAACTCATCGTTCAGGCTTGCAATTTAACAATTTTTACTGAAGAGGCTGTTTGATTAGATAATCGGCATCCAGAGACGTCTATAGCATTATAATCTTCCACTTGTGCTTATTCAAAAATATTTGGCTGCAATATTTTGTCATTACATACGCGTCATTTAGCATCGTTTTCTTGTGTGAGAATTGCAAAGAATATTTAAATAGGCGTTTCACGATAAGTAAAGAAATAAAGTTGGCGAAAGAAGAGAATAGCTTCAGAGGAATTGTAAATAGCGTGATAAGAGTCTTGAATGGAGAGATGCCAGACGTTAAATCGCCTTTTCAGTTAATATTATCCTGATTTAATGAAAATGCGCAAGAAGTGGCAACTCCAAATATTATAGTGCAATTCCCATTAAATTTCAAGTTATGCCGTCAAAACCTATGCTTTAAGAACATACCTCGCTGTGTAATATTTGCGGTTTATTTAATGAATGTTAAGATAGGAAATTGTTTTTTTTCATATTATCCTTAAGTGACTTCATAATTTTCTCAGTTATGTCCCTGGTCGCAGAAATGGGATACCAAAGATTACCACGCATAGCAAACCACGACGCAAGAAACCCGATATCACGATGGTTGTTTACTTGATTTCTTTCAAGTAAAGAGATACTTAGGCGATATAACGTAATGAAGCTCATGAAGATTGAAGCATTATCAAGATAGTGTCTTAACCCTTGCATTTTCTTGTTAACTCAATTTTTAGACCTGCTGAGAGTGAGAAATGTCCACCATTTATTCGGATATCTTGTGCCGAGTTCTCGCGATGATTTCTGCGCTAAACTTCAAATACCTTGTCAGAGCTAGCTTTAAACCTTCATTTCCAGCATGTTAGCTTAGATTAACGTCTAGAGTTGAATAGATTTAAAAGTGTATGAAGAAAATCAACGATTCAGAAAATTAAGAATAAAAAAATTAAGAATGAAAAAATTCGCTAATGAAAGGATAAACGGCCGATGCGTTTCCTTTATTATCTTTTCCTTTCCCATCGGTGATTTCACCTTCTTTCCTCAACTGCTGTTTCTTCCGAAATGAAGAAGAATGAGAGAGTTTCATTAGAAGAAGATATACAAAGAGACGCGAAAAATATGACGCCGGAGGAGAGGATATACAGTCCATTAAAAAAGTCGAGTCCGTCGGGTTTAAGAAGCTGTATCTTCAAATACGGTCAACCAATTTTAACGAAATAAAATTCATACGTTAGAATAATTATATCTTCGCTTAAAAAATTAGTTTCATCTGTAATGATTTCAACCTCACTTAAAGCCGGCATTTAAATTCTATGGATAGCAAGTGGAAACGTCGCGAACTCTCTCCTCCAAATCGTCTCCTACCGCTCAACTTTGCTGTTTGGGCGAGCAGAAAAGGTAAATAAATAAAAATCGTTATTGGAAATTATAGGATATTTGAATAATGGTTATGAAAAAATTTATAAAGCTGGCGTCATTGTGATTACAACGGTCAAACTCCAACCTCTATCGCATCGTTAGTTTTTGAATTAACCGAGGTTTACAACTTTTACAACAGCTCGTTTAACTCAACATAGATACAGTTTTGTTCCTTTGATATATTAAAAACATGTTTGGCTAACTTATATCAAAATCTCTTATCTCTACAATGAATATAAAGAGAATTATGATGACATAAAGTTGGGCCATCGGGTTTTGAGCGCCGAGAACAGACCTTTTTTCAAAACAAAATTCGTAAAAGTGTAAATAAAGATAGGAATTTTTTTTAACACAGATTTGTGAACTTATAAATAATCATTCTATCATATGCATATTACTTCGTTAAAATCGGTTGACCTTAATTGAAGATACAGCGTCGTAAACTCAACGGACTCTACTTTTTTAATGGACAGTAGGCGAGGTGGGTTCACAGGAGACCGAAGAAGTGGTTAGAAGGCGTTATTGATAATAGAGGATCAGAGTGGCTGTTTGAGAGTATCTTCAATGTAGGGAAAAATGTTGAGCCAGAGGAATGGGTTAGTCGAGACGGGGTTTTGGACAACGTAAGGCATGTGAAGGTTTGATACAAGGGGGTACTACAGGGCATATGCAGCCATGCGTGAATATAGCTCCATTACACGATCATGATAATTCAGGGCAAGCAGAACGCTAGATTTTTCGTAGAACTAGATAATACTCATTGGTAGGACAACAGTAAGGGCACTTCCTATTACTCATAGTCTCAGCGGAGTAAAACCAATGAAATGTTAACATGATCTTTCTTTGAAGGCTTCCGCGACTCTTATAATTGTTAATATTGCTCTTTTCAGATATTTCCGTCGCGTGTTTGGGTTTTCTGACAACAGTTTCTCCCCTCTTCCTGGGGGCGTCTTCAGGTCCGTTGGACATTTTGTCCTGACCTGACCTGACCTGACCAACGGACCTGAAGACGCCCCTAGGAAGAGGGGAGAAACTGTTGTCAGAAAACCCAAACACGCGACGGAAATACCTGAAAAGAGCAATATTAACAGTTAACATGATCTGTTTCCTTCAAACAACTCTGTCGACCGTACACGATTTCTCAATCCGAAAGAAAGCATTCTTCGCTTTGCATTTCAATGGCTGTCTCCTTTGCGATTTCGATCTCAAAGACACCAACAAAATAGAAAAGTCATTTCACTTGATTAAATATTCTTTATCGAAATGATTTCTACCGCTAAAGTGTCTTGAAATTATGAGGATACGTGCTTTCAATAGTGACGTAATTTCCGCATCTGAAGTTGATGTTCATATTTCATCTGGGTCCATCTTTATTTCATGCCATAACTTATGTGTTTAAAAAAGCAAACCGTCGTTCTGAAGTTAAAGTAATCAGTAACGTGCTTTTTGGGTCAATTTAGTATGATTACAACAATAATGTTTATAAAGAATTCAAATGCAATATGGTACCTGACCTGCGACCTGATGATGTCGCCTATGTGACGAAACCGGTCGACCTGAAATAAAAAACTGAAAAAAGTACCATATCGCATTTGAATTCTTTAGAATGGATGTTCACAAAGTTAAGCCAGAATTAATCGAATAATGTTTATGCTATAATTCCTTTAATATCAGTACTTGAAAAAGCTAAGTGGATTGTAAAGATTTTTGTGCTAAAGTTGATCGTTTTCGTTGAACAGTTGACGTCTTCATGTACGGACGAATATATTGATCGCTGAGATCATGTAGGAGAAGGGATTCAAAAATCCTTACCATTACCAAAATGAATTTTCTAGCAGAGCTTAAAGAGAAATACATGAAAGTGAAGGAGGTGTCACAAAATTGAAACGAATACTGAGGATTCCGTTGAGTGTACTAGAACGGCAATTTAAGCCAAACTCTAGGGAAAATTCACCATGAAAGAGCTTTTGGCTTTTATATCTCTTTTTGGAGAGCAACAATCTTTGATTTTCAATGTTTAATGGTTTATTTCAGACGAAAGACTTAATTAATCTGCAAAAGTAATATTAAGATGTCTGAAGGGTTTCTCCAAAAATATAAATATTTTGCAAAATTCCTATTGCAATCACCTAAAAACATAAGAGACTACATAATCACCGGAAGGGATTGGTTAATTAAAAATATGTAATATGAATTAAGAAAAGAGGAGATTATAATTAACTCAGGAATAAATTTTTTTATGATAAGAAAAATGATGTCGAAATGATGATTCAATTTCCCTGTAATTGCGCAGATTCATTTCCATGGAGAGCTATGGGAGCGATAAGGTACTGAGAGTTAGATAAAACTAATAAAAAATATAAGGTCAATTATGTCATATAAGAATATTTCAGGGTTCCGACATTATTAAGATGGATTGAGATAGACATTTGTATGCAAAAAACTACGACAAGTTTGGTATGATCATAAGCTATGGGAGCGATAAGGCAATGAGAGTTAGAGAAAACTAATAAAAAATATAAGGCCAATTATGTCATATAAGAATATTTCAAGGTTCCGAAATTGTTAATATGGATTGAGATAGACATTTTTATGGAAAAAACTACATCGAGTTTGATATGATCATAAAGAAGAAAGGTAATTACTGAAATTCTATTATTACCGATATTTTCACCATTTCTGAACTTTTCCCTGATTATCAAAAGATCAGTCATTTATTGCGCTAATTACAATACTGTCATCATATTATGATATGATATGATATATTTTATTTACTCCCATATAATATTTACAATTATGAATGTGGGTTAGATGCTCCGGTAATGGACATATATGAAAGGAGTGTGCTTCGTTGGTTTGGCCATGTTGGGAGAATGGATGAGAGTCGAATAACGAAACAGGTACGTAAGAGTGAAATGAATGGCGCGAGAGGTAGGCCGAGAAAGTTGTGGTTGAATGTGGTTGAGGAAATTCTTAGGAGGAGGAATATTATGAGTCTTAAAAACAGGAGGGCGTGTATGAAGCAGTGTATGGGGATAAATGGGGCAGAAGAGGTTTGCGAGGATAGGTCAGTATAAAAATGATTTCGAAACATATGCCAAGTGCCAGAAGACTACGTGTTAAAATAGCATTGAAGTGTCAAGAGCTGTGTGATGAGGGCAAATGGTGAAGAAATTGAACAAGTGAATGATTTTGTGTACTTAGGTAAGATGTTTGCGAAAGATGGACGGATAGATGAGGAGATAAAGAGACGTGCGAATGTTGGAAGGAAAGTGGTAGGTAGCATGTGGAGCATATCAAGGAATGAGTGCTTGTTTAAGGAAGCGAAAATCACCGTGTACAAAAGTGTACCTCTCCACAAAAGTGTACTTTTTTGTATGGTAGAGAAACATGGGTATGTCACGATAGACATAAGAATAGACTAAACGTCGAGGGTATGAGTTATCTGAGGAGTTATCTGAGTTGATGACCACTGAAGAGTACCACAAAAAAGTTAATGAGATACTTCAAGATGGGTCCTACAGAGTGCTCAACAGAGATCCTACGGATGCTATCGTGAGGAAGACTTCCGCACTCATCAAAGACACAAAGTTGGAGCCGGAATCTAAATCCAACCTTGTGGTGAGGGGAGCCGTTCCACCAAGGTTCTATGGTCTCCCAAAGGTTCACAAGAAAGGTATTCCACTCAGGCCCATCGTGAGTGCTATCAATGCTCCAACATACAATCTAGCAAGATATCTCTCTTCCGTACTGTCGCCTATAGTTGGGCATTGTGAGCATCGTATAAAAAACTCAGCCGAGTTCGTGGAGACACTTGGAGGTATACAGCTAAAACCTTTGGACATCATGGTGAGCCTTGATGTAGTGTCCTTGTTCACCAGAGTCCCACCGGAAGACACTTTTAAGATCCTAGAAAGTAAATTTGACGAGATGACAGTTAGACTGTTCCGACATGTTCTCCAATCGACCTACTTCCTTTATGGCGGAAAATACTAAGAGCAAACGGATGGAGTTCCTATGGGATCTCCTCTCTCTCCGGGGATTGCAAACCTCTTCATGGAGGATTTTGAAGAAAAGACTCTGAAATCGGCTGCACTTCGGCCGAAGTATTTTTTCCGGTACGTGGACGACACTTTCGTCATTTGGCAACATGGACGGGACACACTGGATGATTTTTTGAGTCACATGAACCAGCAACATCCGAACATCAAATTTACTATGGAGGAGGAAAATAACAACTGCATTCCTTTTCTCGACATTCTAATTCAAAGGAAACCTGATGGGACCCTTGGACGTAGTGTGTATAGAAAACCTACTCACACTAACCTTTACCTAAACGGGAAAAGCCATCATCATCCCTCCCAAAGGCAGGGCGTCTTGACCACCTTGATTCACCGGGCCAAAATGGTAGCTGACGCATAAAATCTTTCCACTGAATTGAAACATTTAAAAACTACGTTCAAACTTAACGGGTACAGTGACAGAGATTTTCGCTTGGCCTTGGAAAGAACCATGAGACCCCCTAAACCAACGAAAGAAGATCACGAAAAGCCGTTAGGAAGATCCTGCATTCCCTATGTTTCCACCATCTCGGGGAAAATAGGAAGAATTTTACATAGGCACAACCTACAGGTGATCCATAGACCTCCAAAGAAAATTCGAGATGGGCTCGTAAGAGTTAAGGACGAACTTGGCCTCAGAGTGCCTGGAGTGTATAACATCCCTTGTGAGTGTGGCCTTGCCTACGTTGGAGAGACATCACGTACGGTAGAAGCCAGAATTACGGAGCACAGGAGGCACATAAGACTTTTTCAACCCGAAAAATCGGCCTTAGCTGAGCATAGCCTCGATATGGCGCACTCCATCAATTTTAACGGCGCCAAAATCCTATGCCGATCTTATGGATACTGGGATCGATTAGTAAAAGAGGCAATAGAAATACGTCTCGAGGAGAAAAAGCTTAACCGAGACTCTGGGCAGAGCATCAGCCAAATATGGAGTCCGTTGATTGATAAAATAAAACGGTCGCGGATAAAATTCAAATTCCAACCGCCCTGAGCCAAATTTGAATCGGCTGGTCAACAATGGGCCTCAACCGTCCATTGGCTATCTTAGTATAAAGACCCGGCGTGGACCAAACTCGGCAGTCAGTCTTAGCCCTGATGACGATGAGTGAGTTTCTCATCGAAACGTTGGCCTTAACTTAAACAGCCTTACCCGGTGCCAAACCCGAAAAATATTTATCTATAGTATTCGCCGGGAAAGCCTACGATCTTTTATCATTCCACACTTTGTTTTAAGCAATACTACCTAGGTTTGGCATATCGTGCCATCATCACATGCAGATGGCGTGACATGTCGAAGCCTTTTCATCAAGTGCTTTTTTTCATTCATGTGCCTACTTGTTTATTCATTCATTATGAAGGAGTTCCACCGAGTAACGCCAGAGTCAGTGTCTTATATTTTTCAATTACTTTTGAAAATACAGTCATATTTCCTGGCAGTTCCTCAACAGTGTTTCTCAAGTGCCTCAGTTAATAGCTGAGAAACTCGGTGAGAAAAACATAGTTTTGTGTGATTCGTCAACTTCATGTTTCTCAGAACTTCTTATATATTTTCATATAATTCGAGTATTATCTCAACCATGACGATATACTATTTTTTCCAGTTTATGATATTAAAAGTTCTATCCAGTGTCGACTCAGAGTTCAAAATTCTATTGATGCTTTTCGATGACAGAGTTTTACAATCGTCTTCAGGGCAGACACGACTTCTTGTCTTGCTCCTCAATTGTCTCTAGCCCTGAAGGTGATTGGCGACTCGGCTATCGAGATATCGGAAAATCGTGCGGATATTTTAACCCTGTGGAGAACTCAGATAAAACTTCTTGGATTTTCCTAACCTCATATTTTTAAAGTCATTCGGGGTGCCCCGCTGCGTATTGAGCATTTTAAACTGACTCAACGTTTCGTTCTGCATACTGAGGACGTCGTCAGGAGAATGTAAGAGTTTGTTTATTTCGCCTCTATTTATTGGTTCTTCGTCGAGACAGTTGATCATTGTTAAGGGTTTTAAATTTAAAAAAAAATATGCGTGCCGTTAAACATTTACCACCGAATATCTATAGCAGCACGCATATTATTTCAAATTTAAAACCGTTAACAATGGTCAACCGTCTCGACGAAGAATCAATAAATAGAGGCGGAACAAACAAACTCTTACATTCTCCTGACAACGCTCTCAGTATGCAGAACGAAACGTTGAGTCAATTTAAAATTCTTAATACGCAGCGGGATACCCCGAATGACATTAATATAGCAAAGAGTCGCTGCGAAAACCTTCAAAATCTCTTAACCTCATTTCACCAAAAGAGATCATAATGGTTGCAAACGAGAGGAGGATGGATGTTCTGACGTCCTCTCATTTGGACCACAAAAGAAACTTCCGACTCTCCATTTTCGCTGCGTCTTTTCCTCCATTTGTGCCTGTGAATAGTGTAGTTTTTTGTCTCTACTCCGACTTGGCTCTTCCCTCGGGAGAGAAAAGAAACCTTTGAAGTCGACTCGTCCCTCTCCCTCCAGTGTCCCTTCGATCGTCGCGCAGTGCGTGCGGTCGAGTGTCCCCACGGCCCCGTGGACGGCCGTCCACCCGAACAACTTCCTCCTGCCCACCCCACCCCACTCCACACTCCGATGACCGCTCCTACGTCATCCGGCTCCTCATTCACCCTCACAGATCATCCCCTTTGAAACAACTTATGGCAGTGCGAGCGAGATAGTTCCTTAGTAATAATAGAGACCATATTCGAATTATAAAAAAAATAGTTAATAGTCTTACATGACAGAAATTATAAGTAATCAAATGAAAATATCTAAATAAGTCTTTAACTTGACTCATTTTTTTCACGCGGTTCTTTTGAAACTCCATCAAAACGAATGATTATATAAAGCGCACTGATATTCTTTCGCGCCTTTCATAAGCACACTTATTTCTGAACTTCTTTTGATTATCCATATCCCTCCATCTTGTATTGGCTCAATAATCCTTGTTACTTAGCTTCCGAAAGTTTCCAGTCTTTCTTTGTTATACTTTGTTAGCGTCATTTATTCACATCGTACGTTACGATTGTTATTACAGCCTTCTTATAAAGTTTTAGGTTTGATTGCTTATGTAGGCCATTTATTCGACCTTGTTACTTAACGTAGTATGAGCGAGATAGTTCCCTAGTAATAATAGAGACCATATTCGAATTATACGTTTTAATTTCACCAGCTGTGAGACACACGAATTAAATATTGCATTGTTAATGGTGCAATAATATACTTTTACATGACAGAAATTGTAAGTAATCAAATTAAAATATCCAAATAAGTCTTTGAATTGACTCATTTTTTTCGCGCGGTGCGTTTGAAACTCCTTCAAAATGGAAGGTTTTTTGTGATTCCGAAGAACTATTGCGATGACAACATGATTAATTTTCAAAATAGCTGAGAAAACACAAACTACATACTGTTGATTTAATACGAGATCTAGGTGTTAGAAATTCCTCATTTGCAAAATAAGGTCTCTCTGGAGTGCATACACGTACCATTTCCCATGTAAAAGAATTGGTGTTTTTTGGCAAATATCTCAGAGAGTAATGTGGTAAGGAGTTGAATTTTTGGTGTCGATGGAAGAGTAATATACTTTTCTTTAAAATGAGACCAAATTCATTGATTTCTAGGTAAAATGATATTTCGCTCAAATTACCTTAAAAAACTTAACTCACAAAACGAATTTTCCAACAATTTTCATTGAATGAAAGAAGATCTCGTGTTTTTCACACCGAGTCTGTTTCTCCATACCGTAACGACATTTCGAAGTGCAACTCATTCATCGTAATCAAGGATCCAGGAATCCAAGGACTGGAATCGGCTTCCTAGGGGGAATTAATGGTTTTGGCAGTAACTTGGTGAAATGCCATCATAATGAAAAGATGAATAACTTAGTTTTCCACAAAAGACCTGATGATGTCGCGCAGCGATGAAACCCGGTACGTAAGAAAGTTAAAATCTTTTGATTAACACTAAGTTATTCCTCAATCCTGGAGGGATACCTTAGGACTGTTCAAGATAACCCTGATCATGTCACCAAAGAATCTTGGGGTATAATCACGAAAGGCCTTAGATTTTGGAGTACAAGGACCATTGATCAAAGTCTCATGTAGCCCGCCCGATTGAATTTTTCTCGCGGGAATATCATTGATGGAAACGCATATCCCGATTATAGACGCAATAAACATCATATTAGACACTTGAGTTATCTTTCCGCTTGTGTGAAAAGCTTACCAGTATCTTGAAACGTTCGCATTTGTCCCGCTTGATTCCTCAGTTACCTGATCGGGATCATCGGAAACGACCTAAACAATCCCTGACGAAGATGGGGGAACCATTCATCGAAACGTTGGAAGCTATTGAGAGATAAGTAAATCAATTTTCATCGAGATGCAAAACATTGCTACTTTATTGTTCGGTGTTTCCCCGGCGTTAACTAATGATGCAGTCTATTCTGGATCTACACTGAGTCAGGCTTCTCATGAATGCTCAGACGAGTCTGAGATTGACGGAGTGTTTTACTTTACTGAAATTGATGAGTGTCGATACTTCACTAAATATTCTACCAGTAAGGATAAATATAAATAGAAACAGCAAAAAATCCTTTGGCATTCTGCAAATGGAGGCCAAAAACTAGCCTAAAATGTTTCTTTCTTCATCTCATCGTTGGTCCTACCTTCCTTCATCCCGTCAATGAAACCTTTAAAAAGCGCTCTCGAATCAAGGAATCGCTAACTAAAACCATGAATTTTTAACCCCATCGTGTTTGTACCGTAACTCTAGTCATTATATTCTCTTGGGAACGGGTTAACGTTGTAACACGTATTTCCTTCGTTATTGTTCTTTTACTTTGTATTATGCCCTAGCTTGCTCGTCGGAAAAGAAAATACATGAAACGTAGCAGGTTTAGAGATACGCTTGCAATTTACTTAACAAAATGAAATATTCAATTTAAAGACAATTTAAATTATGAAAATAATTACTTATATCCTAAGGTCATGACCAACTGTATATTCTAATTTACAGACAAATTTGGCATATGGATAATTATTACTTCTTTTAAGTATCTTGTCCAATTATTTGCCACACTTCTCCACTTAAACTTTTCACAACATCCAGCCACAAACTTAATTCTTGGCCAATTAAAAACCTCTTGCCTTATGGCTTCTTGTATCTTATATGAAAATAAAAGTTTATAGTTACAACCCAATTATTCGTCGACACAGGTTGGCTTGTCCCTCTGTGGTCTGGAAAATCCTCTCAGCCTGCGTAGTGTTCGTCCTTGGCGGGCCCTCAGCTCTTGGGTCTCGTCCTGTTGTAAGATCGCACGTTCCTCTCCTTAATTCCAGCTCCTTTGTTAATTCTCCTTTTCTACGTGGGCTATGTCTCGCACGACGCCACACTCTGGAACTTTCCTCTATCAAAAACTTGCGTGCTGTCCTGGCACGACCGTACAATCCCACGGTTTTATCTACAAAAATCCCTGCGTTCTGTCCTGGCACGACCGTACGCCGTACGCTCCGACGGTTTCCTCTACCCTCCCCAGCTCCTTTTGTTGCCGACGCTTCCACTCCCTCGGTCTATTGTTTATTCTCAATTCACACTATGGTGGGTCCCTTATTGTTATAATAAGCCATGAGGTGGTAAAAGAAAAATGGCGAGGTCAGCGTTATGTTACAACGTGGTTCAGCACAAATCACCTGAATTTTCCAACCTTTGGTAAATTGGTAGCATCAGGCGTAACTGTGTGGAATCTGTTAACATTATAATGATAACACTTAACTTTGTAATTCCAAATATCTTCTCTTGACTCCTTAGCTACCTGATATAGATATGTGGAATAAAAATTTAAGTGTTATCATTATAATTTTCCAGCCTATGTAGTTGACATCAAGTGTAGTTCACAATAATGCTATTATATTAGTCGCAAACAAACAAACAAAAACAAATCTAAAACGATAAAGTAATACCAATGTGACGGAAGTTTGTACCTTTATTTTATGTACATGCATACGTACGCATCCATCCCACCATTCCATTTCGGGTTGGGTAAAGTCAAAGAATTTAAATATCTTCCTCGGGCTTCGCACCGAGTAATATTTTCTAATTGCTCCGACGTTTCGGAAAACGACTTGTCTTTCATTCTCAAGGCGTGTTTTACCGGACAAGACAGAAATGGCACACGCCTTGAGAATGGAAGACAAATCGTTTTCCAAAACGTCGGAGCAATTAGAAAATTTTACCCGGCGCGAAGCCCGAGAAAGATATTTAAACATATTACACCGGGAAAAAGCTTAAATCAAAGAATTAAGATTTTACCGTATACCTTATAAGACTGGTCCCCTTTCTCTAGTTTTCTCCATGATACCCTATCTGTTCAAAACACTTTCGGCTCTATAGCACTAATTAGTTGCTTCATAAAGGCTCTCCAATTCTTTAAACTCATAATATTCCACTTTTTCTTCAGTGCCGCGTCCACAGTCCGAGAATGGAGGAACATCACGAACGAATGATGGCGACATAAACTCGCCGTGCTCCTCATTCCATTCGCTCTCGTATGATGAGGGAAACTAGAGAAACATAGCAACATCGACAATCTCAATATCAAGAAACCCCTTTTATTTCTGATGGAGATTCACGCGTGGAGGTCTAAACGAAGCGAACGTTTCTTATAGCGGATTAAAGGGTTCCAGCTGGGCCGACGTTTCGAAGAACGACTCAATTTCGTTCCCAAGGCTTTAACGCATAAGCAGAGATGGAACACTTGACCCGGTGACTAGAAGCCTTCATTTAGAGGATGCTCCAGAAAAACCGCAAACCTTTCATCGTGCTTGGAGGTGTTTATAATTATTAAAATAATGGGATCGTCGAGTATGATCCCAGGAGTCGGCTATATGAGGTACAGGATGCGGCATCATAATTTGCCGATTTGAATTTGTCGCCCAGAAGAGAGGTCCAAATAGGATCCTTTGATGAAACAAGTTTGCCAACATTTTCATCTTGACATGCAGAACACTTTAATGCTTAAAATGTATGCTGTAGAAAATGGAGAATAAATAATTGCAACGATAGTTATACATCTTTTGTTTAATTTAACCCTTCAAATCAGCAAATTATGCTGCCGCACCCAAAGTTTTTTAATGTCGCCGGAAGCTTCATAGTAAATACATAGAGGACTCTAAGCAAATATGGATCAATTAACTATGAAATAAAATAAAAAAAGCTTGAAAATACTCACTATCTCCCTCCACTACAACAAGTGATATTCTTTCTAAATAGCTCCACGCTATAAAAATCTTGAGCTCGCGAAAACACCCGCAATCAGAAGCGTCTAATATGCAACCACATCGCGAGCATTCATTTGCATTTTAACTCGTCGGAATAAATATATCAGGAATATACATATACATTGTTGACTCATCGCCAAAAACTGTTGCCAGGAATTCCGTAAACAAGCAAATTTGTTGATTTTGGCGCCGTATAATGATGAAATACGGCAGTTCAAATGTTAATACAGTCTACAGATCGTAAATAATCAGGTCTTACCGGTTTTACTTACCAGTAATCATAATGCATCTGATAAAAAAAGTAGTACCACACGCGGGACGTAATTACACACTTTTTAAATATTGTCCGGTCTAAAGAGATATATATATATATTATATATATATAATATTATATATATATAATATTATATATATATATATATATATATATATATATATATATATATATATATATATATATATATATATATATATATATATATATATATATATATATATATATATATACATACACACACGATGTGGATAGGATGGAGGAGATAGACACACAAAAAAAGAGACGATCACACTTACATCGCTAGCTTTCGGAACTAGTCCGTCTTCAAGGCGTATCACGGAACAAATGTCCACACAGTATCATGTCCAAATGTGGGACATTTGTTCCGTGATACGCCTTGAAGACGGACTAGTTCCGAAAGCTAGCGATGTAAGTGTGATCGTCTCTTTTTTTGTGTGTCTATCTCCTCCATCCTATCCACATCGTGTGTTCATCGCCGCATGGCTGACTCCAATCCATCAACGTATTTATATATATATATATATATATATAACTCCTCTCCAATTAATTACACAAAAGCACAATCAACTTCTTAGCACTTCGTGAATGTGGTTACGGAAACTATTAATTACTATTAGGATTTAAAAACCAAGATCCGACAATATCATCTATGGATAATAAATTGCGCCAATAACTATCATTTTAGCCTTTGCTGTAAGTCACTTCCTACTCTTAGGGGTGGAAGAATCAAAATGCAACAGCAAATAAAGGAAAGATCGTTGAACCAACTCCGAGGCCACACATGAATAGTAGGCTACACATTAACATCCACATCAATCTATCTAGATCATACCTTCTGATTCCTAAGGCTCTCAACAGGTAATAAACCAATAAAATGTAGCTGTAAATTAACAGTAAAAGATCCACACAACAGAGAAAAGGCTCACGTTGGACGTTTCATATGCTCCTACACCATTCCTGTAGTGGATATTTCCTCTCTAGCATTTAAAAAGTAACTCTTAGGTCACGAAAATAGCCAGCGATTATTCACTACATAAAGTAGTTCATATCTCTTCAATCTTTATTGAATATTCACCACAGTATCACGTTACCTACAATCAACAACGGCCATTTACGAGTCAACTGAGATGACTTTCTTCTTGCCCTCTCAAACCTCTTCTCTGGCTTCGTTACATTGACGATATTTTCCTTCTTCGGCCTCATGACATTAACTCCCTTAACACCTTCATCTCGTCCCTCAACTCTTCTTCTTCTGTCTCTTTTACCTCTAAAATCTCCTCTCCTAACATCAACTTTCTGGATGTCGACGTCTCCCTTTGCAACTCTAAGTTCAATACTTCCGTCCATCTCAAGCCCACCAACAAACATCAATATCTCCATTTCAACAGTTGCCATCCCTCCCTCACACGCTCCCTTCCTTATTCTCTTTCTATCCGTGGCCATCGCATCTGTAACAACCCCGACTCCCTTGATCATTTTCTTTCGAATATCCACCAATCTCTCCTTTGCAGAGGCTATCCTGAACGCCTCCTTCAGAAAAAAATCCTCAAACAACCCTCTTCTTCCAAACCGCTCCCTTATAATAAATACTTTCGTGACCAAATCTCCCTCTGTACCACCTATTTTCCAGGAGATCTCTCCCTCCGACGCATTATCAAAAACCTCTACCCTGTCCTCTCCGACAACCTCATAACCTCTAAAATTTTCCCTCGCTGTCCTTCTCTCACTTTCAGACCTATCATCAACCCAACCTGTCATCCCTCTTGAAAATCACCAAACCCCTCTCCAAATCAATTAACACCACTGAATCCCTTTCCGTCCCCATGCAATCGCCCGCGTTGCAAAACTTGTGGCATCCTCATAACCCAACCTCTGCCCGATAAATTCCGTGTTTTTCCTCTTCCCTCTGTCCCCTCACCCTCCTGTATCACAAATATAATTGTTTACATTCTCCTATGCCAACTATGTCCTAATTTTTACATCGGCCTGAGTATCTGTACCCCGAATATACGCACGAATGGCTACCGTTTAAGTTGCAACGATCCGCCCTCACTCTTCGTGTCCCTCCCAGTCGCCACCCACGTTTCTTCACACAATTCCACTTTCAATCAAACATTTAAAGTCGGTATTCTCGCTTCATTTCACCCCTACTCCTCTCCCCTCCAACTTAAAGATCTTGAGTCCTCATATATTTACTTTTTTAAAGCCTTCTCTCCGCCGGGACTCAACAAATCACACTAACCTCCTCTTTCACCCCCCACGTCACCTACATCTCTTTTAAATTCAATTTTTTCCCGCTTTTCCGCCATCCCCTTACTTTCCTCACTTCGCCTCTTCCCCTCCCCCCTGCCTCTCCCTCCCTTCCTTCCCATCCGCCTCCGTACATCCTTCCCCCTCAGTCCCTACTCAACTCTGAAAAAGAAGAGTGCTTCATCGTTGAAATATCAGGAGCTTTTTTGTGTTTTTTCTTTCGTGTCTCTATGTTTTTTGCCTGCCCCCTTGCGGAATTTTTATATAATTATATATATAATCAATCGTTCATTCACTCAGACCGCTCAGCGGCAAATACGCACAAATAAATGTTCATACAGAAAGGGAGAAAGAAAGTGGATAGGTAGTACACATAAAATTGAAAAACACAATGGTGGTGTGAAGATATAAAGATGGCCGATTCCAAGCGGTAAAAATTCGACTGGACCGGGAATTAAACCATTTCGCGTCCACTGCTCAGTGGGCGTCTCGCTGCTCACTGCTGATTTATTTATTTATAAACATATATGCTATTCATATACGTCTCGAAACCCATTCCCTGCCTCTCGCGTGGACACGTATATCCGCGTGCATTGGCAAAAGGAGGAAAATGAAGGGGGGGGTGCGTGTTTTACGAGAGGGCTCCCCACGCGAAAAGCCTTAAAACTGCCCTCTCTCGACGGGAATTCGATTAATTTCACTCTCCAGAATTCCTCAGTACGTGAGCCACCGTGTTTCATTGAGGGGGTTGGTTGGTTGGCTGGGCCAGTGGGAGGGCGTGGAGGGGGTGAGCGGAGGGGGAGAGGCAAGGGGGTAGTGAGGGCGGGGGAGAAATTCCGGTGGGCGTCATAGAGGGTGGTTGGTGTTGGGGAAGGGGATCCGTCCAGCGCGGTTAGCGGACTGGAAACTGTGTTGGGTGAGTGGAGGCGGAGATGAGGAACAGAGGGGTGGAGGGTGGGTTGTCATGAGTTGGAGGATAGATGTCGGCGTAATGGAGTATTGTGCCTCGTTTCCTCTGCCATCGAAACCAAAATACGAGCCCTGCCACTACTTGCGAGTTCTAGTCTCAACTTATTGCTGTCTTCTCCAGGGTGGGAAATATCACAGAGAAAAAAATCATCTGCATTGACCGTGACTCGATCCCGGATCCCTCAATATCCGGCCGAGTACTTTAGCCAGTTCAGCTACCGATTTTTTTCTCTGTGGAATTTCGCACAATGGTGCATTGCGGGTGACTCCGTGGCTAGTCCCGGATAGCTTGATTGATACAAAGGAGGACCAGGGAAGTGATTTCAAGCGATATAAATTTCCTGCGTCGATTAGACCATTTATGAATTTGAGATTTGGGTGTGGAGAAGGATTAAGGAAGGTTAGGAGGACTAACGAGGAAGTGCTTGAGATGCTGGGCGAGGAAAGGAAACTTCTTAATGGAATCCGGGATAGGCAGGGTATATGGCTGAGGGATGTAATAAAGGGCGATGGGTTGCTGAAGAGTGTGATAGAGGGAAGGATGTTGGGCAAGCGGGGAAGGGGAAGAAAGAGAATTGGTTTCATGGACCGGATGAAGAAGGGTACATCGTATGCAGAGGCGAAAAAAGATATACCAGAGGGAGATAGGCCCCTGAATGTGTAGAAAACCGGGAGGAGGTTCTCTGACATTCAGCAAAACCCACCTTAACCGATAGGAGACTAAAAAATGTAACCATTTGTGATGTTTGGAATGATTGATGAACATCGGATTGGGCTTCTTTCTGTTCACTGAAAACAACGACCTTCTCCAATATCTAAACAAGAGAATCACTCATTCGTCACATTCATCCACAGTTATTTGGGAATAGGCTACCTGAGAAATGTTTGCGGCAAAAACTATATGGGTTTGGTAGGGTGGGCTTTTAAGTGTCTGTGTCATTGTCATTGCTATGTCATTGTCAAGGCGGAATAAGATATTAAAAGGTGTGCAAATGCCGTTGCGAAAATTGTAGGTAGAATGTGGAGCACATCTAGCCATGGGTTTTTTTCTAGGAAAGCGGAATCCGTAGTGTAGCTAAGAGTTCTCCTCCCAACGTTATAATTTGGAAGCGACACTTTTATCTTGCATGATAAGAATTAGGGTATGTTAAGAATGAAACTACTTAGTTTTTCCCACCAATATATTTAACCATAAATCAACCGGTTTCGGCCTTTTCAGGCCATTATCAAGATTACAGAATAAAAATACCCAAAAGACAGCACAGCTTATATACTAAATCTCAAGGAGAGGGAGGTGGTTGAAATAAGGGGGAGAAGAGGGGGGGGAATGAGAGGTGATTGGGCAAACTGCAAGGGAAGGAACAAAAAAAGGATTTTATTCGCAGAATTAGAGTAGGCTGCAGGGGTACGATAATGGGATGCTTGAGAAGAGTTTGTGGGAAAAGCAGCATGGATGGAGTGAGGAATGAATGGGCGATGAAAAAATGGGGATTTGATGCTCCAGTAATGGACATATACGATAGGAGTGAGCTGTTGGCTTGGCCAGGTCGAGAGAATGGTAGAGAACCGAATAACTAAACAGATACGAGGTGTGTTCAAAAAATACCCGGAATGTTTAAATTTCGCGCGTTTGGAGAGTCCGATTGTCAAATTTTTTTATTGTGTTATTATACATGCCTCTGAAGTATGACACAATTTTCAGCTGTATTCATTGTTTACTTTATCTGTGGCAACCGCTAAGGTTAGACGTGTTTTCATGAGCTCGGCGATTTTCGATTGTTAAAAAAAATGGATCAAAGAATTTGTATTAAGTTTTGCGTAAAAAATGAAATAAAGTGTAACAAAGTGTGCAAAATGTTAACAAAGGCCTATGGTGACTCTGCTATGAAAAAAACAAGTGCGTACGAGTGGTATAGGCGTTTCCAAGATGGCCGTGAAGACGTTGAAGATGACGAACGCCCCGGACGCCCCAGCACATCAACAACCGATGAAAACGTGGAAAAAGTGAAAGCAGTGGTTATGAATGATCGCCGAATCACAATCAGAGAAGTCGCTGATGATGTTGGCATATCGATTGGCTCATTCCATGACATTTTTGCGGACATTTTGGGTATGAAACGCGTGGCAGCAAAATTTGTCCCAAAATTGTTGAATTTTGAACAAAAACAGCGGCGAATGGAAGTTGCTCAGGAATCACTAAATGAAGTCAACGTCGACTCAGATTTGCTCAAAAGAGTTATAACAGGTGACGAAACTTTTTTTTTTGACAGTCGGACTCTCCAAACGCGCGAAATTTAAACATTCCGGGTATTTTTTGAACACATCTCGTATAAGGAATTTGAATGAATGAAGTCAGAGGAAAAGGTAGATCACGTAAAACATGGGTGAATATGATTGAAGAGACTGACTCTATTGAGGAGTTATAATGAGCCTTTAAATTAGGAGAATTCGTATGGAGCGACGCATGAGTGCAAAGTAAACGAAAATTGTTTCTGAACTATTAAAAAGCGTGTCCATTGTTCCCTGGATGTAACAATTCAACAGACTTCACCATTTTATTTGCGAAATCCAATCATCGCGGTTCATACTTGCGGTTTTCTTTCGCAACGCCTGCGCTCCTTATTCGAGGGAGACACTACGAGGTACGCGCTTACGAATGTGTATTTAAAAAAAATAGAAATAACATTTATTCCTCCTTAAATAATTACATAAGTGGAATTTTTCATCACAATATTCAATTTTGGTTAAGGGGAGTATACATACCCCACAGAAAACCCTATTTTGGGGCTACCATCATCTTAGAACAAAGAAGCAGCGGTTGGTGCAAACACATGACAAGTTTTTCCTAGTTGCAAAAAAAAACAAATACCATTCACAATTTGCAGTGTGTTCATAACATAGCAACGTACACAAAATAGCAAACGCAACTAACAAATATAAAAGGAGTTCAAAGAAGAGCCAACATACTAATTCATAATTACAAGCAAAATCACAAGTAATCTTTTAATTTATCAATAATGAAAATTACTTAGTAACCTTTCACAGGTATTATTATTTGTACGACCGGTTTAGTTTCGTTATTATTTGTACGACCGTTGCATAGGCAACATCTTCAGGTGTTTCCAGGGTCACCTGAAGATGTTGCCTATGCAACGAAACCGATCGTACAGTTAAAAATACCTGTAAAAAGTTACTGAGTCATTTTCATTATTGACTTCATAATGGATTTTCACAAAGTTAAGACTGAAACCATCGAATTTTAATTTCTCATTTAATTTTTTTTCTCAAGCACTTTCGTCTCCGATGTGTACACAGACGTCGGGCGGTACTTCGGCTGTAGATTTGGGGCGTTGGGATGATTAAGGGAAGAGAAATGGAAAGATGGATGGAAGGGACGGGAATGGAATAGAGAGAGAGAAAGAGGTAGAGAGAGAGAAAGAGGGAACGAGGGAAACTCGAAGTCTAGTGCGTCCGTGTGTGTCGGAGGCGAGAATCCCTTCAAGTGCCCCTACTTCTCCACCACTCTCCTGCCTTATCGATTTTGAGAGTCTCTTCCCTTCGCACTTGGCTGGTGCGGCGGCGCTGGTGCTCGCGCTGGTGTCCACACGCGGTGGTGCTCGCGTGGGTTTTTGTTGTACAAAGAGAAGATGTGTGACGCGCGATAAGAGAGAGTTGTATAGCTATTATCGGATTGGATATTTGGTGAGGCGACCGACGGCTAAGGTCATTTGCGTTATAGGAGATAAGTAAGAGATATATAAATATATGCGTGTGTGTGTGTGTGTGTGTGTGTGTATATATATATATATATATATATATATATATATATATATACATATATATATAAAGGTCACAGGCGTGACTGGCAGTTACATATAGAGCACAAAAAAAAGTAAAACTCACAGAAATTTTGATATATTTCGGCGGACACAACCGCCTTCATCAGAATGTTAGAAGGTATAGTGGTAGTATACACAAATATTGTAAAAAATGTCACAGTATCTGTAAGTTTTTCTTTTTTGTGTGTTCTATGTGTAACTGCCAGTCACGCCTGTGACATTTTTTATATATATATATATTGTAAAAAATGTCACAGGCGTGACTGGCAGTTACACATAGAACACACACAAAAAAAGAAAAACTCACAGATATTTTTATATATATTCGGCGGACACAACCGCCTTCTTCAGAAATAAGTAGGTACCTCAACTTATTTCTGAAGTAGGCGGTTGTGTCCGCCGAATATATATAAAAATATCTGTGAGTTTTTCTTTTTTTGTGTGTGTTCTATGTGTAACTGCCAGTCACGCCTGTGACATTTTTATAATATTTGTGCACTACACGTGTTTTTCGTCGAGTGGACATAGTATATATAGTCTTCGCTCTTGCGACCAAGGTGCTAGTGGCACCGAAATATCAAGAAACTTTGTGTGTTCATCATTTTTTTGTTTTCTGTGTTTGTCGTCTGCCTTCCTCTGGCAAACTTTTATATATATATATATATATATATATATATATATATATATATATATATATATATATATATATATATATATATATATATATATATATATATATATATATAAATGAATTAAAGAAAAAAAAATTAAAAATGAATGAATAAGCAAAAGGTACCCGTTGAAGCTCAACGGGTGAGAAAAACACTGAATTTATTATATACGAAAGCCACAAAACCTGAAGAGTACTAAGCGGTCTTCTTTGAGTCGTCTTCTGAGTGAAAACAACTTAATCCCTTCCCTTGTGTACATACGTATATTTGCATTCAATGACTTGTTTCAGTTGCGATATTCATTTTTGATATGGGCGTTGAGTATCTTCAAACAGGATTGGAGAGTAGGGGTACAATCCAGCGGTTGAAAATGTCAAACGGATCATTTGCAGCAGCAGCCATGTTTATTTGACCAATTAATCCTCCGTTACCTGGACTGCATCTTAGGCGTAGAGGGTAGCCATAATCATTGGTTTCGGTTTTTAAATAAAAAATAATTGTTGATTCTTAGGGCAACTGTCGATTTTCATGCATAGATGGCGTCCATTGAGCAGAATACCCCGTTCATATTTCGGGTAAGATGAATGTAGTGACGTTATTATAGTTTCCGCCATATTAAAACAGATTGTAGTTTCGGGTCGGACGGGTCAATATTTGAACCAGATTTATAGCTGGGTACCCTTCCGTGGTTGAGTTTTGTGAGGTATGGTGTGAGGTATGGCTTTTGTGGGGTGAGGTTGTATGAGATTTGTGCGGTTCTTAGTGTAACCTGAGAAACACCCCGGGAAGGTGACCGGCTTACTAGTAGTTTCCCATTTTTCTTGATATAGGTATCCTTTTTTGGTATTTTTGTGCTGAATTTTGTATTTATTTTTTAGTTTAATGTTTATAAACACAGGTCTTCATTAAAGCATCGGTATCAGCTCATTATAAAATAAACTTAAACATTATATTTACGGCTTTCGCTCAGGAGTGTTGGATGTATACTTATTGTAAATATGCATTGAATTTATCGGTTACCCACCTAAGCAATCCATCTTGGGGCCCATGGGACTCTAAGCCCTTCTTGTACAGATATTTTCTCAACATGACATCATGGACCCGCAGGAAAAAATGTTATTTAAAGAAGCGTGAATATCTTTTGAAGATCAAATCATTGGTTGCCAAGGAAATATGATATTGTTGATTTCAGAGAAAATGTGAGATTTTTCAGTTAAAAACATGACTTTCATACGAATACGAAACGTCATAAAAAATCGATTGAAAGAAATAAAATTTTTATTTATTTAGCCGTCCGATAAAAAAAATTCCAGCCCTCTATCTTGAGTGAAAGTAGTTCTAAAATGCAAAAGAATAAAACCACAGCACCGAACCCAATGGTTAGCATGGACCACTAGAGGGCCTTTGGGGGGCCTTTGGGGACCCTAAGGGCTTTTTAATATAGCCTAATTTACCCACAGATATATTTTCTATCTACATGCCGAATTGTAGCTCAATCGGTTTCGTAGTTTTTGCGTGATTGAGTAACACATATCCAAACATACTACAAACATAAAAACTTTCACATTTATAATATTAAGTAGGATTAGTAGGATAGGTGTAGGTGTTTTCTTAGGAAATATGAGATAAAAAGATCAGAGATATTATACTTACAATGCTTTATATATACAGCCACTAGCATTGGATAATTTACCAAAATAAAACATAGAAATAAGAAAATGTTACAAGTTATATACTAATAATTTGAACATAAATACTGTAAAGAGGCGGAGGGAAGATTATGTTCTGCCAAAATCATTGCCATTTTTTGCTGAAAGAGGGTGGTATAGTCATAGTCGTTCTACACAAGGGGATGAAATTAGTTATGAGGAAATTTTTATCTGTGCCGGGATTCAAACCCGGGGATTGGTTGGATTGGAATTTGGGGAGGCGGCCGACAGCTAAGGTTATTTGCGCCATAGGGGATAGATAAGGGAGGAAGGATGGATGGAAACCCGGCGTTGGTATTAGCCTGCTCTTCACGAAAGGCGCCAAGAGGACCACGGTTTAACGTCTCATCCGACAGACGGAGTGCTGAACTTGAAGTGCTCTCCACAAGTCTCTCAAGTAGTGATCGGGTTTCCTCTGAAAAAAATCCACCTCTGCAGGGGTTCGAACCCTGGCCGCCCGTGTGGTTGGCGAGTACTATAGCCACCACAGCTTCCTGATCCCCTATAGCTACTGTCTTTACTGGAAGTTTTTCCAAACTGGTTCCCAATTTTTGTCCCAAATAGATGTGTTCGAGAGAAAATTGGCCGTGACATGAGAGATGCCAAGGATATTAATTTAATTGTGCCTCAAGGGTCCATTCCGGGACCACTCTCCTTCCTCTTATGGTACATTCCTTTCTTCGCATTCGACTCGACTGGTGCGTCGATGTACGCTTGGTGTTCTATTCTTGGCGCACCTATGAGTTTGTTGGTGGCCGATTAGTAAAGATATAGAAATGCCAGAATGTTTCGGCGGAGACTCCTTTCGTCCGCGTGAAATTTTACGCCATGACATAGTCAGAAAACATAATTTACGTAAGCAAGGCCGCACTTGGAAATTCCTGCAATTAACAAATTTTAAGCTATCCGGGACTAGCCACGGAGTTTCACTTTTACGGAGTCACCCGCAATGCACAAATGTGCGAATTTCCACAGAGAAAAAAATCATCCGCCTTGACCGGGATTCGAGGGATCCGGGTTCGAATCCCGGTCAAGGCGGATGATTTTTTTCTCTGTGGAAATTCGCACATTCCTGCAATTAACATTTGAAATACATCGCAGGACGGTCAAAGGATTGGATAAAATTTACAAAAGAACAAATTGCACATTAGATTTACATTTGGCAAACTATAGCCATTATAATTTATGCCATTTTCATTTTGATAGTTATGCGTAGCATGTTTCATGCGAGTTTTTACGCAAAGGAGAGTAATTGAGCAGACCTTACGCTTGTGCGTGACAACATGAGTGAAATTTTATGCAATGAGAAAGTAATTTACATTAATGTTATTTAGTATAACAACAAAGGCACAAAACCGCTGAATATTTTGCATTGATTATTTTGCACGATAACAGCATAATTAACAGTTGCATCACGATTCGTTGAACATTTCGGAACATTGATATTTTCGTTTAAATTTCATTTGGAAATCATTTTTAAAAAATTAAGTTAGTCTTTCACATTAATAATTTTATATTCATTATCAAAATAATTAAAACAATACTTTCCCCATATATATTAAAGAAAGGTGTTATTTCCATGCAAGTTATTAATTTCCGGATAGCGAAGGATATGGAAACACATTTTAGAGGGCTTTTCCGGAAAATGGTCAAAAAAGGCTAATGTAATCGTGAAATGACAACATAAATTTTTGCGACCATTATGCTTAAAAATTAATAAGCGGATTACCTTCGACATTTTTACCACAATTATTTAATATAAAATTCAGACATGCTATATTCCGTAATTGGAACGCCCAACACTTTTATTTCAGTTCGCATACCACCGATTCTTTATTTTTTTTTTAAATCTCGTTGAAATTTGTTAAAATTTCGTGCTCATTAATTTTTGAAAAGGACAATTTGCTCAGGAGGTAATTATTTTGATTGCCTGTGAATTTTTTATTTAAAAGTTAAGTAATTTGATTTTGGTTTATCTAATGAAAATTATCATCTAAATTACAGCTATATCTATTTTTCATTAGTGTTGCATCAGTTACAAATATTGCTAAGGATTTCAAAGAACAGCCGGAAAGTCCCTTCCTCTCAGAAATTTATACTTAATTCTTCGTAATTTCTATGAACATAATGCCAAATTCCGGTTCTAAAATGTTACGTAGGGTTGGTTTGACTGATCTGCATGTATTTTAAAAACCATGTCTGGAGTCAAGTAAAATAATGAGTATCATTGAAGTGAATTAATTTAGGCAATAAATGGAGCTATCTCTGCGAAGAAATAGCTAATACTGTTTCCACGAGATGGTGTTCAAACCTTACCTAAAAATTACCATGAGAAAAATTCGGCCTAGACCGGGAATAGAACCATAGACCTTTGGTTGGCCGGATCAATGTGCAGACCACTACGCTATCCAGGCTTCCTATCTCCCATGGCAATTTTTGGTGGACACAAGGCAACTAGATCTTAGGCCCTTGCGGTCCATCAAAGATGGCAGCACAAATGAGAAGAGGGCTTCAAAGAAGCCACAACCAAGAGTCAGTATCCTTCACCAGCACTTATGCCGTGCTTAGCCATTTGAAATATTCAAACCTTTTTTGGTGAAGGTGAATTTTTTTTGAGGAGATTGCAGAGAAGAAAAAAATCCACCTTGAGCGGTTTAGGGGAAGGAAGTTTGAGCGAGATATTTCCAAAGTCATAATGGAGACTGTGTCCGAATCATACATTTTAATTTTGGAATCTGTAGGAAGCAATAAATAGCATCTCATGCTTATAAAATATTATTATGCATGCAATAATATACCTTATATTTCTGATATTCTAAGTAATTAAATGAAATAATATACATAAGTCTTTAATTTGACTCATTTTTCCACGCGTTATTTTTATGACTCCTTCAAAACGGAAAAAATTGCGGCGGTGGCAATGTGGTTTATTTAAAAAGTAGTTGAAAGAACATATCGACTTCACTCTGGTAGTTCTTTGAAGAGATCTAGATGTTAGAAATTTTTCATTTTTGAAATAGTCTCCCTAAAATACATATACGACGAAGTTCCTATGTAAAACGACAGGTATTCTCTATCAAAAATCTTGGAAAGTGGTTGGTTAAGGGACTATCTTGGACTATTGGTATCTTTGTAAAAGAAAGACATTTTTCTTTAGAATAAGTACTAATTGATTTCTAGGTGAAGTGATATTTCGCTCAAACTACCTTAAAAGGGAATATTCAAATATGGCGTGTGAATTTTTTTGAGGAAATTACCATGAGAAAAATTCGGCCTGAACCGGTAACCGAACCACGGACCCTTGGTTTGCCGGACCAATGCGCAGTCCACTACGCTATCCTGGCTTCCTAATTCCCATGGCAATTATGGTGGATACAATGGAACTAGATCTTAGGCCCTTGCGGTCCATCAAAGATGGCAACGCAAAGGAGAAGAGGGCTTCAAAGAAGCCACAACCAAGAGACAGTATCCTTCACCAGCACTTATACCGTGCTTAGCCATTTGAAAATATTCAAACATGGCGGGTGAATTTTTTGAATAAATTGCCATGAGAAAAATTCGGCCTGGACCGGGAATTGAACCACGGACCTTTGGTTTGCCGGACCAACGTAGTGGTCTGCGCATTGTTCCGGCAAACCAAAGGCCCGTGGTTCGATTCCCGGTCCAGGCCGATTTTTTTCTCATGGCAATATATTAAAAAAATTCACCCGCCATGTTTGAATACTTTCTTACCTAAAAGAGCAATTTAGTGTTATCAAAGTGAGGATACATTCCTATTCTCAAAAATATTACGCTGATGGGAGGGAAATGTAATAAATGCCAAAAACAAGTGTAATATCGGTAATTTATTAAATTAGAATTGTCCCAATGATAGTGGAATAACGCGGAAAATTGGAGTAAAATCTTAACTAAATATATTTAATCACCTAACTTCTAGAATAAAATGCTTCCACAGTGATTTTGCCCGGCTAACTTAAAAGACAGTAACTACATCGTTGTAGGTTTTGAGTTACTGCATGCTTAAGTTTTCACGTCCGTCCTCGATTCTTCATCTAGTCCATCTTCGAAGAGATTACATTTTAGTTAAAGCTTAGATTGGCAATGGGGAATGATGATAAATCATAATGAAACAAAGGTAATGATCTTCTCTGAGAGAAAGACATGTAGTTACATTTCTTCTCCTTAGTGGAATCTGTCTTTTCACAGGGTTCAACTGGGTGCCCTCCGTCGTAGTCGGTTCCGAGCATCTTCTTTCATTTGCCTGTAACTTCAGCCATTTTTTATGTCATCGAGCATTTCCATTCTTTTCCTTCCCCTTCCTCGTTTTCTTCTATTTTTCCTTAAATTATTTTTCTTCTTAAAAGACAATTTTGGCGTAATATATGTCCCATACAAGCTGTCTTCCTCTTTTTGACTTCCCTCGGCAGTTTTCTTTCTTCTTCTATTGTCATTAGTACTTCGTCATTTCTCATTCTATCCGTCCACTTCACCTTTAACTTTTTTCTCCGCAACCATATTTCGAAACTTTCTTATTTCTTTTCCTCTTTCTTTTTGACTGCCCATGTTTCGCTGCCGTAAGTAACGACACTCCATACAAAACATTTAGCAAATCCCTTTCTCAGTTCTAACGGAATGCTAAATGCTGTCAGAAGTTCTTTCACCTTCTCGGATCGGTGATCGGAAGAATAATCTACGTTCTGAATCACTTCCCGTCAAACGTGGTGTACCCCAAGGATCAATACTCGGCCCATTACTATTAGTCATATACATTCAAGATCTCCCAAATAACATACACCATTGCAAGTACCATTTATACGCCGATGACTTGCAGATCTATATCGACTGCGATCGCAACGATACCTCAAATGCTATCGCACTAATTAATAGAGTTGTATCTTCTATATGTAAATGAGCGTCAGATAATTTGTTTAACTTAAATTCTCACAAAACTAAGAGCATAATAATTGGTAGTGCAAAATCCCTTAAATCTTATAATCTGTAATCCCTTAATCTGTAAACTTCCCTTAATCTGTAAATAATAATAAAAACTGATAAAATCCCTTAATCTGTAAACATTGAATTACTGTCCAAGATTCAAGTTCAAAATTTATAAATAGAATACAATGACAAGATTAATGATTTAGGTGTTATTGTAAATAAAACGCTAACCTGGGATGAACACATTGCACGTATTTCTAATAAAGTTATTAAAAACCTGTACAAACTGAAAAGTTTTCGTAACCTGATGTCTTTGCCACTGAGACTCAAATTAGCTAAAACCTTACTTATCCCTCATATTGATTTCTGTTCATTGGTAATGTCCAATATTTCAAAATCTCAGATATCCAAACTGCAAATAATACAAAACTGTGTAATACGTTATGTGTGCGATGTAGCATTTAATAAGCATATCACACCGTATTACTATGAATTAAAAATTCTTAAAATTGAACAAAGAAGAAAATTGCAAATGGGTGTGTTTATGCACAAATTATTAAAAACTGGAACTCCTTCTCACATTTATCAGCCATATAAAGATAATTTGGTCAAAAAAACAAAAAACACCAGAAATAATAACAAATTAATTGTACCCTGCCACAGAACGTCTATGTATCATAATTCTTTTTATGTAAATTCATGCATTGTATGGAATTCGATTCCGCAAACGCTGAAAAATATTAAGTCAACAGAAAGATTTAAAAAATGCTTGTTGTCTTATTATCTCAGTGATAGTTAATATTTTGTTAAATATCTTGGATTAAATTCATGAATATGCTACCTTTGTGATTGCTACAATGTATTGAGCATGGAATTGTAATATTTGTTGTGGGCAAGTGCTGTGATTTGATAAGAATCTTGTAAATAAGTGACATGTTTTCTATGTGATTGTTATTATTTTTTGCCTGAGTTGTAATTACTTATGCCTGCTCCAAAGGAATTCTTTCCTAGAGCCAATAAATCTTATCTTATTTTCTCAAATGCTTTTTTACCCATAGCTATCCTCCGTCTTACTTCCTGGGTATGGCTCCCATTCTCAGTCACTAAACTTCCCAAGTACTTAAATGATTTCCCTTGCTCAACAATTTTTCCTTCTACGGATATTTTAATGATTTCATCAATCTTACTTACTCTCAATACTTTGATCTTTCTGGCCTAGATAACTGAAATTATCATGTATTGATACTGCAGATACGGTGGAAGCTGCATGTGAGATCTGGAAACATCATTAGAGATACGGTTTTATTGTTTAGATTTAAGAAATTCTCAAAATTGAAAATAACAAAATGAACTCTAATCTCAAAATGTGTGATTTTGTCAGTTACCTAATGCTTTTTGGCTTAACAGGGCAGAACTGCTATGGGTGCGATTCACATTCAAAGGTTATATGGCCAATTTTCTGTACTTTAGAAGGATGTGAAACTTAAATAAAGCGTTTTTCATTGTCACCCAAGGTGATGAGTGAGAATGATTTGAATTTTGAAGAGTGAAAATGATCATTTGGAGAGTTATAATGGTCGCTGACATTTGTTTTCACCATAAAAAACCAGCATGTTGATCATAGGAGTAAGAATATAGCAGTATAACGATTCTGAAATAGTTAACATACGATGTAGTAATGCTATATGAATTAAATATTGAATTATTGGTGGTGCAATAAAGTAGTTTTACATGACATAAATGGTAAGTAATTAAATAAAAATATCATCATAAGTCATTAATTTGATTCATTTTTTTCTCAGCTCAGTCCTCTGAGAGTATTTAGCAGAACAAGTAATCCATCGCGTTAACTGCCATCTTAAAAGTAGACTTGTTAGATGGCGATTATTGTAGTTTCATTTGAAATAATGTGTTTAGCATAATAATTTTAGTATAATTATAGATTCACGGTATAAAAATGTAATTTTATTTAATAATTGGATATTTAATTAATTTAAAACAATAAATATTCTCCATTAGCGTTGCCAAATGTTTGCTTCACTCTTCTGAAGGCTGCTAAATTAAAAAGAATTAAATTTGAGGATGGTTTTCATTATGACAAGCGGAAATCTCGCCCTAACTACCTAAAAATACTAACACCAGGAGTCTTAATAACGGCGAAGACTATGAGAATAGACTGATGGTTTCTTATGCCCAGTTTACACAACTAGGGTTAGATTAACAGCTAAAATGGCGGCTTAACTAATTTTCATTATAATCGGCATTCTTCAACCCTTGTTAACATGCTGGTGGCCTCTGGTGGAGAGTTAAGAAAGCGATGTAGCCCACAGCCCAACAAACGTCGCAAGTACCTTTTCCTTTGTTTCAAGGGCTGTGAGCTAAATTCACGAGACTTTTATGGGCAATAAAAAGGAATGAATACGCAAATGTTTCGCACGGTTAGGAATAATATT
The DNA here is from genome assembly GCA_963169105.1 of Ceriagrion tenellum. Taxonomy (NCBI): domain Eukaryota; kingdom Metazoa; phylum Arthropoda; class Insecta; order Odonata; family Coenagrionidae; genus Ceriagrion; species Ceriagrion tenellum. The sequence goes on along the minus strand of OY720641.1, from coordinate 121,312,613 downwards.
TATTATTTTGCAACTATATATTTATCATTTCATTTCTAGACATTTATTTATCCATCGAAAGATGTCAATTGAGAGAGTAAATGTCCTCGATAGAAAGACATGCCACTATGCTACACTTTATTATTAAGATTGCCCAAGAATAAAGCGTATTTGCATCTTTATCACTCTTTTATAATAGATAAAAACAATTCAAAATGTTGGCTTGACGTAAAATATTTATAAATAACTTCCATTTTGAGTCCTTGCCTCAATATATTCAGCAGAATAATCGACTTTTTCTTCCAAGTTTTGACCATAACCCGTCCTCGCTTGCGTCATTAAGGTAGTTTGAGCGAAATATCATTTTACCTAGAAATCAATGAATTTGGTCTCATTTTAAATAAAAATATCTCACCCTTCTAATGACACCAAAAATTCAACCACTTACTACATTACTTTCCGAGTCATTTTCCAAAAAATTCCAGCCCTTTCACATGGGAAATGATACGTGTATGCACTCCAGAGAGATATTATTTACAGAATGAGGCATTTATAACACGTAGATGTCGAAGAAAACTAACAGCGTGTAGTTTGTGTGTTTACTCAGCTATTTTTGAAAATTAATCATATTGTCACCGCAGTGAATTCTTCGGTATCACATAGAGACCGTCCGTTTTGAAGGAGTTTGAAACGCACGGCGCGAAAAAATGAATCAAATTGAAGACAAATGCTGATATTTTTATTGAAATACTTACTATTTATGTCATATAAAACTATTTTATCGCACCATCAACAATTCAATATTTAATTCATGAGTCTCACAGTTGGTGAAATTAAAACGTATAATTCGAATATGGTCTCTATTATGACTAGGGAACTATCTCTCTCGGACTACCTTAGGGTAAATTTTGAACTTAAAACACGGTTTATCATTGGCACATGCACTTAAATACATCAAGCAACTTGGCACTGATGTTTGTATTAGGATGATGACAAGAGAAAATTTTGTAATATATTGTACGCTTCAAGTGAAAGCTAGAAGTGGACTGGATAACTCAACTACTATTCTCACTAACCTGCGCTCACACGAGTTAAAAAGATGGCGATCAGCGCCAACCCTAGTAATTCCAGCATGGTTAAAAAGTTAACTACGATTAGTGCCAACCTGCGTTCACGCGGTGAACTTTTACTACGGGTTATGTTAACCTGGTCGGACAGCTAGTAATTTAAACAGGGCGTTGGAGAATTTGGAGTTTCCGAGAAGCGTCCCGTACTCCGAGAAGCGGTCAGAAAAGAAACGTCCTGTACTCTTTATCTTCTTGTCCGGTCGCCGACGTCACAAGACGCCCACGAAGTTGCCCATGAGTGCGGGGGAAGGGTTTTCGTGGATTCCAGAAATGCTCCCTCAAGTTCGAGAGAAAGGCAGAAAGATAGTGGGGTAAAACGCGAAAATTTATTGTTTCACCTTAGGGCCAACCTCGTCGCGGATGTAGTAGCCCCACCGGGTGCCACCCCTTATAATGGAGGACCATTCCAAGGGGCGGTCACTTACGCTGGGCAGGAGGTGTTCGCTGGGCAGGAGCGTGGAGGCAACAATGGGTTTGGTCGCAGGGTCGCAGTCGGCATGTCTTCCGAAAAGGGCCGAGGCGGGCAATACGAAGCGGTATGGCGGACGAAAGGTGAGAATTTTCGTTACTCTGCGGTCGTTTTGAGGGAAAGTGGGGGAGGTGTGTGTAGCGTGGGGTGTCCACGTATAGTTCGTGAAAGAAAGTAAGGGCCGCGCGGGCCGTATTATCGCCGAGTGAATAACGACCCACGAGCTGGGTAGACCCCTGCGGAAGAGGCGTCAAATCGCGGAAAGTCACGTTCGGTGGATCGTGGGAGAGAAGTTTATGGATTCTCGCCGGGGGTTGAGGGGCGGGTTGTGGTGGAAGGGAGGTGGGGGAGGGATGAATGAGGGAGGGAGAGGGGGTGAGTGTAGGTTACAGTTGCCCACGTGAGGATTTCTTAGACCGGTGTATCCTTCCCAATCACCTTCAGGGACCAAAGGTATGCATACATATATTTTCATTTGTCAAAAAGATCACATACAGCATAAAGCCATTTTATAGTGAACGTATTACAAACAAAAAAGGATACAAACGTAAAAAAATAACAAGAAGAAGGTAACAAATAATAATGCAGAATGGGGAGATGGTACAAATAAATTCCATTTGGAATGGCAAATGGCCAGGTTGGCGAAGCCGGTGAAAGATAGGGTGAAAGGGTTCATGTTCACAGGAAGGGAATTTACAAGAGAAGAGAGGCGAAAAATGAGGGAGCGTTTGTTAAGTGATAATCTGGGAGTAGGGGTATGGAGCAATTAGTGAGTTCTGATGTGTCGGGAGGGTATTCTGAAATTTATTAAGGAAACAAGTTCGGGGCAGTCAATGGTTGAGTTCATCTCCTATGGATAAGTTTAAGATCGACTTTAAGGAAGATATGATCAAGTTTATTAACAGAGAGTGAGAACAAGATATTATTGAAGGGTAGGTTGTGGAGATTTGGCACTCTATTTTTAACAATACGTGCTACGAAGTTAGGGATATGTTGCGGGGATTTAATAGTAGTTGGGGCTGACATCGACCATATAAGGGAAAAGTAGGAGAGGAGAGGAAGAACAATAGATGAGAAATATGTCTGTCAAGCTCTGGGATATCTAATTTCAGTGTGCCGGTAAAGTAGGCCTAACAGGAAATGTCTTTACTTTTCATGGCATGGATATGGTCGGCATAGATAAGTTTCTGGTCCGTTATTACTCCAAGATCTTTAACTGATGAAACTCTGGTCAGTGGGGTGGAGTTGATGGTATATTTGAAATGTATTGGGGATTTTTCCAGGGAAACGGTCATGACTTTTGATTTGCTGGGATTAAAATTTAGCTGCCAGGTGTTGCACCAATCCGACTTCTTATTCAATGCATCTTGGAGGTAATGACAGTCAGAGGAGTTTTCGATTAGTTTAAATACTTTACAGTCATCTGCGTAAAGAAGGGCATTGATTTAGGAAGGAAGAAGTTGAGAAGGAAGATCATTTTTGGATAAGTTAAAAAGATATGGTCCAAGGATACTGCCCTGGGGTACTCCAGACGCTACCTCGGACCAAGGAGAAAAGAAAGAAGAGAAAAGATATGCGAGTGTGAATGCGTGCAAACACTCCAAAAAGGTACTCTGCCACGTCACTCCTTAAACTTCTTCGGTTCTGCCCGGGACCGTTGCATGAACGATAAAAAGGGACCTTTCACGGAATAAATGAAATGCATATTGCAGAAAAAATACTGAAACAAAAATACAATTACAAATAAACGCGCCGAGATAAGGGGATACAACGCAACATCCCGGATTGAAATTTGAAACACCTGAAACAATTGAAAAATATTCAGCGTCACTAAAAACAAAACGCGGATATCCCTTCAGGCAGCGACCGTGACGGGTTGTGAAGTATGGCTCACCAAACGAGTTTAGCAAAAAGATATGAAGCGCTATTCAATATATTAGAGTTGTAAAATTTCGGAGATGATCGTCCTTCAGTAACTCCAAAGAGGAATTGTAAAGGTTCATCTCGACCAAAGTTTCAGCACTTTGCACGCTCCTTTGAGCTTGCCATAGTTGAACCGTATTATCAAATCTTGCAGCATTAATTAGACTCATTTTCCAATGTCATACAATGATGAAAATGAACTGCACAGTGACGTAAGTCAGGTGGAAATACAACATTCAATACTGATTACACGATCAGCAGCTCTTGGAATAGAATTCTGAGAGGAATTCAGAACGCCAGAGCTAAGTCCCCGCTGGTCAACGGTCCTCCACCACAACAATCGGGGCTCGACCAATCCCGCCCCGCCTAGCGCCCAAGTAAACAGTCTTTTCAAGCTCGCATCAGTAGCCTTGAGAATGGGTAACGAGTCGGAACCCGAGACGTCGGCTGCCTATGACTATCTTACCCGGTGGCGAGCCCGAGAAATGTACACTAATTTTATTCGCCGGGAAAGTGTTAAATCATACATAACATTCAATAGTTAATTTTATGAATTTTTTCATTTTTATAACAAAGCTATAGAAAAAAATTGTTGGGAATGATCAAAACGGTGATCTAAGTTTTTGTTTCCAAAAAAGGTCTATATCTCTTTAGTTAATAATGGTTTTTTGAAAAATCGAAGTAAATTTCGCAAGAACCTATTTTTTCAAATACTTTCATTCCAAAATGCATTCATTTCCAAATATTAATAACTATTTTAGCGGAATGTTATTAAAATTAATAACTTAACGATTGCACCTTTGTCAAAAGTGTAAATCATTCAAATATACTTTCATCTGAAACTTGTTTTTTATTGGTTTTTATTCGAATGACTTAAAAAGTTTTAACGCGTGGCTAAAATTTACTTACATATCCTGTTGTTAACACATCAAAAATACAACAACCCTGCTCTACTATAATTTAACCAGAGAAAAGTGAAGTGTTCTATATGATACTACTGATAAAATGAAAAGGGTGTACCTTATGCAACGCAATCCCTCAGAAAAGCGGCCTTAACTGCTTTTGAAACGTTGGGAATCTTTCAAAATTGTGTCGTAAATCCCCTGTTGATGACACGCCAAAACCTGTTTAACATGTCTCCAATTGTATGCTTCACTCCCCTTGTTTTTCCAGGGCAAAAGAGTCTCATTAAGTACCTGGTTCTTCGGCAACTCATTATTATTCTCACATCAGACCCAGTTCCGGTCAGCGACATTCCAAAAATCCTTTACAGTTGTTGCTTCAAATTTGTGGAATAACCTCCCAAAATATGTAAAAGACAGTGCTACACTCACAATATTTAAGAGAAAACTTATTAAACATTTACTTTTTTGTGATCCAGGTACTTAGATCATGTCTTTTTGTAATGGAATTTGTTCATTGCTATGTCTGTGGTAAATTTATGTGTTTGAAGAACTAACCTCTGTTCAAGTTCAAGTGTATGTCCCAGAGTTCAAGTGTAGTTTTATTTTTTTTTACTCTGGTCGTTGTACGATTCCATTCTTAATTTTTCTATGTACAGATCACTCTTTATTGGGTTCCTCATGGTTTTTTGTTTGATGGCTTTACTAATTTTTATATGAACGAATTATTCTTTATTTGTTTTCTGATGGAGTATATGATTTATTTTCTTGTTATTTGTCCTTGCACATCACATTATGTACTACCTTGTTCTAAAGGAGTTCACTCCTAGAATAATACAATAAATTTATTATTATTATCAGACCTTTCCGCATTCAAGCCCTTTCGATTGGTGGCAGTACTTACAATAGGCTAACGCATGTATCACCTTCAGCAGAGACCAGCGAACTCAATGACATTCAGCTTGGTCATGCAGCGTGGAGATAGTTTTAGATCAGTGATTGGGAAAATGGGAAAATATTGGAAAACGGTTTGGTAACCATACAGCGATACATTATAACAAGGAGTCATTGGGAAGCATTGCTTGAAAGTGTACAAATTTTCGATACCTTAACATTCAGGTACATATATGTATATGAGAGAAGAGAGTGAATGGCGTTACGTAACGCACCCAGTGTTTTATTTTGCAATAAAAGATACATATCTTACCTAGCTATCGCGTAGGATTTGCTACTGATTTTCATGACTCTAGTGATGATAATATCCAAATAATCTCCAATTTGTATATTTATAAATAAATCAATACACTACTCTGAAAATTCTATCACAATTACCCATGTTTTTGGTTAATTAACTGCCAAAAAGGATCCATTCAATATGGCCGATTGCGCGATCAAACGGAGACAGCATTCACCTGTGCTATCGCAACGCATGGACTCATCGATTCTCTTTAATTTGCGGCCACAAAACGCAGGGCAAAGGGCCTCCTAGGACACCGAACCGAGGAGGCGGAGGGCGAGTCGGTTAGCTTATCCACGACCTCACGTATTTACACGCTCACTTGTTTACTCGCCTCAGCCCCTCCCCTCGTACTCTCCGATGATTCCTCTCTGTTCGTGAGTTTAAGTCGATGAGTGGCGGAGGAATTACTCGAGCATGTGGCTCGTACTCTAGTCGAGTTAGTTCATTAAACTGCCGAGGTAAGCGCGCGCTCACAAAGGAAGGTTTCGGCGTGTGAGGTGAATTTTAAGGGAAGAGTTAACTTGAGTGCGCGTGTTCCCGTGCCGTTGGATTTGGATTATTGTGTGTTTTTTTTGAAGTCGAAGGTGGAGTTAGCGGATAGTAAGACACCGTGAGTGGGAGAGCGAGAGAGTGGAAGGGTAGGGGTAGAGGACAACAGTAAGGGAAGAAGGCATCATTATCCAACCCTATTGGCGGAGAAAAACCGAAAAGCTGCCTTTAATGACGAGCCTAGTCCGTCCTAAGAGGATTTCCCTCGAAGCGAAGCGTTTTATGTGCATGCGGTTGTGTGCGTGAGTGTGTGAGTATTAGTTGGTTTTCCTCGCAAGGATAATATCGCTCCAGTCTCATTGACTGAGACATGTGCTTTTCATTGACTCCTTCCTTTCTCCGGCCATTTTGCAACTCTCCTATTTAGCGGAAAAAAAGAGTTAAACGATTGAGGTTTCGTCGCTCTGTATACCGCCTGATTAGGACGGGAACCATGTCCTTTCACTCTCATAAATATCTTCTTAATGCGGAAGGACCTCTCATATTAACTGGACCCAAAAGAGCAGTTTGCCAGACGACGTCTAACGCTTCACTAAAGGCTTCGGGATCGAATGACGGGAAGTCAACGGGCAAATGTGGCAAATCTCCGTCCTTAAAGGCTCTCTTTCTCTTCCAATATTTCTCTCTACACCGGTTTACTATTCATTAATGAATATTAAGAGTCCCATGGAGCCGGATTGTGCTTTGAAAAAAAATGTCCGTCGGAAACTCTGAGCTGTTCTATTTTAAGCAAATGTCCGGCGACCAGTTAAAATTGAATGAGAGAAAAAAGCTTAACGTATCAAAATTGAAATTTTCAGGATATACAAAAACTGAGGGATCAGTTTCTTAAACAAAAAAAGCGAAATAATAGTATTGGGATGGTTTTTTTTGTAAATGTGTACAAACAAAATATTCAGTTACAAAAATCTCTGGTGAAATATGGAAAAGTTACTTTCTATAAAAAAATACATACGCTGCTGTTTGTAACAGAGCTCGAGTTCTGCGCCCAATTTGCCAAAGGAGGCGATTGTCTAGAAGGATTTAATTCCTAGTTTTTAAATTAAATTTCTATGGAATAATAACTCTAACGCTCCATTTTGCTCTGCCAGGTAAACTTTAGGCAGTGAATTATGTAGTCTTTACGTCGATGCGATGCTGATCTAGAGTTGGGGTTTATTCAAATAGTCTGTTCGTTAGCGTGACTGTCGGTCTTTGAAGGCAGTACTATGGCAAAGGAAGCAAACGAACATTATTATTACATTGAAAAATGCTTGACTCGGCATAAACCATTCTTCCAAAGAAGTATACTGCATAAAAAGGAGACTTGAAGCTTTCACGTGGTGGAAGGACGTCATAATAAACAAGGTAAAAATTTGTGACTGCCACAATATATTGAACACTATCGACAAACGTGTTTATTACGTATACTGTAATTTGGAGAGTCTTTTTAAATGAACAGGATGAGGATATTACTATGTGTATTCAATAATCATACAATCTCGAAAAAAAACTTTTATAAGAGAGTGTTGTTGAACATGCAACTGCAACTTTGACCAGTCTTGGAAGAGGTTTCTATCGGCAGCGCTGGCGAAATTTATTTATTTTAAAATTGTCGCTCACCACTAGTTGGAAAAAAACATAATGGTAAATGAATAAAATATCGGAGAGACTTGCATAAATTTATATTATAAATTAGAGTAATTAAATAATAGTTGAAATTAAAAATAAAATTCTACGACTATTCATATCGAAACTTCTACTACCTGGTATTCAAGTCAGTAGTCAAGGCAAAGGGGCGCTTAAGATCACCACGGTGTCGGATTCCACGCCCAACCCTTCAAGTGAAAGAGACCGCTCAAGTGATGGCGTGACGCTAAACACTCAAAATGAGGAATTGAAGGTCACAATTGACTGAGTAAATAATCCCATTAATTACGGTTCCCAGAGCACTGTGGCTGTTTTTGGACCTTGAGAAAATAGAACGGTCAGCATATTTCGAGGACACGAATAAGGAAAAATCTGACGCAGCTGAGATGATAACAGTAGAGAGATTCGTTATTTAAGAATATGTTTTTATATAAGACATAGTTTCCGGATTCATATAGTGAAAATTTATGTGGTCACTCATAATAAAAGATACTTGGTTTCATTCCACACTATTTAATACAACTCGCCGAGAGTTTCGACACCGCGTGTCATCCTCCGGTAAATCTTTTGTGTCGCGTTCCCCTTATGTATGACAAACACATACACAAAGGGTGGAAGCTTGATTTTATGGAACATTTTGAAATCGTAAATAGCTCTGATACCTTATGTAATGACTAAATGTTCCTCTCTCCCTCACCCCTCCTCCGAATCTAACATCTCGACGGCTTCACAGATAAGCCCTCTGACCTTGCTCCTTTAAACTTCAAATGCAAACCCTCCTCCTCTAAATATGTTGTGACCGTTAACAATTCGCTCCCCCCCTCTCCATCCACCCTTCTTCCCCCTCCATACTTTGTATGTGTTTGTTATATATAAGGGGAACGCGACCCAAAATATTTTCCTGAGAATGACACGCGGTGTCGAAAGCATGGTCGAGTTGAGTTGGATTTAAAAGTGTGGAATTAAACCAAGTATCTTTTATTATGAGTGAAATGCATATACGTTCTACGGCGTATCTTCGTCGCGATGTCACGTGGCATGCGGTGCGCAGAACACGAGCCATTGTCATGTTTTTGTAATGGATGTATTGTCGTATGTTAACGTAATCACGCTAAATTTATATTAAATTGGGCTTTGACTTTATTAAACGCGACTAACAAGTGCATTAACATTAATGAATGTATACTTTCACTCAAAATACCGGTCGAAGCTTAATTTGATATTGCGGATTTCCACTGATGAGATGGCTTAACAGATAAAGTATCTGATTTTTGGTGTCCCGTCTAAAACGCTCAGGAGAACAGATACCCATTCCAGCCCAATATAAATATTTTCACCAAAAACAAAAGCTGAATTATTTAGGGAGAAGAAACAAAACATTAGCTAATTCCAGCATCAAATCATCAAAATTGATTGGTAAATTAATTTAAGGACGTATTATGATATTCAAAGGGAAAACAAAGTATGGTCGGGCGATTTACTCACGAAAGAATGGATGGAGAATATGAAAGTGAACAACTAGTTGACAAACACCGCTTTCGGAAGATGGTTAGAAATTCTTGAGAGCTGAAAACACAACGTTTTGGTTTATTTTAATTTTGTTTTCAACAATAGTTGAGAATTAATACCGACTCTACGCTGTTAAATGCTTGACGAGATCCATGCGTTTGAATTCTTTTTTTTTTTTTTTTAATTTAAGACTCTCTGGAGTGAAAAAAAACCTATACCATTTCCCATGTAATATAATTGGTATTTTTAACAAATAACTCAAAAAATAGTATGGAAAACGGCTGATGTTTTGGCATTATTAGAAAGATGAGATATTTTCCTTAATAATGAAAACTTTAAACAGATTTTATGACCTTTTTCACCCTCAAGTTGCCTTAAATATCAGAGGACACGTCAAACATGGAGAGCGTAAACTTTTTATTTTACTCAGGAGAAAATACTTACGCTTTCATCAATGTAGTTTAAAGGAATTTGTTACCTATATAAAAATCATTCGGTGATGACTATAATGCAGATAAAGAATGCTTCCAACCGGTAGAATACTGAAAGCTTTGCTGACGCTCACCACTTAGTTCATTGCTATTCAAGTGCGTGGATGTTTTCCGTTCTGCGGTGCCTTGAACATCTTGAATGGAAAACTCACTATAACGGTGATGTGGCTATTTCCAGACTAGCGCGGGGACTTTTATCTTGGATAATAATGAGCGAGTCCCCGTTTTGTTCGTCGGATCACAGCCACTCCGGAAATAATCTCCTCTAAAGGCGGACAAAAAGGACTAGACGAAAATTGTTGAGCTCCTACTTAAGCCTAACTGTTACATTATTCTCTCTAGTCGGATGCTTTGTGAGTCGACCGCGATGAGACAAAAATTTAAGGCAGAAGGAGATCTTCTTTGACTATTAGTCCTTGAGTGAACAGGAAAAGACCGTGCTTTGCTGCACGCGAGAGTGAAGCTTGAGCACATCACATGAGCCAAGCACATTCTCCATTGCCCGCGCCTGCAAACCAAGAATAGGAAGTTTTTCATAAATTTTTGAAATCGACACATTGTATTGGGTCTTTTATATCGTAGAATGCCCCAAGATTACACAATGGGTCTTCTTACGTTCTTAAAATCTTCCATTTTGGACCCATTTTGTTTAAACAATACAGTTGCTCGCACCAAGTCTTAGTGAGACATCCACTTATTGTAAACCATACTGGCTTTACACTTCCCTCTTCGTTCCTCGTATCACAAGTCTACCCACCTCAGATGTTTGCTGGCTTACTTTTGAAGATATTCTTCGTCATGATTGGCCGGCTAAGCGACATAACTAATGAAATTTTGAATGAGAGATCACTATGCACCAAATTCAATGACTTATGCATCACTATGAAGAAAAAGGTTCCATCTTTCTAATATCGCCGTATATCATTTAATTATCGGACAAAGTATCGAGATATTTCCCGAAGATGGAAGCTGTTACATAGGGCAACCATTAACATAAATGAAAAATATCTGACACAAAGGCTAGGTCAGAAATGTGTATTGTTTCCATGCTGTGCATGTTATTCTAAAACTACATTTATTGATTGGCGTTATAACTTATATAAACTTTCGGAAAAATTCTGTTGTGAAGACTTTTCCAGCGCTCGGTGTGTGGTAAATAAAAGGGTTCCATCAAAATTTGACTTAAATAACATTAAATTTATTTTCTGTCCAGATATGGAAGAACTTGCCATCTGTTTTCTATGACTAATAACATCCTACATCTCCTGGTAACGCCTAAAAAATTGAACTATCAAGGTGTCGAAGTCGCCCTGCAAAAATTGGCGAAAAGTGGGGAAAATAGAATCGCACTATCAAATATTGATGCCATTTCCACGATCTCCAATTCAAAAGAAAGAGGTTCTTCCAGAAAATGGAATGAAGAAGAAATTACCCTCGCAGTCCATCTTTGTTATTATATGTCAGCAAATAGCTAGAGTAAATGATTGGCAAAATGCGTCTTTTTTTAACAAAAGATGCGCTTCATTCGGCTGTTATGACTTTAAAATACATTAATAAAAATCATAATTATCGAATTACATGTATATTTTGTTTCATGATCTTGCTTTTTAAATAATCAAGGGCTGCCTTCATCAAATGCAGAATTTTTTAAACATTAAATGCGAAAAGATGTAATTTGTTATCTGTGTTGAGTTTTTGAACGAATAACTCAACTCAGACACATTAACGGTAAAAAGAGATTTAATTTTTATCAGTGACAATTCCTCTATTTAGTTTCTTTTAATTGAAAGCTTTTTATGTTATTTCAACAGCTCTATGACAACGCTTGTCGTTGTTGTTATTTCTTATATATATATATAAATTAATTATATATATATATATATATATATATATATATATATATATATATATATATATATATATATATATATATATATATATATATATATATAAATTTATTACCCTACAAAATTAAGTTACAGCCTCCAATATACAATATTCAATACTTGGAAGTCAATTCCAAAGGAAGAAGCTTTATTGTTTTAAATAGCTCTTTACTAACTTCAAGGCACACTTACTAGCTCAAATTTTTAAGTAAAATAAAAAAGAATAAGGTTTCAACAATATGTACAATCAATCTCGCCTAGTAAACCATTGGAGATTGTAGTCACGCATCTCTCATATGTTTATCGTGTCTTAATATGGGTGCTCTCAATCAGACACGTGCTCGAGTTCTACCAAGTCACGCTCGATAACGTTCCGTGCTAACCGTCCTTCAGCGCTTAGGGGGCGAGTAGAGGAGGAGGAATAGGAGATGACTCGGAGAAGGGCGTCAGAAAGCAGAGAACTCTCGACCCGTTACGGTTCAGCTTCGGAGGTATTGTGACAGAGGAAGAGTGAAAAAAGTGCGACATTTATTTCCTTTCGGCTCAAGAGGGGTGCGTCCATAGGTGTGCCTCGCTCCGGCCGTGAGTGGTGGAAGGGCATTGTGGGCCGGGCTAGGCATTGAATGCGTAGTTTGGGGGAGGGGAATGAGGTTGCCATGGATATGGTCCTCCCCCTCCCAGGTCCCCCTCTATTCATCCTTAAACGGGAGAGCCAAGAATTGAAAGTGTGTGGTGTGCTTGGAAGGACGGAGAGACAAAGTGTTAGGAAGGGGGGAGGTTAATGGTGATGCTTCACGTTCACCATGGACCCCCCTTCCTCTCCCCCTGTGGATCGTGTTCACGGGGGGGTTCCTTCCTTCTACACCCCCCCACCCCCATTCCCGCCCCTTTCAGGAGGAAGACAAGGGAGAAATACAACCCACAACCCTCGACTACTTATGCCGAATCACGTCTTATTGCCGACGAACATGTCGGCGCATACATTCCGCGGGGAAGTTGTTTCTCTTTTCGAAACCGCTCGTCAGAGGGGGCGTCCGGTTGCGCCGGCCATAGACTGCCGGGTCGGGGGGGGGGGCGGTGTTGTGCTCACTAGCCCACCGAAATAGTCCCCCCCCCGTCCCATCCGTCTCCTCTCTCATCTGCCTCATCCCTCTTCATTTTCATGGGCCGGCCCCGTGACTCTCATTTCAAGTCGCCAAGGGAGAGATGGGAATGGAAACAAAACAAAATATACACGCATAAATAAGTATATGCGCAGGCAGAGGGCGCGGAGACGCATTCCGGGGCATTCTGCGAGTATGCTTTGCCGTTGCGACGCGTGAAAAACAGCCCGTCGCCCGTCTTTTGTCGCTCTAGCACCGCATTTCCCTTCCCCTCCACCTCTCGCGCTTCCTGGTATAGTTCTGTTTTTTTTTTTAGACCCCGCAAAACGGGACAAGATTGGATGGAATATTAATTCTGAGGGCGAAGTAGTGTTCTTCCCTCCGTTTTCTTGTCTTTTTGCTATGGAGGAGAGCTGGGGACTGCGGCAAAGATTCCAGAATCTTTTATGGTGTTCCGATGCAGAGATTTCAGAGTGCCGCTGGGAAGCTTGACTGTTGTGCGACGCCAAATTGGAATGCGGGTCTGTGCCCATAATTTTGCAGCAGGGGTTATTTCTCGAACGACTTTATTAACCCTGCGGGACTCGCGCCTGTTATCCGAACACGAGTGCTCGCGCTGAGCCTGTCAGGCTAATTCCTGATTCTGAGATCTCAGCTAGGCAAAACTCTTATTATTCATCTGCTTTTGGTGTTTTTATTGGGATAACAATACTTTAAGGGTTCATTGCATATAAATAAACCTAAATTTTCCATTTGTAGCTAATAATAATTTATTTAACTCTACCTTCATTTAGGTTTGGAATGAAAACACAATCGCAATGTTTGTTATTGATGTACACATTCATGAAACCGCTGCACAGCAAGTCTATTAGAATATAATTTGGACAAAATATGAAATAATTAACTCTAAGCTTCATTTTGGTGGCACGCACTGCACAAGAAATCTACATGTTCAAGGCAAATATACTTTCCACATTAGCTCGTAGGCTTCCGCGGATGCAGTGTTGACTGTTCCTTCAAAAAAAATAATTATTACCGCATTTCTGCAATAGCCGAACACCATCTCAGCGGCCCCACTCATAATTTCAACTTTGAGGAGACAAGATTAATAGCTAGGGAAATACGCTATTACCCAAGATTAATCAGGGAGGCCATAGAAATTGCGAAGAGACCGGAGAACGTCAAACGAGAAGACGGTTACAAGTTGAGTAGCAGTCTAAAACGAATTTTTTCAAATTTAAATTCCGGCAACAATGGGAGTCCAGACTCCTATATATAAAGACGAGCGAGACAAAGAAATCAGTTCAATTAACCTGATGAAGATGGCAATAGGACCAGCGAAATATTGTTGTTTTCTTAAAACATACATCGCGGAATGAATCCCGAAAAAAGGAACGGTCAGTTCTTTCCACATTTTTCAGATTTATACCTTGCAAATCTGTTTTTCTTGACCCTTAATCTTCCCACCTCTTTCTTTGACCGGTGTAGTTCGGGTGTCCTGTATTTTCCTATACCTTTGATCTCACTTCGTTTTCTGTCTTGCCCGATTTGCCTTGTATTTTCCTCTAGCTGTTTTGGTAGTGTTTTAATGCCTCCCCTTCTCTTGACATGTTCATCAACAAGCGCCACCGACAACTGCCTCAGATACGCGTTTACTGATATTAATCATTTCTCCATGTACAAAAGGTATTACTGCTGTGTGCGTCACAAGGTTTTTCTTTGAAGCATCTTAAAGTCATCATCAGCCACGAGTATGAGAATACCCGGTGAACATGAGAAAAATTACGAACGTTATGGTAAAATAAACATCTGCCTTATCAGTACTTGCAAAAATTTCTCGTGATAGCTTTTAACATTTCGTTATTTTTTGTAAATTTTCTAAATTATGAGATTATTTATTATAGTTTTTATTACAGTCCATTGGAGAATCAGAACGCACATTTTCCTCATTAGACCGAGCTCCTTCGTTAAGTAATTCAGGTCAAAATCGTATTAGCTACTATGCAATATTAGAATCGTGCCCTTATGTCAGGGTCTCGGGGAGTTTTTGTATAAGAAGGAATTCCATGTTTTGGTCAACGCAATCCATCGCGGAATCAACTATATTAGGGACTGAAAAAATGAAGTATACATGCAGTGTGCGGTGTTGGAAATGCACTTTTAAATATTAAGGTCAGTGTGGATGAAATTATTGAAGCAGAGTTAGGTGTACAAATATGTATTTATGAGTGAAACTTTGTGACTGTGCCTACCCCGGAAGGGAACGGCGTGATTGGTATGTATGTATTAATATCTTCTTCTAAACGCAAAATAATGAATTTTTTATCATTGTAACTGTTGCTGAGGAACATCAAGATGTCGCGCCAAGTCAATATTTGGATGTAACATTTTTCAATATGATTCCCTTTAGGATTTTATTTTTCAATATAATCCTATAATAAAAATCCTATTACGAATGAATTTCGGTTAGATGCTCCAGTAATGGACATATATGAAAGTAGTGTGCTTCGTTGGCTGGGCCATGTCTAGAGAATGGATGATAGTTGAACAACAAAACAGATATATAAGAGTGAAATGAATGGTGCGAGAGGTAGAGATTGGCCGAGAAATTTGTGGTTGAATGTGGTTGAGGAAATTCTTAGAAGGAGGAATATTAGGAGTCTTAAAATCAGGAGGCCGTGTATGAATCAGTGCATGGGGGTAAATGAGGCAAAAGAGGTTTGCAAGGATAGGTCAGTATGGAGGAAATTATTGAAGTAGAGTTAGGCGTACAAATATGTATTTATGAGTGAAACTTTGTGACTGTGCCTATCCCGGGAGGGAACGGCGTGATTGGTATGTAGGTATGTATGTTCTTATGAAAAGTAACAAGGGCGTAGAGGAGAATAATATAAGTAATCGAACTACCTTGACACTTAGATAACGAAATGCGTTCGACCTGAACGATTTCTCATCGCAATTCTGTAAATGACCACGTCTTATAAACACAGATTTAGATTTTACGGCCCAATCAGACTTCCATCGATTGCATAAGAATCAGAATATCCTTAGTAGGACAACAAACATTCCATCACTGGAAAATTTAGGAAAGAAGGAAAATGACAGAGCGAAACGCCATAGTGTGAGAAGATTATGCTAAAAATATTTTACATTGTTAAATTAGCAGAACACTCAACGCTTCTGCGCAGTTTCATACGAATGCAGCTGACCCATGAAATACCATTAAACTGCTCGTAGGCTTCATCTTATAGTTGTTGTAATGAAATTCCTAGGTTTTTTTTTACTAATATACTACTCTGAGTTAAGTGAAAGTAACCGGAAAAAATCTACATTTTAAAGAAATTTCGCCAAAGGAAGGTGCTGTGGTAATTATACTCTGGATGAATTAAGGAACTAAGGTAGTTTGAGCGAAATATTATTTTACCTAGAAATCGGTGAATTTGGTCTCATTTCAAAGAACAATATCTCCAATATCCAGTGACATAAAAAATTCAACTCCTACCACATTAATTCCGGAGATATTTGTCAGAAAATGCCAGGGTTTTTACATGGGAAATGGTACGTTTATGCACCCCAGAGAGACATTATTTACAAAATGAGGTATTTAAAACACTGAGATGTTGTAAAAAAACTAAGAGTGTAGTTTGTATGTTTTCTCAACTATTATTGAAAATCAATCATATTTTCTCCGCAGTACATTCTTTGGGGTCACAAAAAAACCGTCCGTTTCGAAGGAGTTTCAAATGCACCGGGCGAAAAAAATGAGTCAAGTCAAAGACTAATTTAGATATTTTCATTTAGTTACTTGCAATTTCTGTCATATTAAACTATATTATTGCACCAATAATTATGCAATATTTAACTGATGTGTTCTACAACTGGTGAAATGAGAACATATAAATCGAATATGGTCTCTATTATGAATAAGGAACTATCTCACTCGCACTACCTTAAAATGTACCATCATTTGATTCAAGGGGAGTACCAAAGCGTTCCTTAAACACAACTTTCTCCCGTTTGCAGTGGTCACTTCTTAGTCGGCCGCTTGAAGTCGACGAGGATGACAACTCGGAGCGAATTCTTGCAGAAAGAATAAAGAAATGGTCCAGGGATGCGGCGTCCCCGGCTAAAAGCCATCGTCTACGCGCTTAAGCTCCTCTGAGAAATATGCCGCTTAGAATCCCTAGGAGTGTGAGAATTCACGGGATCCGAGACGGAAGAGGGGGAGGAGGACAGCATCCCATGGACCACTGAAGAGCGTTGGTAAGGCGTGGGATTTCAGAGGGTGGGAGGTGGGGCGGAAGGGGGGAGAGAGTTTGAGGGGGAGGGAGGTGGAGTGGGGGGTGGGAAGGGGTTGGTTGCTAGGGAATCATAGCGTTGCTCCTCGCAGCTTATCTCCCGCACTTCATTTTATATTATTTTTTATTCCATCCGCGAGAGGGGGTGGGGGCACTTTACCATCCAACACCCCATTTAGCCTTTTGCAGGCACTCTGCGATTACATCTTCCGGGCTTTGGGATGACTTCCTTCCACATCCTCTTAACTCTTGCTCTCGATCCAGCTTTCCGCCTGCGATATCTTACGGCCTCCCAACCACTTCTTATTATTCAAAAAACAACAAGCCCCCAAACCTTCCCCCGTCCGAGAAAGAAAAAAATCCTCGAAAGCGTACCGATGCTCGGCCAATCGCATTAAATTGGAGGACTATATCCTCGGGGATGGAAACAAGCTGGGGATGTGCAGCATGCATGAAAAGACATCGAGTTATCGGAGACTTTTGAGATGTGGTTGCGGAAAAGGATGGAAAAAGTGAACTATGTAGAGAGGAAAACAAATGGAGAAGTGTTAAATGTAGCTGATTAGTACAATGAAATACCGCACACTTCGTTACAAACGACTTAGTGAAGTACATCTGATGGAAGGTCTAGATCAGCGTTTTCAAAACTTTTACGAGCCACCGCCCCCTTTTCTCCACAAACCTTTACCCAGCGCCCCCAACCATAAGCTTTATAGTCATGGACTACATCACCAAAGCAAGATGTTTATTAAAATAAAACTACAACAATTGTGATTAAACTTTTGTTCATTTCAAATCCATTAGAGGGATAGTTAACTCATCTCCGGACACGTATATTCAGTGAGGGCCCAGAATACAACCCTCCCCGACGCCCCCTGAGATGAATGCACCTCACTCCAGGGATTAGGTAGCGCCCAATTTGGGAACCACTGATCTAGATTGAATGTAGCTAGAGACCCGGAGGCTACGCACTGCGATAACGGACTGACGTATTAAAAAATTCCTTCTCACAACGCCGCATCATTATTGGTTTCAATGAGAAGCGAGCGATACCTTACCAAGACACACGGTTTGCATGCCATTCACTAGCGCCTGTTCCCTCATCCAGCTCCTTTTTCCTTATTCCTTCCCTTTGTCATGGCTGGTGTCCTAAAAGCTTCGAGTACAACCTCCAGCGGTGGATTGCTGAGCAATATGTTGATGCAGACGTGGGCATTGCTGGGGATAAAATGACGCCGTTCGAAGTAATCAGGCTTGTGCAGAATAAGTATCTAGAGGACGTATCCACAGGTAACGAATGTTGAAGGAATTTAAAGAGGAGAAAAGGTCTGATAGGAACAGGAAAGGGAGGAGGATTGGATTCAGAATTGAGATGAGAGAGAAAAAAACTTACGATGAGCTTCTTTGGAATGTAATCAAGGAAGGTATCAAGTTTTTATCGGATAAACGCCGAAGTACAGGGAAATCTGAATCGAGCTACCACTACTAGACCCATGAAACAATGGACTCACGAGGAGGTGACCGCTAAAGGGAGGGAAAATTTAAATTACTCTTTTGCGTGGCTAATTCATTTCGCTCCCGAAAAAAATTCAGCAATATAGTGAGGCGACACTTTATGAGAGATGGTAGCGTAGGCAGGTTTCTCTGTGGAAGAAACTGTCCGCAGTGAATATATAAGGAACACGTACTCATAAAATATGCCCATATTTCGGTAAATACGCTACGTGAAAACTCATCAAAATATCGGTCGATTTATTTTAACAATATTTCACCGTTTCGACTTCCGCTGCCGTCATTAAATATTTGAGTGCAGCATCGTCATATTGAATGGTTTTCCTCGAGCATTACAGCGAGGATGGTGGAGTTTGATTTGAGGCGTTTAAGTGGTATCCTCCGCGTCACCGTGAAAAGAGGACGATCGTAACTTTCCTCCATATCCTTGTCCTAACGAAGTAATGTACGACGATAATTTTTTATTGTAAATTTAAAAATATTGGCATACAAAATTATTTGTAAAATTTACACGAAGAATAAATCAGGGAGCGGCATTTCGGAAATCCCTCTGATTATACTTCGGTATTGGCTTAAAAATTAGACACCATCTTACATAAAATCTGTCAGTACATTGTAATACGCAGGTTCTCAAGGTAAACTGATGACAAAATTTCGTCCATTTTCTATGCACGTATTGATACGGAGGGAACATGTAGGAATAGGAACCACGATATTTATCTCTCTTCCCTATTTCATAAATAGTTTCATGTATTTACAGAGGGTGGAAAGAAGGGGTGTTTCTCTGTGCCAAAAGGGGGTAGGTACCTATTTATCGACGGAGGGGGTGAGTTGGGTGCGATAGGGGTGGGGGTGGAAGCGAGGCTGGGGGATGGAAGAAGCGAGTCGGGAGAGACATTACCATAATACGACGAAATCCAGGCCATCGGACCTTAAGCCGTTGTTATGTATATTTTTTTCTTTCCATCTCTCTCTCTCTCAACACTTCCTTTTTATTCGTCGGCTCTCATTTTCCACCAAAGTGGGATTTGTTTAGATTCCAGAACGTAGTCGAGGAGGAGGGAGGGATTGGAGGAGGGAAAGGGGGGGAAGTTGGGAACTAACGGGATAATCCCGGGTCATATTTACACTCGCGGGAATACATTGGTTGGACTTTTGACAGTACAATGGAGAGAGGCTTTCCTTCGGATGAGCAGCGGGCGAGTTCCTCTCACTCCGGGCGCCCCATAAACCACACGCCAAGGGCGCGGAGCCAGCCCCGAAGATTAGCCCGCCCAGAAACGCCATAAGACGTAAATACACGGTGTTACAATGGATTTCACGAACCTCTTGAAGAGAATGAATTAACTGGTTGGTGTAACAAAATCAGTCCACCTTATGATATTATTAGGTGTATTCATATTTTTTTATGAATGTTATTCACTGTGAGATGATCGTAAAGAGTATTCAAGTGAAGAGTTTTAGAATGTGCGTTCGTAAGGTAAGTTTATCAAGCATATCTCCTTAAGGTTTCAGAACTGATATTTTTCCTAGCGACAAAGAGAATATTATCATGAATCCTCACTACATCTCTAGGTCTGACTGATGCGATTAATTAAGAGAGATACACTGCCGAACAGATAGTTACAAAAAATCGTTCTTTCCGCGAACAATAAGCGACCTCAATTAAAATTAAGCTCCACTAAATACACTCCTATAATTCATGTCACCATTTCACCTCCAAAAAACTTACATCTTTGCTCGGCTGGTGACCTTCCACCCCCTACCACATGCCCAAGCGGCGGCTCACGGGGTATTCTGTAGATGTCGAAGGTGGTTGTAGCTATTTTCATCTACTGACAGACTTGCGTAAACTTTGTACACATGTTATCACTAGTTATATCTATAGAATAAAGAATAAAAATACCATATATGGTTTTCCGGCAATTCTGAGCTATTTTGGCACTTGGCCTGTGTTACACGGCATAAATAAAACAATATTTGCATACATTTGCACCTTTTTTTTATAGACGAGAAATATTAAATCTAATATTATTATACAATATTAAAAACGACTAGCGAATATTAAAAACAAAAAATTTCAACACAACTGTGTCATAATTTTGATCACTGCGCCGAAAAATTGAGTCATAGCATGCTTTAAACACGGAATAAATAAATGAATTTATGCACTGAAATGAGATATGGCCCGCGAATTAATTTTCGACTAATTTAAAATATTATTAAAATGTTTTATGTTACTTAAGATTGCGGCTCCAGTCACCTTTATATTGATCACAATTTAACATTTAAATCTCTCTGATAATATATGTTTGACCTGAAGTAATATTTTTTCTGGCAAAGATATATTAATTCCAGGACTCTACTGAAAAATGTGCTTCAAAGTCTAAGGTTGGGACGCATCATGAGGAAAAGAAAGCAGTCGTTTTTTCGTTGAAGTCCAACCTGAAGTAATTGACATTGCCATAATATCGTCAACTTTTTCTGATTTCAACCCGCTTTATGACGGCAGCGATTTAATGGTTGGCCTATTTTCTTACAAACAATCCTAATCCGAGAGAGGTATTCAGAAAAGGCGCAGAAATCAGGGATACTTGGTGTAAGCCATTAAAACATGCTGTAAGAGGGAGTTTTTCAACAAGTAAATCATCTGCCTCTAAATAATTCAAAAAGTTCATGCGAGTTCATGTTCTTCCGTGATGGTGCGCCGAGGGCCGTTAACAAAAAAAAACGAATCGTCTCATTAACGCAATTATTATGCCTTGGGATAGAAAATTGGAAAAGTTCCTAAGTTAACGGTTAGTTTACACTTCATTGAAGATTTATTACTGGAATACAATCACTCTGAAATGAATTTAAACCTTAATAGCAAAAATATGAATATGATGAAGAAAACATGCCCAAACTCTTTATTTATTTTTCGGTTACCCACGCCAGCAGTCATTAAATTATCCACCCTTAGTCTCTTCATTCGTACTCATTTTCACCAAGTAAAGGTATAAAATTTTACCGTCGGATTCGTAAATATTTTTCATATCTACAGTTTTTCCATTTGACAATTCAATCTTTATCGCTCAAAATATATTACGACTATTGCCTTTCTCTAACCACGATCATAATTCCTCAGGCTACTTCTCTTTTGAAGTACGATCAAAATAATAGCTACGGTGATGTGCACCTTCTAACAAATTCGTTCCTTCCAATTTTTAGCAATTTTAAATCACTCTTTTTATTATTTCTATTCCCCCCTCTCCGTATTTGACTACATTTAGAATCAAAATTTAAGTTATCAATTAGAAATCCGCCTCTATCAAATGCTACATCAATTTTCTTGTTATTATAATATCCATGAAATTCTTTCCATATATTTCTTCAGCGCATAGTTTTGCATTCTGCTAACTTTGAATATCCCGTAGCAAGCCTATTTTCCATGGTGAATCACGAATGTTAGCTAGCGGGGTATGTCTTTGTAATCCACGAAATGAAATTGCTCAGGAAAACAGGCAATGCTTAGACGTGCTCATAAGAATTGGCAGAGAGGAGTCTCTAAAGCCATAAATATGTTCTCTTAGGTCTAAACTGGTCAGTAAGCTCCAAGTATGGGAACGTTTTGGGGATATATTAATGACTCGCTCTAAAACATTTTCCCCAGAAACTTGGCGTTTGCTGATTGAGAGAAGGCATATGACAGGGTAAATAGGGAGAAGTTGTAGAAGGTTTTGGAGGACTATAGAGTAAACGGGCAGTTATTGAATGTTATGATGACGATATATGATAATTTTAAGGCAAGTGTGAGAGTAAACGGGGTTCTGTGTGATTAGTTTGTAATAAAACAGGGCGTAAAGCAAGGATGCGTAATGTCACCATGGCTGCTTAATATATTTATAGATAAATGTGTTAGAGATGCATGTGGTGAAAACGACGGCGTTTTCATTGGAAATGTAACCGTGAGAGTTCTACTATATGTGAATGATGCTGTTTTGATCTCAAAGAACCAACAGGGATTACAGAAGCTCCTAGATAAGTTTTGTGAATCAACAGAAAAAATGGAATTGAGGGAAAATGCGTGCAAGACTAAAGTAGTAGTTTTTGCTAAGAGAATTGGGAGAAAAACTGTATGATGAGGGTGAATGGTGAAGTAATTGATCGAGTGGATAATTTTGTGTACTTAGGTAAAATGTATGCAAAAGATGGACGGATAGATGAGGAGGTAAAGAGACGTGCGAATGCTGGAAGGAAATTTATAGGTAGCATGTGGAGCATATCAAGGAATGAGTGCTTGTCTAAGGAAGCGAAAACTGCCGTGTACAAAAGTGTACTTCTTCCCACTTTGCTATATGATAGTGAAACATGGGTATGTCAGGATAGACATAAGAGTAGATTAAACAGCGTGGGTATGAGTTATCTGAGAAGTATTTGCCGAAAAAGTAGGATGGATAGAGTCAGGAATGAGTGGGTAATAAATAAATGTGGGTTAGATGCTTCTTAATAGTAATAAATAGAAGTAATGGACATATATGGAAGGAATGGGCTTCGTTGGTTTGGCCATGTTTAGAGAATGGATGAGAGTCGAATAACGAAACATATACATGAGTGATATGAATGGTGCCAGAGGTTGAGATGGGCCGAGAAAGTTGTGGTTGGATGGGGTTAGAAAATTCTTGGAAGGAGAAATATTAGGAGTCTTAAAAACTTGAGGGCGTGTACTCGTATGAAGCAGTGTATGGGGGCAATTGAGGCAAAAGAGGTTTGCAAGGATAGGCCAGTGTGGAGGAAAATATTGAAGCAGAGTTAGGTGTACAAATATGTATTTATGAGTAAAACTTATGCCTATCCCGCCTACCCCGGAAGGAAACGGCGTGATTGGTATGCGTGTATGTATCTTGATGATGTTTGTATCTATGCCACTAGTGTGGAGTACAAATGATTCGGAATTTTATCATCGAGCAATGAGAAAGTTCATTTATCTCAATTTTTACTGTAACATCACCATGAATGCTCTCCCTCCTCTTTATAATTCCTATTTAAAGAGGGGCACATTAACCTCTCGCATCGTATCTGCTTTCTCATTTCCGTCATTTTTTGTACGTCAGGGGGCATAGATAAATCAAACAGTAGTTTATCGGATGTCCTGACGTTAACTGCTAACTTTGAGGAAATCAAAGAAGATAAATATATTTCATGGAGAGAACTTTCAGCTTAATTAATTAAGCAGTACACCTCAGCTTAACTAAATACTTATACTTCAGCTTGATTCCAGTTCTTCGCGGTTTTTCGATGCCATTATACTTGGAAAAAAGTTGATTTTCGGAAAAAGAGATATTCATGGTAATTTTATACTCCTAACCACCAGGAAAGTCAATTAAGATTATGAAAAAAAACAAAATGTCTTCATTATAGTGAATATCAACATCAAATACATGAAAATAATTAACCTCTCACTTTTTTACCGATACATTTTTTGACCAATTGTGAATTTACCCAAAGACCTGGGCACTTACAAAAATTAACCAATATCCCACATCGCAAGACATGATCACAAACCGACAGAAAGTAAGTTGACTTGGTTGAAGAGGATCGTAAAGAATATAAACTATCAGGAAAAGGCGGAAGAAAATCCTTAATGGAATTAATGCGTGTGTCTCCGAGGAATAGCTCCGCAGATACCAAAGTGGATTGGACCATAAAACAACCGTGGTAAAAGTATTTCCTGGCCGTTCCGAATATCGATTCCAATGAATTGACAAAGCAATTGTCATTTTCAGTCTCTTAATCCCGAGAGAGGCTAAAAGTTTGCAGTCCCCCATTTTTCCCTTTCCTTTCTCAATCCTTTTACTTCGATTCTAGTTTTTCCTTCGCTTCTAATTTCTGAGTTTGTCTACATTTTCCTTCTCTAGTGGCTCCAATCATCAATATTTCGTCACACTATCACGAATAAACGTTGCTCTTTGAATGGCGTTATTCGCCTTGTATTTGTAGTTATTCGTTAAATGTATATATTCCTTGACAACAAAAATACAACAAATACCGTTTTGTGTGCGTTACCAGCAAAATTGGGAGGTTCTTAGTGGCTTAGTAAAGATTTTTAAAAAGTTTTTTAAATTTTTCCTGTTGCCATTCAGGATTTTTTTTTAAACGATCAATCAGCAAGCTTTGGCAAATTTTTCTTCAAGGGAAAAGAGAAAAACTACCAATTGGGGGAAAAAAGAAATTAAAACCATGAAGGTGATCTTGGGCTGTCAGCCATATTGCAGAAACAATCCAGATCTAATTCCAGGCGCCTTGGCATTTTAGTTTTTTCGTCGCCTCAGGAGACCATTTCACAACTACCGGAGTGAAATTTAAAATATATTACGGCATATGGAACATAATAATACGATAAGACTTGCTGCAAAGATCGTTAGCAATTAAGTTGTTTCGAGGTTTATACCTCGTATCCTAGGTAACGCATACGTAAGTTATAATTCGTTATAACAAGAGAGGCTCAAGACTCTTAGAGGCCGGATATATGTGTGGGATTTCCTCTCCAATTTCTGCAGTGCGCAAACTTAAAAGGGTGAGTGAAACTCGTATTTTCGAATTTCATGTAAGTAAAAAAATGTGATTAAAGAATTCAATAAGCATCATGCAATCAGTAGTCATAAATGTCTCCACGAATACTAAATAAATTAATACGTGTTCCTTCACCTGTTTAAATCAAACAATTTGATGTAGACTGGATTTATTTTAGTCATTCATCGTCAAATAAGCCATTCCGGCATCCACATAACATCACCAATTCCGTTAGAAAGATGGAATTTTGCCTTGTGTTTTCTCAGTTGACTATATTAGACTTAAAAGGTCAGCAGACTGGATTAGAAAGCAGTATCTCTCTGAATATTTATGGCTGACCATCGTTTATGACCGTTTGGGCTGTTTTCGTTGCTCACCTCATATCACTTTTTCAGTAATTGAATTAAGTTACGGGATTTTGTCTCGCTGTGATGATAAGGGTTGAAATTTTACACGTTAAAGGTTGTTGCGTGAGGACGGGGAGCAAGTGTGACGGAGCGAGGCGCCATTTATTTCCAGTGCTTGGTTCGTATATGAGTCATCAGTAACTTGTCGTGATTTTGGTGGTGCAATTTTGATAGCTGGGAGTTTACTTTCAAAAGTTTTCGTTTTTCTCAAAACGAGTAACATTCATGGCTCGATGGTGAAGTCTTTTCTAATGTATGTACTACCTCCTCATGAGCGAAGAAGCGCAAGAAATTTCCCCGATGAATCGGTTTCAGTTGGTTAGTATTGACTTACTGACTTGTTACATACTATTCCTCTTCTTCTGCGGTTGTCAAGCCATCTGTATTGGTTGGCGACAGCTCTTTCCCTCTCCCTATCTTCTGCCATCCTCTTCATTTTGGAAAATCGTCCGCATCCCATGTCCTCCATTATCTGCCTCCAACACTCCAATCTTGGTCTTCCTCTATACCGTTTTCCCTCTATCATCCCTTCTAAAATTATCTTGTCCAAACCCTCATGTCGCAGTACATGACCAATAAATTTGTTCCGTCTTCTTTTTAATTTTTTCCATAGGTTCCGCTTTTCTTTCACTTTTCTTAATACCTCTTCAATCGTTACTCACTCTTTCCAGCTTATTTTACACATCCTTCTATGGCACCACATCTCAAAAGCATCTGGTCTTTTCCTCTCCTCTTGCCCCACAGTCCATATCTCGCTGCCATACAGCAAAACACTACACACGAAGGTAATTATCAGCTTTTTCTTAAGCGAGATTTTGATGGAGTTGGAAGTGAAAAGTTTTTTTTTTTTTACAATTGAAAGCGATCACTGCTCGAAGTATTTTGCAGCATATTTCTTTTGAGCTCCTTCCATCAGAAGTTTTTTTGATGCTCTTATGAAGTGATTAAAAAAATTGGGGAAGGATAAAGTGAAGTAATTGCCTATTTGGGCAATGGGAAAAAAAGATGAGTACTTCTAGGTCTTGTTCTCCATCTCTGTGGACGCTCCGTTACATCACTCCCTCAGGGTTCTAGCTAATCGTAGGCGATGGATCGTCTCCAGGGCTACTCTGGAGAAGATTAGCGAGCTGCGCATGGATACACGTGCGGAGATGGGGTCCCAACCCTGTATGTGAACCAAGATGGACTCGTGTTCAATAAGGAAAGCATGGGATCTTGATAAAAAACTTTGCGAAGTAGACAAACTCATCAGGCGCCTTTTGGGACGCAAAATATTATTGAAACAGGAAATCGTTGAGAGGGGTTATAAAAAATAAACACCGAGCAGATATGTCAGGTGAATTTAAATGAAGACTTGTTGGTGCATTTTAAGTGAATCGAGTATAGGTATTTATGAAATATATCAGGAAAATTACGTCACTATAATGGTGTGCTTTTCTTCGAGGACTTTGAAGAAACATAGTGATTGGGAGAACGGAGTTGAAAGCTGCTATGATTCAATATCGGATTGACGGCGGCATCTGTGATGCAGTCATTGTAGGCAACACATTACAATAGTAAAGTTTTTCAAAAGGAAGGTCCACAAATATTGTGTGAGACTAAGCAAATAATGAATTCTCATTCATTTTGTTTCAATCGCTGCAAAGTCCGCAAAAATTATCTTACACAGTCACGCGCCCAGGTGCTAAGGTATACAGCAGAGAGAGTTAATGGCGAATTTTAACCTCTTCTATGTCTACCTTTTCCTAAGTGCTGTTCAAAAGCACCACACTGACTGAAAACGTGCCTTAGCTATCGAAAATAATTCACGTAATGAAATATGCTATTACGTAAACAAATATATTTTCTAATGAACATTATGTCCAGCCGCAGGGGCCATTTATATTGATCTGCTTCAATTATTACATAGTATTCTGCTTGGATTAACAAATCAGATGGGCAAGGATCTACATTTTATTCTCACGTCATAACTGTGGAGAGTTTTCTTCTATTTAGCGATTATTCGCAAAAAAAAGATTCAAAATTACATATAAATATACAGTTTTCCTATCTTTTCACCCCTCATTGCAACAACTCCGTATAATTTCCCGTTCAAATATCAAAGGAAGAGCGCAGAAAAGTATCGTTTTCCCGTCCATATCTGATGAGAGGGTACGTATTTCTACAAGCAGCCAGGATATGTATTTGGTGATATGCAACCCATCTCACGCTGGAACCTACACACAGCTCGAATAGATATATAAGAAGTCTTGATTTCATGAACGTGCTTCCAGAGGGCCCGGGACATTGAGCAGCGCACATTCGCCAAACTGGATTACTTTCATCGGTGTCCAAAGGGAGCGAAGAACTATCTCTCCGGTTCAATTTTATTTTATAACCGTCGTTCACCGCCGCTGGAAAAAAAAGGACTTCTGTCGACAGTTCGTGCCTTTTCCAGAGAACGCGAGTGACTCTGCTGTGATGAATGACTTCATATTCAGGGGTTGTTTGGGAGGGAAAGAAGGGGTGAAACTCACCTCGCAAGGGGTGCGCAAGGGACAGACAGGGTGCCGGGTGGGAGACGGAGAAAAAGCCGGCAGTTATTGCTGGGATGTCGGCCGGGGACAGAGCGGGGAATCCCTCCAACCGGTCCATATCTTCCCTAAGCAGCTTATCTTATTGTTGCTTATTCCCTTTAAGTGTTTGCATAAGATATTCATACGACAGTGGTGGGAGTAGAGAAGCAAAGGGAGGATTGCCGGGACCACCGCCCGCGGGAGATAAACGCTCGGCCCTCCGCACATATATATATATGTATATCCTCCGTTGTTTTTTTATTATCATCCGCGTGCACTGCATCGTCCCTTAAAATGAGATTAGAAAAATTTTTGACACAGCTTCCATGATTGACATGCATGGGCTTATTTATACGATGACGACTTAATTGAGAATGGTGGTGTATCAATCACCTCCTTATTTATGCGTCTTTGAGGATTAGTCACACCGATGGTGCATATTTAGGATTTAAATGGCCATTAAATGGAGCGTTGACTTCGGCGTGGTCGACGGGCTGATTTAAATAAGAGGCGAGCAACCGCTGCCATGGCAGGCGCTAGTCAGCTGGCCATGGTTTCAGGGACGGAGAACGTTTTTCGACATGCAAAGGAGTCTGTTGTAACAGCTCATTTTAACGCGGTCGGCCCTGGTGGCGGCGGGGTAAAGTTCTGGCCTGCTAACCCGAGGATCGCGGGTTCAAATTCCGCCTGGGTAGAATATTATCTGCCCAGGACATGGGTGTTTGTGTTCCTCTGATGTTACAGTTATTCCCCTTTGAATTGGCCGTAGGTGCTTTATTCGGGGCAGTTAAGACAAATAAATAAATTCTTTACACTAATGTTCAATAGAGGCGGTTGGAAATACATATACCTATGCGCAGGTTTGAAAAAACCTTTTCATGCGTGTATTTTTTTTAGCAATATACATTGATTAAAATGAAAAAAGTTATCAATTTGTGATCTTGCAACACAGTAAAAAGTAAATGTGGTTTTCAATGCGATCTGAATTTAAACGCAGTGGTATTACGGTAGTAGTCTACATTTACGGCTCTGCTCGCGTAAGATTCACACACCTACATTGAATTTCAAGGATTGCATGTTGAAAATCAGCGCGCTGTGTTGAGGATATCAGGCAGCGCTGTCGGCATCTAGCGGTAAAAATGGGGAAATGACTCAGCCTGTCTGATTCAAGCCGTTTCCGGTTTCGCAATAGCGTATTAGCGTGTTTCGTCATCAAAGTTTGTGTGCCCATACCATTGTTCGCCATCGTCGCCAAGTCGTGATAGTTCGAAAAAGTTTATCAGCTCTCTTATTTAAACAAAAAAGTGTTGGTTATAACTAAAAGTGGCCAGTAAATTCAAATTGACGTTACGGTGCATCTGTTGACGATGTAGGAGTGTGGTTTTATGTGAGGGCTTCCACGTTGCCGATTATAAATTTCAGGGTAATTAAATAGAATACATTTCGGGCGATGAATTAATAGTGTGAGAATGTGAAAACCTTCGCTATGTTTACCAGCAGAAGAACACATATTAGTAAGAACCATAGTGTGCGAGAGCGAGAACAGGATGGCGGTAAAATTGTTGATAACGCTGTGAAGGGAATTGTGCCTAATGAAGGACCTGGTTAAGTACGAGAGGGTTGAGTGGAACAGGAACAACAAGACAATTTGCAGAAAAAGGCTGAAGCTCAATTTGCGCTATCACTCCGCGCGCAAAATGTTACTGCTCCAATTGTAAAATGTGTCATTGACAACTGTAAAAATCTTGTGAATGCAAATTTGAGAAAAAAATATATATCTCTTGTATCTATGTGTATTTTCGAAGTTGCCAAACACTCTTAATGCTTGTGGTCTCTATAACTTTGGTAGCATAACCAAAGGTAGTGAATGTTGATGAAAAATGATTACTGTCAGACCAGGGCGGTCTTAAGTTCAACATGGGTCTACCTCACTGTCAGACCAGGGCCGTCTTAAATTCAACATGGGTCTACCTCACTGTCAGACCAAGGTTGTCTTAAATTCAACACGGGTCTATCTTTCTGTCAGATCAGGGCTGTCTTGAATTCAACATGGGTCAACCTTACAACCAGTACTACTTGGTTTGACTTTCAGCTCTGCATCAACCTTTTTCTTAGACTAGGAAACGGCTGTGAAATTCAACTGACACTGCCTTAAAAATGTTGCCTCTGAAAATCAGGTCTCCTATCTGTCTTAAAATCAGATCGAATTTTTACTGTGAATGAAATGCTATTTTAACACGCAGTCTCATGGCGCTGTCTTTCGAAAACATTCCGACTGCATCTGTACATATTTTCTTTTGAGCGCGATGTAAGTATATTATTAGTATGATAAGGAAGGCACGAGACGAGAGACCATCTGAGAGACGAGAGGCCATCCGGGCATGGGAAGGATGCTGAGCGGTGCACTTTCTGAGCAGGGGAAGAGAGGAGCCATTCAGATTGTGCACTATCTCGCCTCCCATTGCCCAAACAGGAAGAGAGGAGCAAACTAGGCCATGCATCTCATCTCCCATAAAGGACCGAGGAAGAGAAGAATATTAAGATTGTCGCAATATGGGTAAGATGAATGGTGTCAGCACTTGGAGGCCAATGAGTTGGAAGGGGTGGGGTTCCGTGGTGATGCCCTCTGAGGGAGCGCGGGTGTGGGAGTAGCGCGCCTCGAGGAGTCTCGCGGGGACCTTGGTGCGGTGTAGATGCGGTGGAATAAAGTCTGTGTCAAACAAGCTACCGACTTGCTCCCTGATTCATTTCCCCCCGAACCCACAATCATCTCGGCGATTATACTTACAGCGATATAATATGTTTCATATAATTTTTATGGTAGGTAACAAATATCATGGCATCATGCCGAGTAATAGACACGTATTTACACATGATTTTTGCTTAAATTTAGAATTCCGCGCTGTAAACCTAGGTCATGATATCGCTTTGGAATTTTGGATAAATACAAATCTTGAATCGTTCATATATTACTAACTATGTGGTATTTTCCCACAAATAAACAAATGTCATTAAGTGAAACGTGGTCCCTGAATTTTCTCGAGCTTCATCGAAAAGTTATTAAAATATTCGCTCACCAAACTTACGATTACCGCTCCAAATACATCAACCAACGAAATAATTCAAAGTATGTAAACTTGCTCTTAGCATCAGCCATCATTATAATTTAGCGGACAGGTTAAAAAGACTCAGAAGAAGGATTGAACTGACGCTGTTTTTAAAAACTTCTATAATTGGATTGTAGGTAACCCGATTACTTGTATTGACAAGCCGATCATGAGGCTTAAATTTCATACATATTTTCGGCATAAAACAATTAGAAGATGTAACAGTACAATGCTCTTTAACATAACTCTGATAATTGTTCATAGATAATGCCTTAAAACACAAGTCATTACTTGAAATGACTACATTATATGTCATTACTTGAGATTTAAGCCTGATGATCGGCTTATTACACGCAATACATTGGCAGTACAGTATTTGAAGTGATTCGTTTTGAAGTTTCATAACTATTATTTAGGTAAGAATAGTTTTAGGTACTGCCAGTGTGCAGCAAAACATTTTTTTTGGATTTACTGTTTCCGCTTTTTATTTTGTGCATAAGAAAAGCCACGAATACCTATAATATCATGGAATGTATATTTTGGTGTCCAAAATATTTGATTGAAAAGATATCGCTGTTCATGTACATGAAGTATATGGCTCGATTCACACTTGGATTTCAGGGATTTTATGGAAACGCAGCAATTAGAAAAACTTCCTGACACAATTAAGTCAGCTAATTATGAAATAATTTTGGTGGATAGCCTCATATCCGATGAGATCAAGAGTGAATTTTTTATTTCTTTATTTTCTTGCGTGGACGTCCAGAAAAATGTTTCCCGAACCTTAGCGGAGACGAGCGAGCAAGTAAGGGTGAAAAAGTCTGGGGAGCTGTAATCTGAGATAGACATTAATCGAGATGACGGCAACCATGTCGTGTCCATACCATATTTCTATTAGAGCCACAGGTAAATGTCCGCTTCCGTCACACACCTTTCAAACACTTATTCCCGGAAATTGGTGATATAAAGGATAATATATGTGACATACTTTAGTTTTTGAAGAATTACAGTACAAAACAAAAGTTACAGCAAAGTTGTTAAGCCACAGATTTTTGAGATATTCACGTTAGAAAATGACCAATTTTCGTCGTTTTTCCGACTTTTTCGACGCCATTTTCTCAGTTTCGCGAAAGCTCGGACAGAGGGATATTTCTAACTTCACCTCTACAGTATACGCTTTATACATCTCTACATGCCTACACCTCCTATTTCCACCCTTCTAATCACCAACCGTCTCGAGGGAGATTTTTTTCTAGAAAATATACGTCTCTACATGCCTACACCACATCTTTCCACCCTTACAATCACCAACCGTCTCGAGGGAGATTTTTTTCTAGAAAATATACGTAAATAACATGGAACGGTAGATGTTAGTACGTAGACGCATTTCAGCGACTGTCGCGCCACGCTGCGATCAAAAGTGGAAACAGTGCAATGGCGGCCGGGAAAAACGTCACCTCAAGCTTTAAAAATTTCCTTTTTATCGTACATTACTTATTACCCCAAAATACAATTATCAATAGATACCGGAATCTTTCTAGTTTTAGTCACATAAATTTCGCGGCGATACGCTATGTGAAAAGGGTCGAAAACAATTTTTGAAAGGTGTGTGATGGAAGCGGAATTTTACCGAGCCACATTTCCACCCTCGACCCTTTCTTTGACTTTCTATCCCCCTTACTCCACGCGGTTTACCCCTCACTCACCTGCACCCTGGACTCCGGGAGGTTAATCTTGATGGCCACCTCCTCGCGCATGAAGATGTCCGGGTACCTCGTCTTGGCGAACAGCGCCTCCAACACGTCCAGTTGCGCCCGCGTGAACGTCGTCCTCTCCCGCCTCTGCTTCCGGGGATTCCCCGCTGAGTGCGCGCCCGACCGCCAATCGTCGTCGTCCGGAAGGTGCGGGCGTCGCCATGTTGGCCGGGCGTCGATCACCGGCGAGGGGGCAGTCAGACGGACATGTAAGAAGAGGGGGGGAGAGGAGAGGGCGGACGGAGTGTGACAAGGCTATGGCATGGGCGCCAGTCGATTCAACAACGGCGCTCTACTGCAATAATACCATTTTTCATGCAATTTATAATAACTTAACTGTGTAAATTGCTATACGTAAACTAATTTCTAAAGTTGTACGAAACCGTACATACTGTCCTCTATGCAATAATTTGTAAGTATTATTTCTGTTTTACATGAATGTACTATATTTGCTCGATGTATTATTATCGTTGCACATTAAATTCCATTTTTCATAATATCGGCAAAACTGATATATTCCAATTAATTGTTTTTATGCTTTGGAAAATTGTGATTATTAAGTGCCAGCGATTCTATTTATTTAAGGAAGGCAGTCTCCATACAGGTGACAACTTTGAGTCTGCCTAAAGCTCCTATTATTTGTTAAGAAAAAGTATGTAAGTAACTGTGGAGTCAAATATATTATTTTTATATATTATTATTATTATTATTACTACAATGGAAATGAAAGACATAATCTTTGTACTCTACATCTACAAATATCCCATGAGTCGCCACATGGGCGCGTGGCGGAAGGTGTTAGGACACCGGTCCCGTAGAGGTGTAATTGAGAAAGCAATAGGGAGGTGAAAAGATGAACTGGGAGGGTTCTGAGTGTAACTTAGCTTTTATTATGGTCACTTCTGTACGTTGAACGAATTTTTTTGTGTCTCTGTTCGGCTATATATATATATATCCTTTTTTTATTGCTTTTTAACTTATTAATATAAGGCTTCGGTAATAACTTATTCTCTGCGTCCGACCTAACTCCTCAAAAAGCTCCAAAACATTCAGTTTGTTCGTTGCAGCCTTTGGAAAAGTTCAGAATCACGAATGGTAACGTACAGCAAGTAGTAAAGGATTCATAGCGTGGTAAAAGGGTAAGAGAAAGGTAAATGGTAAAAGGGTAGGGAAAGGGTAAAACAGTATGGTCCAGTAAAAGCGTAGAGAGTATTGCAATAGGAAACATACGCTCATCAATAGTAGAAGACTAATTACATAGAAGCCTGTTGTAAAGACGTGCGGGCGTATTCATAGATTTCAGCTAAAAGGCGCTAGTAAGGTGACTAACTTAGTTGACTACTAAGAGCACTAAGTCGCGTACTAAAAAATGGTATTCACTGATCCTTTCCAGTGAGCTACTAGGAGCTACTAACGTAGTACACTACTATTCTACTATTGCCACTATCGTAGCGGAGTGCATCATTATAGGTAGCTACTGCCCTAGAAACAATGAAGCAACGCTTAGCAACACTGCCACTTGCTTCATTGTACGTGAATTCGTGTGTCATGCATCAATATTTCTACGATGGCGCTATCGTTAAATACTCTAATTTCCCCATATTTTAGCATTGCTATAATAATTCCGACGAATCTTCCATAAACATTGATTGTCATGGTATAGAAAAATCGGGAACGCATGCATGTCGTAAGCTTAATTTTTTGCCACGCGTAGTAATACACCACAAACTTGCACAGATTGTTAATAAAATCATTTGGACACACTGCAGCTTCACCACATCAAAGTTTAACTTACTCCATCAAATGGCACCAAATTAAGGTATCAGTTATATTCAAACAAACACAGGACTTTCTTGAGGTATTTACCGTTCCGTCAATATAAATAAAAAACTATAAACTCTTCAGTTAATGGCTAATAACTGTCTTTTACACAGAAAATGTGACAATACTCACATTCACACACCAACCATCATTTTGTGAACGAAAAATGAACATGCACACGGTACAGCGGATATCGTCACTATTTAAACTGAATTCCTATTTGCTCCTTCAAGAATCCTTTCTGAGCTAAAAACAAAACGAAACTGATTTTACTCATCCACTTACAAGATAAAGCATAAAATAAGATGCGATACACCGCTGAAGTGCTAGAAGAAAAAAAAAAATTTCACTGTGTATATCATAACAACGTTCTGTTACCAAAACGAAATCGAAACAAAATAGAAATTTACAGCAAAATGTAAACAGGCCAGCTCTATGACCTAAACAGACTCTAAATTATAATTATTACCTGTGCAAAAGCATGGAAATGACTTGGGTGTAATGGCGCAGTCGTCGTGTGAAAATAAAAATAAAGATGGTGATTCGGAAGATTCGGATCCTGAAAAGCCCAAGCTAACAGTTTCGCTTCTGGAGAATTTTTTGCAGCAGGCAGAAAATTTGAAGCACGTACCCTTAGAGTTTGATTCTTTGAGTGAGAGATGTCTTGATGCAGATGTCTTGCCCTATGTAGAACTCCTTAGGGAGTTAAAAAAAGCCGAAGCAGCAACTGATCACGAAATTCTTGTTGCCAGCTTTCACCCCTAGTCAAGATCCGAACTCGTCGAAATCCTCAAACCAGGAGTAGACCAATTAATTAAGGTGAGTTTTGCATTTTAGAAGTCGATAGATTATAAATAAAATAAGGATCGGATAAAGATCACTGAAAAATACATGCATGCATGTACCCTTTCAGTGATTGCAAATCTACGGCTGGTACCTACCAACCTGTGTACAGGTGGAAACAGCAAAGGATTCGATCGTTGGATATCTGTATCTTCAGTGAAAATCGATACGATTTCTACAGAATTCTTACTTAAGTTATTGTAGTATCAATTTTTTACCTCTATGAAGAGAATTCAATTCAACATTGAATGTTTATTATTAATGTGCAAAATGCCAAAAATTAATTTTTCAATATACATATGCGCAAACTCTTAAAGTTTTGATTCCGTTTCATAGTTAAATGTTTTATGTACCAGAATACACCGCTGTCATTGTTTAAAGCTTGCGATTTATTGTTTCTTAGATGAATAAAGTTTTAATACACGTAAAAGTTGTGGAAAAAGTGTATGAGTTTTTCTTTCCACCAAGGAGCGGAACCCCCTTATTTCCATAAGGTCAATGCTTCCCCCAACGCGGATTCGAGCAACGTGGCATAGTCGCGGAACGGAACTACCGCGTTCGACGGAGTTTCACCTTTGTATATTTCCATACAGTTTCGTTGCACCGACCTAGGTATCGACAAACTTATGCCATTATAAAGGCACATACATTCATTACTGCGAAATTCTATGCGTCAAAGCGAAACATTCGTTTTTTAGCATTCATAAGCTCGCAAAAATGAACCTATATATCATGGCTTATGATACCTAGAAACTAATGATAATGGCATCAAAACCTAGGTCGGTGTAGTAAAACTTTGGAAATTTACAGTGTCTTTAATTTTGTGATAATATTATTGACAAAGAAAGTTGAAAACAGAAAACCTGAAGGAGGTGATAAAGCAAATTGCCAATGAAAGATGCAATTAAAATTGGAATGGTTTTTAGACGTGGTAAACGATTTGCTGTGGAAAATCTAAAAAGCACACAGGATTATTAAGGCCTTGAATTGGAAGGATTCCGCGGAGACATTGAGTTGGCAGTGAAGATCTTTCGGGCTCTCTTCCGCGTAGTTCCATTTTTGTGGACGACAGTTTCGTTGGCATTGCAGTTAACTTCGTCATGTTTGAAGCTGTAGAAGCCTGTGGTTAAGCCCGAGCCTGAGGCTAACGAAAAACATTTGTATTTGAAGCCAATTTTTGCGAATTTTCAACAAAATACGTTGGTGTACCATCTTCACCCCACTTTGTGGGGCTAAGAGTGTTCATAGTGAAATGTTTTTTCCTAGCTTTGGTGCTTTGATAAAATCACACGCAAAACGATTAACAAAAGATGTTAAACTTTCCTGGTAAATTGTATGAAGGAATGTTTATCGGTATTCACCTAGGTAATAGGCTGAATTAGGGCCGACGTTTCAAAGAGCGAATAGTACTTTATCCTTGAGGATTAAGTACAAATAGCACATTGGAAACGTCGGCCCACATGTAGCCTATTACCTGGATGAATACCCGAGAAAAATTCCTTCGTAACACGATTAATTGATATTCCCAGTTTCTCTAGAATAAATGAAATCGATGAAAGAAATAGGTGAATACAGGAGACGCGAAAGCCTTGAAAACTGAACTGGCTTCACCCCGGCTTACGGAATGTTAACATAGAAATATACATTCTCGGGCTATAAAACCGGTGATTTAGTAACTACCCCATTCTTTCGGAAAGAATGGAGGAGTTACTAATTAATGACGCAACACTCATATTTTATGTTGCAGTGACAATTACAATCAATCGCATTTAAGGAGGTTCCTCTGCCGCTCGGTGCGTCAAAAGCCGGTGAAAAATCCATCTTCTTAAGTGTTTTAAGAAGTCGATTACAAAAAACATTACCTTACGTAGTCACCTATAGTATTTAAACAAGTACTTAAAAACTTTGTGAATAAGTTGTATCGAAGCACTTAAAAGTGGGAAACAATTTCTAAAGCTCATCAGTAGCTTATTTTGATCTCGGTTTCTCGCTGGCAACTAGTTGCCACGTATAATTGCTCTGACGATAAATAAGAGCTCATCACCGCTATTTCGTGATCTGAAATGTGTTCCATAATTTAAAAAAAAGTTTCAAAATATTTACATGGAAATGTAACTTCTTAAATAAATATAATGGGTAATAATCATGTGTTAGAACAACTTGGCAACGGTGGTAAGTGCAACATTGCTCAATTACTGCGTTCACTTGTTTTCCTGCTCTCGTGTTGGCGTGTGTTTGAGTTTGCTAGTGACTGCTTTCCAGGAAATCGTTAATATTATACATATATATTTGTATAATACATTACTGTATTTATGTATTCATATATACAAATACCCGTGAGTATTATAACATATCTTCAGATAACTTTCGTTTCCTTGGAAGCTATCAATTTCCTGCCATGCCGAGGGAACCCGGAGAACATTACCGGAACATCGACAATTTCTAATACTTTTTTGTCAATGTATTAAATTTAGCGTCAATGCACAAAAAATCCAGCTCCACAAAGTTCATTGTAAATTCCCGTCTGCTCGAAAATCACTCGTTTCGTCACGGCACAGCCGCATAGCGTTGCCGATGTGGAATCAACCTGCAGCGCCACAT
This sequence comes from Ceriagrion tenellum, assembly GCA_963169105.1. Taxonomy (NCBI): domain Eukaryota; kingdom Metazoa; phylum Arthropoda; class Insecta; order Odonata; family Coenagrionidae; genus Ceriagrion; species Ceriagrion tenellum. The sequence continues at coordinate 121,274,356 of OY720641.1, read as the reverse complement.
GCTAGTAACTACGTGATTTCTGCTATTTTTGTTGCACAAATATGTTAATGTCATTTAAACCAACGTGGTAAGGGTATATTTTTAAAAAATATTATCATGATTCTTATACTGTGGCGCACCTTATATCAGTTTTTTGTCAAAACGACATTTATAATTGAATAGTAATCTGCATTTCTTCTACTCATAGGCAAGCATTGCCATAAGATCCTATAGAAATTCTCTCATTTTTAAATGCGATTTCCTAGAAATATAGCGTGGAAAGCCTAATTTTTCCAACGGAAATCGATAGAGTGCAATAAGAAGGGCTTATTTTGAAACTTTCATGAAAATGACATTTACTTCGTTTCTCGGTGGAACCTCCTTAAGTGCAAATTTCAAAATATGCATAAGTGTTATACTGATTGCAGTGGAAAAAAGCCTTATGCCTATAGGGCATTGGTTGCACTACTGAATGTCAAAAGTATTAACGTCACATGCCGTGACTAGATATCATAGGTCAAGTCACAAAGAGATAATCCTCATCTTCATTCATTTAAATCATATGTATGCCGCTATAATAAACAGAGGGCATACTATTCGTACCTTATTCACCTTTAAATGAGGCCATCAGTATTCTGTCAAATTTTATTCTGTTCATCATGAACGCACAATGCTTTCAAAGATGAACTTGCTGTAGAATAACACCAAGAGCCGCGGTCACAAAATGTTATTGTACTCATTAAATGGGCATTCAACAAAGCAAAGCTTTTCTGATCAAAGGAAAGCCACGCCAGAGTACGTTTTGTATGGGAAAAGTTGTGAGCTTCCGATAAAATGTGGAAGACAGATCGCTCATACATTTAGTCAAGCTTTTCATTAAAAAAAAAGACGCGATCGCTTTTAAAGTTAATTATGTACAGAATGGAGAAATGCCATCGAGGCCTCGTGTCGCATTCACGTTTCCGAGCAAAACGTTCGGGGCGAATTAAAAATAATAATAATAATATAATAAAAATCGACAAAAAGGCACTGGAACACAAAATGAAGTCCGGATTTGCAAAATCCGCGCCCAAATATTATTTTTCTCTCATTCTCTCCCTCTCCATCTCTCCGTCTCTCTGTACCTCTCTTTCTCCCTCTCGCTGTCATTTTTTTTTGTTGAAAAATCATTGTAATCAACGTTAATGGAAAGCCCTTTCCCAATTCAGAGCGCAGAGCGCGTGTGGTTTGATTCCTTTTGACTACCGTTGATACGGGATGAGTTGGTGGACGGGGATCAAAACGAAAATGAAAAAAAAAAGATAAAAACAAGAGAGGAACGGTGAGCGGGCGAGTTGAATACGTTATCGATCTGAAATTGGTCGTCGAATGGCGCGCGCTATCTCTCTCGGATATGTTAGAGGGCGCAACCTACGGCGGTTGGCGGGGGGTGGAGTGGAGTACGACGTAGGGAGGGGTGAAAGAGTGAGGAGGGGTGGCTAGTATTTTGGGGGGAATGGGGGAAACGTTGATAGAGATGATGATGATGATGATACGACTGTACTCATGGCACGGCCATCCAATCTATTTCCACAACAAAGCTAATGGTTTCTGCCCCAAGGAGAGCGAGGCTTTGGCCAATTGGATTAGTCGTTGTCGGACAGAGAATAGGGTCATGCGCTGATGCTTTGGGCCGGGAGCGACGAAAGGGTTGGCGGTGGAGGTAGTTAGAGGGGGGGGGTAGAAGGGGCGGGGGAATGTTTACCCATCCACCACCTCGCGTGGAGGGGGTTTTCAAGGGGTGGGTGTTGGCATGGAGGATGGATGGATGCATGGTGGGGAGATGAGCAGACAGAGAGGAGGCGCGTTCATTCTGCACGCATCGTGATATATGCATGAGGAAGGATTTCCGCTCGTGGACAGAGATTGCGGAAGCGGATGTCGGTCGGAAGGTAGTCGCTGGGGAGATCGCGAGTCAAAAGAGGCTTCGATTCTCATCCATTTGACTGAGGCACTCAGAAGAGGACGAGAGGTATGCTACAGAGACAAGGAATACTTTATCAGCACACTTGCCATCATTTTTACGGGGAGAACAATCCAAAGAACTCAAATCTCTAGTTAGCCACGAGAAAACTTCAACCCCAAGTTCAGTAACTATAATATCATCACAGGTGAATGAATTATCTTCAACCACTGAAATACTCACTCCAGCTACAGCCACCATTATATGAATATTTTACATATTAAGGCGGCTAGAGGAGTATTTATGGGTCACTGTGAGCATATTCTATTAATTTTTTAATTAATTAAAAATACTCTAGAACTACATTTTATGGAACTACATCTGTTTATGAGTTGGAACTAACCATAGAGGCAGTAATGGAAATAATACAATAGCTTATTTGAAAAAATTCCTAAATTAAAGCAAGCAAACAATAGAGTTTTTAGCGCGGAATTAAATATGCCAATACATTTGTTTGGAATATTTCTTTTGTAATGGAACACTTGGCATGATACCTTTATGTTTTTTTCAAGAATGAAACATATATAAAATGTACAATTTCGCCTTGACGTAAGTAAATAGATTTTTATAAAATACGGATTAGAATGAGTTATATGTCATTCACCATAAAACTAATGTTTTTACATACAATTTTAACATACGATTACGATACGATAATTTCCGTACGAGTTAAAACTGAAAAACCCGTAAAAACAAAACAGAAGGGTGCGATTTTTCTTGCGTTTTTATCCTTAGAGATCACCAACAAAAATCATCAAGCAAAGTTTCACGTAATCATATGCGTGAACTTCAAATTGTTCCAAGAAACTTAATGATAAAATTATGTTTCACTCACTGTAATGACAGGACTAAAAAAAGAGACGGTAAGGCGCACATTCTCTTGGTATGACACACGATTCAAACTCCAAAGCATGATGCCAAAACTTATGTAATGAGCCGGGAGGAAAAGAAGGATGATTGACTTTTTATTCCGTTAATTTAAACTTCATTTTTTTCCCTTGTGTGTGGCTAAAATAACATTTGAAATTTAGCAAGTAGGATCGTAAGACTGATGTCTAGAAGATTTAAAAAATCTTAAAGTAACTGAACAACACCGGCGGCCACATTGTTTTGAACCGATGGAACTAAGAGAGGATAAACTTGAATCCAACTGTCAAAAACTATCCCCCTCATCCTAAATCAAGTTGTCGAAGCAGTGTTAAAACTAAGGGTCCATCGGCCTCAAGGGCGTTTTTTCAAGAACATGAAAAATCGCAATCTACCGAAGTTTAAAGAATCTAAAGCCCAAAAAATTAAATGAACGATTTAAAGTGTTAGTAAACCACCATTAATTATAAAAGAGAGTTTATCCACAAATCCTCAGTTGCCGAGTCTCCAGCGCGTATCCCGATATCCATAGCTCCCCAACTGGATGTGTGCGAATGGCATGGAAAAGTCGAAATGATCACATCAAGGCTGGATCTTCTTCTCTGTGAAGAGGTCAGAGATTGTTAGGGCACAACGTCCTACACTCAACCGGTTTATAACGACTTTTTATGGAATAGAAATCGAAGAAAGAATCCTTGAATATCGCTGTCGACGAGTTTGTAATAGAGGTGCTAAGTGAACTCGATCTCTCAGTTAACGCAAGTTAGTCAAAGATCAGTATAGAAGAATGGGCTAGAGAAGAAGGAATCGTTAAGAACATGGCATTGCATGGGATAAGTCTAATTCCGCTGTCGTCTCAAATGTTTCTAGAGATGACCAAACCGCTTATCTTTTCCGTAGTTTTATTAAGTTATCCTTTGTATGTGACCTTTCCTGGCTGGCGTGTGTGGCTAAAATAACATTTTGAATTTAGCAAAAGTAAGATTGATGTCTAAAAGATTTACAAAATCTTAAAGTTACTGAATCTCAAAATGGTATTAACTAAATTTTCTATGCAAATGTATGACTATGATTGCTTTTTCTATTATAATATTGTGCAATGTATCAGTTTTACGCATGGGGTCTTCTTTCATTAGGAGGTCCATCATTGACATCGACTGATAGAATAGAAATCCATTTGATTTAAAAGAAAAAATATTATGTATTAACTTTCATGAACCATTTCATGGCAGTATAAAAAAATCTTCCTCCACTTAAGCATACTACGAAGGACCATTACACAATTCAAGATGCAATAAGCTTCAGAGTATTTAAGATTGCCTCTAGAGTTTTTTGGATACCTGTGAGAGTATAAAATGAGCAGTACCCGTCTTTTCTAAAAAAAAAAGGTAATGTGTTCCACCGATATCACTATTATCCAACAGAATTTATGAGGACCAGGTCACTTGGAAATGTTTTGTGAATTGTGTATAACTCTACTCATTTTTAATGGCCATCATTTTTCAAAAATATTTTAATATATATCTTGTAGGCTGGCATTAGCAGTAAAATAAAGAACGCCTAAAATACTGTTCTTTGGGGCTCTAGAGTGTTCGCTATGAGGATTCAAACAAGTGTGACTAACCAACTTGGAAATATTTCGCAAAATGTATGGTTCATCATCTACTCATAAACCACAACGTATCTCCAAAATATGTATCAATAAATATTATTTTTATAGTTTTTTTGCGTGAGGAGCAGTTTTGAGACCTAAAATGCCTCCCTGAGCGACCCGCTGAGCGCTCGCCAAAAAAGAGTGGATTTTTGGCGCACGTGCACGAAACGCAGGAAGAGGATCATGGGACGAAAGCTACATTTACATCTAGATACTACTCCGCGAGCCGACGCATGGGCTGTGGCAGGAGGTGGTTAGTCACCATCCGTGTAAAGATGTAAGTTTTTGGGAGGTGAAATAGTGACATGTACTATGGGAGTGTATTTAGAGCTTAGTTTTTATCGAGGTGGCTTATTGTGCGCGGAAAGAACGAGTTTTCGTAACTATCTTTTCTGCAGTGTATTCAAATTTCATATACGTTATGTTATTGGTATCAAAAGGAAAAAAATTTAAGCTTAAAGACTTACAAATTTCGATAAAAATGAAAATTTTGGAAATTTTGGTCCACCCTAATGCACATTTTAACGAGATCTCCATTCTCCAAGTCACCTGGATGAGCGAAATATACGCTTTGCCTCTATTATATATTGGAATGAGTCTTTGATTTACTGCGGATAACTGCTGTTCAGTTCCTCGAATGTTGAGCCCTCTTCAAGGTATGCAAGTACTCTTTCTGCTCCTTAATAATCTCCCCCAAGGAAGATGGGGAGGACGGATCGCATGGCGTGGTGAGGGAGTGGTGGCGTTTCCTCTTCGCGAGTGAGTCTATTCCGAGTGGGGATAAGGTCTCAGCGAAACTCGGAGCGCGCACACGAAGATGAGAGGAACATAAAATGGCGGCGGGGCATCTCCTTCTGATTTCATCTCTGCGAGAGGTCGCGAGGCTGAGAAATGAAAAGGAACGAAATGAAGCATTCGAGATTCGAGATCGGAAAAAAATAATGGAAAATTAAAAAAAAAGAATCTTAAAACCAAACAGTGTGTCTCCAGGTGAGAGAGGAGGAAGGGCCATAAAATGAAAATGGCCGAATGAAAATAGGCGGAGGTTGCGCTGCGTTGTCGTGGAGGCGAAAATAATGAAAAAAACAAGAGAAGAGCGGAGAGCATAATTATTGGAGAAGAGGAAGAGCATTCCGCTCTTCCCACGGCAAACCTTCAAACCCCCTGTACCCTTGGAAATCCCCTTCCCCCCGTTCCTCGAAACTCCCTCTGCACCCCATATCCTTCCACTCCCTCCACGCCCCTTCCCCCATTCGTCCCCATCCCCCCTCCCCCTAAAAAAAAATCCTGAGTGCGCAGTTGCCAAGTCTCCGTTCCCCCCCTATTGATCCCCTGCACGCTTTTCCGCCAAGGTGGGAGGGGGGGCAGGGTTGGGCGGAGGGGGCGAGGGTCGTCGGAGGGAGGAAGGGTTCCGCCCCTTATTCCGGCCCCTGCGACCGACCACCTCCTCCCGCCTTCTCATCGCCCCGCCGCGAAGTCTACTCTTCCTCTGCCCCTGTGATCAACGCAACCCACAATGCCTCACGACCAACCGGTCGCCGTCCACGGCGGCATTCTCGCTAGCCTCGCGACGCCCCCGCACGCATTCTCATTCCCTCATCACTTATCTTAGCACTCATTCTCATTCCATCATCTCCCCTCTATCTATAAATAGGTATTACAGATTGTAAATTTTTGTTTTAACATATAATTTAGATTATTGATGTTGGCACTGCTTTTCATTTTCCTCGCTCATCTGATATTTTCCTCTGCTGACTTGAAAGTTGTTTTACGGGCGGCCAGGGTTCAAATCCCTACAGAGGCGGATGTTTTTCAGGGGAACCCGATCCCTACTTGAGTGTCTTGTGGAGGGCCTTTCAAGTAGAGTACTCCGTCTGTCGGATGAGACGTTAAGCTAGGGTCCCCTTGGCGCCTTTCGTTAGGGCTAATGCCGACGCCGGGTTTTTATCCACCCTCCATCCCTTACCTATTTCCTATGGCGCAAATGACCTTAGCCGTCGGTCGCCTCCCTAAATCCATCCATCCATTGAAAGACAAAGAAAGAAAGAAAAAAATTGTAAAAACTAGTATTTTGTTTTTGTATTCTCTTCCTCATGAAGGCATGTAAACTGATATAATGTTCAAAGGGACTTGGTCCCAGGACGATAAAATTGTTTTCTCTTCTATTCTATTCTCTATCTATTCTTCCTCATTACCCTCGCTTCGTTCCCTTTCCTCTCTTCTTTTTGCATCCTATCGCTCGATTAAGCCATCATCCTCAATTAGTCATAACACAAAAGCCATACCTACACCGTGGGTGGAGTAAACATAAAATCTTCAAATACAATAAAACATCTTGAAATTGCTTTAACTTCAGATATATCGTGGGGAACACACATACAAAATATGTGGTACAACATTAAAGAAACAAGGTTTTGTTTAACGTATAATAGGAAGGTCCTCGGATGAAAAAGTCAAAGGGAGACGCTACTTTGCTATGGTTAGGCCAGACCTCAAATACGCCGCGTGCATTTGGGACCCTGGTCATAAAGATTTAACCAAAAAAATTAACAAAATACAAAGAAAAGCAGCACGCTTTGTTAAAAACTGCTACAAACGAACACATAGTGTTACACGACTGTTAGAGGGATTAAGATGGGAGCCTCTAGAGTCTCGGAGGCTGCACGATAGGCTTAGACTGCTTGAGATATTCAGAAATGGTGTCTTTCAGGGCAACACAGAGAATATTATTATGACACCGCACTACATTTCTAGGTCTGACAGATGCGATAAAATAAAATAAGCTGCAAATTTTAAGCGGGAAAATTGGTTTATCCATTATTACTAGATACATATTTCATGTATCGATACAGTTTTCTCGTGAATGGTATATATTTCTATTATAAAATATTTTCATGTTTAAGTATTACTTAATTGATGATAGAATAGCCAAAGTAATGGTTAAAAAAAAAAGCATGACGACACCTGATTGCCAGGCAACACGCTGGACACACTCTTCTTGATCGTTGATGTCCCGAGCTTTTGGAATAAGCAAAACAGCAAAAGGAAGTTTGTTAATAGATATTATTTAAATATCTTTAACATCATGAATAAAATTAGCCCCGTAAAGACTAACCAAGTGACGACATACAATCAATATGGAGAATTATTCTTAGAACGGATTGCAACTAGAATTTTTATTTATTTATCAATACTTACTCTTAAGCACTATTGCCTTTTTTGCAAATATTTTGTGTATTTGTTTGTTGATTGTGAGGCAGGGTGACTGCTTGCAATTTGACGCTTAAAATTTGCAACTTTAGCGCCCCTGCGGCACAGGTTGCCGGCGGTTGATCGTCTTCAAATTTTATACACAATACGTTGGTATCAAAAGGAAAAACATTTAAACTTTCAGACCTTACATTGTTGATACTTTGAAATATTGGTCCACTCTAACTTGCGTGCTGCATACGAGGCTTAGAGTACCGGTGGTGCTGGGACTTATAGTCTTAGGCAACAGGCATGTACCTAAGACAATTTCTGATCATTTCATGTAGAAATCAATGGTACGAAGTCACTCGCAAGGGTGCAGATACACCACGGGATTAAATTTTCCATTAAAATATCATTTAACTTGACCGGATTCGAACGCGGATCTCTTAACTGCCATCAAGCTCGTGGCTTAGGGATGTTAACTGGTAGCACACTTGATTTGCGATTGGAAAATTCGGGTTCGAATCTCGGTCAAGTCGAATAGATTGGCAAATTTCATCATTTGACATGTCAGCAAGTTCTTCTACTGATGGTCACTTGAATTACCAAAATGCATACATTGTAGTTTACTGTCCTTTGTTTTTATTGACAATTCGGATTATTTTTTTATTTTAATTTAAGTGTCATAACCTCGCTTCTCGAATTAACCCTCTATCACGCAGGGTGACCTAGAGGTAACATATAGAAAAGTCTTCTTTTGTCTCTGATTAGGTTTCTTTACGTCTATATGGCTTTGTGACATCAAAATTTTCATCTCAGCAACGAAACTATCTCTCATTCGTGACTTTTAGTTCCTGATTCTCCCACGAGTGGGATAACATGTGAAATGACTGCACATATTGGACAATAAAATCGGTGTATAGAGGGTAAAATAAGTTGTTCGTTCCTTATGGACAATGGCCGAACACGATGGAAACTCCGGTTTCCGCTTGGGTCCCAAAGTGAAGCATCTTTGAGCTTACTCAAATTCTGCGGGGTGGTAGTCCTGTGCATCCGAGTTATGTTGCTCCTGACTGCGAGCAGCAAGTACGACAAAAAACTTAGCCGTCTAAAAACGTCATCGAAAGAACGATATCTACCATTCCAAACTGTACTAAGAGGAGAGCACTCCAATTAATGAATTACGTCCGGATTTATACCTCTGTTGCTCCCGTCTTGTAAGTTGACTGCACCAATGCCTTTGAAATTATGAACGGATTAATGTTGAAATATACGCCCTTAAGACGATAGTAAAGTTATACATAGTAACAATTGGTCGACAATTGATTCACTTACTCGGTGAAAAAACATGGATTCCCTTATCCGAGAGATTCCTCTTTCACAACTTACCTCATTCATTTGTATAGTAAGTTAAACTGTGGTCATCCAAATTTGCTTTGACAAGTTCCGACCAATTTCTGAATGAATATTCCTAAACTAGTTCAACTAAGTTTTTCACTCCCATTCTAGTACCTTTTGCAATCAACAACGCTGAGTTATAGACAGCGGATGTGAACTACATTTACGAAACATTCACATGTTTCACTTAAGTCTACATTCGGAGGATTGTAGAGATGCCTAGACAATAGTATTTGCAGAGCAAAGAAGAAAAAAAGCAATGAAAATTAGGAGTACCGAAGAGTTCTCAGGAGAAAATGGGCGGAGAAAATCATCAATAAATAAAATTTAAAGAGTGGAAGAGAAAGGATTTTTAATTCCCTAAGATGGAAAAAATATATATATGTATTTAAGAGATTTTGTGATGCAAAAAGTCTCTTAAAACACAGTGTTAGTAATGGATAATCACATTTATCAAGGATTGAATGTGCCAGGTAAATTAGGGAGGAAGGGTTATATCAAATTGAAGGCTTATCTAGGAATGACACCGTAAGCTAAGACGAGAATGGAGTAGGGAGCTGCAGTAAACCAATCTTTGAATTGATGAATACTGATGATGATATAGGGAAAACTGTCTTACCTTGACCTTCATAGTGGAGAGGTGGGGCAAATCAAGAAGTCTACACTGTGACTAAAACTTCTCAGTCTCAAGTTCAATAAGGTAATGATGATAGGATTTAAAAATGGGGTAACTATTAGGGCTAAATATCAACTAATAACTCTTTAAAATATAGCAGTAGGTTTGTGCAGGAAAGAGTATATGAGAATGCGCTACTGATGTGAAACCAGATGGACATCTTTGATACTTGTAAAATTATCTGCGATAATTAAATGCGATAAGATATGTAGTAAATTACGAAAGGTTAGTTATCAAATGTATCACGTTAGAGATTTATTGCCTGTCAAAGTTAAAAAGATGATGTACTTTGCTATAGCTGAATCCATCCTGAGATATGGCATTACTGTTTGGGGTAAAACTAGTAAAACACACAAAATGAAACTATGTAGCATACAAAACCGGATTGTCAAAATGATAACATACAACAAAAAAAGTGATAATAACGTGTCATCGAAACCAGATTCTTATGATACAAACAATGCATACAAAATACTGAAAATACTACCGCTTGAAAAGCTTTTGACATACATTTTAGTTATAGAAAATTGTTTCTCTAGTACATATAAGAAATTGAAACAAAATGTACATAAAATGGGGAAACGGAATGTGGACCACTATGAAGTCCCTAAGTATTTTAATAAATGTGGTGCAAACAGAATGGTGGTAAGTGTACCTAGATTGTTTAACCTATTATCAAGGGACATGCATGGATTAAATACGTGAACAGAGGTTAAACGGAAACTTTGGGAGTATTTGTTGGAGGACTGATATCTAGGGAGGTTGAGAGACTGATTGTGTGGCCACATATTTATACCGCTCGGTGCGAATATGGCAATGTTAGCGTTCTATTGTTTTATTTGTTTTATTATAATTTTTTATATTGACATTAGAGAGTACCTTCTGATGAGCCTGTTGTGGCTCAGAGGGTCTCCTAAGGTTTAAAAATATTCATGAAACGATCTACTCTTCTTAAGGTTTTCTTTTTTTTCATGTGTTTTAATGCAAAGGTGTATTTGTCATATAGAGTGAAGTGTATTACATCTTTTGTACAATGGATAGTCCGTATGTCTTTACTGCCTTTTTATTTCTTTTATTTTGTGACCAATGTACTTCAATATGAGATTAATAAAGAATTATTATTAATAAAAAAGAAAAAAAAAGAAACATCTCTTTATGAACATTCTTCTCATATATTTCTTGTCGCCTTTAGCCACGCCAAAGTCCCTTATACATTTTCAACCATTTCTTGTGCTGCCTTTAAATTAATAAAACGGTATTTTTCAGAGCGAGTATTATGAAAAATTCTTCTCGTTTTAATAGGTTTTCTAATATACTGCCGACATTTGAAGGGTTCAATAACACCATAGGGGACTAGTAAGCAGTTTGGAGAGGGTAAGATTATATGGAGATTAGGAGAAAAATGGGGAGAAACTTGATGCCAGCTTTGGGCAATTCCTAACGCAATGTGCCATACAGTTCAAATTTTGGTGTTCCTAACTACAGACGGAGCAGTATAATTTAAGAGCTCTTTATGCAGCATCCAATCATCAGGTATTTTGACCGCACTTAACAATCATCATCAATGACGGATATCGAAAATCGCGGACTAAAAAACCAATACTATAGACTTTGTGGCAATACAACCTTCACTCGAGCAGATATGGGTTATGTGTACAGGAGGAAGCTGACTCTAACTTGTATTAAATAACTTCCGTCAGCAATTTTGAGAGAGAACAAAATTTTTATTGAAGAAATTATATTGTGCAGGGAATGTAAGGTATCCTATGTTTTCCTGATTCCCAAATGTATGGTCGTACTCTTGTAAGTCCCAAAAATTTATCTCACAGGAAAAATTGCAATTTACTCAAAATATTGTAAATTTTTCTTTCACATAAAGCAAAAATCATAAGTCATAAGGTAATCGGTATTATAACAGCTAACATAATGAGAAATATCGAAAGATCAATAAATGAACCAAATAGGGGTAAACGTGGGTTACGTATAATGATGTAGTTTACCAAGAGAGTGTTTATCGTTACAAAATGATTCGAAGAGCATAATTCAGATTTAGCCTTACAGATGCCAACATTAATGCATCAGTGGCATTAGAAAATCAACTCTGAAAATAAAAAGAGAAACATAATAGCACTATATAACAGATCAGAAACCAGTCGAATCAGCTTTATAATTCCCTCCCTTTCAAAGTGGAACATTGTGAGACCTCTTCTCTATCTGTTGACCCCAAGGGAAGGAACATTTCGGAACTCTGGCTTCTTATCTTCTTCTTGGCTTCTTAGTATCTTATTAAGTTTGTCACAAATTGGCGCCCTTATCACCAAATGAGCTTAGAAGGGGGGCGGAAAATTCGTCTTTGATTACCTGCGGGAAAATTGGAGGCTGGATATATTAAATTGCCCTAATTAACTTACAGGAGATGTTTTGTTCATTCGAAATGCTTACATCTGAAGAGATTATATCTCCTCCCGTCATTTGCCTTTGCTAAAATCCTATCATTGTCACTTAAGGGATGATAAACACAAATGCGATGATACTTGCTTAAGCCTTCTCTCTTCCAATTAAAATAAATAAGCGTTATAAGGTGAAAACCAGCTAAGCTAAAGATTTAATTAACACTATCGTTTCCTCTCTCTTCACGTTGAAGGCTTTCCCTTACACAGATAAGAGGATATCCATAGTTGGTAAAAGTATACACTTCACCAGTGTCTTGACAACTCCATACTAATATGTCTACTTAACAAATTATATTTTTACCTCCCACCACACTCGAACCCTAGAAACATAGACAAGTTTATTTGCAAGTGGATAAGAAAACAAAATTCCAGTCACGACAGGGAACACTGCATATTGTGAGACGCCAGACAATGCTTCACGTGCTGGGCGAGTGCGTAGGCAAATATGTGGAGCAGTTATGAAGCACATTACTCTCGCTTCTGAAAAAGCAAGTAGAATTCCACCAATTTTTAAATCTCAGTCCAATGTGTATGTTGAAGCGGGCCTACTTGTACTACTACGGGAAGTATTACTTGGCTTAGATCTTGCGGTCAAACGTTTCATGGGGATCGGGTTGGTTTGTGGTTGTTGTTTGTTTATTGTGGTGGCTAGAGTACTTGCCTACCACACGGGCGGCCAGGGTTCAAATCCCTGCAGAGGCGGATGTTTTTCAGAGGAAACACGATCCCTACTTAAGTGTCTCGTGGAGGACACTTCAAGTACAGTACTCCATCTGTCGGATGAGACGTTAAGCCGTGGTCCCCTTGGCGCCTTTCGTTAAGAGCAGGCAAACGCCGACACCGGGTTTCTATCCCACCTTCCTCCATTACCTATCCCCTATGGCGCAAATGACCATAGCCGTCGGTCGCCTCCCCAAATATCCAATCCAATCAAACGTTTCATGGGATGTAAGCACGAAAAAACAACTAATTACGGGGACAAAGTACTTTTATTCCCAAAATTTTTTAACATCCAATTTAACGGTTGAATAAACACGACGCGTAGTTACAGTCAGCAAGACCTGATCTTAATTTCACAATTGATTACATTTATTCTTCAGTCGATTACAACTGCCATTACAAAAATTGTGACGTTTGATCCCAAATTTAGGTCAACAATATTATCATATGTAAAAGGTTACACAGACGTTTCGGTTTTCAAATCACCCTATACTGTTATTCAGTATTATGAAATTTATTATTAGAAAGAGTCGAATATATTATCAGAATGAGCAGAACAGTTGACACCACATTAAGAATGAAGTCGCATACAAGGCAGGGACATGTGAGGCGAAGTGCAGTCCTGGAAGGACTAGGTGAAATGGGATTGACTTCGTTTATCGAGAGCACCACTCCGTCATCTATGAAACGCCATGATGGAAGTCGATCCTTAAAGGAAGTATATCAAACCCTTAACAGTAAAATCCCTCCCCCCTTCAACTTTCCTCCAAGATAGAAAATCCTTTTCCCCAATGTGTGTCTAGAAGTAGATCCTCCAAGTATCAGCCGATTACCATCTACTCGGCAACTAAGGACAACCATCCATCTCCTTAAGGGCGTTTCCGGATCGTCATCCATCAAAGAACAACAATGGATGCAGGTTTATCGTCACAAGAGGGAGCTTCCAGCTGAATGCATCGCCATAAGATTAGAGGTTTTAAAGTTGAAAAAAGAGGATGGGGGAAATGTGGTTGAGCTTCAAGTCCTCCGCGATTTGATCGCTGAACGGCCGTGTCATTTTCTTCAGTACATTTTTTTTCATGAAAGGTCTCTTAAGGTAGTTTGAGCGAAATATCATTTTACCTAGAAATCAATGAATTGGTCTCATTTTAAATAAAAATATATTACCCTTCCAATGACACAAAAAATTCAACCCCTTACCACACTACTTTCCGAGATATTTGCCAAAAAATATCAGCCCTTTTACATGGGAAATGGTACGTGTATGCACTCCAGAGAGACCTTATATTAAAAATGAGGCATTTTCTGCACTTAGATCTCGTCCAAAAATCAGCAGTGTGTAGTTTGTGTGCTTCCTCAGCTATTTTGGAAAATTAATCATATTTTCATCACAGTAAACTCTTCGGGCTCACAATTAACCTTCCAGTTTGATGGAGTTGCAAACGTACCGCGTGAAAAAATGAGTAAAGTTAAAGACTTGTTTAGATATTTTCATTTGATTACTTACAATTTCTGTCATGTTAAACTATACTATGTCACCATTAATAATGCAATTTTTAATTCGTGAGTCTCTTAGCTGGTTAAATTGAAACGTATACTTCGTATATGGTTTCCATTATGATTAGGGAACTATCTCGCTCGGACTACCTTAAATTACCCATCACATGATTTTTTCCCTTGAAATGCTATAGGAGAGAGATAAAATCCCTTAAAAGCCGTCATTATATAACTGCATTGCTACACATGAGAGCATTCAATTTAAGGTGGCTATAGATTGAGGATGGTCGACTGATATTGAAGGTTCTCACATCCGGTGCTGTTTCTGTATAGCATGTCTATAATTTACTCAACTTTTAGTGAAAAAACATTGCCGTGAACCAAGAAATTTACATCTTGTTATTGATAACTCCATTCTATTGAGCTTCAATTCGAGAACACCCTAATCAATGGAAAGACAGGACATTTGGGTACAACCAATATCCAACTGGCAAAACAGAAACTTTAAAGAATGCACCGCATGTGTCACCATTTTTGTATGGATCATTTAAAAAAAAACAAATATTAATTATCCTGTAACCACCATGCTTAAAAAAATAAGGCCCACAATATTGTAAAGCAGAAATGTTTTAACAGCCTCGGGTAAGTCAGAAGCTTATGATGTTTCTGGATCTTAAGTTACGTCAAAAATCATGGTTCTTCTACAGATTTACCGAGAAAAAAGGCTTCTATTGACAATATTAAAATGAGCTGGATTTTCTGACTTAGCTTAAAAAATAAAAACATTGATGTGTGAAACGAAAATTCTCCTAATCTTTATTTTGTCCGCACAAGTAGAAAATGAGGCCTTATTCAGACAGGACTAGGAATTAACGATCCTCGACAGCGTTTTTAAACCAAGATATCATATCTTCCATTTTACTCAAATTTTGAAAAGTAGCAATCAATGTTTGATAAGGTCATTGCCTACTTGAAAGCGATGTCATTAGCGAGCCTTTGCCGTTCCGAGTCCTTGCTATATAACACCTTTTAACAGTAGGCCTTTCGTGTAAATGCTATTAATTTTTTTGATGGCGAAAATTTGCTAGTCCAACCGCGAATTAAAATTTACAGTTACAAAATAAAAAATAATGCCTTCGTTCCGCCAAAATTTACATAATAAATTATAAATGAAATCTAGACCTTTTATCGGTATTTTAAATAGCTTAGTCAATGCTAGCCTAAGTTACGGAATTTGTCCCTGGGTTGGAGCTAATTTCAATTCAACCCCGTCAGCATTTTTCACGCCAAGGAGCATCTTTAGACTATATTTGAAAAATGAAAAAACTGGCGTGATTAAAGTTTTCCTTCATACCCTAGTGTGATAGTATACTAATCAAGACATTTTTAAATAATACAAGTTCTTTTGTAACTTTGTGGTATTCCATTTTTTCTTTCAGATGATTTAATGGTATCATTTACAAAACCACAACTTAAAAAACACACACGACCCGGGTTTCAACGCTTGAGCGTCATCATCAGGTAAAGGAGACCTGAAGATGACGCTCAAGCTTTGAAACCCGCGTCGTGTGTGTTTTTTAAGTTGTGGTTTTGTAAATGTAACCATTAAATCATCTGAAAGAAGAAATTTTTACATTAACAACGTTTTACACACTTGTTTAATAAGGCCGGTAATAAATGCGCTCTCTCTTATACACCTTTCTTTGCAGGAGGCCGCTTAAGAATGAGACAACTTATCTTATGTTTACACTGTCTTATTTAAAAGAGATTTAAGACCAAACTCAAAATCAACCAACATATGGAATAAAGTCCTCAGTATAATAAAGTATATCACAGAAATGTGTCCGATTTCCTGACGGAGGATAAATTTTTACTAACCAGAGTAGAGTTTGGAATGCTTTATGAAATTTTCTGGCTTGACTTATCACTCTATTTCTAAATTAACTAATCCTTAAAATGCACATATTGCACAACGTTTTGCCATGTATTTATTTTTGCATGTTCTGTAGGTTTCTTAATTACCCATTTTGGTGTCAATCTCATTCAATACCTCAAAAAATGGCTCCTTCATCTTCAGTTATAATATACGCTCTCATATAAATAAGCTGCGAACAATCAATTTAAGTGAAAACCATGAGGAGAGAGAGTCTTTTTGATTTGCTGAATTTTACCGAGAAGGACTATGGTTAAAAAGCGTTCATCATATATTGAGGAAATCATTTCCTGAAGCCATGAAGTAGTGGCCCCTCAAGAGAATGGCGATCATATCAGCAGCAAAGTTAAAATAATGAATGCATGGTGATTAGTCAGTGCTTTAACAGTCAGAGGGAAAACTGGCCGCGTTCATAGACCACTGGAGTACACCCAAGTGTAAGGGAGTCCTACATGCTGTATGCTGTGATGGAGCGTTGACTCGGCGAGATGTGGCCGCGAATCGATAAAGCCCCAGTTATCCCGAGGAAGATGCTTGCTTCATGTTGAGTGAATATGGAGACGACCACAGGAGTCGCTCTCATATCACGACACTCAATTCACTGAAACAATATAAAACTGACTTAAACCGCTAACTGTGGAGCTAAATATGGGGCGGCAGCAGAAAACATAGCATTAATAAACCGATTTGAAAAATTCCCTAGCCCAGCATTGGATACCGATTCCATGCGTCATAATTATGGGATCCTTGACTGAAATTGATAGTCTCTCCTTTTGGCAGTTCTTTTTGGCTGATTATCAACTGGTATATTCGCTTAAGGTATTTTGAGCGAAATATCATTTAACGCAGAAATCAATGCATTAGGTCTCATTTTAAAGAAAAATATATCACCCTATCATTGACATAAAAAATTCAACCCCTTATCACATTACTTTCCAAGATTTTGCCAAAAAATACCAGCCCTTTTATATAGGAAATGGTACATGTATGCACTCCAGAGAGACCTTATTTAACAAATAAGGAATTTTCAAAACCTAAATCTCTTCAAAAAATCAAGTGTGTTTTCTCAACTATTTCTGAAAATTAATCATATTGTCGCCGTAGTAAATTCTTCGGGATCACATTAAAATTTACGTTTTGATGGAGTTTCAAACCTACCGCGAGACAAAATGTGTCAAGTTAAAGACTTAGGTATTTAGATATTTTCATTTGATTACTTACAATTTCTGTAATGTAAAACAATATTATTACACCATTAATAAGGCAATATTTAATTCATGTGCCAAACAGCCGGTGACATTAAAACGTATAATTCGAAATGGGTTTATATTATAATTAGGAAACTATCTTGCTCGTATTACCTTAAGAACATACTTCCAAAATATTGGTTTCAGGTAAAAAATTGTTGAAAACCCTGGTTTCTGTTAAATCAATGAAGTTAATTATTGATGGAGATTTTTGGCAAGAATATGAAAAGTGTGATCCCTTTACTGGTCCTCTAAGTGCTCCTGTAGCCTACAATTGTCGGACAGTTTCCGTGCAAATAGGCTTCTATACTTTTTGAAAGCTAATGTAATAAGTGATAATACAGATGTCATCGTCACCAGTCGCCATATTAAGCAACAATACTGAGTCGCCCATATTTGAATGTTGACGTGGGACTTAAGCAAACTTTGTTACGGTGAATAAAGATGGAGCTTGAAAAATCACTCTGGCGCCTAGGCAATAGTAGATGCTATCTTTTTATTCATATAAGGGTAAACTGCTGTTAAAGTAGACGCACAAAGCTTAAAATTTTTCTTGGACGAGGCATTAAGAAGTGTGACAATCTTTTTCTTATACTTCCTTAAAAAAAGGGACAATCTCGAATATTGTATTATTTTGATGGATTGAGCATGAATATTAACCTGGAAAAAGAATTAGTGAAAAAGTGGACGTAAACAATAATGGACACATGAAAGCACAAGTATCCACAATGCTTCATCCTTTTGTTCTATATACGAGGCTGGAATTTTCAGGTATAGAAAACATTTTAAGGCAGCAGAGTCACAGGAATAGATAGCAATAATTGTAAACGAAGGCCAAGCAGCGAGTAGCTCCAATGGATGTGACTGATGTAAGGATGGAGAGTAATGAAATTTGATAGAATGACGTAATGAAAAAAGTAAAAAAAGCTGTTATCTGGACCCAATCAATTTTGGAGTTGATAGCAGCTGGCACATCACAAATATGGCTCAAATAAACGACCTGCTTTTTATTGAAATATATTAGTTAATCAACATATAAAGTAAGTTTTTAGATTTGATGCTGTTGATTTGTATTTAAGCTTTTATCTTAAACGTTTAAATGCCAACAACATGTATTTCCATCTGTAATGTTATCGCAGAGTTAATTTAAAGGCATATCACTAGCTATTTTAAAACTCCCTATTAATAATATTATTAAATAAATACATTATTTTGAATACATCTAACAAATCGGAATGCATGAGTTAATTCATAGGCATATTACAGGAAAATAACCTTGTTTATAAGTACAAATATTAATTTTTCGTTCCCGTCACAGAATAAGAATGAAAATTGTCAGTATGAAGGGTTTAAAGGGTCGGTTAATGGATATGATACCCTGGATGAGTTTTTAATTCACTGAGAGCCGAGCCAAACCACGCGTGAGGTTATCGCAGCAAAGAGGCCCCAACACGCAGCCTTGGGGCACTCCCCGGAAAACTCTCTCCCCGACACACACGCAGAGCAAATAAGCCGGTAGCGAAGGGGTGAGCACCCCCAGTGTCAATGGCCCTGGGACATTTCCTTCCTTCCACAAACGAAGTGGTCCATTTCCCGCCCCTTGTTCACCCCTCTTTCTCGCGCCCTCAGACTCTCTAACCCCCCCATTCCACGCTGATTGAGCAATGCGAGTGTGCCCGTGAGATTGAGGGAGAAGCGGTGGAGGGTTAGAGCGCCACGCCCCCCCCCCCCGCAGCGGGGGTTGGCACTCCGGGATAACCGAATGATAATCAACAAATTGGTTAGGATGGTGCGCTTCTCTTTCCCTCCACCCCCGCCCTACGGAGCCTAAGGGTATTTGGCACGTGGCTCCTTTTATAAGGCGAATGGAGTGCACGGTGGCATTATATACGGGGGAGGTTTCGTGGTGGAAAGTGCCTTAGGGGGAGGGTTTACAGGGTGAGAGGGAACTTTTATAGGGGCGGGTGGGGTTGGGTGCCCTCCAAATGGGGTTTTCATGCTCGCATCCATTCCCTGCCCCTCTTTCGCCCTGCTACACTTGCACCCAAACCACTCTCCCCCTCAGATCTCTTCCCAACACTTCCCTCCTTACCCCTCCCCCCCCCCAAGTGTCGAGAAACCTCCCACCGCCACGCCCCACGCATACCACGTCCACCCCCTCTCCGTCGACCAATCTCCTCGAAAGGAGACAAGTGAGGATGGAAGTCTGGGGGAGTTGAAAAAAAAGAGGGGGTGTGTGGAGACTAATGGATGCTATTTGATTTATTACGGGGCGTCATTTTCGCATGGAGAGCCCTCAACAGGACCTTTCAATCAAACGCTATATCGCATTTCTTTTCTTTCGCATTATTTCTTCGGAGGGTATTTTTTTTTGGCTCCTTGCTCTTTTTTTATCGAATGAGGACCTAGCGGTTTTTCTGATCTGCTCCTAATGGAAGCCATTACTTGGTCGAAAGGAGTTGAGTGAAAATCGATTTTTTGAAGAAAAAAAAAACGGTTGGCTCAAAGTTTGAGAAGTTGACCCGGGGATAACTCATTACTCTTCTCTACAGATAAAAAGGCTACTTCAGTGCCAGGAACTTTGATTTGTCTGTAAATTATTTGGAAAAACTGCATTATTAAGGGGTATCAAATCATAAGTATTTCTGAAACCATAACTTAAGAGCAAATCACAGTGTAAAGGCTACACTTTGTATATAAACACGCCCTTGCAAACAGACTAATCGTCCACATAGATTCATCTTTCATCAAAAAGTAAAGGAGTATGTTAGGAAGAAAAGAGTAATTTACATACCTGTAGTAGTAGTTCAGTACCAAAGTTAAAATACTTTGCCTCAAAGTTATAATTAGGAACGAATATGTTTTATATGACAATGAATCAATTGATTCAACTTCTCAAATGCATCTATCCTCATAAGCTCTGTAGTATTTCTCCTACTGTATAACAATGATGGCAGTTTCTATAGTGTTTTGTATCTCATTCGAAATTCTTCATATTAAGTACAATATACGTAAATTAACGTTATGTGTCTCTGCAAGAAACGTAATGACATTTAAAATTGACAAAAGCCCATTTTGGAGAGACCATGCAGTACCACTATGCGGAGTGCTGAGAGAATCTAAACAAATCGACAAAGTGAATACTCTCGTGGACAGCATATCTAACACTAGCTGTTTTTTTCCTCAGTCGAGAGTTGTGCATATGTGTAGTTAAATTTGGAGAGGTTAAATATATCTGTTGACTGGACGATATTTAAAAAGTGTATAATTACGTCCCGCGTGTAGTACTACATTTTTTATACACTACATTATAATTACTTGTGAGTAAAAACCAATTCATCCATATAATAATTGGGAAATTTGAAGTTCATGGCAAAACCGGTAAGACGTGTTTATTTACAATCTGTCGACTGTATTTACATTTGAACTTCCGTCTTTCATCACTAGGCGGCACCACTTTCCAAAAAGTTATTTGTTTACGGAATTCTAGACAACAGGTTTTGGCAACGAGATCCCAATCCATAATATATATAATCATGTGCAAGCCTTTCGAGAGAGAGACAAACTCTGGTGACACTCACAGGAGGGATATCCCATCCCCGGGTGCAGGGAGTCCATGGCAGCGGCCGCCGCCGGCATCCCGAGCCCGATGGCCGCAGCCGCCGCGGCCGCGGCGTGGTGATGGTGCGGGTGGTGGTGCGGGTGGTGGGCGTGCGGATGGTGCGGGTGGTGTGGGTGGTACGGGTGGTGGTGCGTGGAAGACTTGAGGTAGGAGGCCATGCCGGCAGCCGCCGCCGCCGCTGCCGCCGCCGTCACCGCCGAAACGCCCGCCCCCGCGGCCCCCGACACTCCACCCCCGGAACCGCCCCCGCCGCCTCCCCCGCCACCGCTGCCCCCGCCGCCGCCACCGCTCCCGCCCCCTCCGCCCCCTCCGGCGCCCACCAGGCTGCTCCCGGAGGTCGTGGTGCCACCGGAGCAAGGCCCGGAGCCGAAGCCGGGAAACGACAACTCTCCGGTGTCCGGGTTGCACCTGGAAAGAGTGGATGGTTCGTGGTGCCATTAATTGAGTGCCGCAGTTCCAACGCCCGTGGTACGCATACCAAATTCGAGCATTGGATTGGGCTTTCACCTATGGGAGAAAAGTAGTACAATGACGTGAGTAAGTTCAAACAATAAGACAAAATACTGCATACGAGCCTTTATCTCTATAAATGGAAGCGTGTATATATAAATTGAAAAGACCGGTATGACCCTGTAGGCAGGAATGATGTTTACAAATTAAAATGTGATGATTGTGGTATTAGTTACATTGGTCAAACAGGCAGAATATTTAAGAACAGAGTGATGGAACATAGATTATGTTTTATTAATTGTGATGATAAATCCTTTTTTTCAAAACACTAGTGCGACTTCAATGTTTTTAGTAATTTTGACGTGGCTGTTTTACATCATTTTGCCAAAGGGGCTAAGTTGGGTTTCTTTGAGCAATATGAAATCGCTCATAGCCCGGGCAAGTTATGTAATGATGTGGTTTTTAATGACAGATCACCTCTTTTGAACCTTTTTCTTCCTTGCGTCCGACAACCCCATGGTCAAGCTGCTTGACCTTCATCATCAAAGGCTTTTCTTCGTCTCACTTCCCTTCCCCTACCTAACCAACCCCTCTTTTTGACCTGCTACCCCCCGCCCCTCCATTCCTGGGTATATGCGACGGAGTTTTTAGAAAATGTGTACCTTGATAATGGCACTAGGTGCTGAAAGTATGGTCAGTCGTTATTAAAATTTGTGTGGAAAGTTATCATTGTGTTTCATTTTGAAATAAATAGCCTTTATCTCCTATATTATGTCGACAAAATTTGTAACCGTTGCTATAGGTGACTTCAGATTTTCGCTATTCAAAATCAAGCTATCACAAAAAACAGTGACGCCTTTGTTCTGTTACAAAGTATGCATTCACGGACTAACTAAGACAATTTGGATGGTTTCATGGTGCATGTTGAAACTATTCCCAAGTCGTAGACATTGATGTGAAATACGAATAAAAATATTAAGTATTTTTCTATGAGAGACGAATTATAATCCCATTAATTGTCTTTCTCAGATTAATGGACCCAATCAACAAGGCATACCGTCGGCCTTCACCATCTATCTTCATCCGCAAACATTGAATCTTTCAGATTAAACAACAGAAGGATGTCATCGAGTTCCCGTCCGAGTCGTATATTCCGAATTCCATTTTCTTCCTTCTTCGTCTTACAAGGGGAGTGTCAGATAGCCGGGTCTCAGATTTTATTCAAACTTAGTAGTTGTACAGACCGCTGTATGTGGTTCATGAATCACCCCACATATAAGGTTTTATAACTAATAGTTGAAACAAAAAAGGCCTTTAAAAATTTCAAAATTCCCTTCAGACGGGCCACCCACATAACTGACAAGCTGGACGGGTGGTTGACGTGCTCGTCTCCGGTCTATAGATACGGGTTCGATTCCAATACGGGGTATGTTTCTTCCGCTGTTTTTTTTTTAGTTTTTCTTTCACGGCATCCTACAATGCGCTCAAGATTTTTTTATTTTTACTCGAAATATTATTTTTGCGCGAGGCAAATTTTTCATTTGCATATACGACGTCAGGCTTAGCCTCTTTTTTTCGGTCGAAGGCAGCCTTCTAATTATGTCACTTCCTTATCTTTTCACGACGTACTTCCATTATTCCTTCATGAACATGATTTCCATTTTCTATAATTATATTATAATATTGTCTTCTAATTTTTACAATTCAAGCATAATTCTTAATAATATTCAAATTTTTCGTAGCTTGTCAGTTATGTGGGTGGCCCGTGTAAAGGGAATTTTGAAATTTTTAAAGGCCATTTTCGTTTAAACTGTTGGTTATATAACCCTATATGTGGGGTGATTCATAAACCAAATACAGCGTTCTGTACAACTACTAAGTTTGAATAAAATCTGAGACCCGGCTATCTGACCCTCCCCTTGTTAGTGGAATCTGTCTTCTGACAGGTTTCGACTGGATGCCCTCCACCGTAATCGGTCCTGAGCATCTTCTTTCATTTTCCTGTAACTTCAGCCACTTTTTATGTCATCGAGCATTCCCATTCTTTTCCTTCCCCTTCCTCGTTTTCTTCTATTTTTCCTTAAATTATTTTTCTTCTTAAAAGACAATTTTGGCGTAATATATGTCCCATCCAAGCTGTCTTCCTCTTTTTGATTTCCCTCAGCAGTTTTCTTTCTTCTCCTATAGTCATTTGTACTTCCTCATTTCTCATTCCATCCGTCCACTTCACCTTTAACTTTTTTCTCCACAACCACATTTCGAAACTTTTTCAGTTCTTTCCCTCTTTCTTTTTGACTGCCCATGTTTCACTGTCGTAAGTAACGACACTCCATACAAAACATTTCGCAAATCTCTTTCTCAGTTCTAACGGAATGCTAAATGCTGTCAGAAGTTCTTTCACCTTCTCGGATCGGTGATCGGAAGAATAATCTACGTTCTGAATCACTTCCCGTCAAACGTGGTGTACCCCAAGGATCAATACTCGGCCCATTACTATTAGTCATATACATTCAAGATCTCCCAAATAACATACACCATTGCAAGTACCATTTATACGCCGATGACTTGCAGATCTATATCGACTGCGATCGCAACGATACCTCAAATGCTATCGCACTAATTAATAGAGTTGTATCTTCTATATGTAAATGGGCGTCAGATAATTTGTTGAACTTAAATTCTCACAAAACTAAGAGCATAATAAGTGGTAGTGCAAAATCCCTTAAATCTGTAAACATTGAATTACTGTCCAAGATTCAAGTTCAAAATTTAGAAATAGAATACACTGACAAAACTAATGATTTAGGTGCTATTTTAATGGAATGCCAAATGCTGTCAGAAGTTCTTTCACCTCCTCAAATGCTTTTTTACCCATAGCTATTCTCTGTCTTACTTCCTGAATACAGCTCCCATTCTCAGTTACTAAACTCCCCCAGTACTGAAAAGATTTAACTTGCTCAGCAATTTTTCCTTCTACGGAGATACTAATGATTGCATCATTCTCACTTACTCTCAACACTTTTGTCTTTCCAACACTTATTTTCCTAGCAAATCCATTGTCACTTACTTCATTTCCTATAATCCTGAGAATTGTTCCTAATCCTGCCTCTTAATAACTATGAAATGCTGCTATTCCCTTTTAATCTATCTTTTGCAAAGATTTAAATGTTTTGGAAGTCCCGAACAACATGCATGACGATATCCACATACTACGAGGCGATTCGTCTCCAGGGTGTATGTTAATGAGTATTATGCCACCAGCCATGGGAAGGGAAGGGCATATGGGAGAGGAATTTGAGGAGAGAAGGGACGCTTAGTGAGACGTGTTTTTATGAATCGAAGTCTCGCTCTGATTTCGTTAGAGCCACTAGTACGAGCGAGATAGTTCCCTAGTCATAATAGAGACCATATTCGAGTTATACTTTTCAATTTCACCAGCTGTGAGACACTCAAATTAAATATTGCAATGTTAATGGCGCAATAATATACTTTTACATGATAGAAATTGTAAGTGATCTAATGAAAATATCTAGATATGTCTTTAACTTAAGTTTTTTTTTTCACGTGAGACGTTTGAAACTCCATCAAAACGGAAGATTTATTGTGATACCGAATTTACTGCGGTGACAATTTGATTAATTTTCAAAAATAGTTGAGAAAACACACAAACCACACACTGTTGACTTTTGACGAGATCTAAGTGTAGGAAATGCCTAATTTTTTATACAAGGTCTCTCTGGAGTGCAAACATGTACCATTTCCCATGTGAAAGGGCTGGTATTTTCTGGCTAATATCTCGGAAAGTAATGTGGTAAGGGGTTGAAGTTTTGGTGTCAATGGAAGGATGATATATTTTCCTTGAAAATGAGACCAAGTTCTTTGATTTCTAGGTAAAATGACATTAAGCTCAAAGTACCTTAAGCGCGAGAAGAATTATTATTCAAATAAGTTCACCAGAGTAATTCTTTTGGGCTCTAATTATCACTTTCTAAGAATATACTGGGGGGATTAAAACAAGATACTCCTTTTCACCATGACGCTTGCCAGGTCTTCTGTTCCAGAATTTGTTGCCTAGCGTTTTGCCTTCGAAGTCCTAACTTCCGACCTAATTCTTCACTCAATTGCGTCGTACTGTTAGTCCCCTTTCCGTTGTTTTTTACTGTAGCTGTAAACACTACACTTCAACCACCTGATACCGAGTATTTTTTTGTGCCGTGCTATGCTCAATCCAAAAAAGTAGATTTATGAGCGATTAGCAAAGTATCGATAGGCAACAACAATGAATAGATATAGAAACCGGTAATCGATTTTTGACGATATAGGCCGTGTTTAAAATATTCACCATGCAAAGACATTCGCACGATAGAACACGGAAAGTCAAGATAACATTTGATCCTTGTAATATGCATAACACGTTGTATTTAGAATTTTATTGATATTCGGGAAAAACCTAAGGCTCAAGGTAACCTTTGGAGCGTTCTCCTGACCGTTGGGGGAAAAGATTAAACACACTTCGGACATAGGCTACACTCATTGGAAGTTTATAGTATCCATACGGAAAGAATAAATTTAGTTCTTATCCATAGAGTTTTATTTGACTAGGCACAACGTGACTCACCGACTTGCGGCATTATCAGGCCGCAGAATCAAGTCGGCAGAATGAGTTGAAGCAAGCAAAATAAAATTCTATGAAAAGTTAATCGAAGTGTCCTTCGGGAATGGCATAAGGTGGTATTTCTTGTTTATCCACTGATATTTTTTAATGGGGAAAATAGCATTTTTTCATGGTTTGGCTGTGCAAATATACATTTACCTACTTCATTTAGTAACCCACTCTACTTCGTAACTATACCGCAATGCCGGCGGGTTATGAATTTATTAATTCATTTTCATTCTTGCAAACATTGTTTTGCATTCTCCGCCACTCAAAAGTGAAAGACAATGGGCGCAATTTATTGGTTCTAGAAATGTCGAAATTCTTCAATAATCTAAGTAAAACATAAACATTACTAAGAGTTGGCAAAAAGGTGAGTAAACGATACAGCTATAAGAACTCCTACTGTATGCATTGAGAATTGACGATTTGAGGGCGCATGACTAATTGCTTAAGGCCTGGTTACACGATACTTTTACCCGTACGCGTTCATGTACAAGTTGGTGAAAAAATGCACGAACCAAATAGACCAGGTTCTATTTCCCTGTACACGCGTTCATGCATTCGTACAAGTTGATGTGGTTACACGATGAACTTTCGCGTTGATTCACGCGTTCATGCATCGTACATTAACACTAGAACGACGGGACTTTGGTACTGACAAGAAGGACATACTTAGCCTAGTAGGGCTGTTTTGAGTATTTCGAATTTCGCGAGCTATTCATGGTTATGAAACGAAATCACAAAAGAGAATATGTTTTGCTCGACTATTGAATATGTTTTATTTTTTTATTTTAGTAACAATTACGAAAATACTTGTTTTTTACTTATTTATGAGTTTTATTTTTCAATATTGCCGGAAAAAGCGAACAGTTTTAGTCGTCTTTGCG
Source organism: Ceriagrion tenellum (assembly GCA_963169105.1). NCBI lineage: Eukaryota > Metazoa > Arthropoda > Insecta > Odonata > Coenagrionidae > Ceriagrion > Ceriagrion tenellum. The sequence goes on along the minus strand of OY720641.1, from coordinate 121,247,122 downwards.
TGAAATGTCACCTTAAATTAGTCTTTTTGATTTGCAACAAGGTAACACTAGGTAATAAAGTTTTGATTGACCTGGTTTATTCTGTTTTTTTCATTTTTTTTCTTCTAGAAATCACGATAAAACAGTTATATAGCTGAAACACATTGCGCCGAAAGTAAATATATGTTAGCCGAAAGGGCTACGTTCATCGTCTTAGGCAAATCCCAAATTATTTCTTAAAATATACGCAAGGTAAATTTGTGACTTCACAGAAGTAAATATCTCTAAAATGGATGAAAGGTCACGAAAAGGCAAAATAAAAAAACACATTTATGGGCACAGTGAAGGAAAGAATTTGAAAAATATCCAAAATAGCTAGGTTCGTCGTTCTAGTGTTAACTCGTACGGGTTAATGTATAGTGCAACCAGGGCTTTAAACATGACCATGATGTCCCTGATAAAATATTTTAAACCAGGAATTACTCTTGTGTTCTTCCCGTACTCAATAGGAAAATTGGACGGGATGGCGTAGAGTTGTAATTTTCCTGTGTATATCAGCGTGTATATTTAACGCCGGAGGCTCAGTGACAAGGATCAGATGGAGAGATTAATCTAGAGGTAAGACTTGTTGAATAAAAAGTGCGGGGGATGGCTGGAGGGGACGAGCGAAACATGAATTCTGACGAGGGAATTGGGACCAAGAATCTGTTTCCTGCAGCGGGAAGACGCGAGGATATCTAAGAGTTGGATCAGAATCCTGCGTTGCGTGATGAATATCTTCTATTTACAATTACGGCAATGATATACGCAAATAAGAATGCCACAAGAACAATTCCACCAAGAACTGGGAACGAAACACCCGCATTTTGTCAAGCTATAGCAATGAGCAGACCACTCCAAAACTCAGGTTACCTGAATCTAAGAAAAAGTTTTTGAGGATTTAATTTTATTAGATGCTATGCCCTTGCGGTCCATCAAAGATGACAACCCATGCAAAGAAAGACTTCAAAGAAGCCACATCCCATAGTTGTTTAATCGAAAAGAGTTTCCCGAACGATTTCCCTTTTAAGGTATTGCCATGAAAAAAATTCGGCCTGGACCGAGAATCGAACCACGGACCTTTGGTTTGCCGGACCAATGAGGTTCTCTTTTCATTACTTCTTCTTTTCAAATTCTTCTCTGCAAATTCTTCAAAAAAATTCACCCGCCATGTTTGAATATTTCAAATGGCTAAGCACGGCATAAGTGCTGGTGAAGGATACTGTCTCTTGGTTGTGGCTTCTTTGAAGTCCTCTTCTCCTTTGCGTTGCCATCTTTGATGGACCACAAGGGACTAACATCTAGTTCCATTGTATCCACCAAAATTGCCAAGGGAATTAGGAAGCCTGGATAGCGTAGTGGACTGCGCATTGGTCCGGCAAACCAAAGGTCCGTGGTTCGGTTTTCGGTCCAGGCCGAATTTTTCTCATGACAATTTCTTCAAAAGAATTCACCCGCCATGTTTGAATATTCCCTTTTAATGTAGTTTGAGCGAAATATCACTTCACCTAGAAATCAATCAATTAGTTCTTATTCTAAAGAAAAATGTTATATTAATGGAATGGAAATTAATGGAAAAAATGAATATTAATGAAAAATGGAATATTCTAAAGAAAAATGAAAAATGCAAAGATACCAATAGTCCATGTCAGTCCCTTAACCAACTACATTCCAAGATTTTTGATAGAGAACACCTGCCATTTCACATGGGATCTGCGTCGTATATGTATTTCAGGGAGACTTTATTTCAAAAATGAGAAATTTATAACATCTAGATCTCGTCAAAGAATTGCCAGAGTGTAGTCGTTATGTTCTTTCCACTACTTTTTAAATAAACCACATTGCCACCGCCGCAACTTTCTCCGTTTTGAAGGAGTCATAAAAACATCGCGTAGAAAAATGAGTCAAATTAAAGACTTATGTATATTATTTCACTTAATTACTTAGAATATCATAAATATAAGGCATATTATTGCATGCATAATAATATAGTATTAGCATGAGATGTTATTTATTGCTTCCTATAGCTGCCGAAATTAAAATGTATAATTCGGACACAGTCTCCATTATGACTTTGGAAATATCTCGCTCAAACTCTCTTCCCCTAAACCGCTCAAGGTGGATTTTTCCTCGAAAACTCTCAAAGCTCCATTCACATCCATGTATAGTGCAGAGACAAACAATATTCAACGGTCCGCGAAACTTAAACCGTCCGCGAAAAATAGACATCATTAATAAACTGTTAGAACTAACATGTAATACAGCGCTCAACACTTCGGGAGCTTGGTCTTTGCTGAAAGAAGTTATGCTTGCGCTGGATATCTTAAAGAAGTGGAAGTGAGGAAGAATATGGAGGGTGAATGAGAAAGAGGGAAGGCAAGGATGACAAGGAGAGGAATAGGAGTTGGTGTCGAAGATCCAGAGAAGGCAGAAGAATTGGATGAAGCAATGACGGCCAATGTAATGAGGGTGATGGGAGAAATAATGCCGGTCAAGTGCGAGGAAGTAAGAGAAAGAGAATGTACCAGGTAAAAAAGTACAACATAAGGTACGAAGATCTGAAAAGAAGCGCAATTACATCTACGAAATACCGTGCAAGCCACCACCAGGGTGTGTGGCACGGGGTGATTCTACACCAGGCATACAGCACTCATAGGAGAGTGATACGAAGAAGAATATGCTACCATGCAGCACACTACTCAAGACATAACTACAGGTTAGTATTATTAATACGACAAATAAATAGCACTTCAAAGTACTAAGAATGCATGCCAGGTTAATATCTATAATTCATGTAAAGATACAGAGCACTACTGAAAATATCTATTTAACCTAGTCAGGCATCTGCTCCCAATTTCACTTCGCCAGAAGCTGGTTCAAACTCTGGTATTCCCATATTTTGACTATTGTTCAATCATTTTCTCAGATGTTAACTCAGAACTGTGCATTAAGCTGCAGCACTTTCAAAACTCCTGTCTGCGTTTTGTTTTCAACATCCGCTATGATGAACACGTCACGCCTTATTACGAAAAAATTAAATGGCTGAAATTGGATAAACGCCGAAAACTGCAAAAGGCTTTATACGTGTTTAAGGTTCTGAAATCCAAAAACCCCACCTATTTGTATGAAAATTTTATATGTAATGTAGATACAGGAAAAAGATCAACTCGTGTCACTGAGTTATTTTTAGTCCCTAAATTCCATACCTTATTATTTGAGCACTCTCTCCTAATTTCCTATTGCAAGTTATGGAATTGTTTACCTGTAAATGTTAGAACCTCTATGACAATTTCGATGTTCAAGAGAAACACGACTGATTACCTATGGAAAATTGCTTAGTGTTTTGTAATCTTTTATGTTATGGCATGTATTTATTTCTTTTCTATGTTCCAGGGGACTTAAAGTCCCAGAACAATAAAGACTATTTTCTATTCTATACCCTAGAACTGATCTATCACAACTACTTTGGTCCCTTATTGTAAGTGGAAAAAAATGACATCTTAAATCCATCGGTTCAGCAGTCTATTTCCAATCAGCTATAATTATAAAAAAACGTAAATCGTTTTCAGGAGAGGTTTAAGACGACCCTGTTACGGAGTTAGTATTTGCACACTAACTAAATAACTGCTGATAGATAGGGTTTCGCAATTGTCCCTCCCTTACTTCCCAATTCATGTGACGCATGCTCGCTTTTCAGCGAATAACTCGCGTCAAGTCTCTCTTAAGATTATTTCACACACTAGTCTTTTTTAAGTCTATCAAACTCTCGTTGGTTGCGCATGCCAAGCGCTGTCCATTCCATGATCCTACTTCGTCATGCTCCCAAATTTAATTTTTTTCTTCCTCCACTAGTCACTAAACATACTGTTAACCTACTACGGCAGATTAAATCACGCCAATAAAATTAGAGAGATAGATTGTAGAACCGATAGGTATAAAAAGTTGTTTTTTTCCGCGTACCATTCGGGACCATAACCGCTGTGATCGTCGTCATGCAAAGTGCAAATGGTGAGATTAGCTAAATTAAAGATCTTTCTCTTTATATTCTCTACGTTCTTATTTATGCATGATGTAAATATTGATGTTCTTATTTATGCATGATATTTTGAATCTGTAGTAGTCGTCTTTGTATCTTTTGCATGTTGGAACGATTGACGATAGAATGTTTATTGGCTTGCAGATTTTTAATTGGCACGTTGCATGTGTGGCACGCTGGTTTAAATGTAGTTTCGGTGTTCTGCCGTATAATTCATGCATGCCTGGTGTGGAAGCACCCCCTACCACACACCCTTTGGGTGGCTTGCAGGGTATGACGTAGATGTAGATGTAGTCTTCTCTACCTTCTTCACCATTATCCATGTTACAGAAAAATTCAGTGCTGTGCATGAAATAACAATCATGTCCAGGCATATCAAATAATGAACCACGGGAAGCTGGACAAAGCGGGAGTAATTGACACGTGAAAATTGAAATCTTTCAGTGATTTGCTTTCAATTTTAAGAGTTATTATAATATTCTGACATCCATTACTTTTATAAAATCAGAAATAGATTCAATAGAATCTTTCTATAAATGTATAAATAAAGAATCTAATAATTCAATATGCTATAATCTACGTGCTATATGAAATAAGATTCTGTAGAATCTGATTTTCGTAAATAGATTATAGCCGAAAAAGTTTATAGTTACAACTCATGAAATTTGTATATACATCTACCCTAAGCAAATCATCCAGATAAAAATTACAGCACTGCTTGAAAAAATAAAAATAGCCTCTCACATACTTGTTTTTCAATAAAGTTATCACGCAAAATATTTAAGTGGCATTTTAAAATTTCTCTTTGAGTTTATATTTGTAAAATATAATAATCTCAATCTTGGAGGTCTTGAGCTGCAATATAAATTAATCTCAATAATGGAGGTCTTGAGCTGCAATATACATTTATTGCATCCTTCCATCGTGCAAATAATGGTGGTCTGTCTTCTAACATGAAATTCTTTTTATTCCATTATTCTCCTGTTCAAAACTCAATTCTTTGATAAAGGTCCGTGATTAAAATTAGTGGGCTATCAGTACTTTAATGTTAAACCAATTCAAATCTTCGGTATATTCTAACAGGATGTTCAACAGCTGGGCATTTGAATATTCCCTGAGATTTCCAGGTTTTCCAGACATAATTTTTATTTTTCCAGAGGAAATAATGATTTTTTTCTCGTTAACTATAAGAGAATGTTTGGTATGCTTTTTTGGTGATTAAACTTAGGAATTATTTTTAAACTTGCATATTTGGAGGAAAATGAACACAAAACTTTATTATTGCCTGAGAGAAAATCACATCACCAGCCTTTCTTAGATTTAAACATAGTCATACTGGTGCTCAGTAACTAGGTTATATTACAGCAAGACTTTGCTATGAATTGCATTGATATAAAATGATCAACAACTTAAAAAACCGAAGGAATTGACTTTTTTCCTTATTTTGCTAAACATGACAACGCAAGGGAAATTTGACTTCGCAACTTTCCGATAAAGGCACGTTCTTTACGCCACTGATTTACAGACCATAACCAATAAGAACACAATGTGCCTATATAGAAGACATTGTACCTACCTCCGATGATTCAAGGAATGCAAAATGCGACAACGCAAGGGAAATTTGGCTTAGCAACTTGCCGGAAAAGACACATGGCTTCCGTTGCTGTTTTATATATTGACACCACAGAAAACTTCAGAGTCAATTCGATATATCCCTGAGATTTCCCATATATTTCCAGTGAAAATAAAATTCCCTGAGATTTCCCGGCCTTCCCGGTTTTCCAGATCGCTGGACATCCTGTCCTAAGTTTTTATGGCATCAATGAGTTAGGCCATTTCGCAATATTAGTCACAGTTTCCCTTTGACAAGGGGTAGCGAACAGTTCTCGGACTCGAATGGGAGGATCGACCAGTCCAGAATCGAACGAAGCTAAACTTCGGTGAACGAAGGACCGAAGCGTAGTTGGCCCACTAATTTTTTTCCCACTGAATGAAATCGGCAGTGCTACCAACAGTAACGGTTAACCACGAATTTAAACCTAATATCTCCTATCTTAATTGATTTCTTTATGAAACTTCCAAAAGTTGTTAAATATACATCTACCTTTTGAAGTAACCAATCGGAACTTCTAAGCACAACCTCGTTTAGGAATTATTGTATTACGAACATGTTTTAATTCGTGGTAACCGTTACTGTTGGTAGCACTGCCGATTTCATTTAGTGGGAAAAAAATAGTGGGCCAACTTCGCTAAGGTGAACGAAAGGGAATCCGGTGTTCATGTCGGGGCGGTCAGTGCGCTGCCCTCCATGACCGTATGCTGTGTCACCAGCGGCATTGAATAAAAATGCGATACCTCTCGATTGTTTGTGCAGCGAACCCTTTCTCGATATGCTGGGGGGGGGGAAGTGAGGGAGGAGATGTTGAATCGGCAGCGGAGTGGGATATGCATAAGGCGAGGGGCCAAGAGGAGGGGGAAGGAAGGAAGGGATAGGTGTGGGGGGCGGGAAGGGGGGGAGGGTCAGGGGGAGCTCACAAAGTGTGCAGTCCATCTGCCCATCTGACGGACATCCACAGTTCCACCTTCTCCCCCTTCTCCCCCATTCATTGTTGAGCGGGAGGATAATGCAAAAGGGGCCTCTCGTTTGTTGGGCTTGCATCTCTGAAAAAAGGGGATAGGGGAGCAGAGCGCGCAGCGGGGGTTAGAGATTGAAAGTCAGGGCTGGGGAGGGCGGGAGAAGGAAAGGCGGCAACAATAAAAAGGGTAATTATCCTGGCTAATCGGCTGGAAAGGCGTCGGTTGGGTAAGAGAGGAAGGTTTGAGGGTTTCACGGTGGGTGTCGGAGGTTTCTGAAAGAAGGCGGGACGCACAACTGACGGGATGCTCTCGCGCACCAATCCTCCCGACTGGTGGCTCCCTCGTGCACCCATTCGTGGTGCTGGATTCTCCCCCGCCAGACTACGGGGGAGCGCGAATGGGTGCCCCCTCAACCTTCCCCCCCCCCCCCGGGGGTTGGCTGTTCTCGGGGGAATGTGTGAATAGGTGAATGGCTAATGCACGGATGCTCGCTCGCCGTGAAATTATTCCGACCGCAAAAGAACCGCCCTTCCCACGAGAACTGATTTGTATTATTCTTCATCCCCCTTCCCCTGTCTCCCTCTGCCACGTGTGCTTTTGCATACGGGTAGTCGCAGAAGAATATTAACATTCTTCGTAGAGGTCAATGCGGAGTGGAGCGCTGTGTGGGGCAGAAACGTGGACTCTGAGAAAGGAGGAAGGGAAGAGACTGCAAGTTTCCGAGAAAAGGATGAAGAGGAGGATGGAGAAGGTGCGGTGGACGACAAGGAAGACAAACGAGGAAGTGTTTGGTATTTATAATTATTATTGTACTTTATTTATCCTGGGTTGGATGGGACAGATATATATAAAACATATATAAAATGTATAAAACAATTATTCAGAGTATACTCCTTTACAGAGCAGAGACATGGGAAATGACCAAAAGAGATAGGCAGAGACTGGAGGTCGTAGAAATGGATTTTCTGAGAAGCAACAGAAAATCTAAACTACAAAAAATAAGAAATGAAAATATAAGAAAAATTATGCAAGTAGAAGGAAACATCATACAGGAAATAGAGAAAAGACGGCTAAAATGGTATGGACACGTAAAAAGAATGGAGGAGAAACGTTGGCCAAAAAAGATATTAAGTTGGTAACCACCAGGGAGGAGGAAGAGAGGACGATCACCAGAAGACTGGACAAAGCAAGTCACCCAAGATATGAAAAGGAGACAATTAGAGAATGAAGACTGGAGAGACAAGGAGGCTTGGAGAAGAGGATGCGAGAGACGGCCGACGGCTGTATAGAACTCGCTTATATATATATATGGATGGGACAGATCCGTTCCCTCTTCCCCCAACCCAGTTTACATACACAGACACCCAAGTCCTGGGCAGATAATATTCTACCCAGGCGGGACTCGAACCTGCAACCCTCGGGTTTGCAGGCGTGGATTTACCCCGCCGCTACGGGGCAGACTCGTATGGTAAATGATGAACAGAACCTTTAGGATGAGATTAGGAGGAGACAAAATAGGTGATTGGTGGAGATAATGAGGAGCGAAGGGTTGTCTAAGGCTGTGATGAAGGAGAGGATGTTGGACAAGTGGGGAAGGGGAAGAAAGAGAACTGGTTTTATAGATTTGCTGAAGAAGGTTAGAGCGTATACTGGGATGAACAAAGAAACCTGTCACATTAATATGGGTCTCCATTTGTAAAAATGTAGAGGAGTTAACATACTTCCATCTAAATATACCCTAAAGGGAAGACTGCTCAATCATTACATATTTAGAAAGTGTCCCATTGCGTCTGTGCATATGTGCACGGACATGCTTAGTGTCCCCCGTTAAAGCGAATTATAAGTAGTGAAGGCACGTTGGTGGAGGAAGGAAACCAATTGACCATAGTGAATTACGGAGCCAATTTGTTGCATTCAAAACACCGCTTCCCGCTCGATCTCTGCAGTATAGGTGGTTTGAGCGAGATTTTTCCCATCAAAATAGAGAGAAAATAGAATTTTGTTTTTTATTTCAACGTCTGTAAGAACCACTAAGTAAATTATGCACTATAAACGACAAAAATATTGATACTATAAGACTGAAAGTCGCCGCAATCTGCTAAATATAAGTACTTTTTCTATTTTTTTACGCCAAATTCTGACACGGTTTCAAAACAGAATTTTTTTCGCGATTCTATATAAATTACTGATTCAATTTTTAAAAATAGTTGGTGATTAGTTCCAACTTCCCAGTTTTAAATATCTGACGAGGACAAAGAAATTAATAATTTTTTACAAAATGAAACTGTATCAGGCGTTACTTTGTGGAAGTTTTGGATATGGAGTAAATTCCTCACTAAATTAGTGTGAATTAGTGGAATTAACCAAATTGTATCTTTTCATCATGAATTATTTTTTTTATATTAGAACCATTCTCTCTGACTCGTGTGGATATGGAAACAGACTCTGAAGTGCGTACTCTACCATGAGGCGAATGGTTATCTAAGGCTGTGATGAAGGGGAGGATGTTGGAGTAGATTGAAGATATTTATAACTGGTTAGTTTGAATCCAATTTGGTTTAAACTTATCCCCAACCATTTTTAAAAATTGAACCAATAATTTAAATATTGACATTGAACATTTTCTACTGAATCTAATGATAATTTTTGGCCATTGACTCAAATAGCATAGTGATAGGTGGCTGATATTTTATTACCATCGACACAATGATATGCTTTTCAACTCGTGAAAAATATATTAAGAATATTTGGGCTCCGTATGAATGGGTTGGAATGATTTTCGTACTGATTTTGAGTCCTGGCGCTCTTATCCATACGTGTCTGTGCGAAAAGACCTTAATCATCCAAGTTCGTTGTATAGGACTATGGTGCTCGCAGAGTCTGTGCACTGGAGAATTCCTCCAAGCCTAGCTGCCCATGGTAGATGAGCAGCGATTGGCTGCCGGCGTCCAATCCCATAAACCGGTTCTTAGCTCAGTGCGCGACCCAAAAGAGTGTAGTCTTAGCTCACTTTCAATTATCCTGCAGCGGGTGACAGGCTTTCTTAACTGAATTAAATATGGTTTGATAAATTCTGATATCTTTCCCAGCGATAAAAATATTGGTTGTTGTGATTATTAGTCGTAATTTTCGTATTTGTATTTTTCAAAATGTTGGTGAAGAGGATTTAAGTTTTGTTTATTTATCGTGTAACCACGGTGACCTTGGCTGATGGGGATTACTTTCTTACCTCACTGCGATGACTATTGCAATCACTGCAAGTTTTGACTCGATATCTATGGTAGTTTCTCGTCCGGAGTATTTCTATTCTAAAGGCCCTCGCGTCGGCGAGGCATAGCGTGATACTTTTGGGTCGCCACTTACAGTATTCGTACGCGGCGCCCACTGATCTAAGAACCGGTTTGTGGGATTGGACGCCGGCAGCCAATCGCTGCTCATCTACCATGGGCAGCTAGGCTTGGAGGAACTCTTTAGTGCAGAGAAACTCTGCCAGCACTATATTAATCAAGTCCATCAAAGGGAACATATCACTTTCCCCGCGATCCATCCCAAAAATGTGTCTGAGGGGTAGGAAGGTAACCAGCCACGGAGAAGTTTAAAAACCGATAAACCGAAGAAATCAAGACATCACGAGAAATCTTTCGACAGTTGCTACAATGTTTCAGTTCTGTACTCCCTTCCACCATCTGCTTCCACTATTGATCTTAATTCTGTAGAGATCTCATTAATTTGGCTCTATCACGCGTTCCTCCCCCCCGGCATGAATGTCTTTCACAAGTCCCATCTCCTTACCTTCCCCTTCCTCCTCCCCCCCCACCTCTCCCTCCCTTCTATCCTTTACCCGTCACTATCTACTAATTTCTGATGAAGACGGTTGTGTCCGCCGAAATATATAAACAAATGTGAGTTTTTCTTTTTTGTGTTTTCTCTGTGTCTGCCAGTCACACCTGTGACTTTTTTAAAAATTGTGCACTACACGTGTTTTTCGTCTGTTGGATATATATATATATATATAAAACTGCACTTAGGATCACTCAAGTGACAAATATATAAACAGTTTGCCACAGGAAGGCAGACGATAAACACAGAAAAACAAAAAGTGAACACACAAAGTTTCTTGATATTTCGGTGCCACTAGCACCTTGGTCGCAAGAGCGTAGAGGACTCTATATATATATATATATATATATATATATATATATATATATATATATATATATATATATATATATATATATATATATATATATATATATATATATATATATATATATATATATAAAACTTCGTCACAGGGTGACACTAAATATAAAACATATAAAAAGCAAACTCACGAGTTTAAATATTTTGGTGGGTCGCCCGCACCTTCATCAGTGATAGAGCGGCGTGTTAAAAAGGCACTGAATTACCAAAACGAAATCAAATCAGTGTGATGGGCTTGTTTTCATCTTCGTCTAGTATAGATGCCACTAACGAGAGCACGCATACTAAGTATCGCTCAAATTTGTCTATCGACAAAAGCGCTCCTTTATGGAATATCTAAATGGAATGCCTAAGTGTCCTTCTGTCTCTGCGTTTGTAAGAGTCACTAATGATGCGTAGAAAGAAAGAAATCCGTACTTCTCTTTCGGGCAGTTTCATTTTGTCGCTTCTGTCATTTATAGTGATATAGTACAGGGTGTATATAGAATGCTCCGTGTTACCTTGAGACTCGCCTTTACTTAATATTTTTAGAGTAAAGGATAAGTGTTGGGTAAAAAAACCGATGAAAAGACACATTGGGGTGTATTTTGTGAACTAATGCCTGAATCACATGATAATTTTTTTCCGTCCCTTTTAAGGGATAGCTCCAATGATAGACCAAATGATCGCTCGAAAATGATCGTGTGACGCGAACAAAGTCAGGGATGGCTCCAGCGATAGGGAGCTATAGCTTTTTCCATCCCTGGGCACGTCCTTTTCTCCGTCCCTGGAGGCATCGCTGACTCCACCATTTAGCCAATCAGAGCGCTCGGCCGCAAAGAGCGACTCTAACGCCACGTTCTGCTTTCAATGGAATGAGAGAGTTAACATAGAAATGATGCGAAAAGGGACGGAAAAAATGATGGAAAAAGGAACGGCCAAAATGATTCAGAAAATGATAGCTCGAGCTATCATTGTCACGGTCCCTGAAAAGCTATCATTGGAGCTATCCCTTAAAAGAGACGGAAAAAATGATCGTGTGATTCAGGCTTAAGGAAGATCGTGGAGGAAAGGAATCGCTCCTTGTAGTAACAACGCTGGGTCAATAGATTTTGAATAAATCTTGCGGTTGAAACAGCTCTTTTAACGGATGAATGTTTCTCGGGTTTTCCACCGGGTAAGCAGGTCCATGAGTCCCAACGTTTCGGAGAACGATTTTTCCTCCATCTTCAGGGGTTCAGAAGATGGAGAGCAAGTCATTTAGAACCCCCGAAGAAGGAGAGCAAGTTGTTCACCGAAATGTCGGGATGCATACATCTGCTTACCAGGTGGAACATACGAGAAACATTTATCCTGCAGATGAGCCGGAAAAACCAAAGATCTTTCAGCTCTTTTTAATCTCCCCTCTTTTCAGGTGTATCACCATTAAATAAATTAAATGCAATTTTTCACGTTCTTCCGGAAATAAATAAAACCTGGTCCACAATCTGATATGAACACGAAAATGACGCATTTTTATTCAACTTCTACTAAGGGTAAATTGAAGTTGGGATCAGTGAGTGTTAGATGGGGGAAAGGAAGAATCACCGAACAAGGGATTTACTTCAATATTAGGTAAATAAATACTAAGGATGATGAGTCGAATCCAAAGGTCGATTCTCGATTCCACCGATTCTCAGGATTAGAATCGGTATCGAGAATCGATCGCCGGAATTTGATTCCGATTCTATAGATTCCAGGTAGATAAATATTTAAATCAAATTTCATTTATTACATCATATTTGTCTCAGTGATTACGGGTGTAGGTTATCGATTTGTACTTTTTATCCACCTCAATGAGGTGAGGATATATTTGCTATTTGTTAATAATTATACTTCTGGGCAACTAAATTGTCTTTGATATTTTATTTCAGGCAATACTTGAATTTAACTAATAGTCGTACGCTACTGGTGTATCGATATCCCGCCTGTTATAAGGAATAAGAATCGATGGAATCGGAATCGAGAATCGGTAATCGATTTGGAAGAATCGGAATCGGAAAAAAACATTGTAATCGACTCATCCCTAATAAATACCTTTTTCGCGGAAAACTGGATTAAAGAAGGGAAAATCCTCGAAAAATGAAATATAAAAAAACATAGGAGTCATATCTCCTTATCTCTTTAGTTATTTGCGAGATACTACCGCCATTACAGTCAAAAGGTGGAAATTCCGTAGGACTGACGCCAAAGTAGACTCCTAAGACTAGGAAAGAGTCCATGAAAAATAAGTTTGTGAAAAAAACTATATATTTGGAACCTTACTTTGGATTTTCATTAGTTAGCGTATTTGATCAACGAAACTAAGATTTAATAAACCAAGTAAACAGATAAGAAGAATTGAAATGTTGCTTTGACCTACTTTATCACGATGAATTTTTTATAAATGGCCGACAGTATGAATTTAGAAGAGTTCTGGTAAATTATCTGCTATGGATATTATATTCTATGATGCTGCTCACTCAGGAGCAGGGACATGGAAAGAGAGCAACCGAGAAATGATTATGAACAGGAAAATTATGATTTTGTTTGTTTTCTTGCGCGATTGTTTTTTCCTGATGTTAAAATAGTCATTGCAATATATATCACTCTCTAAAACCATGCTACTTGGTTGTATTCCCATGAACATTTCCACTTGCTTGTTGTATTTCTGAAATATCTCGTTATTCACCGCAAAACTAATGAAATATATCTTTTTAATCTTGATAATGGAAGCGTTCCGCTAATAAAATATGAAATTTGCAAAGACCAGTAGGTACACCTACGTCAATAATAAAAAGAAACTAACGTTAATCAGGCAGCCAATCACTTTCATTTCACGACTTAAGACGATCTGCCGCAGAGGAGAACGCCCGTAAAAATTCAATCCCACGTTTATAAAAACGATATCTCGCACAAAAATTACTGGAAAGTCATCATCCCATTTCTCCCCTACGGCCACGAGCAACAGACGGGATATGATGAAATATAAAATCCATCGCTACCTTGCTCCTCTCCTATATCCCTATATTATCCACCCCAGCGAGCGTACACTGCCCCCTACTTTCCCTCGTTCGCGACCTTTATTTTCCCCATTCAACCCCCGCAGTCCACCCCTCCCTCCCCCTTCGGCAGCTCTACTTGCGCCTCCCTCGCGAGCGAGTAAACAGAATGCCCCATCTAACCTTCCCCTACTTCTCCTCCCGGCTCGAAGCGCCCCGCGGAGCCCTCGGCAAATATTTGAGAAACAGTTGACTTCTCGGAACGGGCGCAACAAAGCCGTGGACGCGTCATTACGCGGGTGGGTGGAGCCCCTGCCAAGAATGGGGCGGGGCAGGGGGGGGGGCTTCTCACCCGTCCAATAATAATCGCCGCAGGGGTGGCAGGAATGGCGGGTCGGAGTGGGGATAAAGAGCAGGGGGGAATGAGGGGGCGGGGGGAACGAGTGGGTTTGCCTGGAGTAGGGGGGGACGGGGTTTGTAGGAGGGAGAGAGAGAGAGAGAAAGAGAAGATGGGGATGCTGGGATTGAAATGTTCTCGCGTGGGAAGGGGAGAGTGAAGTGGAAGCTTGGCGGGTGCGCCGCGGGTGGCGCTCGAGATGCTGAAGTGGGCGTGGGTGGGGATATGGGGAACGAGAGGGTCTTGAAGTGAGCGAGAGAGAAAGATGGAGGACGCTTATTAAAAGTAGACCCTTCCCTCCCCCCCTGCCTCGGAAATAAATTACTTTCAACCCTCCCTCCTAAGGTTTGCAACTCCAGACGCCGGAAAACAAAGAAGTCACAGTATTGGCGCTGGCCAAAGACTGGCGCGTATTTCCTCAATGCTGCAGTCCTTTCGAGATCTTCCAGACGCAAGTTATTGCTGAATCTGGTGTGTTCCGACGCTTATTTCGCAGAGCGGATAAATTCCAGATTAATTTTGAGGATACGTGGGGCTAGCCACAGAATTACCTCTACGAAGAGACATGAGAGCGCAATTTCATGGAGAATATATTACTCGCCACATATGTGGTCCTAGAAAGATGTCCTAGCAAGGATGGGAAAAAATAAAGAAGTGCTAAATACAATAAAAGTAAGGACGTTACAATACTTAGGGCACATTATGAGACGAAAAAAATATAACCTGTTGCAAATAATTCTACATGGGAAGAACCAGAGGAAGAAGACGCACATTCTGGCTGGACAACTTAAAATCATGGTACAGCTGCTCAGCCATAGAACTGCTGAGATCGGCGCAGTCAAGATCTAGTGTGGCCATGATGACTGCCAACCTTCTCAGAGGAGACGGCACATGAAGAAGAAGAAGATATCACTCGCCTTGTCCGGGACTCGAACCAGGACCCCTCGATATCGTGCCGAGTGCATTCCTCAATTAGGCCACCAAGGCGTCATACTCCCATGTGGGTTTTTGAAGACTCAAATGAACAAGTTGTCCAGGTGTGTGGTTGTCCAGTTTTCTGGGTGCGTTGTCAAGGCGTCTATGATCAACGGTCATTGAATTCCTGGTGACGCGACGGTCGGCCGTTCTCGTGGGAAGCAAGCGTGAGGTCACTAGCGATATGAGTGCAGGTGAATATTTATTGGAGTGATGGGTGGATTAATCTGGGATTGGAGGCAGGGTTGGAGAAACCCGGCTTTAATATTTGCCTACCATCAACGAATGGCGCCCAGGGGTCCACCGTATAACCTACCGACCGCCAGACGAAGCACCTACTGACCTTGAACTGTTCTATACAAAGCCACCGATTAGAGATCGGGATCTCTTTAAAAACCATGGCAACATCAAGGATTCAAACCCGGACCCTCGTGGGGATTGGGTTGGTGTGGTAGCTAGAGTACTGACTAACCATACGGGCGGCAAGGGTTCAAATCCCCGCAGAGGCGGATATTTTTCAGAGGAAACCCGATCCCTACTTGAGTGTCTCGTGGAGGGCACTTCGAGTACAGTACTCCGTCTGTCGGATGAGACGTTAAACCGTGGTCTCCTTGGCGCCTTTCAATAAGAGCAGGCTAATGCCGACGCTGGGTTTCCATCCACCCTTCCTCCACTACCTATCCCCTATGGCGCAAATAACCTTAGCTGTCGGTCGCCTCCCCAAAAATCCAATCCAATCCGGACCCTCGTGGCGAGAGGACAATACACTCGTCTCACCATCATCCTAAGCACCGTAAATCACTTATCCTGGCTTCGAAAATGTATATAAGACCTCCAGTAAATTTGATTTGTATTTTAGAAATAACAAAAATCTTGATCAAATTCTCAAGAACAAACTTCCGCTTTATTTAAGTAACCTAATTTAGATGAGTCCTTTGAACATCGGAACGTCATTTTTTTCGGCGGTGCGTTTGAAACTCCTACAAAACGGAAGGTTTTCTGTGATACCCAAGAACCTATCGCGGTGACAATATGATTGATTTTCAAAAATAGTTGAGAAAGGATACAAACTACACACTGTTAGTCATTTTTACAACGTATAAGTGTTAGAAATACCCCATTTTGTAAATAATGTCTAAAAGAACTGGCATTTTCTGGAAAATATCTCCAAAAGTAATACGGTAAAGCGGTTTAATTTTTATGTCATTAGAAGGGTGACATATATTTCTTTAAAATGAGATCAAATTCATTGATTTCTAGGTAAAATGACATTTCGCTCAAACTACCTTAAAGGAATTCGAACCTTCGAGAAAAAGAGTTTGTAGAGCGTGTGAAACACGAGTCGTATGACCGTGGGCGTACCAATGTATTCGTGGTGCAGCGAGCGATTTCTTCAGAAAACGGCAAAGTTAGAGGAGATGGGTGTTCAGCAGACGGGAAGGGGAAAAAAGGGTGGTCGGGAAGACGGGAAATAACTGGAACGCTGGAAGATTACAAATCCTCCCACTCTTTCAAAAATCTTCCACTCGTGAAGACACAAGGGCCCAGCGCTATACTCTGGGGTACCTCTACCTCCCCCAACTCTCATTATTTCTTTCCCTCTATCCCTCCCCCAACCCTCCCTTCCTCTTCAACCCACCCCCTCCTCCCTTTCCCCATTATATATGGGAACCGCGTCATCCCAAGAGCAGGTGGCGCACTCTGAGGGGACGCCGAGGAAAATCCGGAAACAAACAAGCATCGCAGTAGTGCGCCGTACTAATTAAGCGTGGAGCGAAAGCTCGATCTTTTTCAGTGGAGAAGGGAGAAGGGATTTTATCGGGAGGAGTAAAATGTGAGACATTTCTTTACCGAGGGAACTATTCTAGAGAATGCAGTGGTAGTTTAACGAAGGGTAACAACATGAATGGACGTGATGACAATGTACTGGGAGTGATAATGTGGGCGCTCGATGCACTTTGCTTGTCTCGCATTAATATTTTATCCTTTTTGGGCGCGCTGAAATACCCAGGAATATAGAGGGACGTTTCCCACTCAAGGAATCTCCTACATGGTTCGAATAAAATGCCACATCCTTTATATTTGAGCTACTTTTAAAAATATTGTGTCCTCTGACATCTACATCTACGTCATACCCTGCAAGCAGGGGCGATCCCAGGTGGGGGGATACATCCCCCCGAATATTTAGGGTTTTACAAAACAATTTTAACAACTAGATTTAGTTATCAAATACAACATTGAACCCTCCGAACACTGAGGTTGTCTCCATCCCCCCCCTCCCGAAATAAATTCCTGGGATCGCCCCTGCCTACAAGCCACCCAAAGGGTGTGTAGCAAGGGGTGATTCCACGCCAAGCATGCATAAATTATATGGCAGAACACAGAAACCACATTGAAATCAGCGTACCACACATGCTTAACACGCGCGTACAGCGTACCACACGCGCCCATTAAAATCTACTAACCAAGTAGTGCATACGTGACCAAGTAAACTAGGTACTTCGCTCAAATTCTTACCGATTTTTGAAAAGAATAGTTTCCAAATTTTAAATATTTTCGCGAACATTTAACGTATCAAGATGCGTTATTTCACACACGTAGCGATGCTGCCGGCCGTTGTATAGAGGTAAAATTGATTATAGAAACGCATAAGTCGACCGAAGAGCAACTTTGTTATCTGACATTTAACTTATCAAATAGTAAGAAATAGTATCATTATAAGTAGTCTTTTTGACTTGGAATTTATAAATTGGTTGAATTTACGAGAAAAAATTAAGTAAAAGGGCAACTTAGAATAGATGAATGATAGGAGGAGAGGAAGGCAGAGGAAGAAGGAGAGGAAGAGGGTATCTTGAAGATGTCATACGATATTTTTGACGCCAAAATGTGAGCGAAAAACTCTACTCTAAATTTTTTAGAATTTGCTACAGCGTGGAAGGCTTAAGTTTTTTGGACCGATCAATATCTGAGGAAAATAGTTGAGGAAAATGCATTCTACATTTATCTACTCTTGCATCCAAAAATGTCTCCATAAGTCATTCATTCGTTGAGTATTCTATCAACTAACTGATATATTTTAGAACAAACACATGCCTGTAATCTGCTCCAATTCTTTCTACCCACAGTCCACGTTTCTGAAGCGTATATCACGATGGGGATATACTCCTGAAGATGATTCCTTTGCTCTCTTTTGGAACATATTTGCTCCAAGCCAAGCTCCTGACAATTCTCGGGTATGCTTCTGTTTGCCTTCCCCTCTAACTTGTTTCTCGACCACATCTTCCGTTTTATTCCGCTACACTTTTAATATACTTGAAACTTCACATCACCTCTAACGGTTTACCTGCAATAGTCAGTCCAGTAGTCTCCCTTTGTTTCTTTTTGTAATGACGAGCTCACTCGTCTTTCCATTAAACCTTATTCCTCACATTTAAGCAACCTCTGTCCACGCTTCCTATTGTAAGTATACTTCCTTCTTCTTGTTTTGCAAAATCATCAGGACATTTGTAAAGGCCATCACCTTCATCCTGTCTTCCCAAATTCTTTCAATCGCCATCCTCACCATCTCATCCATTGCAACACTAAAGACGAATACTTTCTACAGATTCAGGCTTCACTTCGTGAAGTTAGAAGCATCTATACTTAAAGAATACAATTTTTTACTTTACTGATGAATTTTATTCTGGATGGTATCATCAGGCACCTGATGATGCAGCAATTCGATGAAACGCGTCGTACCATCCAAAATAAAATTCTGTGGAAAAATACTAAGTTGTGTTCTTAAAGTATGGATACAAAGACAAAGGTTGAAATTGCACTCCCCGATAATATCACATTTGCACATATTCAGTCCGTTATTCTTGCACCAATCCTAACATATCTCAAACTTCCTTCATATATTTCCATTGCCTCATCTAATGGACAACTCTTGATTCCCTCACCATTCATACTTTGCTGCTGCACACACAATCACAGGATTTCTCCATATCCAGGAAATCCAACAACTGATCCCTTTCATCTTCATAGCGTTTTTGTTACAGAAATTCATTTTTTATTTAACTTAAATGAAAACAGGTAATATTTGAAGTGCATTGCATAATTATGTGCTCAAAATTTATTGAAACAAAACTGGACGGAGTTATGTAGTATTTCTTCAAGGAAGGAGATATTTCATTCACTTTCCCGAAGGTTCCATTACATTACCAGTCCCGATGGTAGAATGACTGATCTGGAGCGCCGTCACCACATATCAGCTTTGAAACCCGCTCATCATCCATCAGACAAAAGCAGACCAACCTTTTCGGCGAATAAGTATCACCTGACAGACAAGAGCCCATTTTCTTTTCACGAAAAATTTGACAAGAACCGAGACTAATCTCCGAATGCAAGTTTGCGAGATGCTCATTAGTGATGAGAGACTTTGGAAAGCCTTTACCTCCCTATCCTTTCTTTTTCTATCCTCTATTGAGAGGAGAGAAGTTGGAAGGGAAACTCAAGTTAGATTTTCATTCCGTCCGGTTCAAAAGTCTTAAGGTGATTATTCCTGATAGAAAAAATTCGGCTCGGAGAGATGCTAAAAGGGGATTAAGGGTTCGATTTGCGTGTCGAGGAGGGAAGAGCCTCGGTGCTAGGGTGCTCATCGCAGGGGAACAAACGGAAGGGCCCCCCCGAAACCCTGCTTTCTTCGCTCCCGTGTTTCTCCTCCCTCCTGCCACCCCTTCCCCCCCCCCCGTACTCGTCGCCCGCGCAACAATGGAAGAGGGCCCTCGCGGAGATCACAACAAAGAGTAGACGACGCTGAGAACCCCAGATTATGATCGCGAATGATTCGAAGAAGGGCATTTGGGGGAGAGTGGGGAGGGGGGGTCAAAGGCGCGGGTGCACCGGGGGGGGATTGGGATACAGAGGGTCCAAGGTAGCGGCGATGCAGATAGCAAAGTCCGGGTCTGTGTAATTGGGAGCAGGTACGACAGAGGGTCATTAGCGGCGAGTATGCTGGAGATAAATTGATTAACTGGCGTGCGCGCAGATGCCAGCTTTGAGATGTGCAAGTGCTTCCCTTCCGTATGAATCCTGGATTCCCTGATGGGGTGCGCACAGATTATGGAGCCGTGGCCAGTGGCGTGTCCCCCGCTCCACTTACCCTAATGACCAAGGTACGACGACGATCGTCAGTGATGGGGAGCGGCGCTTTAAGCCTTTCGTAAATCCTCGGACGATAAACAGCCCGAGGGGTGTCGTCGCCTTGGGTACGTCAAACGGCTGTCGTCCAATCATATTTCCCCCGCGCACGCACGGTATTTTCAAAGAGTGAACTGGAATCGCGGCTAACTGGAAATGTTACTCTTCTCAATTACGCCTAATGCATTAGACGCCATAGGGCAGTGGTCTCTTCATAGTGCCTTAGCTTTGGGCTATCGAAAGTTGCAGCGAGGATTATTTCATTCAGCATTTTGGAAAATGCATAAGAAGCAATCTCGTAAATTGTGTACTAGATTTTATTAAGAAATCAATACTTTACTGAAGTATGATAGAAAACCTTCCTGCTATACTTTGTGGAAATGCTGCATTAAGAAACAAACATATCATACTTTTCCACAACTTGAATTAAAATCTTATGACATGTAACAACCAACTATTGTAATTTAGACTTTTATTTGAGGAAAAGTAATAATTTTTACAATAAAAAATGGTGGGAACCTTCGAAAAAAAACCGTATGAGTAGATGTATATTTATATTCTGGAGGGTTAAACTATCCCCTTACCCGGTGTGAATATTGATTTTCATCTGAAGGAAATGAAAAAATATACATGAAATTATAAAGAGAATCAATGCATCAAATTAAAAGAGTTGTGACAATTACTCTTGTGTCCTTGTCCTCCCAAAACCTGAACTTGAAAAGACCATTCCTAGCTTCTAATTTGTTGAAAATTTAAAGAAATCGGAACTAATTTTCCAATTTCAATAAAAAATCCCATCTTCCCGTATTCTCGTAAAAAATTGCCACAAATCTACGTTTCATCCAATGGGCTGTAAGATTTTTTCAAATTTAATCCCACCCTAATTATTATTCAGACAATACATAGCATATTTATCAAACACTATAGGTTATGCTGAAAAAAATGTCTGTTCAGCTGGCGTTCAGCCTCACGCTCCAAATTTATAATTTATCATTTTTATATTTGCTGATTTTTTTGTTTGATTTTCCAAACTTACGTCAGCGTAGGCAGGGTAAGTATACATTGAATATTTTAGTACACATTACATCGACTTAGAAAGCAAGACACTGTCTCAATTAAAAAAGCGGGCCATACAAAACTGGTCTCAAATCCAACTAGGGAATATTACAATTATCTTCAGAATGGCACATGGACGACCCTGTCATCGCTGATACGCATATTATGCGAATCAATAGACATAATAATAGGAAGGATGACGTAATATTCAATAGAACTTGGCAATTTTTTGACAAAACTGCACAACTTTCGCTGTTCGCCTACCTTAGAACAAAAATATCCCAACTATGGGTAGCGTAAACTAAGTATTCCATTGAGACATTGAGATAACTCGCAAGTTATTATTCGCAAAATACTGAGAGGGACATTGGGGGCAAACTAGATTGGAATGGTGAAAGGGCATTGTGAAAAATGACGACGCCGACATTATCAGGTCGCTGTTATCATCCTCTGAGACTGGTTTGCTGCAGTTAACCATGTTTACCTGTTCCCAGTAAACTCCTTTCTATCCTTGTCGCACTTCTGTTTATTTTCCCACTGTTGCAGGCCAATACACTTTCCCCTCAGTCTTCCTAACAGGGCTTTCCCTTCTGTTTGCTCCAACATATTGGTCCTTCAACGATTCGTTATATCTCAAAACATGTCCTAATTATCTGCACCTTATCTTCCTGATGATGTTCTTCGAGGATATCTCCTAGTTTATTCTTCCCCACACTTTCTGCCTTCTGATCCTCTCCATTCATTTGATCTTCAACACCCAGCACAAATTTCAAGCTATCCGGGACTAGCCACGGAGTTCCACTTTTACGGAGTCACCCGCAATGCACACATGTGCGAATTTCCACAGGGAAAAAATAATCCGCCTTGACCGGGATCCCGGTCAAGGCGGATGATTTTTTCCCTGTGGAAATTCGCACATACAGCACAAAGTTGCGAAAACCTGCACTCTCTCATCGTTTAGGTTTAAGAGTCTCATGTCTCTAAGCCACTCGGGGCAATGCCTTTCGGTGAAGTTTCAGGGACTGGCTTCCTGCTGGTAATCCTATTTCTATGGACACAGCATTTGTTCAATCAACATGAATGTTTTCTTAGCTATAGCTCAACTTCACTTGATGTGGAATGAACTTCTTCTAATCCATGTAAGTATTGGATCTACTCTATTGAATGGTTCGCGGCGTGACTAGGTGAAATTGTTTCATGTTGAAATGTATAACTTTGTAAAGTTCACATAGGTGACTTTAATAACGACCAGTTTCGTCGCTGTGCGACACCATCAGGTCAATCATCTGATGATGTCGCACAGCGACGAAACTGGTCGTTATATAAGTTACCTATGTGAAATTTACAAAGTTATACATTTCAACATTGGACTACTGTTTCAAGCTTCTCTACTTTTAGTATAATGTCTGCACTTCTAGTGATAGTGGTAATTTTTATTTTCTTTAATATTGACTAAAATCATTTTAAATCATTTGTGTACATTTCTCGGGCTCGCTACCGGGTAAGATCTTCATAGGCAGCCGACGTTTCGGGTTCCGACTCGTTACCCATTCTTAAGGCAACCCGAAACGACTTGCAGTGTTAATGGTTGATTTCTTTCAATCAACCATTAACACTGCAAGCTGTGAAGAAATCTGTTGATAACCCGAAATTGAGGTGATAATAGAAATACTCCTCTAATTCACCATTAGATAATATAACCAATTATGACCGCCACTGTATGTTCAAAAGTATTGCATAATGCAAGTTAGTCTATGAATATCTTTGCAGAGGAAGTACAGTAAGATTGAATTAACGAGTCGGAACCCAAAACGTCGGCTGCCTATGAAGATCTTCCCCGGTGGCGAGCCCGAGAAATGTACACAAATGTCATTCGCCGGGAAAGTGTTAAATCATACAATTTAAATCATGATTGGTAAATAGAATTTGCGGTGAAAGACTATTAGCGAGTATCTCTTTATATGATTTACAATGAAATAATTCCACTTTAAGGATGACCCTTATTTTATAAATGAAAGAAGTGTAAAAGGAGTGATGGAAAGGTTTTGAAGTGAACTGGTAATACTTGAATGATAACTTCTCTCTTAGGGCGCACATAAATATACCATTATATATTGTTATTATGAGGAAAAATAAAAAATGATGTCAGACAAAGGATAAGATTTTCATTCATGATCATAAATCAAAAGTGAGGCATATACGGCTGGAAAATAATTCTTGCTAGAATTTGCTGATGTGTTAAGGCGCTTTGAAATTTCATTCAATCAACCATTAACACTGCAAGCTGTGAATAAATCTGTTGATAGCCCGAAATGGAGGTGACAATAGAGATACTACTCTAATTCACCATTAGATAGTATAACCAATTATGACCCCCACTGAATGTTCAAAAGTATCGCATAATGCAAGTTAGTCTATGAATATCTTTGCAGAGGAAGTACAGTAAGATTGAATTAATTCTAAACCAGAATATGTTAAAAATATTCAAGTAATGGTGCTTACCCGCCGGTGAGACTGTTAGGCCACATAGGTGGAGCACACCTGCTTGGTGAAGCGAATCGCCCACATGAAAAGACAAGAGATTTTTATTAGTAAATAATTTGCAGTTCGTGCTGATCTGGAAACTCAAAATTGTCTTAAGAAATATTAAATTTGATTAACAAGGGTAAAGGAAATTGGACAAACTCGAAAATTGTCATTCAATAAATCATTTAGCCAAAATTGCATAAATTCGGTACACAAAAAATCGAAGCACACCATGTAAGATATTTTTGAGGTAGGTAGTTTTACTCACCGATAAAATTTATCCTTGATTTTATAGCCCGCGATTAAATTTCTGGGCATTATTAATGTTCTAATACCCGGATGATAGCATAGTTTTAACGACCTCACATGTATTGCTATTATTTATTTCAGAAAACATACGTCAAATCATGGATATTAATCGCATCGTATTCTTCTTAATTCCACTTTTCGCGTATTTATTACGCCTCTTCGGGGCTGAGAGTTGCTGCTAACTTTGCATTTATGTTATTATGTGATAGGAACGAAATCATGTCTACATCATAAGGGCAAATTCAGAAGGAAGCCTCAGCCATGAAAAGCGTAGTTGACATATGTGCGAATCATCGGCAAAGAGGAATCATTCATGATTGCGACGATATCTTCTGAAAAATAATAGGTAATGTAAATGTTTTAATGTTACCTTGAAATTGCGTAAAACACAATGCAACTCACAGTGGTTACATCTTTTCTAGTAGTATATTCATATCTTTGCTGAGGAAGTCAAGTAAGATTTTTTAATTCTAAAACAGAATATGTTCAAAATATTAAAGCTATGTCGATTCTACTTCCATTTTTTTCACAGTAAATTCCACTCAATTATGTGATCGCTAATGGGTGACTTCGTTAAAGATACTGTGCAAGTAGTTCCAAAGTTATTTGAAAAATTTATTTTGAGTTGTACTAAGTTTATCCTGTAAATATCAAGAATAGTTCCAGCAAGAATTTGGGAATGGATTAAACCTATAAATAACCTCAAAAGTTACCATTATTTTAACATTATCATTGCCATCAAAAGTAGTCAAATTACCGCTCTTAATAGTAGTATCGAATACCATAAAATTCACCAGGGTGGAAATTCGCCATGAAAAAATTATTTGACTTTACCGGGATTCGAACCCGGATCTCCAAATTGCCGGTCAGATGTGTTATCCGTTTACACACCTGACCGGCAATTGGGAGATCCGGGTGAATCCCGGTCAAGTCAAATGATTTTTTCATGGCGAATTTCAACCCTTGTGTACATGCACCCGTGCGAGTGACTTCGTACCACATCATTTATTAATGTAATGCTTGGAATTGGAAACCATGAAATTCGTTCTCTATTGTTAAAATTGTTTACGAATTTCGATCTCTCATAATTCAATTGAAGTGAGTGGTAACTGTTTTTCTTTTGAATCACTTGCTAGTCGACGACTGGGGGAGGAGAGGGGGGGGCTTAGTGCGCGGGAGGGTCGAAATCTTCTCGGGCGCGGGAAAGGAAGGGCGAGGCGGTGCAGAGTTAAGCGCTAAACGGCATCGAATTCCACCTCTCGCCATAAGAGGACAACGAGACACTCCAAATAGCCGAGCTCCAATTTCCGCGGTGGTAATCTTCTTAAACGTTTTTATCCAGGATTTGAGCATATTTGACCGTTAATCTGCCGACGGCCTGCGAAACCAATTACTGCAACCTGTAGAATGCGAGTCCAGAGAGCGAGATAGCGAGCGATGGGGAAACTCTCTCACCTTGACATCCACGAAAGACGAAAATGGGGAACGAATGGCACCACAGTTCACGACTTTCGCTACTCATCTATCCTTCGTGTGTGTAGAATACCAAAACTTCGCGAATTTGGTGGTTTCCGGCGATACTCTATAGAATTTGCTAAACATTTTGAATGAGTAGGGCGAACTTTTTTATCCACAATGAATTTAATGAATTACGACCATGGTTTGTGATGATTACGACCTGATGATGACGTTAATCGTCGAGACCATGCTCGTAAGTCATTACATTCATTGTGGGAAAACAAAGTTTACCCTATTCATAAAAACCAAAACTTAAATAATTGTTCTTCTTTCTTAAGAATAAAATTCACTTTCGTTGTAAGTAACGACATTACCTTAAGGTAGTGCGAGCGAGTTAGTTCCTTAATCATAATAGAGACCATATTTAATATATATGCTTTAATTTCACCAACCGTGAGGCGAACGAATTAAATATTGTATTATTAATGGTGCAATGAAATAGTTTAGCACGACAGAAATTGTAAACAATCAAATGAAAATATCTAAATAAGTCTTTAATTTGACTCATTTTTCACGCAGTACCTACGTTTGAAACGCCTTCAAAACGGAAGGTTTATTGCGATCCCGTAGAATGTACTGCGGTGACAATATGATTAATTTTCAAAAATAGTTGAGAAAACACACAAACTACACACTGTTGATTTTTTTACGAGATCTGAGTGTAGAAAATGCCTAATTTTTTTATAAAAGGTCTCTCTGGAGTGCGTACACGTACCATTTCCCATGTAAAAGGGCTGGTGTTTTCTGGCTAATATCTCGGAAAGTAATGTGGTAAGGGGTTGAATTTTTGGTGTCAATGGAGGGGTGAGATATTTTTCTTTAAAATGAGATCAAACTCTTTGATTTTTAGGTAAAATGACATTTAGCTCAAACTACCTTAAAATACAGCCTTTGCTGATCAATTATTTCAAACTTGCGAACGATCAATATTGAAAATGCATCAATTTCCGTACGAGAAAGCGATTTTCTTCCATAAAAATGAGTGAATTTTCAATATTCTTCCATCTAATATTGATTGCAATAAAATAGTATCTCAGTCATAATTATTTGCTAAATAAAAGGAGCCTTTCAAAACCAAGCTCCGACTTTATCCTTTTTTAGTGCTTGGAAATCAGCTATGTAAAATTTAAAAAGATATATTGCATTTGGTCCAAGAGCCTGAATGAGTATCATAACTCAAGAATCAATGAACGTGAACTGAAGTGTAAAAAGTTTACAGAATTGTTGAACACGTGAGAGATAATGAATATGGAATAAAGCATATATATTGAATAAGAACACCAAAATTTCACGGAAAGAAACACTAATCCGCATTAAACTTACCATTTAAGTCGTTTAAACAATAATTTAATTTTCCAGGAAGTCCAACTTCCTCCCCCTTTCACATACATGCAACAGCCTCGGGGCAAAGTTGGATCTATGACCTTCATCAATCAAATGCTCTGCAAAACTTGACTTCCTGTCACCACTGACACCGGATTTTAAATGCTCTCCCATTCTTATCTTCAACCTTCGTCCAGTTTGACCTACATAAAAACAGTTACATTCAGGAGTATCACATTTCAGTAAATATACCCCACTTTTATCATTCACGTCAATTTCGTCCTTAGAATTAAATAATAACTTCTGGAGTGTCACAGAATTATACACGGAAATTTTGTATTTATTTTTGGGGAAATATCTATATAGTTTGTATGTTAACTTATTAACAAAGGGTAACTTCACCCACTTTGTGCCAGACGGGAGTGTTGGAGAAAGTGAAGTGGATGTGGCTATGGCACGTTTTCGTCGCAAACGATTTAAAAGGTCATCTACCAAAGAGTCGTCATAACCATTATTTCGGGCTATACATTTTATGGTTTTTAATTCATCGGAAAATTCTGTCTGGGAGAGAGGTATTGAAAGTAAGCGGTGAAGAATGGAATTTTTAAATCTTTTCATACCAAAAAAATTCAATATCTCTTGTGAACCCCAGGTGTGAGGAAGATGAAGTAACTGTAGTAATATTGTAGACGTAAAACATCAAAAATTCTTGAGTGACATTTTCGTTGGCACGTGAATTTAAAACATATATTTGACGTTTTCGTATCTGATTCACGCCGTGTCCTGAGAACAGTTTCGCAACTAATGGTTGGTGCCAGGAGTAACCACAACATTCATCGCTCTACTGATGCAATTTTCTCAATTATTCTCGCACCTAACCACTTCATAATTCCCAATCTGAGCATACCTCACAGTTTCTCATTTTCAATCAGCTTTTCCGATCACTACATGGCATCGTCGACTAAATATCTTTTAAATCTTTATTGAAAATCAAGAAACTTTTATACCTAAACTCTGTGCCTTGTCCCTTGGTGGTATTCCATGCTAAGCAATTTTTTTCACAAAATTATTACAATACCACATAATTAATACAGACATGACCCGGGGTTCGAAGAATGATGATGACGATCATTCGTCGTAGCCCGGGTCGAGTCTGTTTCATTTATGTACTGGATTGGATTTTTGGGGAGGCGACCGACTGCTAAGGTCATTTTCGCCATAGGGGATAGGTAAGGGATGAAGGGTGTTTAGAAATCCGGCGTCGGCATTAGCCTGCTCTTAACGAAAGGCGCCAAGGGGACAACAGTTTAATGTCTCATCCGACAGACGGAGTACTGTACTTGAAGTGCCCTCCACAAGGCATTCAAGTAGAGATCGGGTTTCCTCTGAAAAACATCCGCCATTGCAGGGATTTGAACCTTGGCCGCCCGTGTGGTAGGCGAGTACTTTAGCCACCAAACCACCCTGATCCCCTTTATTTATGTAATACTGTAAAAGTTTTGTGAATAAAAAACTTGCTAACTTTTATACAACTTCAGTCAGCAGATTATGAAAGTGCGTAAAAACTTATATACAACAACTTATTTCTTTTTGACGCTTAAGTTACTTTTTTCCTGATGGAATACTTGAAAACTTATTGAAATGCAGACAACCGGCCTTCTGTGGAGCAAGTAAACACTTTAACGCAATGATTAGTTCATTTTTAAGAGACTCAACTCTCGAGTGGTGTTGAGTCACGATAGATTTTCAACCACAAAACGTCGTACTCCTGAAACTTAGACGCTTCCAGGACATTTTAATATGTGAGCCATCCGCAACTCCATCGTGGCAAACAGAAAAAGAGGGTTTTCTGCCTGCTTATTGGCAGCGGAACCAGCCAAGCGCAAGCCACTGTGTTCGAGGGCTTGCTGCTCCGTTTAATTGACAGGCCACCCGCAGGGATAGGCACACAAACGTTCCCGCCTAAATCTCGAACGTACCCACATCATATATGGACAGTGGTGAACGAATGTTGGCGCTCCGTCGGGGGCGCCGTTATTAAACGCCATCGACTCCCATCGCCAGGAGATTCAATATGCCACAGTCCCCGGCGGAGGCGTCCACGAGGACCCCGACTAAAAGTGTTATTTGCGAACGATAAAGGTCAGAGTAATGTGCAATACATCAAAAGGCCTGGTATGTAGTAACACAGTATTTCAAACGAAGAAATCACCACTGCTGGAGCTGCACACCTATGAAACTTTAAACTGTATTGTTGCTGAGTTGATTGTCGATCCCGTTGGTAGTGATGTATCGTGGGGATTACATATACAGAACATATGTTAAGAGCAGAACATATACAGATCATTAAAGAAACTAGGTTTTGTTAAACGTATAATAGGAAGGTCCTCGGATGAAAAAGTCAAAGAAAGATAATACTTCGCTCTGGTTAGGCCACACCTGGAATACGCCGCGAGTAATTGGGACCCTGGTCAAATAGATTTAACAAAAAAAAAATTAATAAAATACATAGGAAAGCAGCGCGCTTCGTTAAAAACTACTACGAGCGTACATATGTATAGTGTCTCACAACTTTTAGAGGGATTAAGGTGGGAGCCCCTTGAGACTCGGAGGCTATACGATAGGCCTAGGTTGCTTGAGAAATTCAGTACTTACATTTTTCAGGACGAATCGAGAATATTATCATGACTCCTCACTACATCTATAGGTCTGACAGATGCGATAAAATAAGAGAGATACACCGCCGAACAGATATACGATAACTCGATCTCTCCGCGAACAATAAGCGACCACAATAAAAACCGAGCTCCACTCAATAAACTCCTATAATACATGTCACCATTTCATCTCCAAAAAACTTACACCTTTACACGGCTGGTAACCTAACACCCCCTGCCACATGCTCATGCGGCGGCTCGCGGGGCATTATGTAGATGTAGTTAGGGAGAGTTCTTGCCATCCGGTGCAATGATCGCGGATTCGAATCCCGCCGGTGCAGATGTATTAACAGCATGAAAATGGTCGATAGCATGTCATCTACATCTACATACTACCCTGCGAGCCGCCGCATGGGCGTGTGGCAGGCGGTGTTAGGACACCAGCTGTGTAAAGGTGTAAGTTTTTGGGAGGTGAAATGGTGACGTGCATTATGGAAGTATATTTTGTGGAGCTCAGCTTTTATTGTGGTCACTTACTGTGCGCGGAAAGAACAAGTTATTGTACCTACCTATCTGTTCGGCAGTATTTTTCTCTTATTTTATCGCTTCTGTCTGACCTAAAAATGTAGTATGGCGTCATGATAAAATTCTCTGTGTCGCTCCGAAACACACCAATTGTGAATTTTTCAAGCAACCAAAGCCTAGCGTGCAGCCTACAAGTCTCTAGGGGCTCCCACCCTAAACCCTCTAAAAGTTTTAAGGCACTATATGTTTTTGCTCGTAACAGTTTTTAACGACTAATTTTACCGCAAATTTTAATCGCACTATCGCCAAATGAATGATACTTTGAAAATTTCCACACAGTTTTCTTACACCGACATACGTATCGACAAATTTTATGCCATTATCAAAGCATTTTGATGATTGACTAAATAAGGCATTGATGATGGCATAAATGTGGTGAAAACCTTGGTCAAAGCGGAAAAACTGAGAGGAAATTTACAAAGTATCGCTCAATTTTGATAATGTTATCAAAACATCACTTCCATCAAAGTATCACCTGATACAGCAAATTCAACTGGAGATGGTTGTTTATGAATGCCCATTAAGATCACGCCCGATGTAAAGACCCAAAGAGTTGTTATCACGTCTTGCTAAATAAATATAAAAAATGAGTAGCTTGTAATACGCTGAATCTAACCACGTATAGTTTTCCAGATCTGAAGGCCATATCGAAACACAAGTAGTTTTTGATCTAGAAAATATCGTATGCTAAGCTATTGAGGTGTAACTAAACAAAAAACTTCCCATTATGAGGGCTTAAGTTTTAGTTGCGTATGAAACTTAATTATTAAGTAGAGCCTATGAATAAAGCTTTTGTCCGTCAGAATTCACATTCCTTTTGACGCGTGCCATATCTTGAGGTTTTCGGAGGAGGTTCATCTGTAAACCACCTGTATAAAGTATATTTTTGCGCTATTGCAATTGCAGAGGAAAATCCGGAATGAACTTCACAAAAAAATTGTATAACCGCTAAACCATGGGAAAATTAATGTACAATGATACTCTATGCTGATAATATTACATGGCGATCCTATACTCTTTATTTACTTCCAAGATGCTATGGCGAAAGTCAATTCAGCGCTCCTCATCATTAATTTAAGAACTTAAATTTCAACTAAATATTCTAGTGATTAACATGACTGGCTGCCACATCAAAGTAAAATTGCACCAAAATAGTGTGCATTCTATTTTTTTTGGCCAGTCTAATTTATCAATTTATTTCAGCTATCCATTTTATTTCAAGGGATCTCAAAGATTGATTTTTCCGGAATGCCATAAGTTTATGATGAAATATTTTCTGTGATATTTTTCTTACTGCTTGGAGTATAAGGAATATAATACACTTGAGCTAGCAGCTTACCTATGCTGTCCTGTTGGCGCATAGCCCAAGGCACACTTTCAATTTAAAAAAACTCCCTGAAAGATATATGTCATCACAGAATTCCTCATTTCATTAGTAGGAACTAGAACGGAGTAGTATGGAACATTTTATAGTAATACGGTCGTTAGTTTTAGACATATCACGATCAGTGGTGTTTGCATTTTATATACTATAGATTGCCATCCTTGGTCTTCGTGAACTCGAGTCACGAGGCTACTTTCTGCACCAAAATCGTGTAAATTTGAGTTCAAACCACAACAAATTTTAGAAGGATTATTCAATTTTCAAGTATCTATATCATCATTTAAATAATTTTGTTATCCATTCAACCCATGTGTAGAATACTTTTTTCAAGAATAATTTGTAGCTATTATCGGTGATATAGGTATTAAAAAGAGTCCCATTTGTTTAGCGGTACTGCGCAATTCCTATAATTGGAAAATTTTCATACTGCCAGGAGTATAAAAAATGTAATATACTTGAGCTAGCAGCATACTTATGCTGTTCTGTCGGTTCACAGCCCAAGACACACATTCGATAAATAGAACTCCCTGAACGATTTATGTCATAACATAATTCCTCATTTAAAACCTGGGAACTAGAACGGAATTGTATGGAAAAGTTTCTGGCAATGCATTCAGTACTTTCAGATACATAGTGATCAGCGGTGTTAGCTAATTATATGAGATTCCCATCCTCAAACTTCGTTAGCTCGAATCACGAGACTACAATCTGCACCAAGATCTTGTAAACTCGATTTTAAATCCAAACAACCTTTCGAAAGATCATTCAATCTTCAAGTTATGTATTTTAGACAATTTTGTTTTCCATTCAACTCATGCGTATAATAATTTTTTCAAGCAAAATTTGGAACTTATTTCGGAGTTATATTTAAAAAAATCCCAATTTTCTTGGCGTGATAGCGCAATGCGCGAATTTGGCATCAAATAACTGCAATGCAGAGAATTTGACAAAAAGGAAATTTTCAAACTTCATTGCTCATAGAGTTATTATAACGCCCTTAAAGGAGCAATTTTTTACTTCAGCACTTCTCGGTATATTGTTTAATTTATCAAATCTACTCTCTCTCTCTCTCTGTGAAACTATACATCGAGGTGCCATGACGCTAGAACTGTTATCTTGCTAGTGGTAGCAAGTTTTGTTTCCAATAGTGAGAGAGGTGTGATATGAACAAGTGTTCCAACGGTGGCACATTTCCTTCGAAAACTTCATCTTAAGTTCGTCTGAACGAAATATCATTTAACTTATAAATCAATGAATTTGGTCTCATTTTAAATAAAAATATATGACCCTACTAATGACACAAAAAATTCAACCCCTTACCTCATTACTTTTGGAGATATTTTCCAAAAAATACCAGCCCTTTTACATGGGAAATGGTACGTTTATGCTCTCCAGAGAGACATAATTTACAAAATGAGGTATTTCTAACACTTACATGTCAAAAAAACACTAACATCGTGGAGTTTGTACGTTTTCTCGACTATTTTCGAAAATTAATCATATTGTCACCGCAGTATGTTCTTGGGCATCACATAAAACAGTTTTGAAGGAGTTACATGCGCACCGCGCAAAAGAATTAATCAAATTGAAGACTTATGCTGATATTTATATTTAATTACTTACAATTTCTGTCGTATAAAACTATATTATTGCACCATTAGTAATGCAATATTTAATTCATGTGTCCCACAGTTGGTGAAATCAAAACGTATATATCGAATATGGTCTCTATTATGACTAGGGAAGTATCTCGTACTACCTTAACAGACAGAGCTCTGCGACTGATGGATTCCACGCGCCCCCTCCTCCTTCCACAAACTGTGCAACTGGCGACGAAATGATTGCATCTCCAAAATAATCCCGCAGTTGGATGAGGGATTCCTTCCTCTTCTGGAGATTCGATTAACCCCCAGCCTCCCCCCCACCCCATCCCCCAGTGGCGGTCTATGGCCACTTCATGGGGGGGGGAGGGGCGAGCAAACTTCTCCCCTTCTGCTCGGGGGAAATTGTTTCCGGCTGAGGAGGAACAGGTGCGCTGACGACAAGTGTTGTGTCGAGTGGCGGTGGGAGGATGGAGCAAGGAGAGAGGGGGAGGTAGAGGGGCGTGGGAGGGTGCGGGGATGCGGAGGCAAGTTGGTGTGGCCCACGCGTGCGCCCCACGAAGCGACGCGCCAAGTGTCCACCCGACGACGACGCTCATTGGTCCTCCTCCGCGTGAAATTCGGGAATTGGTCGCGGGACTGCGCGTGGATTTTGTATGGGCTGGGGCTTTGCGGTCCAATAACACCTGCATGGCCCGCCCGGATTATCTTCGCCCACTTTCCCGGATCTGCGGACAGTATAGGACAAAGATACATCTACATCTACATAATACCCCGCGAGCCGCCACTTGGGCGTGTGGCAGGGGGTGTTAGGTCATCAGCCGTGTAAAGTTGTAAGTTTTTTGGAGATGGAATGGTGACATGTATTATAGGAGTGTATTTACTGCAGCTCAATTTTTATTGTGGTCGCTTATTGTTCGCGGAAAGAACGAGTTTTTGTACCTATCTGTTCGGCAGTGTATCTCTCTTATTTTATCATATCTGTGAGACCTACTAGAGGAGACCTACTAATAGAGATGTAGTGAGGAGTGATAATAATATTCTCTATGTCGCTCTGAAAAATATCAGTTCCGAATTTATCCAGCAACTTAAGCCTAGCGTGTAGCCTCCGAGTCTCTAGGGGCTCCCACCTTAATCCCTCTTAAAGTTGCAAGACACTACATGTACGCTCGTAGCAGTTGTTAACGAAGCGCGTTGCTTTCCTTTGTATTTTATAAATTTTTTTGATTAAATCTATTTGACCAGGGTCCCAAATACTCGCGGCGCATTCGAGGTGTAGCCTAACCAGAGCGAATTAGCATCTCCCTTTGACTTTATCATCCGAGAACCATCCTATTATACGTTTAACAAAACCTAGTTTCTTTAATGCTGCGCCACATATGTTATGAATGTGTAATCTGTAATGTGTAATAAAATATGAATGTAACAAATAATACAATTTCTTGAACAAGTGATGATAAATTGAGCAAAAAAGTGTATTTTCCCTGATTTCCCTAACCAGAGCGAATTAGCATCTCTCGTTTA
The DNA here is from genome assembly GCA_963169105.1 of Ceriagrion tenellum. Taxonomy (NCBI): domain Eukaryota; kingdom Metazoa; phylum Arthropoda; class Insecta; order Odonata; family Coenagrionidae; genus Ceriagrion; species Ceriagrion tenellum. The sequence goes on along the minus strand of OY720641.1, from coordinate 121,212,253 downwards.
CTTTTTCATCCGAGGACCTCCCTATTATACCCATGATAAAACCCATGATAAAATATAACAACAATAGTAGCCCGGATGAAATTTGCAACGATGTTTTATTTTGTTCTGACTCACCTTTGTTAAAGCTAAGCGTCCCTATAACAAAACCCTGACCCTCACCCACACCCCACTTTGTCTCCGTTTTACGTCATCGGCCCCATATGTTCACCCAAATTGTTCTTTCCCCCTCCCACTTCCCCCTCCTTCCCACTCCTCCCCCCCAAGCCTCTTCCATATACCCCCTCCTCCTACCTTGGCTCTGGTATAAATACATGTGAGAGTGTCTGTCCCATCACCTTGATAATGACATAGTATGTCGAAACCATGGTCGGTGTTGAAGTAGTACATTAAAGTGTGGATATTACTATTTTTGTTATATTTTATCATTGATATATCGCATTTCCACCAATTTAAGCCTGAAACGATTTCATACGTTCCTATTATACGTATAACAAAACCTAGTTTCTTTAATGCTGCGCCACATATGTTCTGTATGTGTAATCCCCACAATATATAATACGTTAAGGTTGAAGATTTCATGTTTACTCCACCCACAGTATAGGTATGGCATTTTTATGCATACATGGGAAGGATTATCCCATTTACCGCTCCCAATTTATATCTTTTCTTCGGAGCTGTAAATCATTTACAAGTGATGACTGTGGTATCTTGAAAATGATGAAAAGTAAGGTAACTGAGAAATCATTAGTCAAACCAACGAAATGGAAATCATATCTTATCCATAACTAAGAAACAGTTACGTCACACCAATCTTGTAGAGTATACCAGAAATTATGTGATAGGAAAACATAAATGACCTTATTACGAATTTCTAATCTTTAGCTTCGCAACAACATTTCGTGAAGCGGGTGACTGAGTTTCATATGCTTCGGTGTTTGAGAGACGGAGCTTCTGGAAGTAAGAGATAAATAGTCACATATAACGGTATTATTGAGCATATGGTGAAATATTGCTTACGATCCTACATTGGATATACCTGTTCCGTCGACGATGCGTTACAGTGACTCATGAAGTGGTGGAAAGATTATCGTCGTCTGGTTTCCCGGATCAAGTGGTCTGGGATTCCCTTTCGGAAGATACCAAAATTTTTAGCGGAGGTTCTTTTTTCGTGGAAAAACGTTTTAATGCCATCAGTGGAGCGGATACAATACCCGCCTGCTTTCCTATTGAAATATTCCAGTCACTAACGACATTTCAACGGAGGAATGTGAAAGTTTTCCCTCAATCTCATTTAGTACTGCACAGCTAAGTTACTTCATTTCGCCCCTTCCGAAACTTGCCTAATCGATCTCACACCATAGAAGTACAGTCATTTACAAAAGCACTACAACGTACGATACAGTGACTCTTAAATAGGGTTAAGTAAGGTCATCGTAAACTTTAAATTTTTCGCTTGTCAACTGAACGTCTCCACTGCTTTTCAAAAACATTGGAAATTACTGTCGAAAACAATATCTACATCTACACCTACGTCATACCCTGCAAGCCACCCAAAGGGTGTGTGTGCAGGGGTAGATTCCACACCAGGCATGCATGAATGATACGGTAGAACACCGAAATTACATTGAAACCCGCGTACCACACATGCATAGCGCCAATTCAAAATATAATACCCAAGAAACATTCTATCTTCAATCGTTCCTACATGCAAGGGATACAAAGACTACTACTACAGATTCAAAATAGCACGCATAAATAAGAACATCAATATTTACATCATGCATAAATAAGAGAGTAGAGAATATAATGAGAAAGATTTACTGCCTGCCTAGTGTCAATACTCGAACTATTCATGACGACGATCACAGCTGTTATGGTCCCGAACGGTACGCGGAAAAAATGACATTTTATACCTATCGGTTCTACAATCTAGCTCTCTAATTTTATTGGCGCGATCTAATCTGCCGTAGTACGAAGGGGTTAATAGTATGTTTTTTACGTCGTCAGAGAAATGATTTTCCTGAAATTTATTTAGGAGGTTAAGCCTATAATTTAATCTACGCTGTGATAGCTATTCCCATCCTAATTCTTCTAACAGTCCAGACACACTAGCAAACTTATCGTAGCATCGTTTCACAAACCTAGCTCCTCTTCGCTGTACGCGATCTAACTCTGATATCAACCCCGTTTCGTATGGATCCCATACACTAACAGCATATTCCAGATGAGGCCTAACGATTGAAAAATAACAACGTTCTTTCACTTTCTCATATCGATCGGTTCGATTAATCGCGCGAATGTCCCCGCGCACGGACTATTAATGACGGCTTCCCTCTTCATGGGGTGGATTCCTCCCCCCCCCCCTCGCCGAACAAGTGGGCAGCCGCACGCCCCTGTCTCAGGGGGCCCTTGGACCGCAATGAATACGAAGAATGGACGCGCGACAAGGGCCCTTGTGGCCCTCAGAAGTAGTGAGCGCCCTCCACGGGGGCATTTTCATTCAACGGAAACGACGTGGAAAGCGTAGTGTGGCAGGCAGTGAGGCCGTGCCAATCACGAATACCTCGATGATCTCACCACAGACACCTCTCTCACATGAAGTCCACTGAAGCCTCCTGCCATCAACATTCACAGATATTTCTACACAGAGCGTAAAAGAGAAATCTGGCATCTCTTTTTGGGACAGTCTTTTGTTGCCAAATATCGCGCATAGAGAAGCAAGTATATGAGTTAGATGAAATTTGTCTCAAACATATTACTACGAGGCTTAGTCACGCGAACTCAGCCAAGTAAAGGAGACTATGTTAAAAGATTTAAGTTTAAGAACACCCAAGACTAGCGCAACCACAGAAGTCGGCAGTGGCGGAACACAGCATCGATGAATATCATGCCATTCAATGGGGAGATGCAAAAATTCTGTGCCGCTCAGCGCGCTACTGGGACCGCATGATTAAGGAAGCCATTGAAATACTCCTTAATCCAATAAATTTCAATCGTGACTCTGGCTTTCATCTGAGCAATACATGGACACCTGTATTAAATTGTATTAAAAACATAAGGAAAAACCAGAAAATAATTCAAGAGCAAAAGTCAAACCTCAGCCAATCAGATGGAACCTGAGCTCAATCTTTGTTGGGCCCCACCAACGGTCAACTCCATTCTGTTTACAACCTGACACGGACAGAGTAACACGCCTTAAAGATGGAAAGCAAGCCGTTTTCCGAAACGTCGACAAACATGAAGCCAATCAACTGGTGCAGAGCCCGAGAAGAGTTTATAAGAGACTATGTTAATTCTCTAATATTTGTCCTATATTCGTATGATTCTCACCAGCTACATCTGCATGCTCTTTAATATCGCATTTCGTATTTATCGACTGTGTTCTTGCGGCAGGGGCTTTTTTATCTTTTACCGTCTTCAAACACTTTTCAGCCAAGAGTGCTTATTTTTGCTACCGAAACTTACGAATTAATACAATAATCTCTTTTCTTGCTCATCCAGGTCAGTGAAAGTCATTAGAGTAGGAAAAATATTGACTCGCTACTTTTTTACATCTTCCCCAATGCCTCAACGTAAGCACCAAACTCAACGTAAATTATTTCCTCATAAGATCCTCCACCAGAGAATTTCGAAAGTTGAACTTGATCAGTTTTCATCAATCACCTTGCCACGGTGAATTTGAAACACTGTCTGTTGTCCCTCTTGCTTTTTATATTCCTAAAAGTTATAATATATCATTGAGTGGTAATGCAAAATATCGTTTGACCAATTATATGAGATAGTGGATCAGTCAATAGCTGTAATCTTTTGGCGTGGACTCATAAGCACCTCAACTTACCCTTTTCTAGTTATGAGTAGTCTGTGCGCACTATGCATGTGGTTTGTATTTTTCAAAAGACATTAGCAGAGCGAAAGACGGCACGTGGAAACGCACTGGGTCTCATGCCTGAGGTAATGAGACATTCTCACTCCGATCGTGGCTGAGCAAGTTAGCCGCAGGGTCTTCTTTTAAACCAGTCTTTATTTGGATGTATGAGTATTTGAAAGGGAAGCATGCAATCTGTACTGTTGTGAGAAGCTGAAAGCCATCCTGCTGCAAAACTCCACGAAAAAAAGTTTCCTTGTGATAGTTTTGATAAGCTCTCACTAAGGCTAACATGTGGCATAGGCTGTTGCAAACTTTATCATAATTTAATTTACTGATACAGATAATTAAACTATTAAGAAATTTATCTTAGTGTGTATGATTCCACGTACAATAAGGGACCATAATAGTTGTGATGGATAAGTTCTAGTATACTAACTAGGTTAAATAGGTTTTTTCAGTTGTGCTAAATATCTTAACATGAATTGTAGATACTAACCTCGCATGCAATCTCCGGCATGATATACCTACTCCTGCATGTCTTAGTACCTTGTAGTGCTATTTATTTGTTTCATTAATGAAAATAACCAGTATCCTGAGTAGTGTACCGCATGGTAGCATGTTCTTCTACGTATCACTCTCCTGGTTTCTGGTCTGATTGCGTACCGTTGCCCTGACTGCTTTTGGCCTGCGCCTGGCATTCGGAGGAACGTGCGCGGTTCTGATTTGAACTGGGATGAGTGCTGCATGTCTGGTGTGGAATCACCCCGTGCCACACACCCAGGTGGTGGCTTTCACGGTATTTCGTAGATGTAGATGGAAGAGAAAAGCTGAATACAGTGGTCACATTGATGGGAGAGAAATTTGAGCAAGTGGATTCCTTCAACTTACTCGGAAGTATCACCCCGTGGGACGGGAGAAGAATGTCCGGGCATCAAGCAATGGATAGCCCAAGCTAAGAAAGCATTCAGGGTTAAAAGATAACTGATGTGTTCGAAGAATATAGGACTAAAAACTAAGAAGTAGTATGCAAAAACATTCTTGTGAAACGTGGCACTCTATGCATCGGAAGCATGGATCATTGGAAATGCAGGCCAGAACCGGATTGAAGTCTTCCAAACCTGGTGTTGGAGGATGATGCTGAAGATGAAATGGACAGGAAAAATAAGAAATGACGAGGTTGGCAGAGAGAGAAAAGGGAAGGACCATATGAAGAAGAGCCTGAGAGTTTGGGAACACCCTGAGACAAAATGGGTTCCTGTAGAGCATAATTGAAGACAAAGCAGGAGGATAAGTCCCCAGGAGAAGACTCAGGAGTTATTTCATGAACCTAAAAAAGAGGAAATTACACGGGAAGAGTTTACAGGAAGTAAGGCAACTAGCATTAGATCGGGAAGGGTGACGGGCTGCAGTCAACTAATCTAAGGACTGAACGACCGATGGTGATGAAACAATTTATGTACGACATTACGTTTGTAATGTAACCGAATGGCAAAATTATAACTTTCACGGCAAAACTTGGAAATTTTCTTGTATTGACGATTCATAATTTATTAAAGTAAAGCTAATTCTGTCTAACTTGTTTTGGCCACGATTTCTGATTTTATTCCATTCTGTGTTGCCTTGGAAGTCCAAATGGAGGAGAGATAAGAACAGCAAAAAAACGTGTCTCAACACTTGCTCGCATGGGCAGTGATTGTTGCGTCACACCCTCTCTCTCTCTCTCCCTCTGCACCCACCCTCCTAGTTCCCTGCCTTCCCATAATCCCTTTCCATTTTTCTATTTGATCCTCTCTTAGCCCCATCTCAACACCCCTTCTCCCTCCCCCGATTCCCGGAGTAGCAGCAATCTCCAGGCCCACGGAAGTATAAAGCATTTGCTCTCTCGCACACAGTCGGATTGCTGGCCATTGTGCCTCTCTCGTCATGCGGAAGGAATTTCGGGCGAGGGGCTTGGGTGGGGGGTGGAAGACTTAAGGGGGTTGGAGAAGGGGGCTGGGTGGAAGGGGGGATGGGGAAGAGGGGTGGGGGATGTGCTCGGCGGCTGGAAGGATTTAGGAGGAGATGAGTGCGCGAGGGAGGAGGGAGAAGGAAAGGTAAAGAAGGATACGCCTACATCTGCATACTACTCTTGAAGACCATCGTCGGAACGTGTAACAAGGCTTTGTAGTAGGGATGAGCATTGATAGGAAACCATCGATATGTGCCATCGATGGTCAATCGGGGCTACACTATCGATGTTGAGAAAATATCGATGATGAACCATCGATGGCTGACTATCAATGGTGAAACCATCAATGATATTGAACGTTTTATGACGGAGTGGCTTCGAGATAAATGTTACAGCACATTTAAGTCCAAATCATCTACTTTAACACCAACAAATCGTTACGTAAGTTAACCCTTTAAACACATCGTTCAATAAAATTTTAGCAAAACACTTAATGGATAAACTCGAGGAAAACATCAATGGTTACCATCGACTAAGACCATCGATAATGTGATAACATCGAGGGCAAACTGCCGATGGGGAAAACATCGACCATCGGACACCAATCATTGATAGTCCTGAAGCAGCGACCACCGATGCTCATCCCTACTTTGTAGGGCACTGGAAGCGATCGAAAAGGAAGTGGATAGGCGAAAAAACAGGGAAGAAGTTGTAGGCGAAAGTAGGGCGTCACGCACTTGAGTGGAATTCAATAGCAAAAAGAGTAATTTATCGGTGTTCAGGGGAGGAGATTGCGTGTAAACCGCCTGGGAATATTACGATCACGTCACTGCATACAAATATATTTATTTAAGTTCTGGGACATTCTGTCCCCTGGAACATTTACAGAGTATGAAACAAACAATAATCAAAAGTCTCATTTGTACCGATAATTTAAAACCTGATGGTTGCCAAGACATTGTTTTAACACTAACAGTAAACATAAGCACCATCTGTTAACAGTTGAACACATTTTAGTAATTACAAAGACAAAACAAGAACAAACAAAAATGAGGAATAATGATATACAAATATTGAATACATATAAGTAATATATATATAAACAAAATTAACTGATTCACTCATCTGCGTTAAATCATAAATGCAATACATATTTCAATGATTTGTATAGTGGTCTATTACATTATATGTGTGTACAGGCTAAGGTAACTAATGAGTAAGAAGAAGGGAATGTTTGTTAGGAAAAGTACTGGAAGGAATGGTGGATGGAAACTTCAGAAGAGGATGAAAGACGAAGAAAGCTTTTTAATGACCTGAAGGATGGAGGGAGTTGCAGAGAATCGAAGAGGAGAGCAGAGGACAGAGAGAGATGGAGGCACCAATGACCTGCGGAAGCAGACGACTAATGATGACGAACTAAGGAGTCACGTGGTGCAAGAACGAAGGGGTCAAAATTTTGATAGATTTTAAACCACTTGTAAAAATCTCACACAGCCTCCCATACCGAGTTTTTCTCGCGAAAATATCATCGATAGCATTTATTAGCGCAAAGCGATAAACAGCTTATGGGACACCTAAGTTATCCATCTATAGTTGTGAAAATCAGTTCTAGGATACTGACTAGGTTAAATAGATTTTTTCAGTAGTGCTCAGTACCTTAACATGAATTGTAGATACTAACCTCGCATGCAATCTCCGGCATGATATACCTACTCCTACATGTCTTAGCTCCTTGTAGTGTTATTTATCTGTCACATTAATAATGCTAACCAGTACTATTATCTTGAGTAGTGTAATGCATGGTAGCATGTTCCTCTACAAATCACTCTCCTGGTATGTGGTCTGACTGCGTACCGTTGCCCTGACTGCTTTTGGCCTGCGCCTGGCATTCGGGGGAACGTGCGCGGTTCTGATTTGGACTGGGATGAGTGCTACATGCCTAGTGTGGAATCACTCCATGCCACACACCCTAGTGTTGGCTTGTACGGTATTTCGTAGATATAGATGTATCTGCGAGAGTATAACATACCAAAATCTCCAATCAGGCCATTATTGTATACACTTCGCCAGTAACGTGATCGAAATTATCCAGAACGGTCCTATCACTAGCAATCAGGACCTAGATTCAAACCCAGACCCCTCGAGTACCCAGACCCCTCCTTCACGCCGTGCGCGTTAACTTTGCGGACAACTCGCTACTTAAAACCATTATGAGATTTACGGCGGGGCACTCTGACATTCTAAATGGTTGGAGACTGTGGGGCATTCTAAATGGTTGGAGCACTCTGCCCAAACTAGAGGGGTCGGCTTACGATTTCCAGTCCAGGAAAATGATTTTTCATAGTCGTAAACGATTCGCGGGAAAAATATTTCATACATATATCAGTTGGGCAATTTCTTTGATTTTATAGACCATCTTGGATGCCCTCCGCACATACATATCGTGTTGGATAAAAATTCCGCCGTATTCAACGGTTAAAAGTTGGTAGCTTGAGTTTTAATTATAATCATCCTAACTTACTTCCACCAATCGATTTACAGCTCTCAACGCAGTCTTTTATAGAGTTTTCTACACTTCCAATTTGATAGTGGTCCTATTTTAGTGAGCCACTTCATTCTTTCTCCTACCATTTCCGAGCCGTGAGTTTTCCCTTCCATTTCCTTCACGTAAATTGAATCTTCTTTTTCTGGGTTCCAGATGCTCGGTGGAGGACGGACTGGAAGGATCAAGCAGAATAAGGAGAGGTTTGGCTTTGGGTGTGAGATAGAAAATGAATGAATGCAAGAAGGAGTTGGTGGAGATGAATCGAGGGCTGAGTCCACGATTACATCCGCCTTAGCCCCTCAAGAGTGCCGCACATTACACGCCGGATGATCGGATACGAGTCCGCATAGATGGTCGAGATGCGTCCGTTTCAAATGGATATCTCCCGTGGCGAATCTCCCGTCGCGAAAACTTAACGCGCGCACTCCGTGAACACAAGTCTATGGAGGAAGGCGGAAGATAAAACTGAGAATCGCTTGGATGGAATGGCGATAAGAGTCGATTTATTGCATCTAGCATCTTGGATCTAGCATCAGCGACTTTGAGCAAAAACTTCTACGCGAGCAGTGTTTTTTAGTTTAGCATATCTATGCATAGAGTGATAATTTTAACCCTTTCCCGCCCAATTTTTTAAATTTTAAAATTAAAAAAATTTGTCGCTATTTTATGTTTTATTATAGTGAAGTTATGAAAATATGTTGATGTTGTTAATGTATTATCATTAATGATAAAGTTAAACAAATGCTGCCATATGGCAGCATTGGGCATCTTTGAGTGTATTTAGTTTCATGTTCCCATTGTAGGTACATGGCAACATCTGAATTATGGTTGGATGAAATATTTTCATGTCATGACATTATTTTTAATCGATCTTGATTCTGCCATTCACATCATCTTAATAATAGAGCTGTTTTATTTATCTATTTGTAATCGCAAAAAATACAAGAAAATTTCAAAATTTTCTTGTATTAGTTGCGATTCTTGTATTAATATCAAAAATTTTTAATTTTAGGATAAAAGGAATTCAGCATCTGGCATTTAACATTATTATGGTTTTTATCAATAGATCATCTTTGGATTGTTCATTGTACTTCTTATATGCAACTGAATTTTAAAAAATATGAATATATAACTAACTTACATGCATTGAAATCATATAATTGCATACAGATGAAATAGACTTGCTTGGAAAAGAATGGAACAATAGTTGATGTAAAAAGTAACTTGTAAAGTTTTTATTGAAAAGTATCTTTAGAATGGGAACTCCATTGTGACTAGCTATCTTGCTCAAACTATAACAAACCAGGTAGATAAATATTTCTCGGGTTTGGCACCGGTCCTTACCCGGTGCCAAACCCGAGAAATATTTATCTATAGTATTCGCCGGGAAAGCCTACGATCTTTTATATAACAAACCACACTGCCAATTTTGAGTATATTGCTCATCATCAAGTATGGGATAATTTTCGTGGAATGTTTAGAAAATACAAATGCTTAATAAGGTGATCGAATGAAATTGCTCGTCTATGGGGCTGAATTTTAACGATGGAACGAGTTGGGAAAAAATCGAAAAAGTAAAAAAAGTCGATTAGGCTTCGATTCATTACAATAAATAGCTTTACATGAGATTAAATGGGAAAAACGAAAAATTTTAGTGTGGACCTTTTTTCTTTCGTTCATTAAAATATGATATAATTGAGTTACAAGACTGATTCTTTCACAAATATGAGGCTGAATGTTTAAAAAATCTTATTCTTACAATCGATTCTTTCCTACTTACCGTAAAACTGATACTTTAAAACTTTTATCTGGGATTTTAGAAATTTTTTCACTTTCGTTGCTATGGATATATTTCTCCATTGTCGCCGGACCGAGTGTCGATTCGAGGTTTGGACCTCAGCGAGGCGGGCCAGGTTCAGGGGAGGGTTAGATTTATTTGTCGATATTGTGTAAAAGTTAAAAAAAATCGATTAGGCTTCGAGTTATTGCAATCGATAGCTTTACATATATGAGTAAGGTACACTAAGTGCATGTTATATCGTCTTCTTTATACCATTTTCTGCGCTGCTAACTACTGCGTATAATATCCTCAACTTTTTCCTGGCCTCTACCGTAGCTTTGATGACCAATTTCAACCAACCAATCTTCATGATATTCTAGTTTTCATTAATAAAAATCATGCAGTCCATGTAGAAGATTGGATGAGAAAAATTGAATATGAAAATTAGTATATTAAAAATCTCGTATCCGATGTAATTTATATAGTAAAATTCTTCATGTGAGCTCTTATTAATTATGCTGTACTGAAATGAAATATCTAACGTAGAAGAGCGTCTTATATGCCGTCAAATGAGGTTATGATGATCTTCCAGTGGTTCCACGTTCGTTTCGTTAAACTGATTATAGTATTTTGAAAAGTCGTTAATAACCGGATGACATACAATATGTTTGTACTAGAACTGTCTGGTATCCATACCTCATGGGGCGCGTATTTCATTTTCGAGAATTATACTTTTCTTTGCTTGCATGTAGCATGCAGACTTGAAAGCTTTCATTGTTATTTTTCCTTATTTAAAGAGTCTCATCATATAACACTTCCCCCCCTGCTTGCAAATTGCAAGCACCCATTCACTCGTATGACTATATATTTAAAAATCAATTACTGAACTCTGCACTTCCTCTTACTGGTGCAATTGAACTCTCACTTTCCATCGCTGGAAACATTGAATCATTACCTGAAATAGGTCTTGATGCCTTAGAGCGAATTAAGGCACCATAGTAGTAGATGACGAGCAAGAACCTTAAGAAGTAAATGAAACTTTATTACTTGAAACTCTGTCTCGGTAGAAAATATTTTTTTATTACCAGAGAAAGATTTGTCATCCATTCTAATGATGCTACACTTCAACAGTATAATGTTGAAGGCTAAACTGATGCTGTATTTTTCATAAAATTCTCCTGGACCATGACCCGCCTATATCAATAGGCACGTAATGCCGATAACGTACCCGTATGTTACCTGGAACGCTTAGATTTTTGCAAATCAGTGATTTACAAGAAAGAAAAGTCAATATTTGATATTTTACATTCAAACATAACGCAAAACATCCAGTTATAAAAACTAATTTGGCAACGTAATATTTAGCCACGATTCAAGAATCAAACGAGCTCACTCTTTGAAGCGTAGCACAACCAGCAGATTTTTATTAATGGTACGTGGTATGCCAGCTAAAATTCACCATTTTCGTCTTCCGTCACGAGGACCAGGGTTCGATCCCCATCATCAGCAGAGATTCTCCAGTGGCCCCCTGATCCCTGAAAGTGTGCCACGTGTTAGGCAATGGCAGAATTATGGCCGAGCCTGTAATTGGACTCTAAACTGTGGACCCCTTGGCACCTTTTCCAAGAGCAGGCTAATGCCGACGCCGGATTTTCCTTCAGCCCTGCATCCACTTCCCAAATACACTGCTCATGCACTAAACAAGGTGATTTGGTGAATTCTTTTCAAGATCGCATTGGGGGGAAAAATAATAAGGTACCACCGAAAAGACTAAATATATTGGCTTCTAAAGAGATCAAAATTATATGGTCCGCTATGGTTACCATGATAGCGGCAGAAAGGCCACGACAATTGGCAGAGGCTACTCTTTCAGTTCCGGACTACTGCGCTTAAATTAAATCATTTTATTTTTACTCTATTTGTAGCTATTAGTTAAAAGTAATAACTACCAGAGATTTGAACAAACGTGAACTGGCAATGAACCATTCTTGATAGAAAAATCGATGAAAGTGGAGACTGTGGGTAATACACAATCTAGTCATAGGATAGTGGAAGGAGAGGAAAAAAGGCTATTTGACAGGGAAAATAAAGTATTTGGATGGCCATGTGAAGAAACATGTATTTAGCGTGCTATCTTACTACCACACTATTCATTCTGCTTCCGCAATATTGACTACGACGCTGTTATAGTCAGAAATACCCCCGGAAATTAAATGTTTACCGCTCCAGCACACGCAAATTTAAGAAAAGGAAACAACATCTTTCTAGGAGCCACATTGCCAGAGGAAGAAATGATTGCACACATTTGCAGGAGTCAAAACTCGCACCATGGTTGTAATTATGCGAAACATTTAGGGGTTATGATTACCTAGAAACATTTCCTGGAAATAACATATAGTTAGCATATCTAATAAAATGAATCCACCACTCATCGATAAAAAATTAGTAAAAATCTTTTGCCCCTTTTAGATTTAAAAAACTTGAAGTTTACCAATTTTTCCTCACTTAAGATTACCGCAGCCTCTCTGCCATGATTGAACTAAGCAATTGAATTTGAAGCTACTGCGCCTGATTGAATTACCGTAAGATACTTTTGTAATGTACGGAGAGATGAAAATATCACCTCATATCTCATAAAAGCTATCTTGGCTTGACGTTGAATCTAGGAGATAATTTAATATGGCTTGCTCCATGTTCAGTCTTTTTAAACTCAAGAGTTCTCCACATTAGATGGAACTTTCCCTCTCAGTTCTAAATCCATGCATGTGGTTACCAAATTAGACACGGATTTTCCGTGTACCCCTCAGCTTCGTACAGCCACATTTCTGAAACCATTCACTGTTGCAGCTTCTAAGTTGTGGAAAAAAGTTAATCAAAGACAGTTTATCACAGACTATTTTCAACAGAGGCTTGTCAACAGCCATTTAGCTAGCGAGTACAAAATGTGTCTCAATTAGACGGTCTATTCAATACACAAAGCATTGTGTAGGTTCACTAAAATAATTCTTATTGGTCATTAAATGTTATGCCGCTGGTATTAAGTCATCTTACTATTTTTTGCCGTTTATTGTAGTGTCTTTGTTCCCAATCACTTTGATGCGTTTTATTCCAATTTACTTGAAGTGTATTTTGTTTGCACTCCACTGAAAGGTAGAGTATTTTCGCTCCAAAGGAGTGTAACAAAACGACTATTCAGTGGTCCGGGAAATCAGGCAAATCAGAAATAATATTAAATAAAAATTCTAAACCATTGATCAACAATAAGAAACTATGGACGCGCAAGGAAAATAAATATTTACACCCCGGAACTAGGAACGCTTTAAAAAAAACTAAACAGTTAACAATACGAAACTGTTGCCAAACGATATAATAAAAAGGATATAAAGGATAGTAATAAATAATAGATAGAAAGGATGCCAAACAATATAATCGACTAACGCGGGAGATAACAAAAACGGTTAGGAAAGGGAGCGGATGTGCCGGGTGATAGAGAGGCGAAAACCGGGGAAAATCAGTGCACGGTGGTACATAGAAAGACAAGACGAAGTAATAAGACCAAGGAAAATAGCGAAAACAGTTTGGTTGTAGCAGAACCTCAGGTGTAGGAGAGAAAAAGGAAGGAATATAGCTGACCGACAGCGGAGGGACAGAGCCGGTCCACGCGCATGGAGGCAGGAAATCCGGAAGGATAAGTGAAACTTGGACCAGTGATACAAAATTAGTAGAAATAAAATAACTCTCACGCCCAAATAACCGTCTAAGCTCACAAGGGAAGACTCTTTAAATTTAATTTCAGCAGAATCCCGCACTAAGTGCACTGTGGCTCTTCAAAAAAGGTCCTACAGTACAGTACCGTTCTTCGCCATTGCTCTCTTTTCAATAATCAAAGGCTAAAACTTGCTTGTTAATTAGAATAAATACACAGGGTGGGGCAGAATGGACTTTAAAAAAAAATGACTTCCCATCTTTAATTCAATTCCTGTGGGAAGAAACAAATATATATTTGCTATTGTCTGAAAAAGGATTATTATTTGCTTGGGAAAACACATTTTTGACATGCAAAAATTGATTTTAGTACCTGGAGATAAATAATAATATTTCAAATCAGGGAGTCCATTCTGCCCCACCCTGTATAAATGCATTGTAAATTGGGCCCAATATCATTCCAACTCTTGATAGATTGCTTTTGTTGATTTGAAGAAGCATGATTTTACAATAAACGTACTATTTTTGAGCTGAATATATGTTAAGTGTGTCATTTCCATGTGTTTGATATGCTAAATGTGTTATTCGCACGTGTTGTTGTGTGATTAAGGTGTTCCCTTCTTGAAGGAGGTAGGTTGCGCTACATCATTTGCATTAACGCACGGCTAGCGACACCATCAGGAAGTGGTAAGAAGTTAGTTGAGGAGGAGGTTCGGTTACAAAAACAATTCTCCTTGACAAATATATATAAAAATATATATATATATATATATATATATATATATATATATATATATTAATGGACTGGAACTGCACTGGAAAATGCACATTAATAAGTTGAAATCAGAGCTGATCATCTCCCTGAGAAAATTTTATCTACTAACATATAAATGCCCAGTCTCCGTACTCAGGACTGTGTATTTTGCTCTGGTAAATTCCAGGATTCAATACGGAATATCTTGTTGGGGAGGCACCTATTATTCTAACATCAAAGCCATAAAAATTTTTCAAAACAAAATTCTAAGGGTAATTTTAAGAACCCGCAGAACTGAATCATCCTTTGCCCTATTTGTAAGGTTGAATATCCTCCCAGTTCGGCATCTATATGTTTATAAAACTTTACGCATTTTCTACAATCGTGGTGGACATAAAAACAAACCATGTCCCTGTATGAAAAATCTTAGGTGCCACCAAATTGTTAATATTCCGAAACCACATATTGAAGCATACAAACATTTTTTAAATTATTTAGCTCCTAAATTGTATGAGGGTCTATGGACAAAATTGCACTGTTGTAAATGTGAACATGAATTTACCAATAAACTGAGAGGATGGTTGTTTAATCATAGGAAGATTGAGTTTTTGTTTGTGACCTTTGTGTGATTGATTTTCTGGTGCTTTTGTTCCGCTTTGTTTCCGCTGGTGTGTTGATTATATGTTTGATTGTTGTTTCCTTATTACTGTGTTCTTGTTGTTTCGTTTTTTGTTTCTATTTTATTATATTTTGTGTTTCAAAAGGTTATTTTATTTTCTCAAATGTACATGGGCATATGTTCTTATGAGGTCTCATATAAGAGCCATTTTTGCTTTAATATTATTGTGATATGCACTGCCAAGCACTGCCTTATTTTTATTTAATGGCAACCCCTATATAAGAGTTTATCTTTAGGGGTGCCTAATTTCACTGATTAATTATGTATTTTGTGTAATATTATTTGCGGTGAAATAAATGTCTCTTTATCTTTATTATTATTGTCCACGAGTGTGCACAGGACCTGATAGCGCCTTCAAGACCAAACAGGAATCTCTCGCAAAGCGCAGTTCTCTCGTGCAGTTCAGCCAAATGGGCGCGGCATGTACTCGTGTCGAAGAGAGCGTGTCACCCGGATGGAACGTAAACGTGGAAACGTGTGAGACACGTGCGTGTTTGGATGGGAGAGAGAGAGCGTGCGACGTCTTGCGGTTGTCGGGGGAATATACATTTGGGCCGTGGGCGCGTGCACATGAGTGGGGGAAGTGGATGGTGTGCGGCAGAGGGTGCGAGGGACACTGAAAACATTCCCCTCCCGGCCGCAAGAGCACTCACTATCGGCCGTGAGAAAATCATCGCCATCGGCCAATGGCATCCGAGGCTGCCACTCACCTAAACCCACTGTTGACGGAGAGACGATTGCGGGGGTGAGAGAAAGGGGGGAGAAAGCGTTGGTTTAGGGAATACCCAAGGAGATGGTTGAATGGGACAACGCACCCTGGAGCCGTAGAAATCTTCCAAACCGCTGTTCCACCCCCCTGCTCCCATGAATATTCAGCGACCATCCCAACCTCCCCCCCTCCCCTAGCGTGCAACCTCCCCCTCTTACAGCTTCATTCCACCCTCCGGCATTCTCCGAGAGGCATCAGGGATGGAAGCATCCGCGCACCACTCCGAGAGCCGGCGCAGGGGCGTGTGGAAGAGGTTGTCAGGACACCAGCCATGAAAAAGTAGGGGCTGGGGAAAAGGAACTGAAAGTGGAAACGGACGAAAGAGAATTTATTGTTCACGGAGTGTGTCTCTGTTTTTTGCAATAATGGATTGATCGTGAGAATGAATTTTTTGTCCTTCAGTTTGGCTGTTTAACTCCCTTAGCTTGTCACTTTAATCAGTTCCGGAGGTTTACAGCGGGGTCAAAAATATCATGGAAGTCACCGTTAAAACTTGAGTTATCTCCAATTTTTTGGTGCAATCACCTTGGCGTGTAGCCAACGAGACTGTAGCGTCTCCTAATTTAGTCCTTCTACGTTACACTACTGCTCGCTTGCAGCAGTGTTAGTCAAAGCGTTTAGATTTTCTTTGCATTTCTTAAAATTTGCGAAAGAAATCCCTCTATGCCGGGTCTCATGAGATGGAAGTGCACTGAGGATGTGGCCCAGCCAGAGCAAAGTAGCATTTCTGTTTCTTTGTTTTATCAGAGGAGCTTCCTGCTATCACATATCGCTGTACGACTTTATAAAAACTTTTGTCTATTATGCAATACCACAAATCTTTTGTAAGCCCTTTCCTCATGTATGTTGTAAAGCTATCATCACCATTGGTCGTTCAAGATTGATTGACTGCAGTCCTCCATCCTCCCCTATCTATGACTACCAGTAGGTCCCTTATGCACTCACGTTAAGTTGCTCTCAAAACTAGAAGCATATGGAATAGATAAAAACATTATTAGTTGGATTAATCAATTCTTACATGGGCGGGAACAAAGGGTTGTCATAGACGGTATCATGTCAAACACAGCGTTACATCGGGTGTTCCTCAGGGAAGAGTAATTGGTCCACTTTTATTTCTCTTGTACATAAATGATATTAGCAACGTCGTTAAAAGTAAGCTTAGACTCTTTGCAGACGACGCGGTTGTGTATAGGGATATTAACAAATTCGAAGATAGCGACTCGTTAACAATCGACCTACTTACTATTCATGCTTGGTGCGAAAAGTGGCAGATGGAGCTAAACGTAAAAAAGTGCGTAGCAGTCAGCTTTTGGAAAAAGAAAAATAGGCCAGGTAGGGCTTACAGAATTAAAAATACGGAAATTATTCACGCCGAGTCTGTTAAGTACTTAGGGGTCACAATTACCCACGACCTATCTTGGGGAAAACATATTAGGGAAATATGCGGTCAAGCATATAGGAAGCTAGGCTTTATCAAGAGAGTACTCGGAAAATGTGATGAGAAAGTGAAAGAACGTTGTTATTTTTCAATCGTTAGGCCCCATCTGGAATATGCTGTTAGTGTATGGGATCCATACGAAACGGAGTTGATATCAGAGTTAGATCGTGTACAGCGAAGAGGAGCTAGGTTTGTGAAACGATGCTACCATAAGTTGGCTAGTGTGTCTGGACTGTTAGAAGAGTTAGAATGGGAATCGCTATCACAGCGTAGATTAAGTTATAGGCTTAACCTCCTAAATAAATTTCAGGAAAATTATTTCTCTGACGACGTAAAAAACATACTATTAACCCCTTCGTACTACGGCAGATTAGATCGCGCCAATAAAATTAGAGAGCTAGATTGTAGAACCGATAGGTATAAAATGTCATTTTTTCCGCGTGCCATTCGGGACCATAACAGCTGTGATCGTCGTCATGAATAGTTCGAGTATTGACAATAGGCAGGCAGTAAATCTTTCTCATTATATTCTTTACTCTCTTATTTATGCATGATGTAAATATTGATGTTCTTATTTATGCATGATATTTAGAATCCTTAGTAGTAGTCTTTGTACCCCTTGCATGTTGGAGCGATTGAGGATGGAGTGTTTCTTGGGTATTGGGTTTTTGGTTGGCGCTTTGCATGTGTGGTGCGCGGGTTTTAATGTAATGTCGGTGTTCTGACATATCATTCATGCATGCCTGGTGTGGAAGCGCCCCCTGCCACACACTCTTTGGGTGGCTTGCAGGGTATGACGTAGATGTAGATGTATGCATGATTCGTTTTTTTCCGGCGCATGATACTAATAAAGTCTTTTCGGGTTTTCCACCAGGTTAGATAATTGTTGGCCCACAATTATCTAGCCTGGTGAAAGCGCGAGAAGACTTGAATAGCAAGTCCCTTTCTTCCTAGTTTCTCTTCTTGTGATCCAATAGTAGTAAGTACTTTCCTCTTTATTTGGTCCATTAACTTATCCCTGGGTCTTCCTCTGGGGGGTTTTCCCTCTAATTTACCATCAATTATTCTCTTCCCAAACCGATTGTGCCTCAGAGTGTGTCCAATCCATCTGGTTCTACTTCTCTGGATGGTGCTTTATGTAGTCCTTTCTTTACTACTATTCTGCAAACATCATTATTTCTTATTTTGCCCGTCCATTTTATCTTCAGCATACTCCTCAAGCACCAGGTTTCAAAGGCTTCTAGTCTATTCCGGTCAGCTTTTCCAACTGTCCATGCTTCCGATCCACGGAGTGCCACGCCCCACACGAATATTTTCACTTAACTTTTCTAGTCTGTAGTCCTATCATCTCAGAGCATCATTTGCGGCGGATGAATTTATTCGAATTCGGCTGAATTCAAAGGAATGTATTCGATGATCTTCAACAGTTTCTTTGCACCAAAAAGCTAATCACGAACACTTATAAACGTACGCAAATCAATATTTTATATCCTTCTCATTAAATCCCGCAATTGATGGTATGATTATTCGTAATTGAGAGGAGAAGCATTTTTGTCTGCTATTCCAGAAAAATGGCAAGATAATCTATCTTTTAGTGTCCAAGAATGCACTATTTATTTAGTTTTCAGTACAACTTTTATATCTCAAATCAAAAAGGTATATACCGTCCATTTTGATGAAGAATGTATTTAGATACCATTCAGTTAAATGTAGAGCCATAAAAATATCAACTCAAAACGAGGGAGCTATTGGATCATATACTACTACATTTTTGGAGAGCACTAAGAATGAGATCTTATACTTTGGTCTAACGGGAATTTTCGATCTTATGCTTTTTATGAGATAATCTACCTTGGAGCGCTCGGCGGACGCATCAATTCCAATTTGGCTGCGTTGGACTCGTGTATAAATATTAATGTATACGATGAGCTTCAACAATAACTGGCACCAAAGAGCTCCTCATGAAAACTAGGAAACTAGTACAAATCAACATTTTAATTCTTCTGTTTAAAAGCTGCAAAAGAGATTCAAAACCGTTACCACTCTCCCGGGTCCGTTTCTACAAAAATAGCCACTCGTTGCCCCGAGACCAGTGAATGAAAACCTCTCTTGTCGTAGGCAATAAGGCAATAAGAACCAATCACCCGAAAACTGTACCTTCAGAAAATTCCAACAGTTTTCCGCAGAATTTTTAACGGCATAATATTTAAAGAAAAAGAGGAATTTGTTGAAATTGGAGAGTAAAATATATATTAGAGAGAAACTGCTGTAAATAATTTACTATTAAGGATGATTTTTTGGGCAATGCTGCGTTTCGTTCATTCTATATAACTCAACATTTCACCCCTTGTTCTGGAAGCGTCATCGAGAGAATGAGTTTTGAAAAATGAACAAAATGGAGCATTGCCCAAAAAATCGTCCTTCATAGACGAGAAAAGCTGTGAAAGTCTACAAACAAAAAGGAATTTCTACAAACTATGCAAATGGAAGAACACACTTATTTCCTCCATGGGCTCAAGAGATTTTACACTCGATCAGTCAATAGCATTTTTTGACATGCATCTGTATTATGAAATTATCCAAAGGCTAAAAACAATTATGATAATACATAAGCGATTGTAATTATGTGAGCCAGTGAACCAAAATGTTATTCAAGTAACTAAGAAATTGAAATATTTTTGTTCATTCCATAATAACCAAATTGATTTAGCCGACCACGCAGACCTCCTTTGTATAAAATTAATTATATTTTAAATATAGTTATACGAGTCCTTGGTAGGAAAATTAAACAAACACTAGGCTGAAGTAACTGTGGTAGTACGTAGAATATATATGACATGTGAATTAAATAAAACCTGGACGGATAAATAACTATTTCATAATGACAGCAAATTTTCTCCAAACGTTTGGACTATGTCTTGCTACCCTACTGTGCTCTACATCTACATCTACATAATGCCCCGCGAGCCACCGCATGAGCATGTGGCAGGGGGTGTTAGATCACCAGCCATGTGAAGGTGTAAGTTTTTTGGAGATGAAATGGTGACATGTATTATAGGAATGTATTTAATGGAGCTCAATTTTCATTGTGGTCGCTTGTTGTTCGCGGAAAGAACGAGTTTTTGTACCTATATGTTCGGCAGTGTATCTCTCTTATTTTATCACATCTATGAGACCTATAGATGTAGTGAGGAGTCATGATAATATGTTCTATGTGCTCTGAAAAATATCAGTTCTGATTTTATCCAGCAACCTAAGCCTAGCGTGCAGCCTCCGAGTCTCTAGGAGCTCCCACCTTAATCCCTATAAAAGTTGTGAGACACTATCTGTACGCTCGTAGTAGTTTTTAACGAAGCGCGCTGCTTTTCTTTGTATTTTATCAATATTTTTAGTTAAATCTATTTGACCAGGGTTCCAAATACTCGCGGCGTATTCGAGGTGTGGTATAACCAGGGCGAAGTAGCATATCTCTTTTACTTTTTTCATCCGAGGACCTTCCTATTACACGTTTAACCAAACCTTGTTTCTTTGATACTATGCCGCATATGTTTTGTATGTGTCTTCCCCACGATATCTGAAGTTTAGGTAATTCCAAGATATTTTACTGTATTTGAATATTTTTTGTTTACTCCACCCATAGTATCGGTATGGCATTTGTATGACGACTTTCTCAGGAAGTGAACTGTGATTGCATTTACTAATATTTAGTTCTAACCCCCGCTCCTAGCACCACGAATGAACGTTGTTAAGGTCAGATGACAGATCTTCAAAGTCCGCGTCTTCGCTTATTTCACGGGAGATAGCTGTATCGTCTAAAAATAATCTTTATTTACTGCTAACTCGAGAATTAAGGTAATTAATCTAAATAATGCATAAAAGACGGCCGATCACGCTCCGTTGAGGAACACCGGATGTGACTTCGACCATATCAGAGTTAAAATCGTCATTAACTGCTTCTGGTTTTCGATCACTGAGAAAGTCCCTAATCCAATTCACTATTTTTTTATTAACTCCTAATAAATGCATTTTATAAATGAGTTTTTTTGTGAGGAAATTTGTCGAATGCCTTCTTGAAATTAAGGAATATCGCGTCGTTCTGCTTATTTGAGTCACCTGATTTTAGGATATCATGAAGGAAGCTGTGTCTCGCAGGACCTGCCCTTACGGAAGCCATGCTGACCGCTGTGTAAGAGGTTACGATTTTTTCCAGGAATGCCATAATATTGCTAACAAAAATGTGTCCGAGGATCTTGCATAAAAGTGACGTTAACGATATAGGCCGATAATTTCCTTGGTAACTTTTATTTCCTTTTTTAAATATCGGTGTGACGTTGGCTATTTTCCAGTGTTGGGGCATCTTGCCTTCGGATAATGATTTGTTAAATATAATTTCTAAGAATGATGCAATAAGAATGAAGTACGTAAGGAAACCATAATGTTAAGTAAGCAAAGGATTTATACCTGGGTGGAACCTTTCACCAGCACTTGTCAACAAAGATTTACCTGAAAGTAGCTGTCGATGAAGCTCAAGGAAGGGGAATCAGGGAAATTAATAAGTCGACATGTTCCGTTTTGCAGATGGTTTTACAACCATAGTAGGGAACCCTCATGGCACGCTAGCATCATGAAACACAATTTACTCAGAACTTTAAGGGCAGAGCGAGAACATGGACCGAAGGGAGACGAAAATTTCATTTACACGAGAAATTGATGCTAAAGCCCGGCATTGCCACTCAAAGAAGGGTGTTAGAGTAAGCTGAATCTTTAAATACATTTTAAGGCTGCATGGAATTGGATGTAAGAAGCTCAAAGGACATAATACGAAGAATAGCTCAAGCCTCGAATGGTACTTTGGTGAAGGAATAGAATTATAAACGAGGGAAAGTACCCAAAAACATCCTCGTGGAGTTTGCGCTACATAATAGCCTTGTGACCGTTACAAAGTAGATCTAGTTTCAGATATAGATCGAATATAGCGGAGAGCTGAATGATTTGCAAAAATTGTTCCAATAAGCGAGGTAGTGTTACTGAATTGCTGAGGGATTTAGGATCGGAACCCTCTACCTGATCGATTGGGAAATATAGAATAAATCATTCGCGAAGTTTTGATGAAGACTATATTTTACCGGATGTTCAACATATTATGAGAGGTTTTGAACTTGTGCTAAAAATTAACAGCATTATTATCATTTAACCCCGCATGAAATTTCCAGCAAAATGTATCTTCTACATAATTTAGTACCCTGTATTACTATTCATCAGTCGCATTAAAAATACCAACCAGTAGCTGCATCTTTAATAGTATACTGCATGGTAGCATGTTCGTTTACGTAGCACTGTTTTAGTTATTAAGTTTAGAGTATCTGGAGATATTTTGTGGAAATGCACTACAGACATCATGATCTCAAAATGAATGGGTTTTTGTTCACTTTACACAGAAAAAATTATTTTCCGACCTGGTTTTGACATTAGCTATGTCCATGAACATTAAACACCTTGAATATGACATAGATAATGTCGAAACCAGGTCAGAAAATAAAATTATTTCTGTAGAAAGTGAACAAAATCTATTCATTGGTATGAAGAACATAAGAAGAACGTAACATAAGGGAAAGCCAGAGGAAATGTCCTCTTAGGAAGATCGAGGGACAAATACATAGACCGTCTAAAAAATGATCTGAAAGAGAGGAGCCGGAAGGATAGAAAAGAGTTTGCAGATGATGGGATAGAACCAAAGACTGCAGTCAGTCAGTCTTTATATTGAGTGACACATTATGCTATCCATAATAGCTGCGTGGCGTAGAAGGGCATCGAGAAATAAGTCATGAAATTGGAATGATTGTTGCTGAGTTTTCAGCAATAATCTAAGAAACCTCTTTTACCTTACTTACACACTCGAATTAATAGAATTGCCGCCTACTCCTTGGCTAAAATTCCACAGTCGATGCAAAGGACACGTGTGCAGAAACGAAAGGTTGCGGGATAGAGGCTGTCTGGTGACGAACATCTTCGACCCATATTTTTTTAATATTTTCGAGATATACATTCTTACCACATCAGTAGGCTGTGTCCTCCATAGAAAATGACAGTCTTTCTGAGGTAGCGGAAGCGTAAATAATATTATGGAAAACATTTAAATTCAAGCAATTAACAATCGTTTTCTCTGCTCTCTTTTGGGTGAAAATAACCTCAACAAACTAGCTGAAGGAGAGAACATTTTCGATTGCTTTGAAAGAGTCGCAATATCTAAAAATAATACGCAGTTTCCACGTTAACTTTGTGTATTGACTTCATGATCTCAAAATCAGTTCTCAAATGAGTCCGCTCTTCATATATTCCTCCACCGGAGATTGCGATTTGTAAATGTTTCCCACAACACGCTCGGTTACTTGGCCTGTGACATCACTGCCATTTAATAATGATAATTATAATCTTTATTCCATTCATATGTATGAACATTTGGTTTTTTGCACAAAGTATAGGAACATAGATACCCCAGAGGAACTACCATGGAAGATTCTTCCATGGAACTACCTGATTTAGGGTTACCATCATCTGAATGTTATTATGGCATAGCTGGTGCTGACCAATTATCATACACATTACCTCAAATAATCTAGTGCTTCTATACCTTATTGTGCATTCATATTATTGAAAAAACTCAAGTTATTACGCTTTCACGATAACTTGAACTGTTACAATAACTTGTTTTATAATGAAAATACTACTAATTCATCTTGGGTTATATATATTCTATCATTGCACCATTCAGTACATTGAAACATGTGAATCTCTTTGTGTATACATATATGTACTTAAGTGCGTATGAATATATGTATGTAAGGGTATATTTGCTTATGTAGGTATATGTATATATTACAAAATTGTAATTCAAAATTAATTTTAACATTCATGCCTTCATCAAGTGTATTTTCCCCTTTTTCATGTTTCAAGTTTCTTTTTTTTCTCCTTTTTTTGTATTCTTTGTTCTTCTCTGTTAGTTTAAGGTAGACTTTTTTTTCTCGTATTGAACTACTGTAAAATCTTATTGTATTGTACCAAAAAAAATACAAAAACAAATTACAATTAAAAAAAATACATTACACTTTGTATATTTTGGATTGTAAACCAACTTTTGTATTGTAAACTATTTTTTGAGTTTCTTTCGGATATCTATTGTCAAAAAATGTTATGAACGTTATTTCATGTTATTCATTTCGTTGAACTTATATCCGATCACTGTATTTAAAATCTGGCACCTGCTAACAAGCCTTTAAAGGCTTAGCAGGACCAAACTGTCTTATTCCTTATATATTTGTTATTACTTTTGTAAAACTTGTAAGCTTTGTAATAAAATTATTATTATTATTAAAAAAAAAGAAAACTTGAGCGATGACAATCAGACAACTCAACAAAAACTCTTATATTAAGGAACCAAATAATGCATACACCACACATAATAGATGAATCAACTTGCCAATAAACAATCTCAAATCAAACACAACCCCATTATAGATATTAGCGTTCTTAGTACACATTTATACAATCTTTCCCATCAAATCAAATGACTTCCCCTAATTTATGCAAACTGGGTAGCAAATTCTCGACTTTCGTGCGATCATATTTTTAGATCAGACAGCGGATTCTAGGAGATCCATCAAACTTGAAAATTTTCGGCGGTGACGGCAGTGGTGAGAATCGCGCGTTGAATTCATTTAAAAACGAAAAATATCTCCAGGAGTGTCCCCGCACACTCGCGCGGAAAAATGACGGCAAGGAATAGATGAGCGATTGATGGATGAGGTGCGAATCCCGCACCGCCGCTCGCCCAGCCGTCCACGCACCACTCAAGGGTGAAGACATCTCCTCGCCAACAGCCAAACCCCTCTCCCGTCCAACGATTCAATTAAGGGGCCGGACGTGGCAGGGGGGGACGGAGGGATGGGGGATGGAGGGAGGGAGGGGGGGAATGGAGGATCTGCTGATCCGATGGGAGAGGGGGGGGGTGTTAAGGGGCTGTGCGGTGCCTTATTGGGGGAGTGGGAATGGGAAAGGAAATCCTCCGGTGGTGTAGCAAGGATTAGGGCAGAGGGGAGGGTTGGCGCACTGTGTGGCCGCGGCGGGTGGGAGGGGGGGTAACAGGGTCGTTGGGGGAGTGTAGGGAAGGGATATAAAAGCCTTAAACTCGGGGAGGGGGTTTGGGGGGGGGCGACGAAGGATTTCCGCTTTTATCACTGCCGGGCCACACTCGGAGGGCCATGATGGTGATTTATGACGGCCACAACAATCGATGCTCCCGCCCCCCCAATATTCATCGCCACTTTTCTTCTCCCGCCCCAAGTTCTTCGGCTGTTTTTTTTTATTTGGGGAAAACTATTATTATATTTTTCACGCGACGTGTAGGAGAGGAGAAAGGTGAGATCGCTCGGGAGGCGGGCCATAAATTGTCCCGGATTTATGGAGGTGCGCTCTGCGATTTCGCTGTTTCCTCCGCTCGCTCTCTCGCATCTGACTCCTCCCTCCTCCTCCCACCCATTTTCCACCCATACTCCCCGTAGTTTCTATTGCTCCACTCTCTAAGATTCAAGAATAGTCTTTCTTAGTCACTCCAATCATTCCAAACAGGCACAAGACTCTACCCAGTGGGGAGAGACCATGCAGAAGACATTCATGAACTAATTCAAAAGTAGTCCACGACTGAATTATCCTAAGCATACAACCAGAGAACGTTGATTGAATGTTTAAGAGTGAAATAGTCATTTTAGACTGTTCATAGATCGTTCGTTTCCAGTCCACAAAGTATTATTTAAAAATTCTCCCTGGTTGAACATTTAAGAACTTCTTTTAACCATGTATATTTGAAATGTCCAACGACAATATTCATTCTACATTCTAGGAATATTCTAACATAGCATATGAGGTTATTCCAAAAATAATTAAAAAAAATAAAAACCTATAAAAAAATAAAAAAATGAACCTGGCTGTATATTTACCGCTCTCTTTTTCGGCCTAATGAGTAATTTATGGAGAAGATGCTTGAAATATCCTCAATTTACCAAGCATTTTTGGTGATATAGTCACGAGAGGTCTGGAAAAAATGTACATGGTAAGTCTGTGGTGCAATTAAAGGGATCCCACTTTAAAACCATCAACAATTCAGATTAAATGATATTTGTTTAAAAGTAGTTCAAATGAAAACCATTTCACATGAACTATTTTCTAACATTCCTTAATGGTTCATATGTTATTCGTTCAAAAATAGGTTCATGCGCGATTCTTCTACATTGAACTCTTTGAACAATCAATGAAGTATTCCAATGAATATTCTTTGCACTATCTGTGAGCACATAATAATTGCTAAAATTTACTTGCTAATGAAACAGACGTTAAATATATTCTTTACAATATCTTGGGATCAATTCGGTCCCCAGATTAAACTATTTAAAATTACCTTTGCTAGAGCAAAACCAATTTTAATCGACCACGAGTTTTAAAATAGGTCAACCTTGAGAACTGTGACGCCATGTGTGCATTTTTACAATCTATCAAACTATTCACAGGGTGCCTTGATGAGTTGCCGCACTGGTCGATTATAATTGTGGTCTGCGATCGTCCCTTAGTTCAAGTGGAAGGGATAAAATCTAAGAGTGTAAATTTGCAGACGGAGGCTGTATTTTATGTTTCTGCAGTTTCGGCATATAATAATAATAATAATAATAAACTCGTTTATTGTTCTAGGAGTGAACTCCTTTGGAACATAGAAATGAAATACAGTGGTGTGCAAGACAATTAATATGGGAATAAGCCAATCAGGAAACCGAAAAGGGAAGCATATCATTATCATATGAATTGCTAACAATAGACATATACAACATTATCATTTAACAAAGTAGAAAAAGAACTGAATTTCTTCTTCTAACAGAAAAACGAACATTAAAAATATCAATAAAAAAATAACACAACTTTTAAAAAGAAAGTTAAGCTTAACAAATGAAAAGAAAAAAAAGGAACTGAATTGCTTCTTCTTACGCAACAATGGACATTAATCACATCAATGAACTGATAAATGAGTTACATGGTCAGCATTCATGGTCAGCATTCCGGAAAGTAAGTGTGTGATAATCTTTCTCTTAAATACTACCAGTGATGCACTGTCTTTTACCATTTTAGGCAAGTCATTCCACAGCTTTGAGGCAACAACTGTAAACGATTTCTGGACTGTAGCTGTCCGGAACTGGGGGGGATACAAAAAAGAGGGATCTTGTCTAGTAACAACATTAGTGTATTTACTACTTGGGAGAAAAAGATCCATTATGTACTGAGGGCTCCCATATTTGAGGAGGTTGAACGTGAAGCAGGCCATGTTATATTTTCTTCTTGATTTATGATCAAGCCAGGAGAGCCTTTTAAAATAAGGGGTAATGTATTCATCTCTCCGTAGATTAAAGATGAATCTCACACAGGAGTTCAACAAACGCTGTAGCTTAATATTCAACTCCTAAGTTAAGTCATTGTACACGAGACTACAGTAGTCTAGGTGAGGAAGAATGAGTGAGGTAACAAGTTTCTTTTTTAACTGAAGTGGCAGTAGACTTCTATGGATTTTAAATTGATGTAAAATTGCATTTATTTTGTTGGATACCCTCAGTATCGTGTGTTCTTTCCAGGAAAGATTCATGGTTAATGTCAGCCCCAAATTTTTCAATCTGTATGTATGTGCATATGTAACAGTCCTTGGAATTATGACAGATATGCCTTTGAAATGATAACCACAGAACAAAACTTAAAATATCAATTGCTTCATATGTATTGAAAAGATCACTTTTCCAACGGAGAATGACGCTGGATCATCAAACATCCCCTGGGAAATTTTTCGAGAAGGCTTCCGGGGAGTTTTTTTGATGAAGAGAATGGTTTTTCAGGTCTCCTTCTGCGGTTATCCATTTTTTAAGGACAATATTTCGCCAGCTTTCCAGCTGGCTTCTTCAGGTCCGATGAAATGTGGATGCAGTCAGTCATAATCCAGTGAGCCTGGGTTTCACTCTCCCCAGGCGTTGATGGCACCTTCCCAGCTGTATCTCCTAAGGCGGATGCTGTCATCAATGGTTTCTCAGGATGTCTTTGTGCTTTTCGTGCTGTCTGTAGCAGCCTTGGCCGCTTAGATGGAGGGAGGTTGGCTGCGATGTCCATGCTCACTATGGGACGCTTGTGGCGGTCCCACGGCATGACGGTTATCGCAGCCAGCCTGCTGATCTCCCGATGAGTGGAGTCTTCTGCTCTGCCGAAGAATTCCGCTGAAATTCTCGGCAGGAGGACGTCAAGGGGCTCCAAATTCCCGTCTCGGTGCATCCTGTCCACGCGATGGTAGCGGCCGCGATTCAGGATCCACCGAAGTGCAGTGTTCTGCACCACCTGGATTCTCTGAAGGGTCGACTTGGGCACTCCCGACCATACAGGAGCTGCATACGTGATGACGGTCAGCACGCAGCTCCTTTAGAGTCATCTTCTCGTGTCCATGCTCAGCAGAATCGGCCGGAGCCGAATTAGCGCCGCCAGCGCTTTTGCACGGACACTTTCCGCTTGCTGCTTCCACAGCAGCTTCTGGTCCAGCAGTACTCCGAGGTAACGGTCTTCGGACTCCCGGTTTGGTTCGTCCTTTTTATATTAATAAAAGCTCAAACGATTTCGTACTGTCTACTAGTTTTTATTTCACCTCTTGCTACACGTGTTTCAACTGAACAACAGTCATCCTCAGGCAAGACGATGACTGTTGTTCAGTTGAAACACGTGTAGCAAGAGGTGAAATAAAAACTAGTAGACAGTACGAAATCGTTTGAGCTTTTATTCGATATGCTGTTCTACAATATCTCGCCTGAGAAAGTGGAGTTTATTCTTTTTATATTATTCCGTTTCCGCGCCTTCGGGCAGAGGTGTGTCGTGATTGGTCCGCACTGTTGAATAGCCGTTTCCAAGCAGTGGCAAGGGTTTAGCCGTTCTCTCCTCAACTCCAAGGATCACCTCCCGGAGGACACATTTGGAGGAATATACCGAATTAAGTGTAACTGCGGCAACTCCTACATCGGCCAGACCTCAAGAGCACTGAAATGGCGGCTCCAAGGGCATAAGTGGGCCGCGAAAAATGGACAACTCCGCCAGTCGGCGGTCGCAGACCGTCATTGGAGTAAGCCAACCCATAGCATTGATACTGACAGCACCATATTATAGTAAAAAAAAGCCCACTATCTCCCTAGAATCGTACGGGAATCAATAGATATGGCGAAAACACCACAAAATTTCAACCGAGAGGACGGCTACACCCCCGCCACCGCTTGAAAACGGCTCTTCAACAGTACGGACCAATCACGACACACCTCAACCCGAAGGCGCGAGAACGTAATAACATAAAAGGATGGACCAAACTCGGCATCCACACTTCAGCGGACCAGAAGAAGCCAGCTGAAACGTTGGCGAAATATTGTTCATCGAAAGTGGATAAACGTGGAAGGAGACGCGAAAAACCATTCTCATTATCCCCAGGTAAACCCTTCTATTCGTCAGTTGGCATCAAATGTCGGTTAGCACAAAATCCCCACTTTATTCTTATCTCACAAGAGCATCTCATCCCATCATTATTCATCATTTTAATGCCAGTCTAAATTTTTAAATGTATATTTCATCCTTCGCGTATCCACGTTGAAGTTTCACGTTAATTTTTCTTCCATAATCGTTTTCAAGATATCGCCATGACACAAAATTCATCAAATGTGTTTGCATCGATATCTTCTCAACAACTTGGTCAAACGGTGTTTTCTCTCCGACTCTTCGAGGCGCATTCGTATGGTGAATCTCTTTGAAAATTTTATGTTCATAATTCCTCCGTAAATTCACATATCCACTGTTGCTCCGTAAATATGCATATATAATTTATTCTGCTGCTA
This sequence comes from Ceriagrion tenellum, assembly GCA_963169105.1. Lineage (NCBI taxonomy): Eukaryota > Metazoa > Arthropoda > Insecta > Odonata > Coenagrionidae > Ceriagrion > Ceriagrion tenellum. The sequence continues at coordinate 121,181,829 of OY720641.1, read as the reverse complement.
TAATGTCCAAGCTTTAATAACGTACTCCAAGTAGAACCTCATTATATTACACTTTAAATTAGGACAAAATTGACAAAAAAGTCCCAAAATTCACTAACTCTGTCCATTATAAAATGCATTCATCGCATTTGGTCAATTCCGGAGCGGAGCAATAATATCAACCGATGTTATTCCTCTTTAGGCGGATAAAGTGGGGTGAAATTCCATTAATTTTAATTTGAAACGAGCAGCAGAATCGTTGAATTCAAAGTTAATTGATAATATCAAGCACCGGATGAACAAGCAATTATTAGCGATAACATTAACTAAGTGATTACTTCTTTTTTTGGTGTCATTTTTCAATTTTGCCATAACGAATTATCGCAAAACTGGGTACGGTTATTGAGGCTAAAAAAAAACGCTAATTACTTTTTACTTGATTGAAAGGAGAAATCGCAGTATTAACGAGAATATTTTATAGGAATTAACAGAGAGAGTATATATCAATTGAAAAAGTTTTCAAAACTAATATCGATCAGATTACTTTAAAAAAATCTGTTCTGAGATTCTAATTTTTTGAGTCTTTTTGTTAGGGAAATCCTACCTGCATGTTTATTTCTTGATAATCCGTCATTAAAAAATCAAGGAAAGAAAATGGAGGGTATTATCGTTTAAGTAAGTCAGTATTCTGGATTTTCTCTCATTATTTCGGGCAAAGTTAAAAACAGTGATTGTAACTAAGGCATAGACATTCTGACTGCTGAAAGAATCCGTCTGGATTTCTGACGGTCGAAACAAAACGCTTTCGACCGCGCGGTCGCAATTTGTACGTGCATGCTACCCAACAAACTGCCATCTGAATAGCTGATCAATGCGTTGTCTTTTCTAAATTATTTTTTCAGCTCGCAAAAGCAGAACTTAAACAATATCCTTGGCCTTTCGTTCTCTGAGAGTCTCTCCCTGTTCAGCGCGACAGAGCACAATTTCTTTCCAGCTACTGGTGACAGTTTGAAATACTTTATGAGACTACAACAATATTAACCGACTTTAGTATTTGTTCTTCTGCAATATCCCCAAAGATCTATATCATACACAAATGGCTACACTTTTGTAGATAAAATTAAATTCCTTTGTAATGAAACGTGAGAAATTTTTGATTGAGAAATGACTTGATTTATGGTTGAGCGAATACCTAAACGCACTCCGTCTATAACGATATATTGATAAACTCGTTTATACAATAACAATAAAACCATTTATAACACCATATTGAAGCCTATTTCCATACATTTCACAGCATCTAATTACTGTAGATGCAGGATTGAATCCCTCAACCATCAGGTTGCCCGATCGGTCCATTACCAACCTATCTACCGTAGTTGGCTTGGTGCTTGAAGGTACGAGGGTGAGAACAGGATACTCAAAAACTAAGAATACACTCCCCTAGTGCAAAAACTGTAAAAGTTCAGATGATACAGATGAGCATAGGTGTGTTTCAATGCATAATTAATTGCTCTCTTACATCGAATGTTGGTAGGTGATGAGTCGTGCTGAACGCGGAGGTAAACTATAGAGTATTTTTTTCAGATAGACACTTCTAAGCCGCTAACGCTACTGATGGAAAAAGATTGCTCAATCAATGCAATCGGAGCTAGATCATCGTCATCGCAACTTTATATCGGAAAAATGGACGGCTCAGACTTTCGCCGAAGTGTTATGAACGTAGCTCGCATTTGGTGGATGCTGGGACAAAACTGGCAGAAAAAAATCAAAGGAGCAAGAGAAAGATGACATTCGTAATTTTTCATCAATGCCTAGAAAACACTAGCAACAAAAATGTGGACTATGTCATTCGGCCAAAAATAATGAATTTCACATGTCAAGTATCAGCACTGCACTGCATTCATCTGTTAAAGTAATCAGTAAAACTTATGCTGTGTTGTGTGATGAATAGTAGGATATAATAATAAAATAAAAAAATGCCAGATTATTAACATTATACTCAATCTAAAATTCACTTATGGGCTAAACGGTGGATTCGTGAATCCATTTCCAAACAATGAGGCTGTCATGTGGAAAACGCAGAGTAGAAACGGTCGTAGAATATGTATTCGACATTTTTCTTCCACAAGGGACCCTATTATCTTGTTGCAATCCCTTACATCTGTAATTAATGCAAACGATGCATTAATACAAAGTAAGATGATTAAGAGGCAAGAGACTATAAATCCATTAATGGGGAATGATTGAGCCTCTCTCTCTAAGTTTCATACTGAAATAAGATGCTAAACTACGTTTCTATAGTTGGTTTTACGAACTAAGGCTTCAAAGATCACTACATTTATTTATTGTTTTGAAGAATATTTGTTAATATAACTTATCATAACAAACATAAAGTCTTCAAATACAGTAAAATATCTTGGAATTACCTTAACTTCATATATATCGTAGGGAACACACATACAAAACATATGCGGCACAGCATTAAAGAAACTAGGTTTTTTTAAGCGTATAATAGGAAGGTCCTCGGATGAAAAAGTCAGAGAGATGCTACTTCGCTCTGGTTGGGCCACACCTCGAATACGCCGCGAGCATTTGGGACCCTGGTCATAAAGATATAACCAAAAGAATTAACAAAATACAAATAAAATCAGCATGCTTCGTTAAAAACTGCTACTGACGAACATATAGTGTCACACAACTGTTCGAGGGGGAGCCCCTAGAGTCTCGTAGGCTGCACGCTAGGCTCAGGCTGCTTAAGAAATTCAGGAATGGTGGGTTTCAGAGCGACACTGAGAATATTATCGCCTCACTACATTTCTCGGTCTGACGGATTCGATAAAATAAAAGAGATTCTCTTCCGAACAGATAGGTGCAAAATCTCGTTCTTTCCGCTCGCGATAAGTGACCACAATAAAAACTGAGCTCCTCCAAATACACTCCCATGGGACAAGTCACCCTTTCACCTCCAAAACTTTTACATCTTTACACGGCTGGTGACCTAACACCCCCTGCCACACGCCCATGCGGAGGCTCTGGGGTAGTACGTAGATGTAGATCATCTCAAAATAAAATAATATTTAAAATCAATTCAATAATTAGTATTAATTCGGATTAATAATGGGTTCATCAATATGATAGGCTTAAGATTTATTCTTATTTATTTTAAGACAATAAGATGATAGATAATTCAAGGCTAATACTCTACACGTTATTTTATATAAGTATGCAAAAATCGTTATTATTAATACTGTAATTTTTGTAACGATCATGCTTGATTTATTCGTTCGCCTACGCATTTTGAATAATAATTTATTTAGGTAAAAATGAATCGTGAGAAAGGTGGCAGTCCTCCTAATCAATCGCCTCCGCTTTTTACGCCGCCTTTTCGAACATTTAAGGTAGTTTGAGCGAAATATCATTTTATCTAGAAATCAATGAATTTGGTCTCATTTTAAAGAAAAATATCTCACCCTTCTAATGACATAAAAAATTCAACCCCTTACCACACTACTTTCCGAGATATTTGTCAGATAAACACAGCCCTTTTACATGGGAAATAGTACGTGTGTGCAGTCCAAAGAGACATAATTTACAAAATGAGGAATTACTAACACTTATTTGTCGTAAAAAGACTAACAGCGTGTAGTTTGTATGTTTTCTCAACATTTTTGCAAATTAATCATATTGTCACAGCAGTAAATTCTTTGATACATCAAAAAACCTTCCGTTTTGAAGGAGTTTCAAACGCACCGCGCGAAAAAAATTAGTCAAGTTAAAGAATCAATTAAATCAACAGTATGTAGTTTATGTGTTTTCTCAGCTATTTTGAAAATTAATCATGTTGTCACCGTAATAGGTTTTAGGGTATCACAAAAAACCTTCTGTTTTGAAGGAGTTTCAAACGCACCTCGCGAAAAAAATGAGTCAAATCAAAGACTTATTTAGATATTTTCATTTAATTACTTGCAATTTCTGTCATAAAAAAAACTATATTATTGCACCAATAATAATGCAATATTTAATTCATGCGTCCTACAGCTGACGAAATTTAAACGCATATTTCGAATATGGTCTCTATTATGATTAGGGAACTATTTAGCTTGGACTGCCTTAAACTGCCATTCTCTGCGATGCGGTGGTGAATGACGAGTTAGAGGAGGGTGAGGATGGGGGCAGGGTTGGGAGGCTGAGGGCGCCGGGGGTTGGGGAAAAACGACCACTCACCCCGTCGCACCACAAAAGCGCTAATCGCGTGGATTAGGATTAAGGGCAGCGAGGAAGAGAGGGATTTGGGGAGGGGGTGCAAGGAGGGAGGGAAGGGGTGGTGTTTTTGCAAAGTAATGGCGAGTGACGGGGCGGGGAAGGTGGGCGTAGAACAGCGCGAACATTTGGTTATGGCAGCTTATAAGGTAATTTGAACGAGATTTCTCTAAAGTTAAAACAGGCACCAATTTCAGATTTTATTTTTAGGTTAGACTGTTTTAAGAAGCAATAAATATAATAATGTTAATGATGTAAAATTTTTTTTAGCGCAGAAATTTTCTAAATTACCAATCATTGCATTAAACAAATGATGTGGTACGAAGTCACTCTCACGGGTGCATATACACCAGGGTTGAAATTCGCCATGAATAATTCATTTGATTTGACCGGGATTTGATCCCGGATCTCTCAGTTGCCAGTCAGGACCCCCCTCGAAATTCACCTTGAAGGAAGATGGCTGGGTGGTGTAAACGACCTACGCACCTGACCGGCAATTAGGAGACCCGGGTACGAATCCCGGTCAAGTCAAATAATTTTTTCATGGCGAGTTTCAATTCAGAAATTTTCTGTTAATGAGGAGGTTGCACCTGGACTAAGGCGGACGAAACAAGCGGAGAATTCCAAGTTTCTGTTGACTTGGCTTTAAACCCCGCAATCGATGAATACAGGCGATACCAAGTTAGTTCAATCTCAAGGGAATAGAATATGGATATTATTCTGTGAATCACTTAAAAGAACGCTTTTTTCCTGCAAATAGGGCCGACTTATTACTTCTCACCGCGCCATTTCTACCGAACTCCATAATTTTGCCATCAAATTCCGCAGTAATCGGCTAACAATTCCCAAAAGAAATCAGTTACCTATATTTTTTAGTTTCTCGGTTGTTTCTCCTTATTTAAATCAGTTTTCTGTTAAAATGGCATTCAAACCTTTGAGCGCCGCCAATTTTTTGGTGGGTACTCCCAGAAGTGCCATGAGAATTTTGATATATTTGTAGGCCTTTATTCATAAAAATTATTATTTGTTTATTACGGCAAATTAATTATTATTTTTTACTATTTTTACACGATCATTTCTGTATTTGAAAGTGAATGCTTTTTTCCTAATGAATAAGAAAAAAATAAATTTTTTTGTAATGACTCATTGTTTTTACAGGTCTCATAGATAACGATATATCGTCGTTGGCACTTCTGGCACATTCTGCAAACGACGATATATCGTCGCGTGGCAAACAAAGTAAACTCACTTAAAAATTTTGAAAGTTCATGTAATGTCGGAAACTTTGTACGGTATCTACAATGACCGCAACTCAGAAAAGGGTCAATTATCGTGTCCGTTTTCTAACCGCCAGGGAAGCTAAACCTTGTCGACGGTAGATTAGATTCCAAGGGTCGCAGCGCAAACGGCGTCCTTACGGAACCAATATAAATTTGTTCCTCACGGTGGGTCATTTCATGAAAGGTTTTATGTATATGCAACGTATGGGACTCGGGTGACCGGGCCTCCATTTCTAGTTTGACTTAATATACCTACTGCGGCGATATGATTCAATTATCTAACCTATATTACCATTGAATACATCAGAGGAAAATCTAATTAACTAAAGATCTCCCTCATACACAAACCGTGGATGGGGATAGGGGGATACGAATGCAGTTTGCGATCACCGCGGCAGCGTATAGAACAGAGTTAATCTGGTACTTTAGGATGAACTGCCAGGAATGAATAGAGGCGAAATTTGGATTAAAAAACAAGAGACAACAATACGCTCTGACACGAAAGGAGGCAAATGGCAATTAATTAGCCCTGCAACACGGCCTCTCGGCTACCGAGTTATCTGTGTGTATGCGACACACCATTAATTAATTTACTGCAATTCCTAGTGTTAATGGAAGCGAAACTTGAGTAAATGAACAACCCATGTACTTGGAAAGTTAATCACGTTGAGGGTAAATAGAGGCACGAGATTCAAAGAGTCAAATAATACAGGTGCCGTTAAATGAACTAATCCATCCTGTCACGCGCACGTAACTGTTAGAAAAATCAGAAATTTCGTATCACAGATATGCTGGTTTGAGGAAAAGAACAGTAGATTGCTTTTAAAAAAATATGCCTTATATTCAATGCTTGATGTTGCATTTCTCCGTTGCAATCCAGTACTTAAATATCTGGCTGTGAAATCCTTAGGTACGAAGGTCATTCAATAACGAAAGAGACGAATGACTATGGACTATAAATGGTTAATTCAATGGTAACCAAACTCAGTTTACTTCTAATCGTAATTCCCACTAGCATTTAGGCGTCCATCGCACTGCTGTGTAAGCCTTCTGGTTACCATGGTAAAGAATACTTGACTTTGCTTTGAAAACCACTCGTGAACAGCTTTATTGACTGCTTCTTTGTCTTAGAACTTGGGAGCCATGTAAAAACTCTTTGATTGGGCCGAAGAGATGGTAATCGATCGGCGCTAGGTAGATGCAGCAGCAACGTCAAAATCAAGTTTTCGATCATATCTCGCGTTTTCTGGGCGCATTATTTTGGATGTCCTTATTGAGTTGAGTCAATTGTCTAGAATCCATCTAGAACACGTTTCTCAATGATACAGCGTGTCACGAATGGTTGAAAGAACATTTTCAACTTAAGCATTACACAATTTACAAATTTTCGCGATTTTTATGCGTCCGTATTCACGGGTAAGGTCACATTCGCAATTTTGCAATGTGTCGCTCAATTCTTCAACCGGTCGGCCGGACGATGGATATCGATGACTCTTGTACTTCTTCATTTAAAAATAAATTCACTTATACATGTTCCAACAGCTTAAACACTTTTTACCATGTATTTTCAACATTCCCGGGTCAACTTCGGCCACTTTCACACCTTAAGATGACAAAAGTCCTGTCACTGAACCTTATTCAAATAGCTTACACGTTTAGAGAGGAGCTGACATCTTGATATTAGCAAAAGGTTTTGTTTATTTTTTTGTGTCAAACAGCTTATATAATTTTTCCAGATAGTAACCAAACTTAACCGCGGGAAGCTTAAACCGACAATGTTTAATAGTTTTCCCACTGTTGAGATTTTTTTAGCTCATTATTGAACGGCCCTCATAAGTAAAATGTAAAGTTGAACTTCAACACTACAGTGACATAAAGTTGTGTTTAACAAAATATACATGAAAAAATAGAGCAAAAATGTACATATGACAACATAATCCCACAGGATTGGCGGTACTAAGATGCATTTCCACTTTAGTTCGGAATACATCTAAATTGATTTGCTTCATTATAAATAACGTAGGAGGTAAGTATCGTTCTTAACTATCCTCCATTATTGATCTTAGGTGCATCTTTTGCATAATTAGTAAGTAATATTGGGTGAAAGAATTTTGCTGGTTAGGTAGTATGCTTACTGAGGATAGCAGATGTTGTGCAGAGATAAAGAAAAAGGGTGGCAATAACAAAACAGGCCTTTCAAAATAAGAGAAGCCTTCTAACAGACAAGCATATGAATAAAAAAATAAATAATAAATCTCCAATGGCCGTGATAATTGTCACCACTCGCATAGCCCACGAGTGTATATACCCCACGAGTGGTGCCAATCATTACGGCCATTGGAGATTTGTTATTTATTTGTTTATTTTAAGAGGCCGTAGAGCTCAAGTTTCCTCGATTTGAAGCATATGAATATCGAAACTCGGAAAATGTCTGCAAAAACATTCCTTTGGAGTACATCGCTCAATGGATGCGAGGGTTGGACCCTCAGGAAACGGGAAAAAGAGCGATTAGACGCAGCAGAGATGTGGATTTGGAGAAGGATGCTTAAGTTGGATGGAGAAGAAAAGTAATGAAGAGGTTTTAATGGAAATAAATGAATAGAGAACCCTACTCAACACCATGGATAAAAGAAATATAAAAATTTGAGGACATCTCCTGAGACATAACAGATCTTATTTCAATGTGATTGAGGGGAAGGTGCTCGGAAAGAAGGATAGAGGAAGACCAAGGTTACAGTACCTGAACAGGGCAAAAGAATTGATGGGGACGGAAAATTATTGGAAGTTTAAGAGATTAACAGAAAACAGGACCATTTGGTTTCAGCAACAAGGTGGAGCCTCTAGTTAAAGAAGAAGAAGATTGAGTAGCGGTCTACATACTGTGTTGACGGGTGCTCCGTGGAGAGCAAATATTTCTCAATGTGTATTTTTCGATCGATTGAAGATTGAAGTACAGATTGACCGACTGCTATTATTTAGACACATAAGCCTACTTGGACGTATCACCTAAAATACTTTTAATTATAATAATATAATAATAATTTAATTCCTTTTCAGAAATTACAGAGTGGTATTACAATAGATAACCCCTTAGGAATATCCTGTGTTGGGGCTACTGACAGATAAACCATGCAAAAAGCGATAGCAAAAAACAAAATGGTTTACAATTTTCGATAAAACTTTTAAAATACAGTGAAGAAACTAATTCAAAATAGAAAAAAGACTCAGAGAGATATACAGAATTAAGTAGTGGTTACAAGAAAGACACATAAACACAAGATCGGGTGAACTTACTTTAACAATGATATTACAATATCACTTAATTTATTACATTTAATTCAATAAATATTTCATGTAAATTTTCTACCGATGTGAGCGTCATGGATGGTGTATGAACGCCAGCCTCTTTGTGTGCGCTAATAGATGAAGAGAGGGGACAGATGCTTACTCAGGCTGTACTTAAATTACTTGAAATAAAATTCTGGTTACTCTCATTTCGCCAAGGAGGTAAAATCTACTGGGATAGTAATGGGTGTCTCGGATCACCTTTACCTCCTCTCTAAGTCTTATCATCACGACATATTGCCTTATTTGCAAAGTCTTTCAGTATGATACGTGTTGCTTCATCTAATTTTCTCTTAATTCACCCGGTAAAGTCCTTCGGAACTTCTCTGAGCATAGTGCAAATCCTTTTGGTTCTTTATCTCACTTGCCCTAGTGAAATGCAGAGTTATTTCGTGCTGTGCTGCCAACGTAGCCAAAATTATAATTTTAATATTTGCTCAAAATTAACCTGTAGAGAAAAAGTTCCCACAAAGTTGATAACCTTATAAGCGCACCGTAGGAGACCCTGGAGCATTTCATTGCTCCTGATTCCTATTACATCCCGACCCTCTCAAGAAAATTTCCCATGTATTGTGCGGTTGCCAAATTCTCGCACGAGAGAATCGTGGTGGAATATTTGCTGTCGATTATAATCAACACAGAAAATCGAAGAATGTAGAGCAAGCGGAGGGACAGGCCCTGGGAAATAGCGGGAGAGATCTCTGTGTAACAGAGTAGAGAATTAAGGGATCAGGAAGGAAAAAGCCGGCCATCATTATTTACACGAGCGGGTTAATACCATGATTAAAGATTGGATACAAAACGTACTTTGCGGTTTAGAATACTTTGAGCAGTTAAGATGTGATTACAATCTGCTTTGATGGGAAAATATTTTGGCGATCGTGTGCGGGACAATTATTATTGGAAAATTTCATCATTTTTTGCTTAACTGATTACATTGATAGACAAGCAGTAGGTATTTTTCATGATTTTCACCCAATCTTATCCAGATTTTCATCCTGATATCAGATGTAAAATCCGTTTTCCTCTATCACGTAAGGTTTTGAAGGTATCGACATAGCTTTAATTTGGTTAGTATACCGTTCATCGAAAAATTACATCGTCGTTTCCAATTCTTTTTCATATTGCGTCGAAAATGTTGTTCAGCGATTAAAAAAAAATTAATTCCTAATATAAAATTAACCTGGTCAAAATTCCAATGAAACCACCTTTCGCACATGTCGGAATATTTCCGATATCACATTACCAACCCTTCATTTGTTTCTAACTAATATTCATTGACAGTGGATATGATGGCACCCAGGGGTTGTATATAGTCACCAAATCTGTTTTTCTCCGTGTCCAAATATGTAACAGTCAATTATTGCATGCATATTAACACGTTTATTTCCAGTGAGCAAACATTGCTTCCAACAAGTTAAAGGGATTATGGTGGGAGCCCCTAGAGACTCGGAGGCTGCACGCTAGGCTTAGGCTGCTTGAGATATTCAGAAATGTATGTGTTTCAGAGCGACACAGAGAATATTATCATGACGCCTCACTACATTTCTAGGTCTGACAGATGCGATAAAAGAAGAGAGATATTCTGTCGAAAAGATAGGTACAAAAACTCGTTCTTTCCGTGCACAATAAGCGACCACAATAAAAACTGATCTCCTCTAAATACACTCCCATAGTATATGTCACCATTTCACTTCCAAAAATTTTAAATCTTTACACAACTGGTAACCTACTGCCACACGCCCACATGGAGGCTCGCGGGGTAGCATGTAGATGTAGATGTACAAGTTGTGGAAGTGGTCCAGTCTAATTCGTATTAAACGCTAAAGGAAGGTGTAAGAGAGGGATTAGAGGTAAACTCTTGGCACAACTTGGTCGCAAATGTGCTCCTGATAACGAGGAACTCGGGATTCTTCGAAGTTACTTTCCTGTCGTTCTCCACGAGCTATTTCTTCATGGTGCTCGACGATGAGTCCAGCTCTTCATAGATCTGTTTCGTCTCCATTTTGTGAATATCGTCTCCTCGCTCTTCCGCGCGATAGCCCGAGTCTTCTAGAAGTAGGAACCGTTTGTCTGAATGAAGGCGGCGATTCAGGGATCTTGTCCGGGGGAGAAGTTTAGTGCCGCAAGAGGACAGAGAACACTTTTGGTTTCGACGGACAAAAACCAACGCTCCGATGCTCCTCTCGGCTTCCTCCTTCCCCCTGATCCCCCCCTCTCACCTAATTCCTCCCACGGCCGCTGCCGCCACCTTCACTCTTCCCTGGCTTCCGAGCGGCAGGCAGGAAATGAGAAATCGGGGCTTTTGGAGGCGATCATCCGGTCGCCCGCCCGTCCCAATAAATTGTGCGTTTACCGGCAGAAGGGGCGCGATTTATGGCGCTCCCTGGCGTGAAATCCGTGAACTTCCGTGAGACGCTTCCAACAGAATCCGGACGAGGTCACAAAACACGACAATGGACAAATTTCCCGAGGTTACGGATATGGGTTCAGGGAAATAATTCCCACGCCAGTGGCCAGAGCTGGATACCCGGTCTTGACGGTGAGTCTGTAGTTTATTTGTGACAGCGTAGGGCAGCGCTTTTTACAGCATAAGGCTCGTGTTGAAAAAGTAACACTAGCCATCACTCTTGGTTACATTATGGTAGCATAGATATCATTTCACATAGAATGCAATGAATCTGGTCTCGTTTTAAAGAATAATATCTCACAATACCAAAAATTACAAAGTATCGGCCTCTAACCACAGTATCTTCCGAGTTATTTGTCAAAAATAGAAGCTTCTTTTCATGATATATGTAGCGAAAATGCACCTTAGAGACTCCATTTAAATAATGAGGAATTTTTGATTCCAAGATCTCGTTAGAAACATAAAAGTGCAAAGTTTGCACATTTTATCGAGTATTTTAAAAAAATTATTCAATTACTCACTGTAGTGTAGGATTTAATTTTTTCCCGGCGAATTACTAATAAATTCTTCTCGGGTTTCCGCCCGGGTGAGATGCTCCATCTGCTCCATTGCCGACGTTTCGATGGAAGACTTTTCCATCGTCATCAGGGCCGTTGATGACCTGGAACCCACTCTTAAAAATGGCGGGAAAAGGGAAAACTTCTCCAACAATCACGTTCGACCTGACCTGAGAGACAGTGTATATAAACCGGCCCTCTTGACACCCGGCATCAACGGCCCTGATGACGATGGAAAAGTCTTCCATCGAAACGTCGGCAATGGAGCAGATGGAGCATCTCCCCCGGGCGAAAACCCGAGAAGAATTTATTATACTCAGCGTAGTAATTTCCACAGAATAGCCTAAAAAAATATGCTGTGGTTTAGGTGTTTTCACAGTACGGTGAGAAACAAATGATTCAAGATAAGACAATTGTGATATTTGTTTAATCATTGAGAATGTCATTCACATTAAACTATAATTTTACGCCATTTATATTACAATGCATAAATTATTGTAAATATATGTAGTAATTATACCTACATATTTACTTCAAGCTTCTTGCAGCTACCAAAATTTGAAAAACAATTAAATTATGGTCTCCACTATAAACAGGGAAAGTTATCACGAAAAATTCCTTGAAAAAATTAATCTATCAAAAATAATATTAACTCAAATTATCCTGACCGGATATTAACACAAATATTATTAGCACAAATTATCCTGGCAAGATCCTTGAACCCATAGGAGGAGAGAAGATAGCACAGAAAACTCGATTACAGAAAATGAAGAGGGCATATGGCATAAAATATTTGCAACAAGAAATGCTCCTGCTTAAACAGAAAGATCAGGCACTACAACACTGTAATATAGCCGGAGGTTCTACATGCAAGCAAAACTCTTACGCTTCATATAAAAAGAGATATGAAGAACATCTGAAGGAAGAGCGAAAAATCATAAGGACAATTCTCGGCCCAAAATTAACAGAAGAAGGGTATAGGCTGCACTCCAGGAAAACTACGGAGAAGATGTCCAACCTAGCGGCGGATATCAGAAAATGAAGACTACAATTTTTCGGACATATCAATAGACTCCCACCGACAGGACTCTTCAAAAATGTCATCAAATATTTACGAGGTGTCAAATCAACAATACCATGGTTATCACAAGTCAAAGGTGATCTAGAAAAAGCAAAAATAGTCCCTAGAGATATTGAAAACTGAATCACCTACAGAAATAAGATACACCAGTGGAACGTAATGCCAGAGAATGAAGTCCCAAATAAACCAGGGACAAATTGGACGGAAGAGAGAAAGAGAATCCACGGAGAAAGAATGAGAGAAGTGTGGAAGATAAGAAAGGAACTAAGAAATAAGAACTGAGTCAAAATGCTTTGCGTGATCCAACAGGGTCCATACGCAACTAATAATAATGAATATCCCGACCCTGTCCACCGCCTGACCGCCCAAATGAGCGAGCGGTCAGGATGGCTTCGACTTAACTTCGATTGTTAGTAGGTAAAACAACGCTGTGCAAGGCTCTTGACCTTACCGACGTGCGATAATTTACATAAAAAGAATATTCTTCGAATGCGATGTCTTTGAAACATAGAATTATGATAATGAAGACGGAAATAGCAATTTTCCACGGGTAAAACAAATCGAATGCGAGCTAAATTTCAATTTACTTCATCATCTTCCGATCTGATAATGACCTTGAAAGTAACGGAGATATTAAGTTGGTACAACGAATATCTGGAGATATGGCTGAAAAACTAGACAAATATACTCACAACAGGATAGATGATTCAAAGCAAAAGAAACATTCCGTTGTCTCGGGCGTGACTTCGTGGAATTTGCTTAACATTTTAAATGAAAATTATAACTTAGTAATTCCTAACAGATTTATGAACAGGACGACCTAGGTTTCGACGAAGCTCGTCATCATCAGGTACAGTATTACAAGGATACATAGAATATATAGTCACACAAAATCGGGGGAGGTAACTCCTTGGAAACCACAACCCCTTCCCACCTACCAACCCCTTCCCCAACGTTCGAACTCCCATCTCCCCACTCCTCTTACACCACCTCTGCCTCCCTCGATTTTGTGTGACTATATATTCTATGTCTTCTTGTAATACTGTACCTGATGATGACGAGCTTCGTCGAAACCTAGGTTGCCCTATTAATAAATCTATGTGGAATAACTAAAATATACTTTTCATTTACAAAGGAAACATGATGTTATCGAAGGACGGTTTATGAAGAGACTCGCCAAGAAAGGGCTCTTTGCCAGTGAGAGAAAATGCTCGAGAAAAATCTCTTCGAGTTAGAAGAAATAAACTTGGAGGGTACATTATGAGACACACTAGCCTCTTGAGGACGTCACTGGAACGATAAATAAATGAAAAAGTACACATCCGATGCCTATACGAAGAGTCATGAATGGGGATTTACCGGTGGTCTCAAAATGAAGAACGGATTTGAGAGCTGAAGCGAACTAATCTTTTGAATGATGACTGAATGCAGATGAGGAAAGTTTTAATTTTTAAACATTGTATGAGTTAGTTTGACTTAATTAAATCGAAATACCTGGTTAATTTAATGATAATTAATTTGATGGTTTAATAAAATGAGATCCTAGCCGAAAGAAAATTACGGGGGAGATGTGTGACTTCTTGGCGGGGAAGTGTCCGAATTCATTCATCCTATATGCCTCACCATTCACCCTATTGTATTCTTTTTTACAATGAAAGGGTATCCATAATTGACGTACATGGAGAGGGAATGATATTTTAAAACTGTAGCCTTAAAACGGGAATAACAACTCTGTTGCTAGGCACTGCTCTTTCCTGACTTTCTTTTGAATAGCAAGAGGGAATGGACGATTAGTGGATTTCAAGCAAAAATATCAACCATCTGTTTGAATTTTAGGTTAGTTACTCCTGAAACAAACGTTGGTTACTTTTGATAAGGATTATACTCGATTTTACCCCAATTTTCAGTAGGAATGCGGATTATTTTTTATTTAAATAAATTGAGAAAATACGAAAACAGAATCCTCGGTAAAGAAGTAAGTGCATGTTGATGTATAGAAAGTTTTCTTTGGAAAACATAGTAAAATTGCAAAGCGAGTTCGTTATCCAGCAAGGGCTATAGGAAAATGAGGGTCAACGAAGATATCGGACTAGCTTTAGCTTCTGGCATTGGTCAGCATAGCAAGTGCTATCTCAGGGTGTCCAGCAGCCGGGAATTTGAAAATTCCCTTAGATTTCCAGGTTTTTCAGACATAATTTTTATTTTTCCAGAGGAAATATTGATTTTTTCTCGTTAATTATAAGAGAATGTTCGGCATGTTTTTTGGGTGATTGAACGAAAGAATTATTTTTAAACTTGCTTATTTGGAGGAAAATGAACACAAAACTTTAAAATAGTTTGAGAGAAAAATCACATCACCACCTTTTCTTAGATTTAAACATTGTCATGCTGGTGCTCACCAACAGGATTATATTACAGCCAGACTTTGCTATAAATAGCACTGATATAAAATGATCAACACCTTAAAAAATCTGAAGGAATTGACTCTTTTCCTTATTTTGCTAAATGCGACAACTCAAGGGAAATTTGACTTCGCAACTTGCCGTTAAAGACACGTTCTTTACGCCACTGATTTACAGACTATGACCAATATCAACACAATATACCCATATGGAAAACATTGTACCCACTTTCAGTGATTACAGGAATGCAAAATGCGACAACGTAAGGGAAATTTGACTTAGCAACTTGCCGAACATTGCTTCCGTTGCTATTTTATATATTGACACCACAGTAAATTCCCGAGTCAATTTGATATTTCCCTGAGATTTCCTTGATATTTCCAGTGAAAATAAAATTCCCTGAGATCTCCCGGTCTTCGCGGTTTTCCAAGGCGCTGGACGCCCTGTATCTCCATGTACTTCAACCTTATTCATCCATCCTCATGTTTAATGCGTCCCACTTTCTCGCCGCCCTCCATCTCCAAGAACAACAAGAGAACACCCGCTCCCTACGCCGTCCACAAAATGAAATCTGCTGATGCTGTTGCCATCTCTCACGTCGTTAAGAGCCTCTGTTACATTATTTATTTCGTCGTGTTCGTGGCAGGGCTCATCCGAATGTTGGGCATGGATGCCCAATCCTCATCTTCTGCTAACCTTCCCCCCCCAACTACACAATTTTCATTGTTTTTCCCATTTCCCTTTTTTTAAACCCCATAATGGAAAGTGTACTCCTCCCCCACCTTGCCTCCTCATCTCTAAAACTCTGATAATTCCGTTCAGTCCGCTAGATTTATACGGCATGACGGCACATGCCCTAGGGTTAGCACGGGCAACTTTTCAATTACCGATCCTGCCGGCTGGTATGTAATTTTTCGGATCCGAATAAAGAAAAAAAAGTGAGTTGGTTGTTATGGGATAGTATTTTGAAAATCACAGAGGAAAAAATAGGAATTTCTTCTGAAGAAAGTCATGACACCAAAATTCCACCCAACGTTGACACATACCTGTATTTAGTCTGAGAAAATATTGATACGAAGGTTAAAAATGGCCATTCAGATCGGAAATCCCTTTTTGAGCTACAAAACTGACTTTTTATATTTTATTTCTCTGAGAAAAGTGTTTATTTCAACATATGAAAAACTTCTCTGTAATTCAAGATATTCCAATTTGTATTTCCACATGAGTGAAAAGGGTAAAAATGTCATGATGAAATATTTAGTTTTGACTGTACGTGTGCACGGCAATAGACGGGCAAACCAAACCTCGTAGTGAATATAGTTCGACCGTTGCCCGCACGTTGGCTCTGCTATGTTGTGGGAAATAGCAAGGTCTGTATACCCTTGGGTATAAGGACCTTGGGAAACAGAAGCTCTCTATAGGGAATATGGTAATACAGTACCTCTAGTGGGAAACTTCGACGGACGAGGCCGATTGAGAGAAATTCGACAGATGACATTTTATTCCACGGTAAATTCGAAGGTGATACAGGAAACCTAATATTATCATTGACATGTACTTTTAAATCATAATTTCAGGGCTAAATTGAGGCCTCCCTTCCATTATTCCAGCTCTCATGAAATACCGCTGGAAATAGTTTCCCCGCAAACTTTGCAGTCACGTGACCCATGACGCGTCGTCATTTCACCCTTCCATTAGAGTAAATTCTCAGATGACTGCGAAAATGACCCGCGGTCCAATTGGCGATTTCACGTATGTTTGGGCGATATTTTGTATCTCTTTGGATCATTATTAAAGAATATGACTCGGCTGAAAGCGAGTTGAATTTTGAAATGTCGTGCTGCCGTGATGCCAAATTTATCGGTAGATAGTAAAAAATAGTTTGCGGTCGGAAATTACGCTCGACTGAGACCAAGATCTCTATTTTTGTTCAATACGAACAATCGATACGAAACTTATTGAATTAATCGTACAAATATGTGGACCACGGGATTTCTAAAGCAGCAAGTAATGCGCATGCCTGCTTTAGTTTATAGTTTTCCGTATGAAAGACGGTTGGCACAAGTTTACCCGCAAGTTAGGATAACTAGGAGAGAATTTCCGTTGCCGGCGAAAGCTGATGATATCAGAGATACGAGATATCGGAATGTAGGTGTAATAAGAGAATATAGGAAAACATAAAAAAAATAGAAAAAGGTAATTTATGGAAATCAAGAAGGGTAGAACGATGCATTATTGGCTGCATAGCCACTGATAAGGCCTTCCAGTGTTGAAATTGGTGCAATGTTAAACGCTAAGCTCTAAAATGTATCTCGAGGAAAGGAATTATCATTTATCATTTGGAAATCGGAGGTCGCCATTTTATTTTCACCACTCGCTTCAACGCTGGTCTAGAAATCTGTCATAATTGAATCATTATTCAAATTTAAGTACCAAGTATGAATGAGGATTCTTCGACATCGCGAAAAATGTCCTTTCCACTTAGTATTTTGCGTCTCATGTAAGCGGTGAATATTGTAGGAGATTGATGGTCAAGGCCCGCACTCTTGAAGGGATGATGAAGAGAGACGATTGAAATGGAAAGACTAGCGATCAAAATACGAATGTAATTGAAGGCAAGAGAGAAAATATCGTCCGTATTCATTACTCACGCTCAATCCACTCCCAATTCTTTTATATACCGAACTAATAGCTTCTGATACATCGTGGAGATTACATATTCATCACATGTATAACGCAGCATCAAAGAAACTAGGTTTTGTTAAACGTATAATAGGAAGGTCCACGAATGAAAAAGTCAAAGAAAGATGCTACTTAGCTCTGGTTAGACCACATTTCGAATATGCTACGAGCATTTTGGACCCTGGTCATAAAGATTTCACTAAAATAATCAAGAAAATACAAAGGAAAGCAGCGGAAAAGCAAAAAGAAAGCAGCAAAAAGCAAGAAAGAGCTAATACTTCGCTCTGGTTAGGCCACACCGCGAATACGCCGCGAGTAATCGGGACCCGGGTGAAATAGATTTAACCAAATAAATGAATAAAATACATAGGAAAGTAGCGCGCTTCGTTAAAAAATGCTACGAGCGTACATATAGTCTCTCACAACTTTTAGAGGGATTAAGGTGGGAGCCCTTAGAGACTCGGAGGCTACACGCTAGGCTTAAGTTGCTGGATAAATTCAGAACTGATATTTTTCAGAGCACATAGAGAATATTATCATGACTCCTCAATACATCTCTAGGTCTGACAAATGCAATAAAATAAGAGAGATACACTGCCGAACGTATAGGTACAAAAACTCGTTCTTTCCGCGAACAATAAGCGACCACAATAAAAATTGAGCTCCACTAAATACAATCCTACAACACATGTCTCCTTTTCATCTCCAAAAACCTCACCCCTTTACACGGCTGACGACCTAACACCCCCTGTCATACGCCCACGCGGCGGCTTGCGGGGTAATATGTACATGTAGATGTACAAAACACATGCGGCATAGAATGGAAGAAACTAGGTTTTGTTGAGCGTACCATAGGAAGGACCTTGAATGAAAAATTCAAAAAGAGACGCTACTTCGCTCTTGTAAGGCCACAACTCAAATATGCTGCGAGCATTTGGGAACCTGTTCATAAAGATTTAACCAATAAATTTATTAAAATACAAAGAAAAGCTGCGCGCTTCGTGGAAAAATGCTACGAGCAAACATATTGTGCCTCACAATTTTGGAAGCGATTAAGGAGGGAGCCCCTAGAGACTCGGAGACTACACGCTAGGCTTAGATTGCCGGAGAAATTCAGAATTTCTGTATTTCAGAGCGACACAGAGAATATTATCATGACTCCTCACTACATCTCTAGGTCTCATAGATGTGATAAAATAAGAGAGATACACTGCCGAACAGGTAGGTACAAAAACTCGTTCTTTCCGCCCACGATAAGCGACCACAATAAAAATTGAGCTCCACTAAATACACTCCTATAATACATGTCACATTTCATCTCACATTTCACGGCTGGCGACCTAACACCGCCTGCCACACGCCCATGTGGCGGCTCGCAGGGTATTATGTAGATGTAGATGTAGAAATAGTGATTCACATAGCATTAATGTAAGCGTGTAATGATTTATTTTTATTGCTATTTTCCATTCTTGGGTTGCTTCACTATTTTTGGAAATTGGACTTTATCTCCATCTACATACTACCCTCCACACCGCCGCATGGGATTGTGGCAGGGGGTGCTGGGACACCAGCCGTGTCAAGATGTCAGGTTTTGGGAGGAGAAATGGTGACGTGTATCTTGGTAATGTATTGAGCAAAGCTCTGTTTTTATTATGATCACTCATGGTGCGCGGAAAGGACGAATGTTTGTACCTGTTCTGCTTGGTAATATATCTATCTTATTTTATCGGTTCTGTTGGACCCGGAGATGTTGCATGGCTTCAAAATGGTACTTTCTGTGACGATTTTTAACACACCTTTTGAAATTTAATGCCTATATGGTGATAAATGCATGAATGACTGCAAAATAGCGGAACATGGAAGTATTTATCAATGTTAAGAGCACATCTGATGTAAGAAAAGAGGGAAAAGTCCCCAAAGAATGACTCAGGAATAAATACATAGAACAACTAATGAGTAAAGTAACTAGAGGGAGCAGACAGGAAGCAAGGCACGTAGCATAAGACAAGGGAGGATGTAGGGCTACGGGCAACAAATCTTAAGATATAACGACCAGTGATGATGAGAATTTTTCTGGCCAATAAAACATGCCATAACAAAGAATCTGGGCATTTTAAAAGCTAATTCTTCATGAAAATGGAGGGACGATACACATAGGTACATGGACATCCGTCTAATTTATCGAATTATTTGAAAATAAATTCAATAATGGAAATCCAAATGGATTAAATTAAAATATCGCTCCAACGAGCTCCCTCGGCTGGAAAAGTGTTTATGAACTTAATATATTGCCTACGAATAATCTACTGGCAACGTGCCTTGATTATGTTTCCTAAATACTAAGAATGCATGTAAGCAGTGAAAGAAGTACCTTTGCTAAACAATGCGAAGGAAAAGGCGGTATTCAGCACTTGATTTGGCACAAGGAATCAAGGAATGAGTGCTTGTCTAAGGAAGCGAAAATTGCCGTGTAAAAAAGTGTACTTCTTCCCACTTTGCCATATGGTGGTGAAACGTGGACATTACAGGTTAGACATAAGAGTAGACTAAACGACATGGGTATGAGTTATCTGA
The DNA here is from genome assembly GCA_963169105.1 of Ceriagrion tenellum. Lineage (NCBI taxonomy): Eukaryota > Metazoa > Arthropoda > Insecta > Odonata > Coenagrionidae > Ceriagrion > Ceriagrion tenellum. Next base: position 121,161,256 of record OY720641.1, on the reverse strand, counting down.
GGAGTGCTTGCGGCAAAAGTAGGATGGATAGTGTCAGGAATGAGTGGGTAATAAATGAATGTGGGTTAGATGCTCCAGTAATGGACATGTATGAAAGGAGTGTGCTTCGTTGGCTTGGCCATGTTGAGAAAATGGATGACAGTCGAATAACGAAATAGATATGTAGACCCCAGAAGTCAAGGGGTCTAAGTGACATTAAAAAAAAATAAGTTAGGTACAGGAATAGGATGTGAAAGTATAAATCTTTTAGGTGGTAAAGGGATCCAAGTGATATTCTTTACAGGTGATGCTATCTAGGGTAATGCCTCTTAACTACTTAGTGGGTTGTACCAAACATTTTCAACTTTGACTCTAGTTTTCTCAAAACAAAGATTTTGTTACTTAGGCCCCTTGACTTCTGGGGTCCTCATATATGAGAGTGAAATGAATGGTGCAAGAGGCAGAGGTTGTTGTTAAGTGCGGTTGAGGAAATTCTTAGGAGGAGAAATAATAGGAGTCTTAAAAACAGGAGAGCGTGTGTGAAGCAGTGTATGAGGGTAAATGAAGCAAAGGAGGTTTGCAAGGAAAGGTCAGTATTGAGGAAATTATTGAAGCAGAGTCAGGTGTACAAATATGTACTTATGAGTGAAACTTAGTGACTCTGCCTAACCCGGAAGGGAACGGCGTGATTGGTATGTATGTATGATTTGGCACATAGATTCGCGGTGAGACCTCCGTTAGCGAATCCCTCGGCATCCTCTACCATACATCCCCAGTCGATCACCGACCCAGCCGCTCGCCCTCCCTCGCCGCTCTCCCACGCACCTGACTCGCCGCCGTTCCCATGGCAACACGGCGCCACCCTTCCTCCCTCCGCCCCCCGCACAACCCCTCCGTCCCGCGCACAACCAGCCGCTACCCAAAGCGCCCCCTCCTCACCCTCCCGAGGACAAGGATGGAAAACACAGACACACAGTCGAGGGCAATCCAGCGACTGCTCGTCTCTTCGCATCACATTGAAGCCTCCTTCGAACAATACATTGAAATTGCAATGGGTTCTAGGGTAACAACTCAAACCACTAAGATTGAGTGGAACGATAAGCCGAAATTTTTATCCTAACGTGAAACATTTTTTAAGTATTTTGTCGTTTATACTTATCACGCCATTCCCTGTGGGGGTTGGCAAGGTAAATAATTTCATCACTGCCGTTTGCCCTACAAAACTGGCTCTCTTTTCATGATATTCTCCATAATACCCTATTCTAACTAACCATTTCCGTTTCTCCTACACCAAAGCACGCTCACCTATTCTTAAGACTCTTCGTGTTTCTCCTCTTCATTGTTAGATTAACATATGCATAGGAAACAGCTTACGCTAGTTACTCACTATCTACCTAGATGAACACACTCAACCATTCTCAGCGAGGTGAAAATCCTACCCAGGTGGGATTCGAACCCGCGACCCTAGGTTGGCAGGCGAGGACTTTACCCCGCTGTAACGACTTGGTGTTTTCTTTTGGTAGCGCTTCAGTTTTCTAGTACACCTCCGAACAATCTAACTCTAACAATCCCCCCTCTCCAAACTCCCTCACGTCCAACAACAACCATACAAAATAAACAAATTAAACATTAAAACGCAAAATAAGAAAAAGAGAAAACACACAAAATAAACAATAAGGTTATCAAACATTGAAACACACAGAATAAACAATAACTCAAGGAGCGCGGCGTTACACCGTCACCACCGTGGCCGGATTTAGAGTTTCCTCTATGAAATTCACCAATGTTTTTACTCCGCGATCTATCTCTTCCTCCCACACCATTCACTCAACTATCATGTAAATATTTAGTTATTCGATTCTGCTCCATTCCCTCGACATGACTAAACCAACGACGTATAATCCGTTCTCATATGTTCATTACCGGAACACTCAGCCCACATTCATTCATCACTGTCACTCATTCCTAACCCCATACATCATATATTTTTCACTTGAATGCTTCTCAGGTGCTCCGGTCCCAATTCATTAAGCTTACTTCTATAATTGTCCCAATGCGCTAGGCTTTACTGCCATACAATAACTTCGGGTGGAGAACAGTCTTGTACACTACTATTTTTACTGCCTCGGATTCACTCCAGTATTAATTAGAAATCACGAAACTCCCAAGGGTGACTTTTCTGATGTCTGTTTGGTGAAGAAAGCGACTGTTGCTCATGGTGCTTTGAGAATTTTACGCTGCCAAAGAGACAATTAGCATAATACGGATATTTACTACGCAAATTCTTGCTGCTGGTCATCAGGATCACGGGAATAGTTGACTAATATTTCACGGTTATCAAAATGCTCGAAGAAAGGAAACACACTGCAGTGCGACAGAAGTTGACAAATCTTGGTGATGGTCTCTGGACTAGAAGAGAAAGTCTTGGACAGCGCTAATCCAGTGTATTAAAAACCTCGGGTTCTTCACCATGTACTCAACCAACACAGCTACTGTAGGAAGGAGGGGTCTCCCTTCCTCCTGAATGATATGTGCAACAGAGAGTCCCGTGTGGATTGCTGAGATCTTTCCCCGCTGTTCAGTGTTCCCCTTTTACGGTAGCCAATGAGGGAGATTGTGACATTTGCCTGAGAAAAAGGAAGTCGAACATTTGGAGCGACGCATTGAGGAGACTGGGATTTATCAAGCAAGACGTTGAAAGCTCCTCGGGTGATAAAAGTCAAGTAAAATGATATTTTAGTCCAATTAGTATGCATCTCGACTGTTATGCCTTTGCCAGCTACCGAACTTAAGCTGAAACTTGTACGGTCACAATTTGGTCATGTGCTCCACGTTAACTGCCGCTAAGCCGTAGTAATGTAAACGGTGCATTAGAGTTAATACATGGCGATCAAAGAGCCCGATTTTCACTTCATGAATGTTTTCACCTCCTATAATACTTCAGCCGTTCACTTTCTAATGTCCGTAAGGCAGCTTTACACATGAAAGTCGGTCTCCATTCGAGATGGAACGATACATCGTCGCTTAGCGCTACTTTCATGATATTACTCGGCTAAAATGTTGCTTTGGAATTTTCCCAAAATAAGAATGACTGAAAGCGATGTAAGAAAGCAAAAAACGTGCTTTCTTTGCAAGTTGTAGAATTTTGGCCTGCTGTGCATTTGTACAATGTCTCCACGAGTTCAACAGTCATTAGTAGAATGCATACGAGGGTGAGTCAATAAATAAGCCGCAAACGTCAGCATTTCATCATCAGCATCAGTCGTAATCATTTCATTGAGAACGCTTGGAGCATCCACCGTACAGTCCTGACTTAGCCCTCAGTGATTTTCATCTGTTTGGGCCCCTAAAAAATCATTTGGGTGGCCGTCATTTTGATACAGATGATGCTGTAATCTATGAGGTTACACGTTGGCTGCGACAGCAACCAAAGGACTTCTTTGCTGCTGGCTTTCAAGGACTTGTAAAGAGATGGGATAAGTGCCTGAATGTACAGGGTGAATATGTGGAAAAGTGAAATAAATGTCAGAAAGTTACTTTAATTATTTTTGCCTCAATTCAGTTTTGCGACTTATTTATTGACTCACCCTCATAAAATAAGTTCAATGTATAAATGCTTAAACAAAGCGATAGGTTCTAATATTATTTCGTAACCTATTACATAAGGAAAGAACATACCCAAGACTTGCTTCTAAGTAATCGAAGGCAGTAGCAATCATCGCCATGTAAATATTTTTAATCATAATAAAAACACTTAATCCCCAAAGTAATTTCGCCGAATGTAACACGATTGCATTGCAGAGTATAAATGATCCTCGTAAATAATATAGAGACCTTTCCATTGTCCGAGAAATTGCAAACTGTGTTCTATAGTGCACCGATTACCGACCCAAGTGACTTGAAGTCCACACTTGCGCGTCACTGTGCTACCTGCAAGTTACTTATGCATAGACTTCATATAAAATAAGTCAACTTCCGCGTAAAAAGACGCCAAAAGCCGACGTTTTTGCACAATACGATGGTTACCACTGTAATATGGACGCGTGATCCAACTTAATGACGCAGCCAGTAGTCCACGAGTCTCCGACTTAAGGCTCAATGCCGACTTGTTTTTTTGAATTTGGGAAATTTCGGCGCGGGCAATTGGGTCCGCTGTTTTGGCGTGGGGACATTTTGGCACGAGGCCGGTTCACACTAGCACCACGGACGGGACATTTTTGTCCCATTACAAATTTTAGTAAGCTATATATCTCTAAATATTTTTCCAAAATTCTTGAAGTTTATTTTAATTTCATTACTAGTAAGCAATTGATTGAGTTTTGAGTTGATAAATGTTTTCTCTGGATGTTATTTGCTGAATTTCACGCATAATTAGTTAGAGATGAGATACTATGCGCAAAGTTTAGGTTATGAGTCAGGCCATATTTTATAAAATAATCTGAACCGAAAATTATTTATCGCACGTAAATGATGTTAAAATAATGAAACCTTCAGCTGGAAACTTTCCTTCGATACAAAATTTCTTTTCTAAAGAAATGATGCATTAACGGATCCAGGAATTGCCAAAACACAGATGGGACAGTTTTGTCTCAGCCGCGGTTTTATGGGGTACGAGAAGCCCAGCGGTTTTAGTGTTAAATAATATTACGGATGACGCTACGATGCTATGCTTTCGGGCGTAACTTCTCGTTCGGTTTCCCCTTTTATGGTTATTGTTGAATGATATACTCATTTCGATTTTTTAGATCTTCTCTGATACCTTTAAACGTCACCGGTGGAGAAAAAGCAGAGCCTGTTCACCCTTTCACCCACCTGAACTTTAACAACATGAAATTTATGACAGCGTTTCGGATAGATCATTCGAATATAATCATAAAAGCTGAAACTGATCGAGTAGTTACACACGAAAGCATTGCACCATAGCGTTGTCTGAAATATTCAGCCGGTCTCGCGCCGAAATGACCCTGCACCCAAACGGCCGGCGCCAAAACATTCACGCTCCGAAAAGCCTCGCGCCAAAACGGCCGGGTCGAAATGACTCCTCCTCGGTTTCTTTACTGCATAAGTAGTGGATCGGATGATAAATGACAAGTAACCTAGTTCCTAAAACGTGAGATTGTGAGCATAAATTAGTATAGGTGCAGCAATTTATATATTTAAATACGACACTTCACGAGAAGTAGCTTTTTTTTGCTTGCCGGACGATTCTGTTGGCCCGAATGTCCCCGGAATCCCGATAGGCTGCTGAGCCTGTCATCAGGTTTTCCAGGGACCGGACCAACAGAACTTGACATACATTCATGCTTTGGGTGGTGAAAAACCCACCCAGGCGGGACTCGAACCCGCGACCCTCGGTTTAGCAGGCGAGGACTTTACCCCGGACCCGGTGTACCGTTTAAAAATTATACTCTGTATGACATGATCAGCAAAGTGTTACTTTTCCTCGCGATTTTTATTGGAGATTTCGGAGAAATCACGGAGAAGAATTGTATTTTCCAAATAGTGTAAAGGAAATTAGCACGAAAAACTGTTTATAAGAAGGATAAAGTCCCGAAAAATAAAATATCGGCAACGGAAATAAAATATCGGCATCGGGTCCCAGTCCAGGCGAATGATTTTTCCACCGTGAACTTCACACCATTGTGTGATCACTTGCGGGTGACTCCGTTGAAGTAACCACGCGGCTAGTTCCGTGGTTCTTTGAAAATATCGGCATCTTATCACACAGATTTGTGAGTTATTAGCCAATTACTGCGATGATTGAAGTCCGAATGTGGTAGCTCCAAAGAATATGGGATTAACGTCGGCTCCTACACTTTCAACGAAGTGCTAATTAAAAATATATTCGCGAAATAGTCTTCATATATTTTGTCTTAATTTTGGTTACTAACGAATAACGCATATCATTACACAAAGTAGGGTTTTTTAACATAAAAAATAAAAATGCGTATTTTGGCGTTTTTTAAACTCAAGCGGTTGCAGTGAAACCACCTTAAGGTAGTTTGAGCGAAATATCATTTTCCCTAGAAATAAATGAATTCAATCTCATTTTAAAGGAAAATATATAACCCTTCCACTGACACAAAAAATTCAACCCCTTACCCTATTACTTTCCGAGATATTAGCCAGAAAATACCATCTGTATTGGAAATGGTACATGTATGTACTCCAGAGATACATAATTTACAAAATGAGGAATTTCTAACACTTAGATGTCGTGAAAAACTAACAGCGTGTAGTTTGTATGTTTTCTCAACTATATTTAATAATAAATCATATTGTCACCGTAATAGGTTTTTGGGTATCGCAAAAAACCTTCTGTTTTGAAGGAGTCACAAACGCACCACGCGAAAAAAGTGAGTCAAGTTAAAGGCTTATTTAGATATTTTCATTTAACTGATTACCATATCTGTCATATAATACTATATTATTGCACCAATTATAATGCAATATTTTATTGATGTGTCTCACAGCTGGTGAAATTTAAAGGTGTAATTCGAATATGGTCTTTATTATGATTAGGGAACGATCTCACTACCTTAATAGTTAAGTACGTGAGCAGTAGAAATATGTGTGTTGCCCCATTTATTCCTCTGGGCCATAAAATCATTCGGTAGAAATACCACTACGCTGAACTAAAGAGGTATTGTCCAGTTTGAGGGGCAGTCTGTCCCACCGCGCCCGTGGGAGGTGGTGCGGCACTGGTGCCACCGCACTCGATAGGCGCCGCACCATCGCCACCGCCGGGCGCCACTACCACCACCCCCCATCAGGCTGTCGCGCGTACGTCAAACAGGGAGGGACTCGTATTACGTTCCTCCGTGTCGCTCCCGGCGCGCGCTTTTTAAAGGGCTTCTTCCCTTCTCAGTTTTGTGTCGAGGGGTAGTTGGAATTGAGTGACTCTCCCATGCGACATCGCCGGGGAAAATCACGACTTAAGCATTATATAAGTTCACCTCGATCTGGGCGGAAATGTCCTCCGAAAAAAACTATTCTTTAACTTCCGCATATTCATGATCAAATATTGGACTTTTACAACGCGGTTGATTGATCATCTCTTTCAGAATTCACTCTACAGTTTCAGGCTTCACTTCGTGGAAGTTAATGGTATCCATACTTTGAGAATACAATTTCTTAATTTTCCACAGAATTTTATTTTGTGTGGTACAACGCGTTTCACCGACTTGAGGCATCATTAGGTACAAAAATTCAGTCGAAAAAGTACAGATATATGCACAAAAGGCAGAAGGAAGGGGGAGGGATAGGCTGGGGGAGGGATAGGATGGGGGAGGGTGGGGGAATGGAAAAAGAATACACGAGTTTTTCCATTCCCTCCGCCCACACCCTCCCTTCCCCTCCTTCTTCCCTCTGCCTTTTGTACATATACCTGTACTGTTCGGACTGAATTTTCGTCCTTGATGATGCCGTAAGTCGGTGAAACGCGTTGTACCACACAAAATAATATTCTGTGGAAAAGTACGAAATTGTATTCTCTAAGTGTGGATCTCTTTCAGAAATGGGGAGTTTTATTTTGGACGACAAATCTTGCGCAAACATGAACATGAGAACGCACATCAACGCACACAACGATGGTGAATATAAAGGTATGCTCTGGCAAAATGTTCGTTAACTTGCCGATCTGTAGCTTCAGATTTTTCCTTACATTAGTCACATTTAGATAAGGTAGATAAGCCACGCTTATCGTGAATCTTTAGATGTACCTTTAAAGATACAGAAGGTCATGGTAGGGGTAATCAAGATGAGTAAACAGGAACGGGGAAGAGAGAGAAATAACTTCGTGCGTGGGATGAAGAGGGGTAGGACAACGGCTGAACTTGAAGACATGAATGTCGTTAGAATATAGACAATCAAAGAAGCAAAAAGAGATTAGAAAATGACCATTAAAACGTAACCCGATCTATGAAAGACCTATTATAGTAATGGCCATTCTAAACAATTTTCGGTAAGGCCAATGACAACATTTATTAAATGATTTAAGATTTTCCCGGTGTATTATAGTTAAATATCTTTCTCGGGCTTCGCAGCGGGTAATGTTTTCATAATCCACCGACGTTTCGGAAAACGACTTGTTTTCTATTCTCAAGGCACGTGTTATTTCCGCCTTGACCACTCAGTGTTATAGTGGTCACGGCGGAAACAACACGTGTCTTGAAAATGGAAAACAAGTCGTTTTCCGAAACGTCGGCGGATTATGAAAACATTACCCGGTGCGAAGCCCGAGAAAGATATTTAAACATTTATTCCCTAGCGTAGAAAAATAGTATGCACAATCATATTGAAATGGTATGACTCTGAATAAGAAACTGGATATGTAATTGAGAGAATCAATATTTAGATTGAGTAATTTTCGTCCCATCACAATTTTGAGCTTCCATCTGCAATCAGGCTGAGTTCAATTGTACACTGAATATCCTCTTGATACCGGTTAATTATCCGATATCACTCAGTCTTAGAAAATTGATGTCATCTTTTGCGTATGTCTGGAAATAATCCAAATGCCAGTGACCCTTAAAGAATTTGGAGCAATTTGTTTTGCAAGGAAAATTCACATCTTTGATGTATTGAAGGTGAAATTAGGAAAAGATGACGAGTACTTTACTTTGAAGTGAGCTTATGATGTTTACCTGAGCGCTGGTAGAGATATTTCATTCCATTCCTTAGTCTAAATTAGCAGTAGGATAACTGATAATCTTGCGTTCCATAGAATTTACTCTTGAGTCCATGACAATATGCACACGAGGAATTTTTCTCCGCAAGCTCTTGGCACGCTGTAGCCACTTGTACTATCGGCGCGCGGAGGTCATCCGATATATATTTGAAGGGGAGTTTGGTCGCGTGTTCATGTAACCGAATGTAACCGAAACCAAAAGACTGGGAGGCAATGCAGGGTCGCTCGTTGCGAGGCGTCACCAACCCACTCCCTCCCCCCTGCCTGCATGGCTGGGAACTTCAAAGGCTTTCTGGCAAGAGGCAGGGAGGAACCATAAAGGTCTCACAGCCGCTGCCACGAAGAGACCTTAAAGAATTCCCAATGCGAGTCACATAGAAAAACTCAGAGACAGTTTTCTGCATAAAAAATGATTGAGAATCGTTACATCCTATCTATACTTTTTTACATAATCCAAACTCAGTGCTGGTTGGTTATACATCAGATAGTTAAAGCAGTTACTATTGTTAAAATTAAGTTATATTCTGGTGAGAGTACGTTAAAGTGGAATTTAGTCGAAAAAATCTAAATAATTACAAATGGACGCCCCTATTAACCTGCAGTATAGATTACTTGATTGCGGCACATGATTTATCTTTCTTCAACCCGTCCACATGACCAATTTCTTCCTTTTCCTTTCCCTTCTGCGCATAACCAACATTATTTTCCCTCTTTCGGCCTGAATCAATGCATCGCCCCTCATTACCACTTTGAACCACTTACCCTGTCTCCTCCTAATCACATTCAAAGGCTGTCTTTCCTCACCCATCGTGCCTAGCATTTTCTCGTGTTTTCTTTTCCGTCCAACCTTCTATTTATCTCCTATTATCCAACCAATGTCGGCGCTGGGTTTCTCTCCACCTCGCGTCGGTTCCCCACACACTCCCTCAAACTTCTTCTTTCGGTAGGTCAAAAGAGATATCATTCCCCATTGAACTAAATGAATTTAGCCTCATTTAAAGAAAAATATATCCAAATTCCTAAGTATCCAAATTGCGATTTACTGGCCGGATTACTTATAGAAATATTTTCCAAATAATGAATGCCATTTTCAACGGGAAATGTACGAATTCACACTCCAGAGAGATTTCATTTTTTTATAAATGAGGGAATTCTAATGCCTATTTCTCATCAGGAATACAATTGGGGTTAATTCACATCAAAATTCTGCTATTAAAAATATCAATAATGCCCCGCTGTAATTTTTTAGAGAATTGAAAAATAAAAGCTTCCGTTGGGAAGACGTTTTCACCGTACTTTGTGAAATAAATTAGTCCAGTTATAATATTTAATTGATAGATACTCAATGAATTTCAGTCATGTGAGACAATTCTTAAAAATGTAAGATTTGAGGCTTTCCTGACTAATACTTGGAATGTATAGCTATTGGGTTTCCAACCGGGTGATGGTGGTTTGTTGCACCGACGTTTAGAAGGCGTAGTTTGCCATCGTCCTTGTCACCCTGAACACGACGAGGACTTTTAAACTTCGAAACTTCGGTGCCACAAACCATCATCTTGGAAACCCGAGAGTTATACATTCTATTCTTACAAATATTATAGTATTTATGCCATGCTTCTTACATTTAAGCACACAAGAGCTAACATTTAAAAAAAAAAAAAAACAATTTTTAAGGGTCTCCGTTATGATTTGGGAAAAATCTCGCCCGCACTATCTGGAAGGCGCAAAGGACCTCAGTTATTGATCCCCTGTAGTGAAACAAACCAACCTTACTCCAAAATCAACTCACTGATATGCACTATACGCGCATATATTCCCACATCGTTCCTCTGATAGGTAGGTGAGAACCTATCTCTCACTCTACTGCTGAAGATGAGTCCAAAATTCCAAAACGTTCTTCTTAAGACTTTCATCCCCTCATGATAAGTGTTGTTGTATTTGTGGCCATTGGACGGACCTTTCATCTACATCTACATCTACGTAATACCCTGCGAGCCACCACGAGGGTGTGTGGCAGGGGGTGAAGATCACCAAACATGCACTATTGCCATGTAAGTAGGATATATAAGGTAGACATGCTAGAAAATAGGGTCATAGTTTATTAGTTACTACAGTAGATTATTAGTTATTGCAAGTAATTGTAGTAGTTATTACAATAGAATATTAGTTACTACGGTATAGTACAGGTTAAAATCTACATAATAAGGAAGGGATTATTGGTAGTTATTACATGCATCATGCACTACAGACTATTCTAACTATGTTTCACCTACCTATCCCTTTTGCTACGTTGCCTATTGTTCTCTCTTATGGTACGCGGGAAAAATGACATTTTAAATCTATCGGTACGACAATCTATCTCTCTAATCTTGTGAATATGGTCAAACCTAGCATAATACGCAGGGGTTCTTAATATATATCTAACGTCGTCTGTGAACAAATCAGTTTCGAATTTACTTAAAAGGTTTAACCTAAATTTTAACCTGCGTTCTCATAGTAATTCCCATCCTAGTTCTTCTATTAAACTCGTAACACTTATATAATTATCATAACGGGCTTTTACAAACCCAGCGGATCTCCTTTGCACGCGCTCTAATTCTTTTATCATACCTTCCTCGTAGGGATCCCGTATACTAGCGGCATATTCTAAATGAGGCCTGACAAGTACAAAATAAAAATATTTTGTGTGTTTAGATGTATATTTGACCAGATAAGACTAGAAGCCTACGAAAACTAGAGCTGGAGGAGGATGCTGAAGATAAAATGGACGGACAAAATAAGAAATGATGAAGTGTACCGACGAGTAAAAGAGGAGAGGACAGTATGGAACATCATACAGAAAAGAAGAACCAGATGGATTGGACACACCCTGAGACACAGTGGGTTTGTGAAGAACAAAATTGAGAGTTGAATTGAGGGAAAAGTCTTCAGAGAAAGACCCAGGAATAAGTTTAATGGCCAAATAAAGAGGAAAGTACATAGGAAGAGATACCAGGAGGTAAGGGAGCTAGAATTAGATAGGGAAGGGTGTAGGGCTGCAGTCAACCAATCTTAGGATTGAACGACCGATGATGAATGCGATATATCGGTAAACCTTTCTGTATGTGTACATCTTAATTTGTCTTTTCTATCAGCTCTGGAGATGTCGTTGTCGCCGGAAAACGATATAGTCCGCGTCACCCTGAAACTCACGTGACTCCGCGTGTTGCCAGAGTTTCGTCCGGAAATAGATTCGGAGTTACGTGTTATGGGTCGGATGTTACTTAGTAAAATTGAATTTTGATGAATGATTTGAGGCTGTCCCGGTGGATGCTATGCAGATAAATGAACGTGTCGGAGATTACTCCGTTGGCCCGAACTAAGTATGAAAAAATAGGCAACTTCCACTGTGATAAATTTATTCCGGCCGGTTTCGCTTTTTACAGCATCTTAAGGTGATCCTTAAGATGCTCTAAAAAGCGAAGCTGCCTTAAGATCACCTGAAGATGCTGTAAAAAGCGAAACCGGCCGGAATAAATTTATCACAGTGGAAGTTGCCTATTTTTTCATACTTAGTTATGTTCCGATTCCACTCCATCAAGCCTGAAACCATAGAGCATGTCCATTGACCCGGATGGAAACCCGAGAAATTTATCTGCATACTTAGATTTTTCCCTGGAGAAAGCGAGCCATACAGCCAGCGACGCACCTACCTGATAGTACGTACTCTGATGTGCCTACCTAAGCCAGGGACGACACAAAGTCACTCATCTGAGCGTCCTACTCGGCCCCTGCTCTCTGCTTCGGGAATCCAGCAAGCAGACCGATTCTCGATGCGTTCCACGGCCGGGAGTGATTATGGAAATCAGGGTACGGGGGTGGGAGGGCCTGGAGGATGGGGGGCGGAAGGGGAAGTTGAAGGGGTGGGGCGGAGTGCAGGGGGTGGCTGTAGCAACGGAGGCGTAATCCTGCTCCTCCTCCACTTAATCCTTCAATCCCTTCCAACCCGTCCCCCCCCCTCTATACATAGTAGCCCCCAGCTTCCCATGACTACTGCTGCACATTGACCGCCTTTAATGTACACACACATACATATCCTCCCTCCAAAAGCACGCATCCTCCCGCCTGTCCTATTTATGAACTCCCCAAGGCCAGCGGGAAAAAAATTCTGATGAGGAATCGATCAGATTGCGGGATAAATTATCAGCTGATATTAAAGTTTGCAGGCCCGCCTGTCGAAGTTGCCCGCATCTCAGAATATATACTGATCCTGGGGCCCGTGGAAGTTAAATCGACTACTTTTTTCAATAGGTCCTATAAATTTGTAACTGTTCCATTTTCCCTTTGTTTCAGTCAATCGATCAATTTCCCAAAGGCTGATGCCTTGTCGATGCAACCATTCATCTCCGTCATTTGCCGTTCGCTCCAGTCTCACGTAGTTGCTGCATTCTATCTTCTTCTTTATCTCTTCCAAATCTTTCTTCCTCGACCGTCCTCTTCCTCTCTTTCCTAGTTTTTCCCTGCAAGAATGTTTGTTATAAATACATTGTGTCTGGAGACATGTTCAATAAAATTTGTTTTTTCCCATCTCCGCCAATAATCTTCTCTATTCTTGCACTTGCCTTAAAACTTCCAGATTTGCTTTTCTTTCCGTCCAGCTTGTTCTTGTCATCTTCCGCCATATCCAAATTTCAGCAGCCTCAAGTCTGCTCCTTTCTAATTTGCCTACAGTCCAACTTCCACCTCCATACAGCAGTGTGCTCCATACAAATGTTTTTGCGAAGGATTTTCTAATATCCATGTTCTTATGTTTATTGGTTACAATATTTTTCTTAGTCATAAATGCCTGTTTTGCCAAAGTTATCCGTCTCTTCACTTCCATTAAACATCTATTGTCCTGTGTGATTATACTATCGAGATAATTTAATTGTTCCACCTGATCAATTCTGGTGTCGTCAATTTTAATATTGGTTTTAGTATAATCGGTAAAAAGGAGGGAAAGGGAGTACATGGATGTTGTTTTGTCGCTTGTGTACACTCAAAAGAGATGCTTTTTGCTCCTTTCGGGACACATTGTGCAGGTTACTTACATAACGTTTCACCTATCTTACTGGAGGTTTCGTCAGGTAAAAATATCTTTTTCTTTAAATATCTGTAGCTACATTCAATAGATGGTTGCTGATGCCCACTTCCAATATCTGCTGTATTTGAATTTCAAACTGAGCACACTTATTGACCGGAGTATTTGATTTCTTGCTCGTTGTGAGGATGTAACCGTCCTACCGGATGAAAATGTTGGGGTTTTTCACTATTAAATTGGCATTACTCATTGCTCCTCGATAAAATGACGGTTCTCTGACCCGCTATTCAGTGTTTTCAGAGTTGATTTTCTACTCTGGTTCTCACCAAGCATGCTCTGCATTGGCGAAGAGACAGACTTTTTTAAAAGTGACTCTCATTTTAATTGACCTTTATCATTATTTATAGCATCATGTAGCCTCCATTTCCAAGAGCTCTATTACTTGATAGACATTGTTTAAGTAAATCCCTTTGACGACAGCTTATCAGGAATTACGAGTAATACACTTATGTGACATAAATTTAACAAAGTAATGACACTATTAATTGGAGCAAGAATTATCTTTAATAGGTATCACTCAGCCCCACGGAATAAACCTACCGCTTATTTATTTTCTATAGCTTGTTATAGATGATGGAAACTAGTCTTAGGTAAATATTAAAGATATAAAATAAGGAATGGATAACCCGCCGTAACAATCAATAACACCTAATTCCCCGTTGTGAGGATGTAACCGTCCTACCGGATGAAACTTATGGGGTTTTTCACTATCAAAACGGTATCAGTCATTGCTCTTGGATAAAATAACGGTTCTCTAACCCGCTCTTCAGTGTTTTCAGAGTTGATTTCCTACTCTGGTTCTGACCAAGCATGCTCTGCAGTGGCGGAGGGATAGACATTTTTCATTCCTTCTCGTATTTCTTGGCTCTGTAAACTATTGCTCTTTCCCTTTGGCCAGTAAAACATTGCCTGCGTGTGAACACAATATTACCAACTCGAGCACGTGACATCGGAAATCCTGTCCTTTGGCTTCAAGATAACATCGCTTATTTTCTTAGCTTTAATAATGGTAACTAACACGCTAAATTCTGGTAAAATAAAAGAGGAAATTATTTAAAATCGCAACACCTAAATAACTACTCAAATGTGATAGGTATCTACTAATTTAATCATACCTGATGATACAAATACTATGGAAGTTGGCAATTTTGCAAGGTCTACGCAGTCCCGCTGAATTTTGTAAGATAATTCTTATAGGATTACACGTTGGGCTAGGTTCTCTTCGTGCGGCGACAGTTTGATTAACTGATCGTAATACCGACAGAAGAGCCCTAATCCGTTATGCGATGAAGCTCCATAGATGTGATTTGCCTCCATAAATAAATATATTTTCGAACGTCTTTAGCCGTGACATATAAATGCATATAAAACGGTGCATAAGAGTTTTTGTGGTGAATTGGTGCACGATGGTTAGAACCACTGCCATTTTAAAATATAGGTTATCAAAACAGTAGTGAATTCACCTCAGGAGGGGACAGAGGAGAGCAATGGGAGTAAATCAGGAATGCAAGTTTAGATAGCTGTTGTTGCTCGAGGTTGTATGTAAAGAAGATGTATGTGAAGAAAAATGTGTAAAATTTCAGTTTGTTTTGATCAACGTTAAGGCATTATATTACGTTCTTGAATTCCAAAGATTAAAATTGACTGTTTCATCGCGCTTATAATTATAAATTCATCTTTTGACTATTACTACATTTGGAATTGGGAATGATAATTCGAGCGACGGAGAAAGAGCTGGATGGGAATTACGAAAAATTAGAAGAGATAAAAAGAGTGGTCCCGGGCAAGAGAAATCTGATAGTGGTGGGTGACTGGAATGCAATGGTGGGGAAAGGAGGGACAGAATAAAAAAGGGAGTGTTTGGGCTCGGGACAACAAATTACCGCGGTGAGAAGGAAGTCGAAGTGTTTTGGGTGAATGAATTAGCAGATACAAGCACTTTACTCAAACGCCATCCCAGTCGTAGGTACACGTGAAAATGCTGGGGCAACAGGACGAGATAAAATGCATCACAATACGGTAAGGCAGAGATTTAGATGCAATGAAAAAATCGCGAAGCAAGCTGGAAGCAGAAGCGGACTCAAATCATTACTTTGTTATGGTGAACTGCTATGCAAGTTTCAATGGCTCAATAAAAGTATGATACTGAAGAGGAGGAAAATAAAAGAATTGAAAAGTTGAAAAGGAGAAAATGCCCGGAATCTATGAAAAAGAACACAAGTAAAGCAAAGATGGTGGGAATAATCGAGGATAGATTATATAAACATCTACGTTATACCCTGCGAGCCACCATGAGGGTGTGTGGCATGGGGTGAAGATCACCAAACATGCACTATTGACATGCAACTAGGATATTTAATGGAGACATGCTAGATTATAGGGTCACATGCAGCTAGATAGTTAGTATCTACATAACAAGAAAGGGATTATTGGTTGTTATTACATGCATCATTCACTACAGACTACTATATTTCACCTACCTATCCCTTTGCTACGCTGCCTATTGTTCTCTCTTATGGTACGCGGGAAAAATGACATTTAAAAATCTATCGGTACGACAATCCATCTCTCTAATCTTGTTAATCTGATCAAACATAGCATAATACGCAGGGGTTCTTAATATATATCTAACGTCATCTGTGAACAAATCGGTTTCGAATTTACTTAAAAGGTTTAACCTAGATTTTAACCTGCGTTCTGATAGTAATTCCCATCCTGGTTCTTCTATTAAACTCGCACCACTTGTAGTAAGTTGTAGTAAGAAAACAGTTATAGTAAGGGCTGCAGAGAACACAATTGGATTTGAGGAAACGAGGATGGAAGGAAAACAGTGGGATATAGAAGAAATGAAAAGAATAGGAGATAGGGAAGTGGAAAAACGTCAACAACGAACAAGAAAAGTGGAAACACAGATAATTAAATAATCAACGCCGTCGAGAAACCGATCAGGCGAGGTAAAACTGGTGGAAGGGACAATGCGATGAAATATAAAAGGGTACAGGAAGTGGGGTAAGTAGATACACTATGCGTCATGCGAAAATGCTATCGGATTGTGGGAGAGGGCAAATGATTAGGAAATTATGGCCCAAAGGTTTTGGGAAAAACCGGGAAGACATTGATCGAACAGAAAGAAATCCAGGATAGATTGAAATAATAATTGGAGAAGCTATTTTATGGTATAAATTAACCTGAGAACCGACACACAGATGATAGTAGGAAAGGTTAACTCGTGCCGGAGTCACTTGAACGGGGATTATAGAGGGCATTGCGAGACATACAGACTAGAAACGTCGTGGAGGTGGATAAATTTCCTTTTGAGTTACTGAATCACCAAGGCGATAAGAAAAGATGATCTATTTAGAACATATTCTTGCGGTCTATGAGGTATATGCAGAGAATTTCATGAAAATGGTGTGGATTACTATCCAGCAGAAGAAGTAAACGTCAGAATTCTAAGAGTATAGAACAATTAGATTAATTTCTGCCACGGAAAACGTCTTATTGACAACTGGAATAATGAGCAGAAGGCTGAAGAGTAGCGCAAGTTCATACTTAGCCCATACCCAGAATGGGTGAATGAAGGGAAGGGCAACTGGGGATGCGATTGTGGTGATGAAATTACTCAAAGAAA
Organism: Ceriagrion tenellum; assembly: GCA_963169105.1. Lineage (NCBI taxonomy): Eukaryota > Metazoa > Arthropoda > Insecta > Odonata > Coenagrionidae > Ceriagrion > Ceriagrion tenellum. The sequence goes on along the minus strand of OY720641.1, from coordinate 121,143,838 downwards.
CATAACATATAATCAGTGTATTTTCTCCTGCTTTGTGGATTCTAAGAAGCATTTGACGGACTATGTTGTGAAAAACTAATGCAGATACACGAAAATGGGAATCGACTCGCAAGATTGGATACTCAATCAAAAATAGCTCATGGCCGAGTGGGCTCAAAAAAGGGAGGCTTACGGTGAATCCGGATGAACAATTACAGGTCATGGATTAAGGCAAGAGTGCCCATTGTTGCCTTCACTTTTTAAACATTTGTGGTATGGTTTGAGTGGAAAGAGCTAGACGTGGGAATAATAGTAGGTATGTGGTCAGCTGAAAAGGTCGGTTATATTCAAGGACGTCGAGGCGTTGGTTATTCGATCTTCAACGTAGTTTCAAGCATCAGTAAATGCATTAGAAAAGAATAGCGGGGAGTACAGGATAAAGATTTTTTTATTTAAAAACAAAGGCAAAAATATTCTCTGTATTATAAGATCAAGGCATGCCGTAATAGCAGGAGGGCACTAACTTGAGCAAGGCGAGCATTGAAAATACTTGGGTAGGGTATATACTAGAAGAAAAAGGGATATAGTAGCGAAGACATAAGGATGAGAATAGACTTGACTGTGCCAGTTGTGACTTCATGGAAATATTTTTCATTTGTATCCATAATAAAGACAAATACATATTACTTTGCTACAAAATGTTTATTAACCGTTAAACGGTATCATTAAGAACAAAACTTTTGTTTACAGTATTAACCTAAGTGGATGGAGAAAATACTAACTTTTGGGGAGGCTTGACAAATGCAGGGGTGATAGAAGGGCTGGAGGGGCAGGAAAGATTATTATTTAACAAAGAAATATTACCAAAAAGGAGTGAGAAAATGTGCAGAAATAATTGCTCGTCACAAAGGTTGTTTAAGTGCCCAAATATTTCCATTTTTTCAACAGTACCTATCTTTTGACCTCTGGGAGGAATGTTAGAACAATCGTGTCAGCGATTTTACCCGAGGGATATTACACATAGTCGCAATCCCAATATTCGAATGTTCGTGTTACGCAATTCGCCGTCAACCTCATTGCCTATCCGCCCATTAATTAATGTAAATAAAGGAAATATCATCCCCATTCACTGACTGCTTTCGATTGAAATGCAAGGTTATGCCTGCAGCTTAAGAAACCACCTCAATCTGCTGAAGTGAGAGTACGTAAGAGCTGCGGTTGTGTAAACGTGAAAATTATCCTGATTAGGCAAATTAATCTAAAAAATTTTATCAAACAGAAAGGTGACTACAATTAAATTGTGCAAAGTTAACTGTCGCGAAAGTGGTGTTCCTGAAGTTTTTTTTTATCAAACAAGGACAAATATTAATTCATTTACCTTTCCACGGAATGCGTAACTGTGAAAATTTTGAAGCTTACCATTTAGATGACTCTTTCCGACTAGCTTATTCAGGAGTTAGCAAAGGTAAATAGATTACAAGTAATGAAAATGCCTTACTGGTAAAAAAACTCAGCGGAAGCTTAATTTAATTGGCTAGACAACTAGGCAAAACCTTGCTCTCCTGTGCAGTCGTTATCAATATCGTGTCAGTGGACACAACCGCTAATGGATATCTCCAATCGCTTGAAGTAAGGACTAAATTTCCTTATAAATTTAGACCAAGAGCAAAGCCTAAGTCTGTAAAGCGAGTGTTTATATACGTAAATTACAAGAACAGTCATGCTAGCGATACGGGCGACTTGTAGCTGACCATCAAACCCCTCTGTGTATCCCATAAAAAAAGTACCAGACACCGTGGCGTATCGCAATCGAGAAACTGAAACAATGGACTGAACTTAGGCATAATTTTAAGGCCTATAACCTAAGCCGGGTTAAAGGGACGGGTCAAGGTTGAACGAGAATGTTCCCAGGCGATTCGATATTCGATATATCGAATCGATCAAACGCAAGAATGGGTGCGGTGTGGATGCAGCCGACCACAATTGCGTCCGTGAAACTAGGGCTGGGCGAAGCGTTGCGCCGTCGTCCACCGCTTTGTTTCGCTCCGCCATCCTTCTTTGAGGACATTTCGAGCCTTTGAACTGAATGCAGCGAAAGTAAAATTTACAAATAAAGTAGCAAAGAGAACCAGGAGGTGGTGGGAACAATTCATACACGTGTATCAATTCCACAAATACATCAAAGCATTCCTAGAATAAAACTTCTTATGGGATGAAAATGTCAACATAATGGAATTTATTTAAAATTTAATCACTCACATTCAAATGGCATTCATTACTGAAAGGGCACCATTGAAATAGTTATCGATATCAAATAAAAAACGGTATCATTCGATTCTCATAAGCCACATGATTTAGCCCAGTATGAAACGCGCTGTGGCCATCTTAAGAATAAAAAGTTTGAGCTGCTGAAGGTGAAAATGCGTGCAATTAACAATAAGATACCAAAGGTAGACTTAATTAAGGAGAGGCTAGGAAAATATACCGACGCGGTACAAAGTATAAATAGGTATATCCATGATGTACCAGCTAAAGGATGAAGGTATATGAAATCGAGCCATATATTTATATGTTGAAAATAGAATCCTGAGAAAAACTGTTAACTGTAGTTAATAATTTTAAAAGCAAATTTTGAAACTAAAATTAAAGTTAAAAAATAACAAACAATTATTTAATGCATTCCTACTAAGAATAAAACCCAAAAAATTGATCAAATAGTTTGAGGCATAGCAAAAATAGCCGTGGCTTTATGCTACAGGTTATGTGAAGATGAAAGTATGATATGCCGTCATTACCTATATGTTTCTCTGAAATGCAAGAGATGAACCTGCAAGAATCTATGGTTAAAGGCGTATTACGCACATTTTCATCAAAGAGATAAGCAACCTTGTTTACGCAAGGGCAAAATGATTTAGGTCTGGTTTTATAGTGTCAGTATCAAAAACTTCTAATCGAAATAGGCATGCAAGACGGATTTGCACTGAAATATATAACGATCAAGTGAATTGACCCAAAGTTGGATGTAACTTATATAAATCTAATGCTCTAAATTAACGTGTCATTAACGCAAATAATAAGCCTCTTAATGTCAAGTAAAGCAGATATTATAAAATCGGGTATTTGAAATCGCGAAAAATGTCAATAGCTTACATGCCATATTCATGGCCTCAAATTGTTATTACAGAATTAAAACAGGAACAGTTTGTCGAGTATGAAATGAGTCCTTCGCGCCATTCGACGTGTACGCACGATGCGGTTTTGAGGGAAACTGGTTCAGGCATTTGATGCCAAAAGTAGAATATGCATCGTGTATACAGACCAGAGCAACCTGCTGTCGCGCACACGTTATAATGCATGTACAGAGACAACGGGTCGCCATCCCTCATACAACGTGGGTGACGGAGTAATGCAACACTCATACCACAGAAACTGGGACGACAAGCGAGGCACGATTCGAGTGTGAACGGTAACTCGGGCATTTCCAGTTTAAGGTAGTTTGAGCGAAATATCATTTTACCTAGAATTCAATGAATTTGGTCTCATTTTAAAGAAAAATATCTCACCCTTCTAATGACACCAAAAATTCAACCTCTTACGACATTACTTTCGGAGATATTTTTCCAAAAATACCAGCCCTTTTACATGGGAAATGGTACGTGTATGCACTCCAGAGAGACATTATTGACAAAATGAGGAATTTATAACACTGACAAAAAAGTAACAGCGTGTAGTTTGTATGTTTTCTCAGCTATATTTGAAAATTAATCATATTGTCGCCGCAGGAGGTTCTTGGGTATCACAAAAAAACCTTCCATTTTGATGGAGTTTCAAACGCACCGCGAGAAAAAGAGTTAAAGACTTATTTAGATATTTTCATTTAATTACTAACCATTTCTGTCATATAAAACCATATTATTGCGCCATTAACAGTGCAATATTTAATCCATGCATCCTCAGCTGGTGAAATTTAAACGTATAATTCGAATGTGGTCTCTATTATGACCAGGGAACAATCTCCCACGGACTATCTATACAGATACTTATACGGTGTGAAAATGCAGATAATTTTTCACGTCAAAAGCGTATACTCACATCAAATCAACGCTCATCTCTACTTGGGGTATGAAAGATGGCTCCTTTCAAGACGAAGAGAACCGACAGACGTCCACATGGTTCCGCTCATCTCTGCCTAAACCTCTCCCGACTTCCTCTTGCGTGGAAACCTGGCGCCCTGAAAGAAGCGAGCGTGATTTCCAAAGTGGGATCCTCAGTGTCCTGGAAGACTTAGAGACCACGGGCTCGGCACAGAATGACGTAGGTGAGCAAAAACGCAGGGAGAGAAGCCTCTCAACACACCAAATTGCTATTTCCGAATGCGTAATACGAAAAATAGACTCCTCGTCCGGAGCGCAAGTGCAGTGTCTCACTATTTCGATTCTTGAGTCAAACGCCGAAGCAGGTTGGATGACTCTCCATAACTTCCACGTGATGAGAATTCGCCAAACAGGAGGTGTTGGCTTCGAAGGTCTATTAGGCGTACTTCCACACACACACAAACAGAACCCGCTTGACAGGACGCCGCCGGAATCTCACAGTTTTTATTTTGTTCGCGCGTTGCCCGGAAACAACGCACGGAGAGGTATCTCTCTTTTGTTCCCGCTCTCAAAGGAGGCGAGGTGATCTTCTAGAGTGCTTGGTCCATCGAGGGAGAAGGAAGGAATCCTCCGAGCGGAGAAAAAGAATCCCAAGGAGGATCAAAGAGCCGCACGGTTTGTCTCCAGTCGGAGGCGGCAAATCCTTCGTCGCTCGTGCGGGCGATCGGGCAGGCAGTCGCCGGGACAGCGGGCGACGCCCCTCCCAACAACAGCTGGCGGATTCACGGCGCGGTGCGACAAGTCAGGGCCGGAGTTAGGATCCCGTTAGATTAAAACAACACGAGAACACACGGCTGTGTACCATCCAGCGTAAGTCACTTGTAGATGGTCTCGGCCACGATGAATGGAACATCGGATCAAGCGATACAATTCACGCACATCAACAAAGCATCGAAACACACACACACACACATATACACAAAAAACAAAAACCGATCGCCTTCCGCACACTCGTCTCCGCTTCCCGCTCAATTCCCTTGGCTCATTCACTCAGGCTTGGCGATTTTATCTAAAGCCACGAGGCGATTGTTTCAATCTCTGCCTCTCTCAGTCTTAAGGGATGGAATTCCGCGTCAAAGGAGAAGACGCGGAGGAGAAATCTCATCCAGCCGCGTTGACCACCATCCGAACAAGACGAGTTCGGCAGACGCACCAGGGGAGGGGGCGGGGCTCCCGGGGTCGACTCCGCCGCGGCCGAAGGTCAAAAGAAACCGATCCTTTGGAGGCACCGTCGTGTTTCGGCGTCGTATCACCGCGCGCGGCCGGGGACCTCGATCGGGGGCGGTCGGCTTCCTCCGGGGGCCTCACGGCGTCGGCAGTCCCCCGCGGCGCCGGCGACGGATTTCGTCGCGAGGAGGAGATGAGCGATGTGCGGGCGACGGGTGATGCGTCCGAGCCGGCGAGTCGAGTGAGCGAATGAGCCAAGAGGAATGTGAGCACGCGGCGAGTGTCGGCGGAAGGAATTGTGTACTGCGTCGAGAGAGAGAGAGAGAGCGAGCGAAGATGGACAGAGAGTGAGCCGTGAGTGATTTGAGCGTGCTCACACACAGAGAGACAAGTGAAGAGGAGGTAGAGAGTGTTTTCGGGGCCTCTCTCTGTCTATATCCCTCCTTCTCTCTCTCTCTCTTACTCTCTCACTCTCTCTCCACACCGACTAATCTTCTTAAACGTCTGTGTTTGAACATTTAAAGGAGATAAAACACAATAAACTCACCCAAAGCTGTGCGGGCAAATCTGTTACCGAATGCAGGAGAAGGGGGTTTCAGATAAAACAAGCCTTAAGCCTGTTACGGAGCAGCTTAGACCGTCTCAAACCGTATTAAATAAGACCACGATTGATCCACTGGAATCCCCAACTTTTCAAACACAGTGCGACGTCTAATGGCGAAGAGGTGGGCAGGAGAGGGGCGGTGGGGGCGGGAGGGGGGGGAGGGCAACGGGAGGGGGATGTTGGCTTTTTAAAAATGGAGACTCGGGGGCGGTGGCGGCTGGGGGCAGTGAGAGGCACGAGAGAGGAATGGGGGGGGGCCAGTGTCGTGCGCGAAGGCGGCGACTGTGGATGTGACGGCACGGGGGGACGGGTGGGATCGCTGCGGGGGCGAGGGGGCCGAAGGGGGAGATGAACGGACGGAGGGGAGGTTGCGCGGGGGTCACGTGGTCCCGGGGCGGCAGCCAATGGGGAGAATGCAGCGGCGGGAGATAGGGGGGGGGAGGGGTTGGAGGCAGCGACCGCGGTTCCGAAGCGAAGGTATCCAGTGGAGTGGGAGGTGTATTTGAGGGGAGGGGTGGGGAAACGTTGGAATGGGGGTTAAGGGAGGAAGGGGGTGGGTGGTGCGTCAGCACATGAATCCACATGCAACGAATGTAGGGATGAGTCTTTCATAACGATTACCGATTCCGATTTCATTGCTATTTTTTCGAAATAACAGGTGTGATATTGATATACCAGTAGCGTGCGACTATTATTTATATTCAAATATTGACTGAAATAAAATAACAAAGACAATTAAGTCGCTCAAAAAGTATATTTATTAATAAATAGGAAATATAGGTATCCTCAGCTTATTGAGGTAGATAAAAAGTACAAATTGATAGCCCACACCCGAAATTTCCGCGACAAATTTGATGTGATCAATGAAATTCGATTTGGATATTTATCTGTCTGGAATCGGAATCGACTTTAGGTGATCGATTCTCGATTCCGATTCCATCGATTCTTTTTCGAAATAACAGGTGTGCTATTGATATACCAGTAGCGTACGACTGTTATTTAAATTCAAATATTGACTGGAATAAATTAAAAAGGACAAATAAGTCGCTCAAAAAGTATATTTATTAACAATTAGCAAATATAGGTATCCTCAGCTTATTGAGATAGATAAAAAGTACAAAATGATAGCCTTAACCCAAAATTACTGAGAAAAATATGAATCGATTAATGTGATACATGAAATATGAATTTAATGTTTTATATTTGAATTAAAAATTACAACTCAACAATGCATAACTATATTTTATTTGGAAATTTAAAAAAACAAATAGTTTCCCAGTGTAATAAATTATTTGATTGGTATTTTAGGTTGCAACTGCACAACTCTTTCAAATTGAAGAGCTTTAAACGATGAAACGACGACAATGCAATTTGATTTGAATATTTATCAATCTGGAATCGATGGAAACGAAATCGATCTCAGGCGATCGATTCTCGATACCGAATCTATGCCTCAGAATCGGTGGAATCGAGAATCAACTGATCCTTAAATGACTGTATTCACGGGACGAGCCTTCCTCCCATCTCCGCGGGCAATCGCTCCTCCTCCCCCGACCGATCACTCACTCGACGGTCCAGGGCTTCATCATCTCCGACCATCCCCACTGCTCGGAACTTTCTAAGTACTCTGAAGGGCCCGCGCTGTATATAACGCCGCGAATGTTCCTGGCGGAGACATGCGCAAAATGGAGGGAAGATAGAAATTGAACACTGCAGAACCGATAGATTTAAGGTAGTTTGAGCGAAATATCATTTTACCTAAAAATCAGAGATTTGGTCTCATTTTACAGAAAAATAAATCACCCTTCCACTGACACCAAAAATTCAACCGTTTACCACATTTCTTTCCGAGATATTTGTCCAAAAATACTAGCTCTTTTACATGGGATATGGTACGTGTATGCACTCCAGAGAGAGCTTATATTAAGAATTAGGCATTTCCTACACTAAGATCTCTTCAAAAATCAACAGTGTGTAGTTTGTGTGTTGGTGGTCTCGATCAGTAAATTCAGATCATTTTTAGTTGGAACAAAAGTGCCATTTGAGTGGATAAGGGCTAAAATTTTAGTAGGCGACTTGAGATTTGGTGGATCGTGATATATTCGCTTTATTCAGTTAACTGTGAAGCAGCTCAAGGCCCTTCCGGCTGCTCTGGGTACCGAATGTGTACCTTGGGAAGGCCGAAAGTGCGTAAGGACGGTCAAAAGAGCTTAATTCTCAGCCTTAAGGTAGTATGAGCAAAATATCTTTTTACCTAGAAATCAATGAATTTGGTCTCCCTTTAAAGAACAATATATCACCCTTTCATTGACTTCAAAAACGCAACCCCTTACCACATTACTTTCCGAAATATTTGCCAATAAATACAGCCCTTTTATATGTGAAATGGTACGTGTATGCACTCCAGAGAGACCTTATAATTAAAAATGAGGCATTTCCTACACTTAGATCTCGTCAAAAAATCAACAGTTTGTAGTTTATGTGTTTTCTTAACTATTTTTGAAAATTAATCATATTGTCACCGCAGCAAATTCTTCGTGGTTAACAATAAACCTTCCGTTTTGATAGAGTTTCAAACGTGCCGCGTGAAAAAAATAGTCAAGTGGAGGACTTATTTAAATATTTCAACTTCATTACTTACAATTTCTGTCATACAAAAGTATATTATGTCACAATTAATAATGCAATGTTTAATTCGTGTGTTTCACAGCTGGTCCTACGATCTTTTATAAAGCGTATAGTTCGAATATGGTCTCTATTATGATTAGGGAACTATCTCGCTCGTACTCCCTTAAAATCTAATTTTTTCCACGTACAATAAGGGACCATAATAGTTACGATAGACCAGTTCTAGGAATCTGAGTAGGTTAAAAAGGTTTTTCAGTTGTGCTAAATATATTAACGTGATTATTAGATATTAACTTCGCATGCAATCTTCTTCGTACATTGTAGTGCTATTTATCTGTCGCATTAATAATACTAATCAGTAGTTGTATCTAAGTTAGTGTACTGCATGGTAGCATGCTCCTCTACGTATCACTCTCCTCATTTGTGGTCTGACTGCGCAATGTTGTCCTGACTACTTTTGGCCTGCGCCTGGCATTCGGGGGAACGTGAGCGGTTCTGATTTGAACTGGGATGAGTGCTGCATGCCTGGTGTCGAATCACCCCGTGCCACACACACCGTAGTGGTGGCTTGCACGGTATTTCGTAGATGTAGATATAATAGTGGAAATGAAGTGAATATCTTCTTCTTCTTAAGTCATCAACCCAAAGGTTGGTTGGCGGCAGTTCTCCATACTCTTGGGTCCTGTGCCATTCTTTTCAACTGCACATAAGTGGAGCAGCCTAACTCCTTCATTATTTGGCCCATAAACTCCAACCTAGGCCTGCCCCGGCAGTTGGCTCCCTCTACAGTGCCTTCTAAGATGGTGGCCAGCAATGTTTTGTGCCTTAGTTGGTGCCCGATCCAGATATTTCTTCTCTTTTTCAGTAGTTTCAGCAGACAAGGAGACTCCCCCACACGTTTGAGAACCTCCTCGTTACTGATTTTGTCCACCCAGGGAATCTTTAACATCCTTCTGAAACACCACATCTGGAATGCTTCCACCCTCCTCTCTTCTGCCTTGCCCAACGTCCAGGTCTCACTGCCATATAAAAATATGCTCCACACATAAGTTTGAAGAAGGCGTTTTCTTAGGTCTAGGCAGATATTTCTGGATGTTAGGAGTTTCCCTTTTTGATAAAACGCCTTCTTTGCCTGGTGAATTCTACTTAATAAGTCTCTTTTGCTCCTTCCATCGGCTGTTATTTTGCTTCCCAGGTAGGTAAACTCCTCTACGTTCTCTAATCGCCTGTCCCTTAAATACACTTTAGCTTGTCCCCCATACTTGCTAACCTTAAGTACTTTGGTCTTATCTACATTAATGTTCATATTATATCCTGCTGTTAGGATGTCCTCCATTGCCTCAAGTTCCTCGCTCAGATCCTTTTCGCTTTCAGCCAGTAGTGCAATATCATCAGCGAACCTCATCATATCCAGTTTTTCTCCATGGATCTTGACACCACCTAGCTCCCCTACCTTTTCTCTCATCTCATCTAGAGCTCTCTGTATGTAGTGAATATCTATGCATCATAAATTCGATGGTTTCGGCCATTACTTAATGAAAATCCATTACGAAAATTCTAAATGCTTTCGTAATTTTTCGCCGAGTGTTTATTTGGCACGACCGGTTTCATTGCACAGGCGACGTCATCGGGCGACTTATTCACTTAAAGATGCCGCCTGTGCTTTAAAATCGATCGTAAATAAGAAACTGAAAAATCACCTCGGCATTTCGAATCATGTACATATCACCCAGCAAGACACTTTATGGGAATGTGGGAGGGGTTGAGTTATCACAAACACGATCGGTAATTTACCATTATAAAGTTAACGAAACTAAGACCAATAATGCTTCAGCTGCAAGAACCTGCAAAAACCCGTCAAAAAGGGTAACTTTTACAAACATGCGCTACACTATTGGTTTGCCTCCAATGCTGCCTAAAATACCTGTACCAATGTATGTAGCTCACCAAAACTTATCTTTGTAGTCTCTCTTCTCCTGTCTTTTATTCGTGTCTATTTGAGGTGGGAATTTCGGTTCATTTTGTGGATTCGGTTCATGGGATTTGATTCGCGGCAATGATTCGGTTCTTTAAATCGTTCATAATGAACCGACTGAACCAAATCCACGAGTGAATCTTGAATCCATGTGAATCTCGAATCCAAGTGAATCTCGAATCCATGCGAATCTTGAATCCATGTGAATCTGTCGACTTACTGCATTTCAAATATTAGTGTGCGAAATAACAAACAAAAAAGTGAAGTGTGATGCTCCAATTCGGAAACACAAGACATTTGACAAGGTGTTTCAAGGGTATTTAAAGGGTTCTTATTGAACGATTTGGATTTGGCGGATTCGGAGATTTGCTAGCAGAATCTTCCACACAAATCGTTCATATTGAACGATTTGGATTCGTCGGATTTGAATCTTCCATCAAATCGTTCATTTTGAACGATTCGAGTGGAAAACGTAGATTCAATTCATTCGGTTCATGCCATTGAATCGTTCATTCTGAACGATTCATTCATGAACGACACAGCTCTAGTGTCTATACTTTTGTAATCGCTGTACTTCTATACAATCTTCGTGTGGCGTTATTTATAATCATAAATTTTCTAATCCTTGAATCATTTTGAATTGAATGTTAATACACTTGATTGCTTGATGTGATGATGAGAATAATGTACACATAGGAATGTTGAATTTCAGTGGATGAAGGCAGGATGGAAGTGGACTTAATTCATCCAATCCATTAATAATGCAATTACTTGATATAGTATTAGAAGTCGAAATTATCAATTTTTTTATTCAGGGTAACATCGTGAAGGAATTAAACAAAGTTCGTATGGAAATTGAAATCATAAGGCGGCAAATGCTGCAGCAGGAAACAGGGGCGGATCCAGGTGTACATTTTGGGGTGGGAACTTCCGGGAACGACCTTAGCGAGTGGGGGGAGGGGGGTCAAGGGGTTCAATCCCCCCCCAAATTTTGGGGGTACAGTCTAAAGTTCATTGTTCATTATAATCATTTGCTGTTTTCTTTGTACACTTTTGTTTTCCTTGCTCATTCTGTCTGTCTGACTTGAAAGTCATGACATGAAGTCTGCTGACTTGAAAGTTGTTTGTTCATTTTCCTATATTTGTAAGGCTTTGTATTTTGTTTTGTTTTGTATTCCACTCCTCATGAAGGCATGTAAAAAATTCAACGTCCCAAGGGACTTTGTCCCAGGACAATAAAATTGTTTTCTATTCTATTCTAAAGTGAACCTCCCGAAAATAATAATAAGGGATGTTCTTTTTCACTGACATCAAGGGGTAGAGTCCGCATCGCCACCGCATGCGACAGAGTGGCGGCTACGGCCGTGTCCAGTGGCGCGTCTAATTTAAAAACTTGTTTAAACTCCTCCATTTAAAACAATGTTCAGTTACAAGTGCGCGACTCGGAAGCACCACAGAGTGGCCTCGTATGAAGGAACACTAAGACCCTGCGGCAACATTATCTCCGACAACCGTCACGCGTCATCTATAGATGACGCTCGGCTTATAAGTATTAAATTATTGGTCCGGCATATTGGTCCGGCATTGGTCCGGCAAACCAAAGGTCCGTGGTTCGATTCCCGGTCCAGGCCGAATTTTTCTCATGGCAATTTCTTCAAAAAATTCACCCGCCATGTTTGAATTTCAAATGGCTAAGCACGGCATATGTGCTGGTGAAGAGTACTGTCTCTTGGTTGTGGCATCTTTGAAGTCCTCTTCTCCCTTGCGTTGCCATCTTTGATGGACCGCAAGGGCTTAAAATCTAGTTGCCTTGTATCCACCAAAATTGCCATGGGAATTAGGAAGCCTGGATAGCGTAGTGGACTGCGCATTGGTCCAACAAACCGAAGGTCCGTGGTTCGATTCCCGGTCGAATTTTTCTCATGGCAATTACTTGAAAAATAATTCACCCGCCATGTTTGAATATTTTCAAATGGCTAAGCACGGCATAAGTGCTGGTGAAGGATACTGTCTCTTGGTTGTGGCTTCTTTGAAGTCCTCTTCTCCCTTGCGTTGCCATCTTTGATGGACCGCAAGGGCCTAAGATCTATTTACCTTGTATCCACCAAAAATTGCCATGGGAATTAGGAAGCCTGGATAGCGTAGTGGTCTGCGCATTGGTCCGGCAAACCAAAGGTCCGTGGTCCGATTCCCGGTACAGGCCGAATTTTTCTCATGGCAATTTCTTCAATGAAATTATTGGCCTCGGAAAAAATACTCTCTTGGATTTGGGGGGGGGGGTGAATTTCCTCCCTTCCTCCCCTGGATCTGCCACTGCCAAGAAATAGCATATGCTTTGAAACTACATAAAGGCTCAGAGATAAAGAAGAGTCACGCGTGACTCAAACGCAAGGTTTTTTTAAGGAAAGGACGGAGAGGAAGGGAGGAGACAAGGAGAGGGAGGGAGATTGTGATGCAGGGGAACCACGCATCTTCGCAAAAGAGATATACGACACGCAAAGGTGCAATCCAAGCGGTCAAATAAACCTATAGCTGCGGCTTTAATTGAGACGAGTCGAAATGGGATTTTAGCCATTGGTGAGTCATCCACTTTTTGAAGAGCTTGTGTTGGCAGCAATTAGAAAGGTCTTCCGACTCTCCTCGCTATATTGCCTTCCTCTCCAGTTTCGCGGAATTGCGGAAGTTTTGTAGCCCAAGTCCTAAAATCGACCACTGCGCATCGCCAAGAACTTTTGCTAGAGCTATACGCTATTATTAGCCACCTTGCTCTAGTTATATCGCTCCTTGGAATAGATTCTTCGTGCAAGTAAATAAGCCGACCGCCATGAACTCCGCGCTGGAAAGAAACTATTCCACAGAAGAAAATAGGTCATTCGTCTCGACCCGGACTCGAACCCAGATCAATCGATATCGCTCGAAGTCCTTTGGCCAGCTGTGACAATTTAAGTGAGATTTTTTTATATTCTTGCGAAAGACCGAACTAGAATTTTTCATTTAATACTTTGAGTGCTTTAAGATGATTGATGGGAATTTAGGAATTGGTTGAAGCAAAAACTTGGGTTATATGTTAGTTCGCAGGTTTCCGCGGCGTTGATCAAATGATTTCAACATTTCTCAGGTTGCATTTGCGTCAGTTGTCATTCAGCACAACAGTTGCGCCAGCTGTCCTGCTGGCGTCCTCAGGTGAAGGATGAGAAGGTTTTGGTCCGTCCTTATATAGGCCAAGTTAGGCGCCAAAAAGCGATCAATGCTCCAGCTAATCATGGCCATCTGCCATCTCAGAGCACGCATGGAGTGAACCGGGACACACCGTACAATTCGAAGACGACAAAAATAATAGCCAAGGAAAACAGGAACTTCCCGAGAATAATAAGAGAGGCTGTAGAAATCGTAAAAACACCAAAGAATTTTAACAGAGAAGATGGATACCCATTGCACAGCGCTTGGCAGAGAGTAGTAAGTTTCCCGCGCAAACGCGACACTGCTCCATGATTGGCCGGAGCATTGATCGCTTTTTGGCGCCTAACTTGGCCTATATAAGGACGGACCAAAACCTTCTCGCCCTCCGTCACCTGAGGACGTCAGCAGGACAGCTGGCGAAACTGTTGTGCTGAATGACAACTGACGCGGATGCAACCCGAGAAATGTTGAAATCACTTGGGTTATATAACTGAACTTCTCTTATCGTATTGAGTGTGTAAACTGGGTTGCGGAAGAGGGGACGATTCTGTCCCATCCAACCCAGGATAAATAAAACACAAGTAATAATCGTCGTCTCTCAAAAGGCCAGGTATTGTCGCTGTCTTTGTGGCCAACGTTGTCTCTTTCTAAGACTGTTTTTTCATTTACCCGTAGGAGTTGCAGTTCATGGTTGATATCACACGATGTGAAGTAAGGATATTCTAGGTCGTCCTCTCCATTTCTTCCCCAACACCTTTCCTTCAATTTTGTTCTTCATGAACTGGTTATGTTTCACTTATGACTAGTTGCAGGAACGACCCATATGTATTCTATAGAGTTATGGGACCCATAGGTCATGGCAATCATTCAAAGAGCGTTGCAGAAACATTCGATAAATTAATTTGTTTCATAAATGGCTTCATAACTTATGGAATCGAGTTATGAGCTCCATAAGTAGCCAAGATGGCGGACGCGCGTTAAACCGCTTGGAGTTTTAATTATTTGATGAAATAGCTGTTTGAGACAAATGGCTTGATTTTTTTGCTCTGACTGATTAATCATTATGTGCATTAGCAATTACGCATAGGATAAACCACTATAAATTCTATCCAACGAAGGAATATTAGATCAAATATTCGAAGAAATTACTATTGGTTGATTAGTTACGACACCGGTAGATTTTTTCCTGCAACCGGAATATTTTTATGAGATCTATAAATTCATAGATCTCTTAACTATCGATTCCATAACTTTTTGTTCTTGCGACCGGCCATTAGTGACCAACAAGTTTAATTTCCTGGAGTGAATTACTTGGAGAAGCGTTCTTTTTTTCGCCCACTTCTTTCAAGACTTGCTCGTTTGTTTTCCTCATGACCCAACTTGCTTTAGCCATTCTCCTCCAGAACCACATTTCGGCTGCCTGGAGCCTGTCTTTTCCTCGCTTATTTCCTGTCCATGTTTCACAGGCATAGGTGAGTATACTCCACACGATCGTCTTTACAAATTTCTTCCTCGTATCTCGTATCAATTGAGAGGTGGTTGTTTGCCAAGAGTTCCTTTGGTAACCTTGTTTGGCCAGGGTGATCCATCTCTTAAGGTGACGCATCACACCCGCTCGACAGGTCGGATTTGTGATGATTTCCGACCCTAGATTTTTTGTTTAAGTCTTACGTCATCAACTTGAAATTTTTATAGTATAAAGAATAGACCTTTTCCAGGGGAGGCTCGTATCTGAAACATGAAAATTTTATCCCGGAGCATAATTAAACCATCGGGAAAACGGCAAGATGTAGGGTATATTTTTATAAAAACTATTATTATTATTGAAATATCTAAAACTAATGAAGATGTATCAATCCCTCTTCCATCGGAATGCTAAGTTACAGCCGTCACGGTTGTAAGCTATAATCTGTAATTGGTATATTTCGACAAGCTACCTGAATGGTTTTCGGCCATGATGTGCTCGGTCGGTGATGCAATTGGTTCAGTCTTCTTTCACAGATCTTACATAAGCGCTGCCTGTACTTACGCGCCGGAGACTTGGCTACAACTTACCGACGACTGTTGCCTTGTGCAAGAGTTATCCTGGAGTAGGAGACTCATGACACCAAAACGCCTCGATCGGGTGCGAGTGACGCCATCTTGTGGATTTTACACTGAACTTTTCTTTACCAAAGGCTATGATGCGTCCTCTTAACATCTGTTAAGGCCGTTTTACATGGGGCACGAAATTGCACAACTCAACACTGCATTAATTCCGCAATCTGCCGTGCAATAATTATTGCGAAAACGAATGCGTGACTGCTTTACACGGTGGTCGTAAGCATGCATTCATTCGTGAATTCCAGTCGTCTGATAAGTACCCTAAGAGCGAGTGTTTTGTTCAAACAGGAGAGATACGATATTCTGTACGCGACGTTGTTGACATTCAGTGAAAAATAAGGTTGTGGTGATTGTGGGATTCTGTGATATTGACATTGAGTCACTCTCTCTCTCTGTGAGAAAAATAATGGATCAGGAGTAGGCTGCATTGATTGCTGCAGAGCTAGCAGTAGTGGGAATTATGATCGGGGCCGCAGAGCTCATAGAAAGGCGTAACCGCAGGAGAATAGCCAGAAGAGCACTTTGGATGCGGAAGTGGATCCGTAAGCGAGAGGAGGGAACGGGCATTCTTAATATGGTCCAACAGGAGCCGGCTGTAGAAGACAGGAATGGCTACCGTAATTTTATGCGGATGACAGAGGAACAATTTAACGAGCTATAAAATATCTATCTAAATAAATGACAATATAAGTAACTGCAAATATCCGCCCACACAAAGATTAACTGTAAACACCCATCGCTCAGGTTATCGACTCTTTTCGTCAGTCAAATTCCCGTGAACTTGGATGTCGTTAATTCTGCGACCGCTAGATGGAGTGCTATTCGTACAAATTGCAAGAATGCGACCACCGAATTAGAGCAGGGGCTATTCTGACGTCTCGCATTCATGCATTCGTGCATGCGTTCTTGAATTTCGCCGCTTTATTCGGTGCATTTTGAAATTCACGATTGCACATACAGTAGCTTGTGCAATTACATGCCCCGTGTGAAACGGCCTTTAAGCTTGTATTTTCATTTGTTATTTGACTTCCCAAGTAGTAGAACTCTTTTACTTGATCAATGGTTGAGTTTCCTATCTTAATTTTAGCTTTTATATTGCTGTTTAACTTGTCCACCGCCACAATTTTCGTCTTTTTAGCGTTAATATTTAATTTTAATATATTCAGATCTTTTCAAGAGTGCGTGATTTATATCCTTTTCTTATGGCCAGTTGCAGGAACGTAACATATGTATTCCATAAAGTTATGGCACCCATAAGCCATGGAAACCATTCAATAAGTGTTGCACAAACATTCAATAAATTCATTTGTCTCATAACTTATGGCATGGAGTAATGAGTTCCATAAGTAGCCAAGATGGCGGATGCGTAATGAACCGCTTGGAGTCTTTATTACTTGATTAAAGAGTTGTTTTGAGACAAGTGACCAGTTTGTTTACTGTTGCTGACTAATTATAATGTGCATTATTAATTATTCATAGGCTAAACTTTCATAACTTTTATCCGGCGGTGGAAGATAATATCAAATATTCGAGGCTATTAACTATTGGTAAATAAATTAAGTAACTAATAGATGTGTTCATGCAACCCGATTATAGTTATGAGTTCTATAACTTTATGGATCTCATAACTATTTATTCCATAACTAAATTTTCTTGCAACCGGCCATTAGTCTCCAAGGACAACTATGTCGTCGGCAAACCGGATATCATGGATGAGTTTGCCATTCACCTTTATGCCCTTATTCTTTAATTCTGCTCTGTCTATTGCTTCTTCTATGAAGAGGTTGAAGAGGTAAGGTGAAAGGAAACAACCTATTCTCACCCTTCTTTTTTTCTTGGCTTCTTGTCTGAGACCATAAATATTGATTTCCGTGGTTTGTGACTTATAATAGCTGAGAAAGTCTTCTATCCCTCCAGCTGATTTGTATTTTTTCATAGTTAGGAATAGCAGCTTCCAATCTATCCTATCAAATGCTTTTTTTAAGATCGATAAAGGTAACATACGTTCTCCTCTTCAATTCTAATCTTCTTTCTAAGATCATTTTTAGCGCTAGAGTTGCTTCTCTCGTTCCTTTGCCCTGCCTAAACCCAAACTGGTCTTCTCCAACATATTGATCACTCTGGTTCTTAATCCTGTGTTTTATGATGTTTATCAGAATTTTTGATGCATGGGGTAAAAGAGTGATGGTTCTGTAGTTGGCACTGTCATTTACATTCTCTTTCTTTGGGATCATAATAGTCTTACTCTTTGCAAACTTCTCATATACTGACTGTATATTTACTTTGGAGGCTGCAACTTCACTCAAGCCACTACGGTGAGAATGCTTTCTTTAAATTAGAATTTTAGCAATGATATATAGGTTACTGAGAGGACCAATAGACTTGTTTAGTAAAAAAAGTAATTTGGGAAACAAAAGAAGTACTTGCCGCTACGATTCTGATGCTATCAGTGTTTCTGCCAGTCACTATTTCCTCATTAATAATGTTTTTCCACTGTTCCCAAAAACACCATTTTCTACTGTCAAAACTAATTGTAAGCAATATATGGCCGCAATAGCATTAGGTGTTATGTTCAGAAGTATCTACCGCGACGCGCATTGGAATCAATGATTCGAGAAAAGGCTGCTTTTCCCACGGAATTTGACTATATGCAAGTGGCGAGACTAGCAATGTATCGATTTTGCATATCGATACTCAGTGTTTAGCACTGCCTATGCGCAATTTTCGGTATTTTCCCAAATATGAACGATATGAGTGAGCAATAAACATGGCTATTTCGAAAATATGACTATTCTCGGCAATCGAATTGTTAGAATATCGCGCACTTTGAGATCAAGTCGCATACGTGGAATCAATATTATTCTTTAAAAAAACTCAAGATAGGTGCAAAAAATGATCGTATAGTGAAAGGTGTAAGAGGAAGGGGTAGACCAAGAGGGACGTAATGTGGTTGAAGACGTGTGTAAAGTTGGTGGAAGGGACTCGAAAGAACTCCCATCAGAAGAAGACCCTATGCAGTAGACCGCAGTTATAAAGACCCTGTTTCACCGAGCATGCTCTCTAACTGACTCTGCTTCGTTAGCCAAAGAAAAAGAGCATCTGCCGAAAACCTTTCAGATGAACTGTTTCGGGCGAGTAATAGCCCTGAAAATAACGAAAAGTGACGACCAGAATAAACTGATGGCCCATGAAAGGACCGCCGAAAACTTAGCCGAGGACAGTCAATAACTGAGAGCATACACTATCCTGCCGCACGTCGCCGAAACAGGAAAAAAAACGCGATAGGTCTCCGCAAATACAACGCCACGGCGATGTTCAAGTGCGCACGAAAACGTCAGACATCCTCCTCAACTCCAAGGACTGCCTCCCGGAAGAAATATTCGGAGGAATGTTCGAAATTAAGGTAGTTTGAGCGATATATCATTTTACCTAGAAATCTATGAATTCGGTCTCATTTTAAAGAAAAAGATATCACCCTTCCATTGACATAAAAATTCAACCCCTTACCTCATTACTTTCCGAGATATTTGCCAAACAATAAAAGCCCTTATATATGGGAAATGTTACGTGTATGCACTCCAGAGAGACCTTATATTAAGAATTTGGCATTTTCTACACTTCGTCTACACTACATCTCGTAAAAAAATCAACAGTATGCAGTTTATATGTTTTCTCTTTTTTTTTTGAAAATTAATCATATTTTCACCGCAGGAAATTCTTCGGGATCACATTAAATCTTCCGTTTTGATGGAGTTTCAAACGTACCGCGAGAAAAAAATTAGTCAAGTTAAAGACTTATTTAGATATTTTCATTTTATTACTTACAATTTCTGTCATGTAACACTATTTTATTGCACCATTAATAATGCAATATTTAATTCGTGTGTCTCTCAGGCGGTGAAATTATAAATTATATATCGAATATGGTCTCTATTATGATTAGGAAACTATCTTGCTCGCAATACTTAAGTGCATATTTGGTCACTCATATATCGGCCAGACCTCAAGGGCACTGAAATGCCGGCTCCAAGAGCATAAGGGGGCAGTGAAAAATAAACAACTCCGCCAGTCGGTGGCCGCAAAATATATATGGAGTGAGCCCACACATAACATTGGTTTTGACAACACCACATTATTGACAAAAGAAGGCCGATGTTTCCCTAGAATTATACGTAAATCAATAGATATAGCGAAAACGTCACAAAACTTCAACCAATAGGACGGCTGCACTCTCGCCACCGCGTGGAAAGGGCTCTTCAGCAGAATAGACCAATCACCACACACCTCCACCAGAAGTCGCGAAAACGGAATAACATAAAAGGACGAACCAAACCCTGCATCGACACGAGCGGACCTAAAATTGCCAGCTGCTCGCTGGCGAAATATTGTCCTTAAAATGGATGGACGCGGAAGAAGACCCGGATAACCATTCTCTTCATCACAAAGACTCCGTGAGAGCCTTCAAGGAAACCGCAGTATTTCATTTCTTTACCTATTTCACACCCTTCTTGAACTCTTTGTGTCCTAGTTCTTTTTGAACGATTCATTGATCTAATTTTATTTCTACCCGCTCCCTGCTTACCAAGTATTACTGCATTACTTCCGTCAGCATCCTCTGCCCCCAACCACTTGTTGTAAATAATTAAAAATTCTTCAATTTTTTATTTACATCTACGTAAAAAATTAATAGTTATTTTTTAATTTTTTATATTGACAATCAACTCAACACGAATAATGGCCACTTTTTTGTCAGTGGATAGAACCAGATGTCATAAATGAGGTTGAATCATATATTGATTAGCAATCAATCTTTGTTGTTCAACCCTTGTAATGTCTTCGAACCTGACGAAAAACGCTGGGCTGTTAATGAAATTGAAACCACTGTGTCCCATCCAAGTTCATGACTAATGAGAAATGACAAATTATCAAAGCTAACACGGCTGTATTTCGGAGGGAGACGTTAGTAATAATATTATCGCTTGCTTCGCCAGTTCTCACTTCTTATGAATGGTGGTATGCGAGAAGTCTACCTTTGTTAAATGAAAGTAGAATGACATGTAAAAGAACTACCTTGCCCTTCCTGCTATAAAGCTATTTTAAACTCCGGAATTTCTGCATCTACCAAGACCTACCGTTTATACACTGTGCAACTTTTTTTTCATTTTCAGATTAGAGAAGAAAATTTTCTGGGATACTCGAGATGGATTTGATGTTTCTATCCGTGAAAAATGTTGGACTCTGAACTAAATTCTTTAAGAGAAAGCTCATTAAAGTTGCATATTAACTATGCAATGCCTATAAATCAAAGAAATAAAATTTAAAAAAATGTGGATAAAAAATTTCTCGTATGCACATATTCTGTCATTTGGAACCAAATATATGTTTTGTCCAGCTATTTGTTTAAAAAAAGGTATTATCCCCTATCTATGTCTAAAATAGATCTTGGTGCTGATGGATTATATAAACTGAAATAGGGCTTAGATCTTGTATTTTAAAAGGTTATTTTTATTGTTTTCTGTGTTGTAGAAGTAATCTGATGGGATGAGAAGGGAATGGAGAACCAAAGAAAGCCAGAAATCCGATCTTTAAATTGATTATTGCCGACGATGATGAAAGATCGGAGCGCTTTGCAGTAAACTTCTGCAGGGGAACAGAAAGTATGACACAACTGATTGAGGGGAAATGACAATAAAAACTTTATTTCTTTTCTGATAACAAATTTCTCTGTTTTCAGATTTTCCGAGCGATATATATTACCACAATCAATCATTTTCTGGGTTTTCTGCAGTATCAAGTAATTTATGAGAGCTTTTCGCAGTAGAAAAGCCCCCATAAATTACTTGCGCCTTTGCGTGACAACTCTTATATAGTTTGATATAGAGAATACTCTACAAATTAGAAAACCCCTGAAATGGCCGATGGTGGTAACATCCACCAATTACTACCACTTTACTACGTTTACGAATACATGCCATCACTTCCTAGGAGGTGAACACTCACCCTAGTGGTATAAGGCTCTCGATTTACGGGCTGGCTTGATAGTAAATTACATCGCCAACATCGAGGCCGACCAGTTTGGGAGCCACTACCGGCATGGAGGCTGTAATTGTTAGGATATAAATAACTAAAACGTATTCACATCACGTGAGTTTTTGGGTTAAATGGAGGATGTAATTTCGACCCCTCGCAACACCTGTAGAACTGATGGAAGCGACATAATACACATTGAGATAGAGAAGAAACAGATTGAGTCTCCGGAGAAACCCACCTCCTACAGCTTCATTAATGACTACATCAAAAACAGACCGCGACACCACTAGCAGTAGTCACTGGCTCTAGTCACAAAGCCGCTGAGTCACCTTAAAGATTCTACTTCCGTTCTATTCCTCTAAAAATTTCTTATTCCTTCACCTTCCGAGGATTATGGCTTGTGTTCAAGCACCCCCTCCCTCACGTCCTAACTCGCTGATTAGTGGGTATCTATATAGATGTAGACTGCGTATCGCAATTTTACGCAACATTATGCTCACACATTGTTGCTAAAATTTAAATAAAGTTGCAACATACAGTTTGCAATGATCTCCTACACACATTCGCTATCAAAAACGATTTGTATGCGAAGCTCACGGTCAAGTGTTGTGCAACGTTTCCATTGCTCCCCTCACAGGATCGCTGTTTAATGGAAAGGTCATGAAATTTTAGCGCTCTTCGGGGTTTCAAAGGTTTTTGAGGCTTGGTGCTGGAGAAGAATGCTTAAGATCAGTTGGGTAGAGCATATAACAAATGAAGAAGTATTCAGAAGAGCAGGAGAAAGCAGAAGCCTTATGAGGAGCCTAAAAACAAGAAGAGCAAATATGATAGGACACACTCTCAGACATAATGGCCTGCTAGCAAGAGTCATCGAAGGGATGATGGAAGGGAGGAACATTAGAGGAAGACCACCACTTGCATACATCACACAGATAACGACAGACACTTACACGACTTCATATTACGAACTGAAGAGGATGGCGGAGA
Organism: Ceriagrion tenellum; assembly: GCA_963169105.1. NCBI lineage: Eukaryota > Metazoa > Arthropoda > Insecta > Odonata > Coenagrionidae > Ceriagrion > Ceriagrion tenellum. The sequence goes on along the minus strand of OY720641.1, from coordinate 121,121,031 downwards.
ATAGAGAAGAATGGCGAGAATAGAGACCCCAGGGCTGCTAACGGAAAGAAGAAGGGGTTTCAAAAATACATCGTCATTGGGAAACTGCCGAATTACGTCTGGGTGCGGTAAAGCAGTCAGCAATCCGATGCATTTAACCCTTTCACTGCTGAAAACGTACTTGTACGTTCGCACAGCAGACTGCTGTGAACGTACTTTTACGCTCGGGCTCCGTGGAGCGCTTCATGGTTACTCCCTAGCCCTTGATTGCTTTTAAATACACAATAATCAGAAAATGTTTTAAATGTTTCTTAATCTTCAAGTAATTAAAAAACAGATATAAATATGTATATCATGATTTTCTTCTTTGGAATATATTACTCGAGGAATAGTTACGCGCGGGCGATTCACTTTTCAGCCACATAGTAAGCCTCACGATCGGGAGACCGGGCCGCAGCGAAAGGGTTAAGGGTTTAGCTGGATTACCCTCTTTTGCCGACATAATTCATGTTCATTTTCGAAGTGAAAGACAATGAACTACTACGTTATTACTTAGTCTTTTCTCACGGTCTTCCTTTTTCTGTTTCATTTTTGCTTGTTTGAAAATTCTTTCGAAATACAATCTGAGCATTTAAGCGATAGTCGGCGGTGAAGCCAAAAATCTTGATGCACTTTTGGATCACACTACTTATATTTTAATTACATAACAGGCGATTTCAAAGACCAGCCCATATGCGTGGATTATATATTTTGAGATCGTAACTAAAAATTTTTGTCGCCTTTATTGCTCGAATATGAAGAAAAATTTCACATGTATTCCCCATTATTTCGTGCGAGAAACGGAGAGCAATTTTTAGGAGAACTGATGAGTGTCATGTCCGTTCAAGATGACAGCTAGTCGACAGTTAAAATTACAGCCAAGTGGCAAACATTTCCAGTGCTGTTTAATGTTAATAATTAATTAAGAATAACGTGACCGATTAATCCGTGATTGTGACCTTTGTTAAAATCATACGATCGTGTAAGAATGTTCACCCTTCATTTTTTTTAAATCTGAGCCAATTCAATGCATGTCTCAACTGCTCTGTTACCTTGAATGAAACTCTAATGTTGCTGCTGCTGCTCGAGTTTATTGGTGCGTGGGGCTTGAAAAATGAGAAGTTTAGCCTCCATTCCAAGGGAGAGGGCAAAAAAATAATAGCCGGTATTCGATTTTCTTTTTTTTTTTGGTCCCCCCAGCAACGGCCTCCCGCCACCCCTCTCGCACGTGGTCCACTCACTCACTCACACACACACGTATGTATCCTTCCGCGCGGGAGCCGAACGGAGTATTCCTACACCACTCTCGTCCTGAAGGGGAATGAAGGGAGAAAGAGCGAGGGATTATCCTGCGGCGCGGAGTAATGGCGTTTTCACTTTTTGCGCCGCTCTCTCGCAGCGTGTCGCCACTGGCGCCGTTTGTGAAATGGCACGAGGGGTTGGGGAGGGTGACGGAAGGACGGAAGGACATCCCGGTTTCCAATGGCAACCACTCACTCGCTTACCCTCGCACTGGATCCGTGCGATCAAACCCCCCTTTTGGCCATGGCGATCAAAAATGTTTGTTCAACGCTGCCCACTTGTTTAGCGCTCCGTCGCGTGAAGTGGGTGACACATCGACCGGAGTCACCGATCGCGACCGCGGAGCGATTACTCCCGGAAACGGTGACGCAATCGAGAAGAAGAAGCTCGCCATCCATCCTTCTATCTGCAATCGATTCTTTTCTCCAAAAATGATGGGGTGATAAAATTGTGATCGTGGTCAGCCTTCCATTTTAGATACTCTTAAGGTAGTTTGAGCGAAATATCATTTTACTTAGAAATCAATGAATTTGGTCTCATCTTAAAGAAAAACATCTCACCCTTCTAATGACACAAAAAATTCAACCCCTTACCACATTACTTTTGGAGTTATTTGCCAAAAAAATACCAGACATTTTACATGGGAAATGATACGTCTATGCTTTCCAGAGGGACATCATTTACAAAATGAGGTATTTCTAACACTCTGATGTCGTAAAAAAAATTAAAGTGTGTAGTTTGTATGTTTTCTCATCTATTTTTGAAAATGAATCATATTGTCACCGCAATAGATTCTTGGGTATCACAAAAAACCCTGAAAAAAATGAGTTAAGTTAAACACTTAATTAGATATTTTATTTATTACTTACAAATTCTGTCATGTAAAACTATATTATTTCACCATTAATAATGCAACATTTAATTGGTGTGTCTCGCAGCTGGTGAAATTAAAACACGTATAATTCGAATATGGTCTCCATTATGACTAGGGAATCACCTCGCTCGGACTACCTTAAACATTTGGCGGGAAGAGCGCAGTCATATCATTACTCGAAGATTCTCATTTTTGCTTTATTTGAGAGTTGGTGGAGGCAGGAAAAGTTGATAGGATGAATAGTGATACGTGAGGGAATGCTAAAGAGGGTGATGAAGGGAAAGAGTGGATTACGGTTGAAGGGGAACGTGAAGAACAGGACAATTTAGAGCCAGTCACGGAGGTAGGCAAAAAGATTAAATAGCTAAATTTGAAAAGAGACTTCAATGCTAGTTAAATAGTTATGCGTAATAAATTTTTGAGATTACTATGATATGGTGACATTTTTGCAGGAGAGGAAAAAAACCTCCTAATTAACTGAAAGGTCATCTTTCGAGGATAATTATGGTCTTGAAGTATGGAGAGAAGTGAGAAAGGTTGTTTGAATACATAATGACGGAATTAAATTTTATGTCCATGGTTCGTTTCATTGTTTCGCTGTTTCTTTGATGAAAGTTTTTTCTAACAGTTCAACAGCCCATTTATCTGCCACTTTAATAAGATCTAGTGGTAAACGGCTGGTTCATAGTTTTATCCTTCCTATGCCTCTCTAAGAATCGCGTGATCAAAAACCTAGGCATATAGAACGGACCCAGAGTCTTTACCGGCACACAATTAAGAGTTTAAATAAACAAAATTACTCTCTCTATGGCCGTTTTTACCAATTAGGATTTATCAATTATTTTATTTATTTAACGTATTCAGTTGTTCACGATAGGGCCCTTGAGGCGTACAATAAATTCTTCAAAAAAAACGTTGTTCAGAAGTGGTGAGTTTCAGAGCAAAACAGAGAGTATTATCATGGCCTATCACTACATTTCTAGGTCTGACAGATGCGATAAAATAAGAGAGATACACTACCGAACTGATGAGTACTTAAACTCGTACTTTCCGCGCACAGTAAGTGACCACAATAAAACTGAGCTCCTCTAAATACACTCCCACAATACATGTCACCATTTCACCTCCAACAATTTACACCTTTACACTACTGTTGACCTACCACCCCCTGCCACACGCCCATGGGGCGGCTCGCGAGGTAGTATGTAGATGTAGATATAGGTGTAAATATGGCTTCACTCGGAAGAATAAAGTCTCTCTACATCCTTTTCAATCGACAAGTTTCCTCCTACTACACGCTTGATGAACCATTGCCTCTTTATTACTAAGTCACTCCACGTTTGCTTGCATGGGTCATTTGCAAAGCGTGAGACTATCATTTGTTTTTTATTAATTTCTCGTATTGCATCGTTCATTTCACGATATGATTCTTACCTCACAGCACCCTTAAATCAGCTAAAACATAAACTGGAACTGAACATAAAAAGGAGCGTAGCAGTCAGAATTTGGAAAAAGAAAAATAAGCCAGGTAGGACTTACAGAATTAATGATACGGAAATAATTAACGCCGAGTCTCTCAAGTACTTAGGAGTCACAATTACTCACGACTCATCTTGGGGAAAACATATTCGGGAAATATGTGGTCAAGCATACAGAAGCTAGGCTTTATCAAGAGAGTACTCGGAAAATGTGATGAGAAAGTGAAAGAACGTTGTTATTTTTCAATCGTAAAGCCTCATCTGGAACATGCTGCCAGCGTATGGGATCCAAATGAAGCGGGGTCGATGTCGGAATTTGATCGCGATTGACAGCAAAGAGGAGCTAGGTTTGTGAAACGATGCTACGATAAGTTAACTAGTGTGTCTGGATTGTTAGAAGAATTGGGATGGGAATAGCTATTACAGCATAGATTAAATTATAGGTTTAACCTCTTAACTAAATTTCAGAAAAACATTTCTCTACCGACGCGAAGACATACTATTAACCCCCTCGTACTACGGCAGATTAGATCGTACCAATAAAGTTAGAGAGATAGATTGTAGAACCGATAGGTATAAAATGTGATTTTTTCCGCGTACCACTCGGGGCCATAACAGCTGTGATCGTCGTCATGAATAGTGCGAATAGTGACAATAGCTAGATTTTAGATATTTTGCTTTATATATTTTATATACTTTATATATCATATTCTTATTTATGCATGATGTAAATATTGATGTTCTTATTTATGCATGGTATTTTGAATCTGTAGTAGGTAGTAGTATTTGTATCCCTTGCATGTTGGAAGGATTGACGATGGAATGTTTCTTGATTTGTAGATTTTTTTATGGGCGCGTTGCACGATTGGTACGCTGGTTTCAATGTAGTTTCGGTGTTCTGCCGTATAATTCATACATGCTTAGTTTGGAAGCAGCCCCTGCCACACAACCTTTGGGTGGCTTGCAGGGTATGATGTAGATGTAGATATAAACACTGGAGGAAATCAATACGTTATTCCTGTATACAAAGGGAAATTAACAATGTTACCCAGAAATGTCTGATATTAAAACTACTACATACATACCCATCACGCCGTTCCCTTCCGGGGTAGGCACAGTCAAAATGTCTCACTCATTAATACATATTTGTACACCTAACTCTGCTTCAATCATTTCCTCCATACTCGCCCTCTTGTTTTTAAAACTCCTAATATTCCTCCTCCTAAGAATTTCCTCACTCACATTCAACCACAACCTTCTCCGCCTACCTCTACCTCTCGCACCATTCATTCTACTCTCATATATCTCATATGAAATACTCCCAAATTAGTGAAATAGATACATGATTTCTCAACTGATCGCAAAAGAAGTATAAACCGATAGCCTTTGTGGAGCCGGCATCCATATCCCACAAGATAGCGTAATCGGTCCCTTGTTAGTACTAAACAATATAGATGGATCTATCTTCAGAGTTAGTTGCAACATCAAATTGTTTTCTGACATTAAATGATCCGAATGATTTCATAAAAATCAGCCATCGGAATTTTTCCCGAAAAATATTTGTCTAGCGTACAAATAATGCTAATGTAAATCACATGAAATAATCCAAAAAGAAACTTTACATTACACATTATACCCTGCAAGAAAGTCAGTGTATGCATAATGCTATGCGTCGTTACTCGATGCTTAATCCAAGATCATTTCAAGCTATTTCGCGAGTTCTTTTAAACGGTATAATTAATTGACCTGATCACAAGTTACTCCACCCATTTTTCCACTTTATATACTAAGTCGGGTCACTTATGAAAAATGGCAGAGATGGGGTGAAGGGTTGCATGAAGAGGTTTTGTAAAAAATTAATTACATTGTTTTACTATGAGAATAAGTATTAACAATTATTGATAATGATTATTTTTGGGTGGTGTTATTTACTGTTGGCTTACATTTTATATGTTAAATCCGACTTCCCCGTAACATAATTCGAGTAGATCACATATCTTGTCATATTTATATTTACTTTGCTATATGATACCTTTGATGTTAGACTGTAGCCATCCACCCTTTCCTATGTAATGTCAGTTCCTTTACCTCCTAGTATCTCTTCCTATGTACTTTTGTCTTAATTTGGTCCATGAACTTATTCCTTGGTCTCCTCCAGGGGGCTTTTCCCTCTATTTTGCCTTCAAATACGTATGTTCTTTACAAATCCATTGTGTCTCAGGGTGTGTCCAATCCATCTGGTTCTTCTTTTCTCTTCGGTGTTCCATGTGGTCCTTTCCTCTTCCACTCTTCTGTACTTTTCACCATTCCTTATTTTTTCCGTCCATTTTATCTTCAGCATCCTCCTCCAGCTCCAGGCTTCGAAGACTTCTATTCTTTTCTGGTCAGCTTTTCAAATGGTTCATGCTTCCGATCGGAAGAGTGCTACACTCCACACGAATTTTTTCACATACTGTTTCTTGGTTTGTAGTCCTATCCTCTTTGAGCACAGCAGTTGTCATTTTTCAGTGAACGCCTTCTTAGCTTGGGCTATTCTCCGCCTTATGTTCGTTGTACTTCTTCCATCCCACGTGAGTGTGCTTCCGATATAAGTGAAGGAATCCACTTGCTCTAATTTCCTTCCTCTCAGGGTGACTCCTGCATTCAGTTTCTCTCCTCCGCATACTAGGATTTTGGTCTTCGTCTTTTATTTACTTTGCTGTAGGATACCTTTGATACTGAACTTTTCACTCTGGAAAAATATCCCTTCGTAATATTAATTAAATTTCCCCTTAAATTAGCCTGTGAGCGTTTCCTAATTGACCATATGTCATGCTGCATGCACGAAAGACAGTAGAAATTTGTACATAAAAAAGTAAAAAGTGCAAACTTAAGATCAGATAATCACCACTTTAGTTCGTCTACTCCTCATCTCCAGTTGAAATGGTTTGAACATTCTGGTTTTATAATGAGAGTATCTATATTTTTATAAGCTATCAACGCGCTTTTCATTAATCTTTGATCACATCAACTATCGCGATCGACTGTCGCGACGGCTATGATGGACAAATTATCGTAAAAATACCCATTGGAAATGGCATTTATAAATCTCATCTTATTGTATTCAAGGTCGGAATCAAGTAACACATTTTATATTTGCATATCAGGGAGCTTTTCTTTTGATATCCTATGATTTTATGAAACTAAATAAATACGGTAAATTTGGAATGCGTATACATGGCGTAATGAGCTTAACCGTAGCAGAGCTTATGAGATTTAAGCTGTAGTCCTGAATGAGACTTGTCAACTGCCCCAAATCTTTGACGTTACTATCTCTGCGGAGCTATTTTGAAACCATTGAAAAAATTCTAGCATTTAATATTTTGTATAAAACAAGAGGTAAAGATAATTTATATTTCAAGCATCCTAAAGTTAATAATTCAATATTTTAGAACTCTTTTTTATTTTTAGGACCGATGCAATTTAACGAATTGCCAATTGAAATAAAGAAAATGTTGATCAATGAAGGCATTTAATACAGCAGTCAAAAATTGGTTATCTCACATAAAAGATGTAAATTTCATGCGCATTATCTTATAATGACATTTAGAATAATGGTATCGATAACTTGATGTACTTAATGTAACATATTTGGTAACTATTATAAAGTTTAAATGTGTTTATTAAGTTATTTTCCTAAATTATTAAATTAATCAATGAAAAATTTTGAAAATATAATATCTATTGTTATTTAAAAAAATATTTTCCTATGACAATATTTAATCACTTGATAATTATTAATTTAATGACAATATTTTCTAAAGTATTGCCTTAAAATATAAAAAAAATAATCATATGTTAAAATCTCTGCAGGAAGGGGCACATGATATGTTAAGACTGGACTCTTTAGAATTTTTTACTTTAATATTGAAGTAATGACTGTCTCTGTATAATAAAAGTTTTTTATGTAAACACTGATCGAATTTACTGGACAACGTTAGTCAGTAAATTTACAAACCAAATAAATGTTGTAGCCATATTTATTGATGGAAATAAATTCATTGATTCATTGATTAATTTGGTTGGTGCAAATGGTCTCGAAATTATAAGATATTAATTATTATTCATTAGCAGTTCCGAAACCTATTCAAGTGATTTAATTTGGCGTGTCTTTTAGTGGGTATTTTCAATTATTCCATGCATTCAAATGTATTTCATTCAATTTTGTTTTTAGAATTTTGCTTAGAATCATTACGACTGTGGAGCTGTGAGAATTTTCATGGCGGAGATAGCGTTCAGAGCAGCAACCTTCCTGATCCGGCGGGAATCCATAGGTAACTTTGCCAGCATTATTCGCCAGGAAAACACCGCTTCATCCCACTCAGACTCTGCTATCAAACGCAATATTTTGCAACTCTTGGCTAAAATTCTCTGCCCATTTGTCATATATGTTTTACTGCACACATGACAGGCTAGGAAAAACACGTTTTCTCGCATAACAACTATTTTAAGGCATTCTTTATCAATTGATTTGGTAATATTCATACTTATTCGTGTTCAACTAAGATGAAAAATTACTTTCTTGACTGGATACTGTATACTCAGCCTTTGAGAAATAGACGGTCTTTTTAATGCTTTCTGTTGGTCTCTCTGAAGCAACAGGCCAATTTGTCAACTTTTATACGGTCAGTAAATTTGTCATATTTTCCAAAGAAAAAAAATATTGGTTTCACTTCAAATCGTCCAAAGTCAAGAAATAAGATGCACGTTCATTTTTCCTTCTTCGCAAGTACGAGCAAAAACCTTTCGGAGATGAAGTTTTATCGCCAAAATTCCAACTTTCGCGATTATTCTCAAGTCAAAAAAAAAGAATAAAACTAGGTGATGCACGGCGGGGCACAGCAAACTTTTTCATTTCATTACCTGTCTCCTGTGGTCTCCAGCCAGTCCGAATCCCGATTTTATTTCATTTAAAATGGTATTTTGGAACCACCCAGCCTTCTTTCCCCCGGAGGTAGTTCTCGGAGCGGTGTTGAAGACTGTATTTTACTCTTGTCACACCCTTCCCGCTCCTTAGCGCCTGCACTCGCGTAGATATGGAGCAGAGCGGGAAAAATACTCTATTTCCCTTCTCACCCACGGGAACCTCTCCTTCGACCACCTCAGGACACGTGAACGGATTCAGTGCACCACCAATGTGATAATGGAGTGACAAAATAAAAAATATTAACTTCGTGAGTCCACACAACTTTATTTAAATACGACCCGCGTCTCAACATTCAACGTGTTCTTCAGGCATCATCTCCACAAGGAAATGACGTTGAACGTTGAAAACTAGGCCGTATTAAAATGAAGTAATGTGGACTCACAAACTATAGAATTTTCTGTTTATTATTTAAACATACTCCATTAAGAGGACGCATCATACCCTTTGGTAAGGAAAAGTTCAGTCGAAAATCCACAAGATGACACCACTCGCACCCGATCGAGGCGTTTTGGTGTCAGGAGTCTCTTAGTCCAGGATAACTCTCGCACAAGGCAACAGTCGTCGGTAAGTTGTAACCAAGTCTCCGACGCGTAAGTACAGGCAGCGCTTATATAAGAACTGTGAAAGAAGACATAACTAATTGCATCACCGTCCGAGCACATCATGGCCAAAAACCATTCAGGTAGCTTGTCGAAATATACCAATTACAGATTATAGCTTACAGCCGTGACGGCTGTTACTTAGCATTCTGATAGAGGAGGGATTGATACATCTCCATTAGTTTTAGATATGTCAATAATAATAGTAGTTTTTATAAAAATATACCCTACATCTTGTCGTTTTCCCGATGGTGTAATTATGCTCCTGGATAAAATGTTCATGTTTCAGATACGAACCTCCCTTGGCAAAGGTCTATTCTTTATACTATAAAAATTTCAAGTTGATGACGTAAGACTTTAACAAAAAATCTGGGGTCGGAAATCATCACAAATCCGACTTGTCGAGCGGGTGTGATGCGTCGCCTTAAGTTAAGCCTGAAACCACATTAAGTTAAGCCTGAAACCACCAATTAAAATTGGGTGTTTACGTGATATTTCCTAATATCTATGAGTGAAATTAGATACACACATACCAATCACGCCGTTCCCTTCCGGAGTAGGCAATATTTCGTGATATTTCCTAATATCAATGAGTGAAATTAGATACCTACATACATACCAATCACGCCGTTCCCTTTCGGGGTAGGCGGTCCCGGTGTGTCAGTACACTGCATATAGTACCGAATACCTCCTAGTGGTGGGTCGCGGGCAATGGTATGCTGGCTCTCAATGTAGTCCTTTCAGAAGGGATCCTAGCTTGAGTAGAATGGTGAAAGCGGGCATAGGGTAAAGGTAAAGATAAAGAAATGTTTATTGTTCTTGGACCACTAAGAACATACAAAAGGTATACATTAATATCAGAGCTCGATTACACAGAAAAATTGGATACATGCAATAAATTATATAATAATGGTAACAAAAAATACAATTATAATGGTGAAATTAATACAGAGCCAGAACAGAATACGGTCAAGCATATTGGTAAATTAAGTTTTTTCCTGCAATAGCATTTTATTAAACAATATGTTTTTGAAAGCCATCAGTGAATTAGAGTTTTTGATTAATTCAGGAGTACTATTCCATAACCGTGTCCCTACAACAGAAAAGGATTTATTAAATGTAGTGGTACTTATTAGGGTATTACTATGCTTTGGTTTCTCATGTGGCACACTGGCGAAAATGTGCCAAAACTGACCGGTAGAGCACCGTAACCGTTAGCAGGGAAAGCTGCGCGTGGTGCGGGTACTGCAAAGGCTGGAAACCTTGCATACTCTATTACAACTTACTCCTATGAGTCACGAAGTAGCCTCGGACAGCCGAAGCCACGATGGGCGGCGGAAGATGGATGAGATTGGACCATCAAGATACGGACTTAGCAATACGATTTGGACTATCGGTGAAATTAGATGATGTTCATAAATCAAAAATCTGCGTTAGAATTTCATGTGAATGTCATTTTCAACAATACCAGCAGCTTAACGATAGCTTTTAATATGACTGCTGTCAAATTGACCGCGAGGTCATCTGCTCGTATTTACGGATGTTCCTCGCCGTAAAAGCTGAATTCGCATTGTATGCCTGCGGGGCCTAATGCCATGGATACGGGTAAATTACGTCACAAAACGTTCTCTCTCCACTGATATAATGGGATTTTAGCTTATTCCTTTTTCGTGCTACGACATTCCTGTGTGTTTTTACAGCAAAAATTTATATTCCTAATGTTCAAAAGGCTACAAGATAATTTTAACTGATAAAATCCATTTTTGTCCATTACAACCATGTCCAAAAAATGAGAAACAACTGTAAAATTCTGGTAAAAGATCCATTTCGTTGACCCCTTGTCCCTTCGAATAGCAGGGGCTTTTCCAAAGGATAAGTTAAAAATCTCCTTTTACAGCCGCGCAACAGTGGAAGACTTGGTTTCTATGTCGAAGCGCTCTAACACAGTAATGAGGACCAGAGCGGTGTGTATGAATTATGTTTTGACACGCCTACTTGCAATGCCGTTTATATTGGCCTAACTGGGCGTGCGATAAACACTGATGTAAGTGGACACGTAAAGCGCTGGCAGACAAAAGACTCAAAGCGTTAATTTAAAAAAAGATCTTATTGACTTTGACCATCGTAGCGATTATGCTAATATTTAATACACTTTGCACACGCAATGTAAAGGTAGAATACGATTTCCTTGGAACTTTTTCAAATTTCTTTGGCATGTAAAGACAAAAGTATATTCCTTGAAAATTACCATTTGTACCCGCATTATTGTACTCCTGTGCAATATGTCTATGTCACCAAAATAAAACCATGACTCATCCATCACGTGAATACATCCCTAAAGCCGTAAACCTACATCCAAACGGCCCTCTAACTCATTCTCTGACCTCTGTTACGTCATTCACACCTCTATAATCGTCCCCCTTCATTCCTGCTAATAAATACAAATGAAGATCGCAAAAACACCCTACATACCTTCAAAATGGCAACTGTTGCCGAAATCTATGTCGGTGTAATAAACTCCGAGTGGAAATGTACTAAGTTCTCATTCCCTTATTGCGATAATACAATCGATCACGCATTTCCAAAAATTATAACCTAAGATTTTAGCCTTTATTCTATAATTTTGGTGTCCTTCACCAAGCAGTAGTCTTGCAAAAATTTTAGAAGGGTTGTAACTCTTAGATTATATTCGTTTTATGTAGAGCTGTGCGAATGCTTCGAAATCGAATCGAATCAGGCTTAATTCGATTCGGTTTGCCTGCGAATCGGGATTTTTTCAAACCAAATGATTCGAAATATTCGAATCTGATAGATTCCTCTTCGAATCGTTGCATGCATTCAGGCATGGCACTCATTCCCGAATTGCGCGCCGTCCGCTTAACAGATGTTTCCCTCACGCGAAACAAAAATATAAACGACCACACGTTATTCTGTGCTATTCTTTGTGTCACTATATAGATGTATAAGCTAATGTAAGGCCCTGAAATGTAATGAAAATCTATATTACTTTAAGTCTGCATAAACGTTTGCATTTTATTTAGAATTTGAATTCGATTCGCAAGCGAATTTTTTTAAGGGTAATTTGATTCGCTTACGAATATTTAAAAAAAAACTTCGTTTCGATTCGATTCGAAATATCTTTTGGGTGATTCGATTCGGTTCGATTCGACAATAAAATCCCTGATTCGCGCAGCACTACTTTTACGTAATTAAAATTTTGAACAATGGTCAAAGTTGGTATGATGTTCGTAAGATGTCTCGTTACTCTTTGTTCTTATCTTTTGTCCTCACTCCCGACACACTGGCAAGCACTAAGCCGTGAGATGGCGCTTCTCAAATGGAGAGCAGGATTGTGCCGAGGAGTCTGAGGTTCCCGAATACATTTGTACGTTTGCATGTGCATGCATTATGCACAACGCCTATTATATTTCTCACCCTCTCGTGGGCGGCGCTGCTGTCGTCCGCCGCGAATTAATATGGCCCGAGGCGAGGCAAAGGACTCGAGGAAAATCCATTCCGCCTTTCTTTTTTGTGGCACAAGTATATTCATCCTCTCTCTCATTTCGAGGGCCGTTCTATTCCCCCACGGAATCCATCGCTCTCGGCTCCTGCTGTACCCTCTCTCTCTCTCCGGCGACGCCAGGCGGCAGCACCATCTCATCGCCGCAGAGAGGAGAATTTTTTTCACGGATGAGATAATGCGTTTCTCATTATCGGAAAGGTTCCCGGGTTTGTTTTTCTCATATTCCCACTTTTTCGAGTACCTCCTCGTGATTACCGCCAAGGATTAGTTCTCTCCTCTAATGGTTTTCGGATGAGTAAAAAGAAGCACCCGGAATACAGATGATATCCCACGTTTTCCGAGCCAAATGCCATTAGGGTAGAAGTTTTCCGAGCATAAATTTAACGTGGCATCCTATTCAGCTTACGTATCGACAGGATATCCCGAATTTTGAAGAAATTGGAAGTTTTCCTTTCAATGTGTTGAATTTAGCACACTCTGGAACGCATCAGCGCACACGAACGATTTTTAATGGAAAGATGTGCGCCGGCGAAGTGTTTCGTAACCTACATTTTGTGAATAAGCAAGAGTCACTAAAATCAAGGGAAATTGAGCTCTACGGCCTCTCAAGATAGCAAAAATAAATGGGTCCCCAATGGCCGTAAAAAATGGCACCACTCGTCAAGCATGCAACCACACAACACTTACTGTGTTGGTTTGCGGGAATGGGGATTCCACAGCAGGGACCAACCACAGCCTCTCCACCAGAATACCCTCCCCTGTGATGGTTTACGGGAATGTTACTTCCTCGCCAGTGATCACCACAGACACACACACACTCAACCCAATTGGGATCCTTTTCAAGGGCTAATGGGACCCTGATAAGGACGCACCAAACAACGCCACATAAGCTCCATAACAGGCTCTTCACCAGCCTCTTCTTCACATCCTTACTCAAGGTTCCCGTCATCAGCTGTCCTCTATTACTAAATGCCTCCTTAGCTAGCGCTATTTTCTCCGCATGTCTTTGCTACTGTGCCAGTTTTCTTCTAGTGTGCTGCCTGAGTAATTAAATGTTCTGCCTGCTCGAGTTTGTGTCCTCCAACTTAATCACCAGCCTCGCTTTCTTTGTCCTAGAGAACCTCATTACTTTAGCTTTCTTATAATTTATCTTCATTCCGTATATCTCGGACTACATTTCTAAAGCAAAAGATCAGATGAGAAAGATAAATATTATGGAAATCCCCGTGGAGAAATAAAAATTGGAGAATAGTGTAAATGAAAAATGTCGAGTGTCGCTGCGAGTAGGTCAGAAGGGAATCCTAAATGTGGCCTTGGGAGTTTCGTTGCTCGTGGTCTTTCCCACGTCTCCTGGGCCCTGTTCCGCTTCATGTGCTAGCGCATGAACTGGGAATGTGCCGAAAAGTCTACCAGAACACTCAGAGAATAGTCTAAGAGTTATAATAGGAACAGCTAAGGCAAAATCTAAGTTCACTTATTGAGTACGAGCTCAAGATACACTGAGATAAATAGGGATACCGTATAAGTACATTATAAGCATGCAATTAGTGAACATATTAGTGGTATGTGTATGCTATGAGCTAAAAACGGCAGCGGTCAAGCTGAGAGCCTAAGATCTATGCAAGGCAGATGGAACGACTAGCTGAAGAGACGCCATTAGATTGGGGTCTTTCCCACGTCTCCTGGGCCCAGTTCCGCTTCATGTGCTAGCGCATGCGCTGGGAATGTGCCGCAAAGTTTGCCAGAACATTCAGAGAATAGTCTAAGAATTATAATAGGAACAGCTAAGGCAAAATTTAAGTTCATCCATTGAGTACGAGCTCAAGATACACTGAGAAAAATAGGGATACCCTATAAGTGCACTCTAAGCATGCAATTAGTGAACATATTAGTGGTATGTGTATGCTATGAGCTAAAAACGGCAGCGGTCAAGTTGAGAGCCTAAGATCTATGCAAGGCAGATGGAACGACTAGCTGAAGAGACGCCATTAGATTGGGGTCTTTCCCACGTCTTCTGGGCCCAGTTCCGCTTCATGTGCTAGCGCATGCGCTGGGAATGTGCCGCAAAGTTTGCCAGAACATTCAGAGAATAGTCTAAGAATTATAATAGGAACAGCTAAGGCAAAATCTAAGTTCATCCATTGAGTACGAGCTCAAGATGCACTGAGAAAAATAGGGATACCCTATAAGTGCACTCTAAGCATTTAATTAGTGAACATATTAGTGGTATGTGTATGCTATGAGCTAAAAACGGCAGCGGTCAAACTGAGAGCCTAAGATCTATGCAAAACAGATGGAACGACTAGCTGAAGAGATGCCATTAGATTGGGGTCTTTCCCACGTCTCCTGGGCCCTGTTCCGCTTCATGTGCTAGCGCATGCGCTGGGAATGTGTCGCAAAGTCTGCCAGAACACTCAGAGAATAGTCTAAGAATTATAATAGGAACAGCTAAGGCAAAATCTAAGTTCATTCATTGAGTACGAGCTCAAGATACACTGAGAAAAATAGGGATACCCTATAAGTGCATTCTAAGCATTTAATTAGTGAACATATTAGTGGTATGTGTATGCTATGATCTAAAAACGGCAGCGGTCAAACTGAGAGCCTAAGATCTATGCAAAACAGATGGAACAACTAGCTGAAGAGAAGCCACTAGATTGGGTATTACACACTATAGGCTAAAATTTATTTAAAATATCAGATCATGCAAGTGCCTTTACTTAAATATAGTTAGTTGCTCCTCCTCTTTTAATGAATATGATATGATTTCTCTCGCAAGAATGACTCCACAGTGAATAAACCGTGTTTAAGTCCGATTCCACTGAAAAAAGCTTTAATTTGGCTAATTTACATGTACCGTGTGATCTTAAAGTAAAACCTTTTTAATATTGAAAACTTTGCGATAAACTGAAGTATTTCACAATCTTCACTTGCAGTAGATGTGGTAGCATCTAATCTTGTCTACTTATATATACCTGCTCCTATCGGAAAACGGCAGGTAATTTTGCTTCTGCTATTATGAAGCGGTTTTATCACAACACACCTGAATCTGTATTTAGTAAGAAACTCAGCATTCAATGGATGAGATCCTCGAAGTTATGGTAAATAACGAGTGCAGCATTTATAGTTAACAATCAGAAGATTAGTTGGCAGCACCCTTTGGGAAGGCTTATAACTCATGCAATGGGATTGGGACACTCCCGAACACAACTGTGTGAGTGAAAACTAAAGGAAGAATTTTTATAGGAATGCCTAAATTATAATGTATGAGGAAGATGACGAGGGATGAAGAATGAGGAGAAGTTTTGTATATTTTTCTGATAAGATTAATTGAGTATTGAGGAAAGGGTGGAGAGCCAAATTTTCTGAAGATGTCTCGACTCGAGGAAACCCAAGTCGTAGAAAATGAAACCCTTGTGGAAAACAAAGATATTCTTTTAATTTCTCTAATTTAAAATCTTCTCATCAATGACGGCTAATGGGGATGAACTTATTGGATTTAAGGGAAATTTCTTCATTGTTCTTTGCAGGTTTGGCATGAAATAAAGTCTCGGTAAATGAAGAAATAGGTTTTGTGCAAAAACAAAGGATAAATAGAACGGAAGAAGAATATAATGAATATGTTTGTACTGATATAAGTTACCGATTCCGGTATAATATAATGATATTTGTGTTGGTTTGGTAACTTCTTCAACCGGAGGTTTGGACCCCTTTGAAGGTGCTTCAGGAAAAATGTGGGTTCAAAACCTAGTGTCGCAGATGAATGCTTAACATCAATTGAACGCAGAATTGAGAAAGGTGGAGATTCACAAATGAAAGAAGAAAGGAAAAGAGGCTCAGGGTCATTGGCTCTTTTGAAATCTCGCCAATAAACGGTAAATAACGAGAAGCGTCAATGTTTTAGATGCCAAGAGAGCCAATATATAACCTTAAAGGGGCATGCAACGCAATCAGATGCTTCCCCATCCAGAACGAGTGATTTTAAAACGGGACGTCAGTCGTTGCATAAAAAGAGCCTTAAAAATGAACGCCTTCCGCTTGGGCGGAGAAGAAAAAAAAGACAAAATATGAACGAAAAAAACACGCGCGCTCTCTTTATCCCGGAGGTTGGGGGGGGGGGGGATCGGAAATGAGAATAGAGGGGTATGAAAATGCGCGCGGAGAATAATGAGAAGAAAAAAAATTGAATAGCGGCGATGCGATTCCCAAATGCCGAACGGAAATAATGAACCGCGCTTTGTGTCCCGCTGCCCCAGTTTCCCTGGCGACGAGAGATCAGATGTGACGTGGAGGGGGGGGGGCAATTCGAGGGGGAGAGGTCGGGAGGAAGGGGGGGATGGGATGGGGTACGGCGCTTATTAATAAGCCTGTCTCCTTATATAAAAGTAAAAACGGCATTCCTCTTCGAGGATGAAGCGATGAATTTTAATGAACCTTAGAGGCTTTCGGGGAGACAAAGAAACTCCCGACAAAGTTCGGAATACGAGGATTTTTGGTCCCGCCCCGGTCCTGCACGGGAAAGGAGAGGCTTTAATGAAAACTTCAAAAAAGGGATTACGTTTTCCCCGAGTCGATCTGCTTAATTAGCACGGATGGATACCCTATGGGCGGAGAGGAAATGGAGGTGGCATTGAAATTTTTCGGCGCTCGAAACTTTTCTAGCGGGTGAGGTAGCGTTAATTATGTCGGTCCCCGGAACGCGGTTGCGTCCCAGCGGAAGGGAACGAGGAAGGAAGAAATGAACCCAGACGGTACGGAGATGTGAAATGCATTCTACGACTCATTATCTAAAAGTTTACTGCGGAAGGAAACATCAAACAGCTGCGATGCGGGAATCGCCCCGAGGGTCCCGTCCAAGTTTTGCATCTCGCAATTTTATCCAAAGTGAGTCCTCATTTGAACATTTGCGGCGCGGCTTCAAAGGAGCTGGCATTCGTGGAGCAAATAGTTTTCAGTGCTCCCACGCGAGGTAAATTTGAAAGAAATAAGCCACTTCGTTCAAGTTAGGACACTTCTCGTGATTGCCGCGGGTGACCCAGCGCAAAGAGACAGCTTTGGGGCCGTCATCATCAGCAGACATCAATCCAAAGATTGGTTTGAGACAGCTCTTCTCTTAACTCTCCTCTCAGGCTTCACTCCAACATCATTTTCATTACGAAGTCCTCCATAATTTGCGGAATTTACTCCAATTCATTCCACAAATGTTTCCTCCTTGCTTATGTTAAGCTTGTTCATTATCGCAAGCAATGGATTTCCGACTATTCCGAGCATACTACATCAATTATATAGAACCAAGAACATAGTCATCATCTGGTGTTCTTCCTGCTGGCAGGTCCCGTACACCACTGCTGTCTCCATCCGCTTCTGTCCCGAGCTTCCTTCTTTGTTTCATCATAGCTGATGTTCTTCACCTGATCCACCAATTTAATTCTTTTCCTTCCTCTCTTTTTCTTTCCTTCAATTGAACCTTCAAGTGCCACAGTTATAATACTTTTCCCTCTCATCACATGGCCCAACCAGTTTCCTTTCTTTTTTCTAATTTCCTTTAGGAGCGATCTTCCTTCTTTTACTTTGCTCAAAACCTCTTCATTTCTCATCTTATCTACCCATCTTACTTTTCCCATCCTTCTCCACACCCACATTTCATAAGCTTCCATTATATTCCTTTCCCTCTTACCTAATGTCCACGCTTCACATCCATACATGAAAACGCTCCATGAATAGCATTTAGCTAGTCTCTTTCTCAGCTCCAGATCCAGACTTTCATTGCATAGCAAGTTTTTCTTCTGGCTGAAGGCCTCTTTTGCCATTGCTATCCTTGCTTTTATTTCTGCAATACTTCTCCAGTCGTCTGTCACCATCGTTCCTAGGTACCGGTAGCTTTTAACTTTTCCTATTACACCTTCATTTACCACCAAAAAACATAGTACCGCCCAAAATTCGAACCACCCTGGTGCAGTCGTTAATTTTTCCACACCTAGACTACTGCTCTCCTCTGTTTACTAATCTCAGCGAATAAAGTAACAAAAAATTGCAAGTGACAATGAACTCTTCAATGCGCTACATATATGACCTCAAAAAATGGGATAGGATATCTGACACTTACGTCCAATTACGCTGGTTGAAACTAAAACAGCGTTGCTTATACCATGTTATTCTGCTTACTTATAAAATTTTATCCACTCGCAATCCCCTTTACCTATCTGCTAGATTTACCTGGAAAAAAGATCTACATACAGTAACCACTAGGAATCATCCCGTAGACCTTCACATCCCTCAACATAGCACACTTCACGTCACTAAATCCTTCACCGTAACCGCTTCCAGAGTATGGAACTCTCTACCATCTAAAGTTATAAATATTAAATCCATCCATGCTTTCAAGTCCAAGGTGTATGGAATCCTAATAAATAATCCTAAAATGTTGTCTGTCTAAAATTGAAACGAAGTAAAATTAAACAAATGTTAAATTGGATGCCTTATACATATTGAAGAGGAATTAATCTATTGAACATGAATGTATTCAACTCTATACTTGTGATTATTACTGTTATCATTAATTACCTTTTTTCTCACGGTTTATATGCTTAATCATGTATTTAAATGTTATCCTAGTAGTGCTCTCTGCAGTAATATGTACGGCTGTATTACGAATTCAAAGCTTACAATGATTTTTTTTTATTTTTTGTTTTGCCTGTCATCATTGTATAATTAATTCGATTTTGTACATTGAGTTTCATCACTGTATTATTAATCTAATTTTTGAATTTCAAAACTGTATTAATTTGAAAAATTGTACTTCATAATCTCAGGGGCTAAGAGATGCCCACGATAATAAACGTTGTTATTATTATTATTGGTTCGCTACAGCTCTCAACTTCATTCTCTTCTTATCCAAACTGTTCCATTTCAAAATGTCTATGCTTTTGCGCCTTTTTATTTGGGCTGACGGAAAAACAAAATTCTCAGAAACGCCGCAAGGTTATAAAAAAAAATCCCGATACGAGTGAATAGAGGATGCAGTACACCTGAATCTATGTCCAGGTTGGGAATCGCTGGAAACTTTAAGGTTGCACGAAGCGCTAAGTTCTTAAATTAAGATCTCACGCGTACCAGGTTAAGTCTGAGATTTTTATTCCACACCTAAAATGAATGTGCTACTTGCGAAAAGCTGCAAAATAAAATAGATGCACTTTCTAATAAATAAGTACCAAGGAGCCTTTCTGACCGAGAGCCAATCACGAATGCCAGAAAGATAGGACTAAAATAGTAATAGGGGATCGCTATTTATAGCAAAAATATAGAAAATAAGTATTAAGAAGTTTCATTCACCAACTGTTAAGCTAATACAGTTTTAAAAGCACAAAAATTCCTGGCTTATCGTTAGGGAAAATACACTTTTTTGCTCAATTTATCATCAATTGTTCAAGAAATTGTATTATTTGTATATATTAAATCCTTTATGCTGAGATGTCTCCCGGGTAATTTAGTCAAGGTTAACACGGACCGAATTTATTCGAGTCGCCAAAGAAAGGGTTAAAAACAATGGATTCCCTTCAAATATTTTGGGGAGAACTAGCCTTTTAAGATTTAAAATATCGTGAAATAATATTTATGGAGGTAATACTCACAAATTATGTTAATTGTTTATTTAAATTTGGTTTTGTTTCATTGCAAATAGCTTTAAATTTTCTGATATATCGTGGGGATTACACATAGACAACATATGTGGCGCAGCATTAAAGAAACTAGGTTGTTAAACGTATAATAGGAAGGTCCTCGGATGAAAAAGTCAAAGAGAGATACTATTTCGCTCTGGTTAGGCCACACCTCGAATACGCGGCTAGCATTTGGGACCCTGGTCAAATAGTTATAACAAAAAAATTAATCAAATACTAAGGAAAGCAGCGCGCTTCGTTAAAAACTGCTACGAGCGTACATATAGTGTCTCACAACTTCTAGAGGGATTAAGGTGGGAGCCCCTAGAGACTCGGAGGCTAAATGCTAGGCTTAGGTTGTTTGATAAATTCAGAACTGATATTTTTCAGAGAGACAGAAAATATTATCATGAGTCCACACTACATCTCTAGGTAAAGCGGATGCGCCAAAATAAGAGGGATACACTGCCGAACACATAGGTAGAAAAACTCGTTCTTTCCGCGAATATAAGCGACCACAATAAAAATTGAGCTCCACTAAATACACTCCTACAATACATGTCACCATTTCCTATCAAAAAAACACACCTTTTTACGGCTGGTGACCTAACACCCCCTGCCACACGGCCATGCGGCGGCTCGGAGGGTATTATGTAGATGTAGATATAGATGACATTCATGATAACAGGTTGAATTACTTGGCTACACCAGCCTCTTTGAAGCTGATGAAAGAAGATGGACTATAATTTGATCCTATTTTGTTTTTCCCTTTCCAGACACCATAGTCAATCAGCCAATGGATACGCTACAAATGTTGCATAAATACTTAGTAAAATGTATATTTTCTTTCAAATATATTTACATCCCCTTTAATACTAGAGATTTAATAAGTGGTGTTGTCTCAGTAGACATTTAAATTCGAGTGGCGATACATAAATTTATTAAAACCAGACAATTATGAGTTTCAGTGAATTATGTATTTCTGGAATACGTAAATTTGTTATAATTTTTTTGTTACAAAATGTCCATCTTTTATAAAACACCCATTCCTTTGCTTATAAAATCATTAACGTTTAGTTGCGGAAAATCATACATCGGCCAAACATCGAGATCCCTAAAAATGTAGAATGTAGGAACACCAAAGGGCGACCGAAAAAAAATAATTATCGCCATCCCATGGTGGCAGAGCACGCCAGGTCAGAACCCGGCCACGATATTAACTTTTAAAATTGTAAGATCATCGCCAGAGAAAATAAATAATTCCCTCGGATAATGCGAGAGGCGATTAAAATAGCAAAAAAACACAGAATATTTCATCAGGAAAGACGGCTATCCTCTCTCCTCAAAATTTCAAACGTCTTTTCCAACAATCGAATTCAAAGGTCCAGCCGGCCAATCAACGTGCGCCTGACTAGATCAAGCGTTACGTATAAATTAAGAAACAAGAATATCTGCAGCTTATTCAGGACGCTAGCTCTACTACTAGCTCTACAGCTAGCCTGACGACGCTAGCTGTAACGTTAGCGAAACTGTTGTCCGTTAATATGAATCAACGCGGGAAAACCCGAATAAACTGACCTAAAAAAATCACCACAGAAGCGTCCGTACCAATCACTCAATCATCCATGTAATTTTTTATTTATGCACTGAACGGGATTCCAATGCATTAAATCCACATAACGGGCATGATGTTCATTAAAATATATGCCAATTTTTTTCTCTTTTCTGGACTTTCACTATATTTCTGCCTGCGGAGCCTTTCTTAATTGTGAGTTTAAATGTAGGGTAGGTGATAAATTCATAGCAAAGTCAAGTCTAGTATTTTTTTTGATTTATGTAATGTGGGTTTTAATATGAAATTATCTTTAAGCCAAATATAAATGATCTGATTACCTATGTTTAATGATGTTCTATCTTTTGACGTAAATTCCTCTTGTACACGGATTTCCTGCACTGCTAATCAGGCATATCTTTATTTTAGTTAATTAAAAGATATTTTAAAAATCTTGAAATTGACATATCTCTCTCTTATTTTTCTGAGCCATCATATGAATCATTACGGTGTTCCATTTTTTCAAATGTACAATCTCCATTTTTAGAACTATACCATACCGACCCTTGGGATTCATTTTTTAGCATAAATTTTATTTAAGCAGTGAATTGTTAGCATAAGAAGGCGTTGAAGTGCATGCTTATTAGACAACTATTGTTAAACAATTAATCAAGGAGGAAAATTACGATGGTTGAAATGTCTTTGGGGTTTTAAATGAGTAAAGCAATGTTTTAATTTACTCTACGATATGCTTCAAAATGTCAATTAAAGCCTTTTCTGTTGATATGCAGGCGGAGTTTCAGTTAAAACTCAAGAAACGTCAAATGCTGTTATTCGACGCCCAAATTTGGTTGCTCATCTTCTTCCAAGAAATAAGTTGTAAATAGCTGAAGCTAGTTGCTGTAAGAGTGCTGTGGATTATTCTCGCAAAAACTCGTGGCAGATTCGCTATGAAGTATTTTAAGACTACTGCCTGTGCAAAAATTATGTACACTCGAGTTTGGACACTGATAAAAAAATGAGCCGTGGTTCCTATATGAATGTATGTTACATAAAATTTTAGCTTGTTTAATTTTTCGTTTAACAGTGGGAGCCGATTATTTTAACATTAAGCTCTCGATTTTTTCAATCCAGTGAGAACAAAAAAAGTGCCGGTTTTTCGCCGTTTTCGAACGGAGCGCTCTCTTGGACATTTAATAGTGAAGAAATTTGAAGTTTAATCGTAATAAACCAGTAGTGTTGTATAGGAAAACTATATTTAAATGTATCTTTAAACATTCATTTTTTTATAATATGCCATAAAAAAGTTATTAACAAGTTTATGAAACAACTTTTTCTTGGTAATGAAAAGTAGTCAAAACAAGATCTTGGTAGTCTAGTAGTTGTACTTTTTAGTAGTTCTATTTTTCCAATATCTAGTTACCACCTAAAGAGAAGTTGTAGATGTATTATGTATTTTTTAATTTTGACTCCTCTTTTGTGATTGGCTTCGCAATATTTGTAGTGACGCCGTCTTTATTGAGCGATTTAAGGTCTTTCAAGCGCTCTCTTACATACAACTCATATGACACCACACAAACAACCATGTTAAGGATGGAAGCGAATTCGCCCAAGAGAGAATCGAACAGGCGACCCTGGGTTAGCAGGCAAGGACTTCACCCCGTCGCCACTGGGGCAATCTGACCCTACCCATCGAAAATCAAGGAATTGGAGGAGTGAAGGCTTTTTCACGCCCGCTATTCATCCTCCCTTCCGTTTCCCCTAACTTAATATTTCCAACAATCCTTTCGATTCGATTTCGATGAGCCCACCTCTTCCGTGAAGCGTGCACACACGTCTACCACCAGCTTTTGCGAGAGCTTGCCTTCAACATAAGACTTTGGAATATTTTTCGACAATCAACAACTGCCATCGCACATATCTCTTAGAGGTCTTCCTCTCTTTCCTACTATTTGACGAGGCCAAGGTAATAGTGAGAGAGAGCAGATATTACCCAAGGCTAATTAGAGAATCGATCGAGAAAGCACGGACGGACAACTTCAACAGAGGCAGAGGATACCACCTGGACGATACATAGAGGAGAATCCTGAAGAGGACCAATGAGAGAGCAGCACCAAAAAAAATGGCGGGAAATAGGTCCTATTAGGGATTGGAAATTTAAATCCAGAATCGATTTTCGATTAATCGACTTTCGATTTCGGTTTTAAAAATCGACTGTGTAAAAATTCGATTTTTTTGTCCAAAGTAATCGAATAATCGAAATCGAAATTTTTCAATAGTACAGTAATTGTCTGCTGAAATACGGATGTGCTTTTCTAACAAAATGCGAAATATGGGTTAATGGAAGCACTAGGGATAAGAACTGAATACGGTGAAATTTATTAATACAATTTATTATTTTACATATATTTATAAGGTATGCAGGAAAGTAATAATCCATACCAGATACTTATATACATATAGGTAATATAACAAGCAAATTATATATAATTTAGTAGCCCATGCACAGAAGACGATATTCAGACTGGGCGAATCTATTTTGAAGAAGACGAGTGCTCTGAAGCGATTTTTTGAGAAAACGTTTACAAAAAAGGCACAATCTCAACGCTTATTATCATTTCAAATCTTCGTCTCGCGGTCTACAATGTATTACTTCCGAGCGTGAATCCCCGCCTAGACTAGAAGTATTGTAATAAAAATCCGCAGCCCCACAGTTGGCAACACCAACCTGCCGGTGTCCGATGCACTTTGCCTCCCCACCGAGGTTCCCCCACCAGCGATGCAGAGTGAAATAGCGCGGAGCGGAGTAAAGCGAGGCGGCAAAATTCAAATGCTGTAGCAAGCTAAAAATCGAAAATCGATCGGCTAGAATCGATTTTTCAAAAAAAAAATTCGACTACGATTAAATAAAAAATCGGAGTGTGATTATCGATTTTCGATTAAAATCGAAATCGATTTTCCAATCCCTAGGTCCTATATTATGAAGGCCAAACTCATGAACCAGCATCTTCGACCTAAAGACGCTGATAGTAGTGTCCGCGATACTGATGTCACTTACAACAAAAATACGCGGTAGATCCGCGAAAAATGAAGGAGATCATCTCTCTTCCTTCTTGTATCTAACCATCAAAGTGGGGATCGGGTTGGTGTGGTGGCTAGAGTACTCGCCTACCACACGGGCGGCCAGGGTTCAAATCCTTGCAGAGGCGGATGTTTTTCAGAGGAAACCCGATCTCTACTTGAGTGTCTTGTGGAGGGCACTCCAAGTAGAGTACTCCGTCTGTCGGATGAGACGTTAAGTCGCGCCGTTCGATAAGAGCAGACTAAAGGCAACTCATATAAATATTCGGGTTTTTAACGTTCTTTGATGCTACCCGATGTCCAATGGATCTCGCCATGGCGCCATGGATCTCTATTCATTCACAGGCCTGGCAACTACTTTTCCCCAATTTCCTAATCTATGCATTCTCTCCAACTAATTATGGGCCTTCCTCAATGTTTTTATACCTCATGAATTCCTCGTTCAAATTTGCTAATGTAATCTCGCGGTTTCAACTTAATTTGGATTTCAACAAATCCGGGTTTCAACTTACGAGTCTTTTTAAGGGACTCAAATAAATGACTCTATAACTTTAAACCCGAGAACGAGAAAAAAAGCAGAGCGTGGACTATACTTAGTTGTTGATTTACTCAATGGAACGTTTCACTTATTAAATTCCAAAATTTTGGTGTTATTGATGGACGCAGCCCCTGCTGTTTGTTACGACTGATTCCTCTCCATTTTCCGCATTGCACTGAAACTGCTACTCTCCCAGGTCTTTCAGAATATCCTTCCATTCTATTTCTAGTTAAAGTCCATTAAATTTCTGGTTAAATTCCATTATATTTCTGTTTAAATATGTCTTCCATTTTATTTCTATCCTTCCTTCCATTTTATTTCTGGTTAAATTAAAAATGTCTTCCTTTCCCGGAAAAGATGAAGGATTGGATTTTGGGGAGGCGACCGACAGCTTAGGTCATTTGCGCAATAGGGGACAAGTAAGGGAGGAAGGGTGGATAGAAACCCGGCGTCGGCATTAGCCTGCTCTTAACAAAAGGCGCTAATGGGACCACGGCTTAACGTATCATCCGACAGACGGAGTACTGTACTTGAAGTGCCCTCCACAAGACACTCAAGTAGGGGTCGGGTTTCCTCTTAAAAACATCCTCCTCTGAAGGGATTCGAACCCTGGCCGTCCGTATGGTTAACCAGTACTCTAGCCACTACACCAATCCGATCCCCGAGAATATGTTTCCTTCAGAAACAACTAACGCGTTGGGCACAAGATGAAGATGAAAAAAATAAAAATTAGACGAATGGTCCTTTTCGTAAGAGAAAGGGGTAACCCATTACTCGCAACGAGGGTTCGTTCCCATTGATTTTCTCTCCTGTGGGTCTGTATATGGGTTCCTTTTGAGACCCTGTGCCACGCGACAGTGCAAAATGCAAGGATTCAGGGTGGGATTGGGGGGAAGGGGAGTACAGAATGCAATGAGAACTGAGGGGAGGGGGTCCCGCAGGAATTGAGTCCTTCAAGGGAAAGTGAGGAGTAGAGGTGGGAATTTCGGTTCATTTTGTGGATTCGGTTCATGGGATTTGATTCGTGGCAATGATTCGGTTCTTTAAATCGTTCATAATGAACCGAATGAACCAAATCCACGAGTGAATCTCGAATCTATGTGAATCTCGAATCCATGTGAATCTCGAATCCATGTGAACCTCGAATCCATGTGAACCTCGAATCCAACTGAATCTCGAATCCAAGTGAATCTGTCGACTTACTGCATTTCAAATATTAATGTGCGAAATAACAAACAAAAAAGTGAAGTGTGATGCTCCAATTCGGAAACACAAGACCTTTGACAAGGTGTTTCAAGGGTATTTACAGGGTTCTTATTGAAAGATTTGGATTTGGCGGATTCGGAGATTTGCTAGCAGAATCTTCCACACAAAGCGTTCATATTGAACGATTTGGATTCGGCGGATTTGAATCATCCATCAAATCGTTCATTTTGAACGATTCGAGAGGAAAGCGTAGATTCAATTCATTCGGTTCATGCCACTGAATCGTTCATTATGAACGATTCATTCATGAACGACACACCTCTAGTGAGGAGAGATTGGTTAATTAGATAGGCCCACCCATTATGCGCTTGGAGTTTATCATGTGATCTTTAGCGCTAATTTTTTACACTCATCACTAATGACTGTCTCAAATTTAGATCACTAATTTTTTTCTCATCCTGGCGTCATTAGAGTTAATTTCAGACAAAGTGCAGAGATAGAGGGCCATAAATGGATCTGATATTCTATTTATTGACCCAATTTCTCAGTTTTTGGACTAAGGCTATGTTTGGCCTGCAAATAAGGAGCGGCTCGCTTTTTTTTGAGCTCTTTTAATGTTGTTGCAATCGAGACAATCGTTTTAAATAACAACCAATTGAGAGATAACTTTTTTGATCACCCCATTCTGTATAGATTTTACATCTGGATGTATGAAATACCCTGGGCCCCATCTCAAGGGCGTAAGGCATAGGATGTTAGGGCTTGAACTATGAATAATATATTATAAAAGTTGACTTTTTAAGGAAAAGGATTTTATTATTTAATCAAATTCATGGTTTTCATTAGTAGATACGAAATTCTAGGTATGTAAATTACATTGGTGGATTCGTAAAGAATCCAACCGCAATGTTTGTAAATTGTTTATTTGCTTTTGGCTGTGTTATTAACCCTACGTCTTTTCTTTCAGCGGATGAGTGGATTTTGGAACGGAACAGTCCTTGAACGTGAGCAAAAACCGAGGAGAACGACTCCTTGAAGGGGAAGAGGGACACTGTAATTGATGGTCGATTCTTCGAATAGTAATGCGCAATTAACTATTTATTGATAGCATTAATTTATTGTCACAGGAAGTGGGCCTACGGACAGTGTTTCAGAGCTCTAAACCATCGCGATTTGGGTTCAAGTTAGGTTACAAGATTTGACGCAGACAACAGAACTTAAGAAAACCTCTCAGCAAAGTCATAGATAAGTACCTGGTTTGAAATTCGCTATGAAAAGAATCATTTGACTTGACCGGGATTCGAACCCGGATCTCCCAATTGCCGGTCAGGTGTGTTAGCCGGTTACACCACCAAGCCCACTTCCTTCAAGGAGAATTTCGAGGGGGGTTTATGCTAAGTGTTGCCGTTATTTAAATTGTTTACTACCTTCTCACCAAAAGCAGACCCATGGAAAAAATTTATGGCTCAACGCTATCGGGAGGTTGCTTAATTTTGGTGACAATATTTGACGCAGGCAAACTGCTCATAATTAAGAAAACCTTGTGGAAAACGGGGATTTTATTAATTATTTTGTCACTATTTTAATTGATTGCTTAATTGTTGTTCTTCACGTAGAGGTAGAACGTACTGAACATACCTTTTTGGGATGTAAATGCACTAACATTCATTGAAATTGACCTCATTATGGAGAAAAGTACATCAGTTTTCTTAGGGTACGATGCTATCTGCCAAACACTACTCTAAGTCAATGGATAGGTATCTTCCAAAAGCTAAAAGTCATTTCCGATACGGAAATTTAATTGCTTTCCGCTCCAAATGAAAATCGATAAAAAGCACAAGTAAGCTCTATTGTGTAGAGCAAGGTCAATAGTGTAAATGTTAGAGCTTTAATGTTTACTAATTAGTATTCTATGTAATATATTAAGATGAATTATTTTATTCATCTGTGTCGTTTCCAAAGAATGGCTATGAAACATCAGATTTGCGGACTTTTCAGCTCACGGTATTGAATAAACTAGCCTAAAATGTTCATTTTTAGTTTATACCTGATGAATCCTGCCTTATAAATGCAGTCATGCGGGTTAAACGAACAAGTAGTAAACTGGATACGTGACTTTCTGAGTGATCGTAAGCAAAAAGTAGTTCTTGACGGAATTAGCTCTGATATAGTTAAATGACATCAGGTTTCCCGCAAGGAAGCGTTATTGGCCCACTTTTGTTCATTATATATATAAACGACCTCTGCTCCCGAATTAGCAGTAAAATACGTTTATTTGCCGACGACGCTGTCATATACCGCAAAATTAGTGATCACTCTGACTTTGAAATTCTGTCATCGAACTTAAACAACGTTCATGCGTGGAGCAAAGAGTGGGGACTAGAACTTAATCTGAGCAAATGCATGGCGGTGCATTTCTTGCGTAGGTCGTCCAACTATCCCCATGTATATGTTGTGGATGGCGTTAGCATAAATGCGACAGATGAAGTGAAATACCTGGGAGTCACGATAACTTCGAACCTATCGTGGGGGACACATATAAGAAATATTTGTGGCAGAGCCCTGAAGAAGCTAGGATTTGTCAAGCGTGTTGTGGGAGGATTTTCGGATGATAAAGTGAAAGAAAGGTGCCATTTCGCACTCGTCCGGCCACACCTTGAATATGCAGCGAGCATATGGGATCCGGCGGAGAAAGACCTAGTCCATGAACTTAATAAAATACAAAGGAAAGCTGCGCGATTTGTCAAAAACTGTTACGGCCGTACAGAAAGCGTTACACAGATTTGAACGATTTAGGGTGGGAGCCGCTAAAGACTCGGAGGCTACGCGCTAGGCTTAGATTGCTTGAGCAATTGAGAATGAATATCTTTCAGAGCGACACGGAGAACATCATATTAGAACCACATTATATTTCCAGGTCCGACAGAATCGATAAATTAAGAGAGATATTTTGCCGAACGGATAGGTATGGGAATTCGTTTTTCCCCCGAACAATTAAGGACTTTAATAAATGCTAGGCGGAACTTTGATTTTTTTTCTTTTCTTTTTTTTTTGTTGACGGGTGGTGTCACACGCCTTTTGAGGCGGCTTGCGGGGTAGTATGTAGATGTAGATGTAGATAAATGGTTTGCGTCATTAATTTTGTTACATCTACTGCATTATAATCAAAATGTATATTCTATTAAAATGAATTTTCGATATGGCATCCACTTTGACCGGGGAAAAATTTCGCCTCAACTCCCCGTGGTTCCTCTAGTGTGTTTTGTTAGTAGCTCCATCCCCTACATTCAACCATATTCTACCATCACCTCTAAAATATTAATAGCCTTTCCTCCCGCTCGAATTCCCCAAATAACACGTAATATACTTAGATTTGCGTGACGGTGATAAGTTAAAATAAGTTAAGAGAGGTAGAGG
This sequence comes from Ceriagrion tenellum, assembly GCA_963169105.1. NCBI lineage: Eukaryota > Metazoa > Arthropoda > Insecta > Odonata > Coenagrionidae > Ceriagrion > Ceriagrion tenellum. The sequence continues at coordinate 121,090,819 of OY720641.1, read as the reverse complement.
AGGTGAATTAGGGACCTTTCAAGATCGGAGACTGTGAAATTCTTCCGTTGGACGTAGTCTGACTGAGCCGATTGGCCCCCTTGTGGAGATAACACACTATTAAGACATGGCGGAAGACTGACGTGACTCTCCCGTGTGTCACGCTGGAACCCAGGAATAAATGGTGGCTGGCCACGAGAATGCGCCCTCGAAAGCCTTTGTTCAAGTTGAAACTATTCTGAATGCTGGGTTGAAATAGCGCCCTATGCTCAGTATTCGTAAATTCATCCATATTTAGCAACAACCTCGGCAAACCATTTCCCTAATGTAAAGAAATATACTCGCACTGCTGCTTGAGAACATTAACCTATTTCGCTCTCTAGATAGTTGGACTATCAAGAAGTGCGTGGGGAATATAGCGAGCGGAATAGCCCAAGAATCAAATCCATCTCATGGAGAATATGTTAACGTCTGCGCGAAAGCAGGGATGCACTTAATTCAGATGTATTATGGCATATGAAAAATTATGGCATCAAAGCTGCGAAGAAAGTAACAACCAAGATGGGCAGATTCGAAGCATGAGAAAGTTTCGTTTTGGAAGAATGATGAAAATTAAAGTATTTGGAGAGAATTAGGAATGAAGTCCCACAAAGAGCTGGAGAGATGAAGATGCTTAGGGAAATGGAGAAGACAGATGCAAATGGTACACATTCAAAGTTGAGACATATTGCTAAGAATAATATTGGAAGGCCAACGACATAAATTGGAATAACTTCCCAAGAGGACCAAAGATGAAATACGTCAGGAAAATTTCAGGGGAAGTTAGAAATATCATATAAGTACTACAAATTGGTGACTATTATGAGAAGCGACCAGCTTTTGAGGCCATTCCAGCCATAGAACAGGTGGTTATGCTCGTAATGGAAGGAAAGAAGAACTCCGTGTCTTCTAAAATCGAGGAGGCCAATGTAATAAACCGTGCAAGTACAAATCAATGCTCAGAAATAGCGCTAATATTAGAATTCCAAGACCTTATGTTGAAGTATTTAAAAACTCATATATTTATATTGCACCTTTAAGTTATTGTCCAGTTACCTGGAGAAATGTATTCTGTTAGGAGTGAAGTAAAATTTCTAACCTTGTTAAGAAAATGGTTGTTTGCTCGAAAGGACATTGAAAATATCTTGTACAATTATGTACCATCCAACAATTATGAGTTCATTATCACTTTTCTGTAGGTATATTAAAATATCAAATTTCATGTATTCTGTACTTGCTTTTTCTTGCCATGTCACTTTATTATAATATTCATTGTGCCTTGTTTCTGCATAGTTTTCGCCATGTTGCTTCTTCTGTAAAGTGCTCCATAAAAATGTATTTTGTTTTCGTTACACTGAACACTCATGTTTTGTTACTTTGTTATCTATGCTTAAACTTTTTGTATATATGTATAAATATAATACTGCCCAGCACGAATTATTAATTTGATGACAACCCCAACACAAGGTTTCTTTTGGGGTGCCTAATTTCACGAAATTTATGTATTAATTCGTTGAATATTCAAATGCCGTTTTGTGAAATAATAAATATATTATTATCATTTCTTCCGGAATGAGAGGGAGAATCGAGAGAAACCTGGCGCAGGCATTACCTTTTATGGAAAATGCCAAGGAGATCACAGTTCAACGCCCAATCCAATGGACGAAGTACTAAAGCATACGTACTCTTCCCAATGCTCCCAAGGAGGGATATACTTTCCGCTGACTAGCCTACGGCATTGCTTATTTTTTTCTCTGAGCCCTGCGACAGTATAAGCCTGCATTCTAGCCTCTAAATACAGAACATTTCATTATATCTTAGGAAGAACCTACTCACCAGCAAGAACATTAGTTTGGAAATAAGGAAACGGATGATGAAAGCATTTGTTTGGAGTGTGGCCCTATACGGGAGCGAAACATGGGTGATAAGAAAGCAAGAGAGAAGGCGGCTAGAAGCCCAGGAGATGTGGCTCTACAGAAAGATGTTGAAGCTCAGCTGGAAAGATAGAGTCACGAATGAAGAGGTACTGAAAAGAGTTCAAGAAACCAGATCGCTGAGGAGGCATATCCAAACAAGAAGAGACAAACTCGTAGGGCACATTCTAAGACACGACAACATCGTTTTAACAATAGCAGAAGGAGCTATAGAGGGAAGGAATCGCCGGGGACGACCAAGGATATCATTCATGCAGCAGATTGTGAATGATATGGGTTGCACCACATACACAGAAATGAAGAGAAAAGCAGACAGAAGAGAGGAATGGCGTACTGCTGCAAACCAACCCCAGGGTTGAACACTGAAGAGAGAGAGAAATACAGAAAACTGCTCTTCGTACTTAAGATCGTTGGTAATGATGATGAAGAGTAATATATGTGAACAATTTCTTCAAGGCTGAATTGAAAATAACTCAGTGTAGAATGTGATATTGGTCGCAATCGATGACGTATTTCAATGAATCATTTAAGCTGAAATTCTCTAAGGCAATTTTTTCATTGACTCGCCTTCACTTCTTCGAATGCCATGACTGGCGGGAAAGAGTGTAAGTCTTTTGTCGGGGCAGACGAAGCGGCGTGCGTAGACAGAGGGAGGACATCGAAAGAACACTTGCACGCTTTACAACGGCCAATAGGAAGGCTGCAGTAAGCTCTGCCTTTTAATGAACCACTTAAAGTGTTTTGCCGAAAGGATTAATCGGGATAATCTCGCCATCCGTTCTCCATTCGCCATGTTAGGGGAACTCACTGGGACTCCTGATCCTTCCAACCCACATCTCTTTCGCTCCCCTCTTCTCTTTTAGTCCTTCGTCAAAAAACCTACGGCTTCCGCGAAATCCTAACTGGAATTTTTTTTTAGTGATATCCGCTTTCCCGATGCCGGAGAGGGCGAAGTATAATACTTTACATAATAAGTAGGAAATTTCATGCCTGGAGAAGGTAGCTAGCCATGGGAACAGCCGGTTGAGACGACTGTTTAGCTGCCAACGTTAATTCAAGGATTGAGGAAGGGGAAACAGTTGTTCGTGAATTCCAGGGAAAGCGGAGAGGGAAGATAATTGAAAATTGACAAAGGTTGTTATTTTCCGAAAACTGGTACAGGAGCGAGTGCTGATTTTATTTACTTATGTCTTTCTCTTAAATGTATGCAAGTGTACGCCGCGCTGTCCTGTCACCCAAGTATATGGCTAGTGCATGCAGATGAGTGCGATAGAAAATAAACTCAGAAATTCTACTAAAGCATGTGTCTCGTGCGTCGAACAATAAATCAGATATAGCTTTTAGAGTGTTATACTTTGTAATGAGGACCCTTGGAAAAAGTTGTAAGAAAACCAAGGAGTTCGCCTATAACACATTTGTTAGGCCCATTTTAGAGTATGGGGCGTCAGTCTGGGACCCTTATTTACGAGGGGAGATAAAGCAATTAGAAAAAGTTCAGCGTCTAGCCGCAAGATTTGTGATGCGAAATTTTAATAGGAAGGCTAGTGTAACGGAGATGATGAGGGTATTGGGCTGGACATCACTAGAATCGAGGAGGAGGAAAGCACGTCTCAAGTGCATGCATAAGGCATACATTGGCGATCCTGCGTGGAGGGACATATCCGAAAGATTAAAAAAACCTAGTTATCTGGCGAGAAGAGATCACAAATATAAGATAGAGCCTCCAAGGCAGCTCTCAAACACATTGAAATATTCCTTCCTGCACCGGGGGATAAGGGATTGGAATGAGTTACCCAAAGAAGTATTAGAGCCCTTCCCAAATAAGACACTGACGTCAATGACGAGATTGAGGGGAGTTGTACTGTGAGGGTTTTCCCCCCATATTTTTCTAAGTTTTTGCTTTTTTGTATTTTTGGTAATGTCATTGTTTTAATTTTTACATGTATGTATAATGGTATTTTCTCAGTATCTGTGTTACCACCGGACCATATGGTCTACTTGTAGCACATTCTTAATAATAATAATAATAATAATTAGATATGTACGGCGTGCATTTACCGAACAAAGTTCGTTACGTCATGCTTCCAATGCGTCCATCGTGAAATGCCTCAACAGAGCATTGAGAGTGATTCCTACAAATCCTGGGTTAAAAGAAAACTCGCCACGTTTTGTCGATTTATGTGGCTAGTGAGAGACATTTCATGAATCCTTATTGTCTTATCCTTACCAAAGTGATCATTACCTAGAAAACGATTAAAATAAAAATGTTTTCACCAAGACTGTTGCTACAAAAATTCGCAAATACTGTGCATTCTAATCTATTGACGTTCAAGTAGCCTTTTATTCGCAAATAAGCGTATACATCACACATTTCTGAGAAAATATCGGATTTGGAATTTTTTCTGCCCTCCGTTTAGTCATCTATCATGATTGTCTGATTGATACTGTAACGGCATGTTACTCTACTTATGCTTCAGTTTGTAGCGTTGCCTAGTACCTGGATTCGCTTCAGATTTTCATTCTCGTCGCCTATTGTGCATTGGAAAGAGCCAAGAATCTACTGTGTAATGTTTATATAATTCCATAACTAACATATAGTTTCATGCATTAGATATCCTCAGAATGACCGTCAAAGTTTGTTTGATGAATGGTTGAAGGAGGCTTGGAGGAACAGATTTCGAAAGAATACAGGAAACACTAAGTGCTCCATTAATGATCCACGAATTGTAACTATATTTCGCTTCACTCAACCATGAAGAATATATTGTCAACTAGGTTATACATTATTATGCCGAAAGATTCAGTGAGGTGAGATAGATGAAAAAGTACGTCTGTGCCACCATAAGTGCTTCAGTGGCTTGAACACACAAGAAAACTGTTTATTTTCCATGCATTAACTGATTGTTTTTTGGATGGTTTTCTCAGTGGAAATTTAAGGATATTAGATGTCTACTTTTGTATTAGCTAGGGTATACTTATGTAAGTTGGTTAGCTATTATAGGAGGCGAGTAACAGCCCAGGCGATTTGCGTCATCGTGGTTAAGTAAGGAAAGGGCAGTTGTTTGAGGATTGGAGAAACGGTGAAGTCGGCAGGGAATTGAAGATCACTTACGTTTATACTTAGGCGGGGATTGGTAATCCTGAGAAAAACCACGGTTAGTGCCGGTATTCTAGCCCATGCCCTAGGATAAGAGGCCAGTATTCTAGCCACATCGCCAATTCGATTCCCTTAGATTCATTAATTGCCGAAAGATTAACGGGAATTCTGTGGAAAATTTTGTAGAAGTTACTGAAATTATTTTGAAGGCAATTCTCTAAATGCTAAGTGGATTTCAAGAATTGTCTCGGCAAGACCGCCGCTTAGCTTAACTGCTACTATGGGGGATATGACATCCCACTTACTATATGAGGCCATAAAAATATACTTTGGATTAGCATAGGATTTTATTGTATTATTGTATTGATGTATTATTAGGAGTAAATACTGTGATAGTTTGTGGACTTGCAGCATTCACCAGCAAATATCTGCATGAACACAGAGAAACAACATATTATCAATACTAGGTGTGAATAGAAGCTTTTTTTCTGTTCGCATTCCATTTCAAGATTAAAAACATGGCTGATATTGCAAATTGTGGGCATTTTAAGGTTCCGGACATGAGAGAAAGCCTAAATATTTAACTGCTTCTAAATACTGTATTGCGTAAGAATTGTCACATAAAGATTTTCCAATCAAATTTTGAATTGGAGAATTTCTGAATATCACTGAGTTGACAACTTTCAACAAAGCTGTACATGTAGTAAACCTTTCTTTCCCGGACGAATGGACAAAATATATCCAATTATACAGTATCATAATACCCATAGTACAGCATTTAAGCTTTTGAAGACTGTGGACTGGCAACATTCACCAGCAAATATCTGCATGAACACACAGAACTAATATGTTATCAAAACTAGGTGTTTATTGAAGCATTTTTTTCTGTTCGCATTCCATTTCAAGACTAAAAAACATGGCTGACATTGCAACTTGTAGGTATTATAAGGTTCCGGAAATGAGAGGAAGCCTAAATTTTTACCTACTTCTGAATAAAACCTACCTACTTATATATATCTACCTATATTACACCTACTTACCTACTTCTACATAAAATTACCTACTTCTAAATATTAATACCTATAAATAATATTTCTATCGGCACCAAAAGTTAAAAACAATTTTTTTCTTTTTGTTTTTTATAAATCTTATTACAATTACTAAATAAGTATTCTCTAAAACTAAATGTATTGTCACATATTTTGCATCAAATTCGTGCACCAATGTTTTTTATGGTAGTTCCAAACAGGGAAACCGTTAGAGCTAGCTAAAGCTCACATACAAAATTCAAAATTTACTTTTTTTGGTAATTGTATTTTATCTGTATCAAAGGCATATCAGCAATAAATATGTATCTATCTGTGTGCCATAACTTTCCATGAATCTTGGGACCCTTATGATGGACACCCAAAGGATATTGATTGTCACTCGGGATGTGGCGATCTCTTTGGATGGTGCGTAGGTTGCGAACAGAAGTGGACCCAAAACTTTCCTTGCGGCACTCCGGTCGGTCGCGGCCATCTTGATTTCCTCGTCTTACCCCGGCGGGCTCCATCGACCAGTGGCCAACGCGCCAGGCCGGTGGTGGGATGGGGGGGGAGGTAGGGAGATGGGGGAGTCGCCGGGGAAGTGGAAAGGAAGAGGAGGGAGATAAATAAATAAAAGAAATAAAGTTGTGAAGATGCCTTCTCCCCCGCCTCGCCCCCCCCCCCCCACTGGCCAACCCCCCGAGCACCAGAACAAAGTCACACGGCCCTTTTTATTTCACCCATCCCTCCCGCTTCTTTTTTTTTTACCCTCATGCGGTTTGGCATCCCCGTGGCCGGTGGGAGGAGTCATTCCGGAGAGAGCCGGAGATGTACACTCGTGACAGGCGGACGCCCACATTGAAGCATCCGGCAGTTGGCGCTGCCAGCGAGGAATCCCTCGCGGTAAGAAATGGAAGGGAAGATAACCGTCATTCTTTTTTCTTCCCTTCCCCGTCCAACACGCTCTCTCTCTTCTCTCTCCCTCACGATCTCTTTAGTATCTCTTCAGTGTCTGTCTGTCTGTCTCCGTGTGTGTGTGTGTCTGCCGTCATTCTCCTCCCTTTATACACTTCATCCCCGTTCCCTCTCGTTCCTACACTCGCTCCCGTGGACCTCCTCGCGTTGAAAGAAGAAAAAAATCGAAGAAATAAGAATCGGAGTGGTGGGGAGTGGGTATGAAGGGAAAAAAAAGGAGCGTAAAGCCCTCCAATGGACGCTCTCGCTCGCTCTCTTATAGCCGAGGTAAGAAGTGGGTATCGTGTTTCCACCTGTTTCCGTCGAGGCGTACCTTCATCCCTTCTGACACTTTTCCTCCCTCTCGCCTTCACGCCTGCCGCGGTGGCCAACCACTCCCCCCCCCCTCCGTTCCGAAAAAAAATATCCACCCGTCCTCCCTCCCGCCAACACTCGACAGAACCGCGTGTTTCTCCCGTGTTTTGACTTTTTCCGATATGCTAGGCGCGCCTCTTTAGTTGGTTTCTTCGTGAAGTGACACGAGAATCATTTTCTTCATATTCTGGGTACTTTTTAGAAAATCTGTTCATTTGAATATTCTACCGGGTAATTGGTAAGGTTTTGGACATCACTTACTCTAACGCTCTAATTCCTCAGGGTTGAACCAGGGTTCGAAATTCGCCTTGAAGGGAGATGGCTTAGTGGTATGACTGGCTAACACACCTAACCGGCAATTGGGAGATCCGGGTTCGAATTCGAATGATTTTTTCATGGCGAATTTCAACCCTGGTGTATATTCACCCGTGCGAGTGACTTCATACCACATCATTTGTTAATGCAATGATTGTACATTTTTCCTAATTCCTGGCATATCATTGTTTTCTTTTCTATGGATTTTCTGCCATTAGATACCTCTTAAATTTCTCATGTCAACTCCTTCTTATTTCGTCCAGAACTCCTATCCTCTTCCACGTTCACTAAGTGTTCTCCTCTCTATTACTCTCTTCAACATTCCCTCTCTTTTCAAATCGTTCTCCATCCATCTCTTATACCACCTACGGACCTCCACCACTAGTTCCCTCTCCTCTATAACCAATACCTCCTCGTCCTTCCTTCTCGCCACCCAGCTCACCCTCTCCATCCTTCTCCACACCCTTAACTCAAACAACTCAGGTCTACGTGCATCCTTCCTTCCTTCAGTCTGTTATGGACCACGAAATGCTACCTTTACTTGCTCTTTACCTCGCACATTAAACCTGAAATCGCTTGGTGTTAAATGTGACAGTGAAAGAAACGTGGGGAATATATTATTTTTCCACATATAACAAATGCCAATTTCACGATAAACTATTTAAAAAAAGCAATAGCAGAAATTTCACGGCGATCTGAGTCCATTACTATAGAAACTAGTCAATTGAAAATATATTCGTGAAATAATCTGCATTTTTTATGTCTTAATTTTAGTTACCAATAGTCAACGCATGTCGTTACTGACTGATGTACCCCTGCCAGTAGTCCCCTCCCGGACATCCGATTGGGGACTAGTTTACTTCCGGAATATTTCACTGGGAGGAGGGCCAACGCGTCAAAATAGTTATAATGCAGGGCTGCATCTTATAGGGAGACTAATGCGGTGGCATTCCCTGGTTGCCTTCAACATTGCAGTACTTCGACCGATTCCGTGAACTTCACTCTCGCCGGAAGCTGTGGCTGTTGATGCCGGTCCAATCTCCTTGGTCTGCGCCATCAATGCCTTCTGCTGAGACTGCTGCCTCTCAGCAGTTGTTTCCAATTTGGGCAGCGTGTAAAAGTTAGTTGGCAAGCTAGAAAAATTTTTCCCGTCGCTTGGTCTCAAACTTGCGACCCTCAGAACAGGAGTCAAACTCACGAATGGGAGTTGACGCATGCTATCAGTGAAAGTGTAATTTTTAAACCAATTTAACGAAAAGTGGGATCCATACTTATAGAATACAATATGATTTTTGGACGGATTCGGATAAAACTCCTTGGAATTCCACAGATTCTTTGTTTTCCTTAGATGCGACAGATTATGCAATTTTCCACAGATCTATGGAGACAAATAAATTTCATTCTTGAAGTATGGATACCATAAACGACCAAGAAGTGAAGCCTGAGTATGTAGAGTGTATATAAAAAGCTGGAATTCAGTTTTTGTCTCGAATCATTGTACCGGAAGACACTCCTTCATACCTCTACCCTCTGTCTCTTTCTGTTTTCATATCCCCGTACCTATCTTTCCCCTTCGATCCCCTCTTCCGTCTTTCTTTGAAAAGTCTCATTGCCAAGGTCGAATGGACACGATTCCCTCACCCACAGCTTCAGTAGACACCTTCATGTCCATTTCGCACTATTCCCAAACGCAAACCACTTCGCGTCCTACGCATGACTACTCGCTTAGCAGATACTTCTGGTTGGATCTAGACCCATACCTTTTGGGCGTGAATGTCCCCGGACAAAATATATTTAGGGGGAATAGGAGACAACATAAAAACCAAGAAAATAATAACATTTTTGGACACATCCTTTAGAAGAAAAGTCTTCAGAGAAAAATATATTTTTTCATTTGACTGAAATATAGTTTGTCATAGACCTTTATACATTCAACTCTCGCAGAAAAATGAATGTAATTAAATACCGAGGAAAACTAAGTATGAGATGCATCCCCCGAAGATGTACGATCCAGCAGGTAAATCAGTATGAGCAACAGTAAAATAAAGAAGGATAAAGGAGTGAAGTGGTCAGCGGAAAGGAACTATGAAGCGCAGTATTGAAGAAAACCTAACTTTGAGTTGATGACTGCTGAAGAACGAGGAAGACAACGTAATGTAATGCGTTTCATGCGGAATCAATAAGGTCATTTTACAAGAGGCCCTATATTGCACAATTTGATGTAGCAACTGGGGCCTATTTTCCCATTTCTCGTTTTCGCATTCGACACAATTTTCAATGTACATCCATGCAATTGCACCAGATTAAGAAATAAAGAGCTTTGTAAAAATCGGCCTTTAGTGACATCCAGAGGTGGTGCAATGAGGACCTGAGAGACAGAAAGGCGCCAGTGATTGATATAATATCCTGCGACCTTCTTAAGTATGTTGGATTGAGGAGTCAGGATAATTAAACACCTTAATTTGTAATGTCTACTGAGCTATACAGATGCCAATCTATTTTTGAAAGAATGTAATCATCCCTATTCCAAATGAGTAGAGAGGTGCGGAGACTTAAGAATGATTATCTTTATAGAATTTGAATATAAAATTATCGACAAGAAGATAATTCCCAGAAGGATGAAAGAGAAGACGGAAGAATTTCTAGATGACGACCAATCCGGTTTTACGAAAGTAGAGAACAAGAGGAGCTATTTCAGTGATAAGAATTTATTAAAGAGAAGAGAAGCTAGAAGTACTGGTGATCATATATTTGCTTCATCAACATACAGAGTCATAGACGATGTGGATTGAAACAAAATCCTGACCTTTTTTGAAGAGCATAGGAGTTTCGTTAAATGACAAAAGAGTAATAACCTGGGAATATGCTGAACAGCTGTCAGTAACTACATGTGACGAAAATCTGGAGGAAGCAGAAATGAGGGAAGAAGTGTAACAAGGTTAAAACATACATCGTAAAACCCATCAATGAAGAAAGGAAATGTTAAAAACAGGAATAATTGACCATCGAGAAAAGAATCAGCATCATTTGAGAGGAGAGCAGGGGAGGGAAGATGAGTCGAGAATACTGAACTGTAAGAATTCTGATAGAAAAATATACAGCTTAAAGATTAATGTTCAGAGTATCATGGTTACGACTTGAGAAAAATCTAAAAGACTGAATCATGAAGGCTTACGAGATTGCTTCCGCGTTGTGTCATTCTTGACGACAGTTTCGCGAGCGTTCCAGCTCGCATCTTCAGGTCGAAGTGAGCTGAACGCTCACAAAACTGTCGTCAAAAAATGACACAACGCGGAAGCAATCCCGTAAGCCATCATGATTCAAGACCACTCCGCGGAAGCTTTCTTAACAATCAAAAACACTGTCAAACTTCGAAACCAAAAATCGTGCCATGTGGAAGAACTTAGTTATCTTGGTAGCAGAATGGCCAGCAATGAAAGAAGTAATAGAGGCCCTGTGAGCAAATTAACCCAAGCTAAAAAAGAAATGTACCAGAAGAGGAGTTTTAAGAGAGTTTATGACTCAAGCCGGGAGGGAGCCGGGAGGGGAAGCACTTGGTTAAAACATATATTCAGAGCATATTTTTATACGCTAGCGACACCTGGGCAATAACTGCTGCAACCAAAAAGAGCCAACAAAAGATATGGTGTTACCAAAGAATGATGACATGATGGGAGGAGAGAATCGATAACGGTGACGTCTGAAGGTGGCTCTGACCTCAGGGTCATTTATTCTAGACTTTCTGGAATTATTTAATTATCTGGCATGAATGTAGAATTTTTAAGTGCGTTATTTCAACTAAGATGGAAATAAAAAAGGGTTTCCAGGCTAGTTTCACTGTTCTGCCTATTCCAAGGAAATCTCTCACCAAGCGCTCGCCTTTATTTCGCCTCCCATCCCTTCTAAATTCACTCCCCCACACTATCGCTCCTTTTTATTTACCACGTAACAATTTCACCACCCAAGCGATATCCCACCTGTCAACAAATTAAATATTTTCCCTCTCCATGTTGGGCTCTCGTTGCTTATTTTTATGTTGTTATTGTGTTTTTGTCCTCTTTCTTGTTGTTTGTTATATGTTTACTATAAATTGACGCTATTGCTGTATGTGAACAATTTTTTTGAATAAATAAATAAATTTACCCTTGAAAGTAGAAATTTTAACACGGGTTCTTATGGAGATGGCTAAGGAAACAGCAGAATAAACATCGATTTGAACGAGAAGGCATATACAAGCTCCAAAATAAAACAGCGCACAAAAAAGAGAAGTCCGGGAATATTGGGTAAAAATAAAATAGAGTGTCTTACCTCTTTTTACAAAGGTAATTGTGAATAGCTGCCAAAATTGAAGTCAAAACGATGCAGTTCCATGTAAATAGTGTACAGTCGGCTCCTATGGATTGGATTGGATTGGATATTTGGGGAGGCGACCGACGGCTATGGTCATTTGCGCCATAGGGGATAGGTAAGGGAGGAAGGGTGGATAGAAACCCGGCGTCGGCATTAGCCTGCTCTTAACGAAAGGCGCCAAGGGGACCACGGATTAACGTTAAGACGGAGTACTCTACTTGAAGTGCCCTCCACAAGACACTCAAGTAGGATTCGGGTTACCTCTGAAAAACATCCGCCCCTGCAGGGATTTGAACCCTGGCCGCCCGTGTGGTAGGCGAGTACTCTAGCCACCACACCAACCCGATCCCCTCGGCTCCTATGTCTGAACCAATGTTGTTATTACAATGTACCCGTGGAATGATGTGTACAGTTTGTACCTGAATTTTCGTTTTCAATAAGTAACGCATTTTAGCAGCGAAAGGAGGATTTTTTTACTGAATACATAAAAATGTGTAACTAATAACTTGTCATGAACTACACAGTCAAGTCAGAGCCACCTTAAGAAGATGTTTGCTTTCATTTTTATTGTAAGATTTTATCATTATTATAAGATATTGTAAAATTTGCAGAGAGAGGAGTAATAAGCTTATTGAAAACATTTTGCAACTCAACTTAGCGATGGAAAAATTATCGAAAGGAGGAATGAATGGAAGAATTAGAAGGAAAATCCAAGAGTAGAATGCATGAAAGAAATTGTAAAGTATATGAAAAAGAATCATCTAAATTATGCAAAAATGAAGCAATAGGCATAAATGAGAGTGGAATGGAGACCTGTTGCAAATCAATCTTCGGATTAATGATCACTAATGATGATCATCAGGAGCAATATCTCTGGATTTCTATCGATTTTAGAGCTCCTTAATTACTACCTTTCTGTCTTAAACCCTTCCCTCAATCTGTGTTGTTGAATCTTCCAATTCGGTGAAAAACGGTGTATTCATGAATCACGAACATTGATAAAATTCGCTAAGATCACCTTTTATAATAAAAACCAGGGAGCTTTCAAGCGAAATGAAAATATTGCTTTCCTTTCGCAGATATAATATGTTTTCTTGAGATACCATTTCATCTAGGACGCTCTGTGGAGCGAGGAACATATGGCTTGAGAATATTCCTATGAATGATGATACTCCTGCAAAATTCTTGGACCAGACGCTGACTTACCCGAAGCCAAAATTCTATCTAGAGGGTTTGGTAAATCCCTTGGGAAGTATGTAAACAAAATTGAATAATTGAATGAGCAATGAAATGGAGATATAAATTCGATGGACGTGGGTTTTTCCAGAAAAAAGTTAACGAATGTTGGTGCATTATTTGAACTTGTTTAAAAATCCGCGTGGCTAATTTTCCGAGAGATAGCGCAGATAACGTTTTTTTTCACTTTTGGCGGTGCGACTCATACCGTACTACCTATTTCACTCTCTAACGTATCTCCGTGCAGGACGCATGTTATTGTCTCTCACAACCGTTATTTTGATACCTTTTGTAATAACGTATCAAATGAATCTTCAAAATTCACTCCTTCCTTTGCAACAGTTGAGTCTTTGGTGCTAAAATTACAAACGTCTCTTCCTCCATCCCTTTCTGCAATTCTCGACCTCCCAAATATCCATTGTGTTTGGAGATTAATCTTTCAATTTGCAACGCAATTTACCAAAATATGACGTCGCGAGAGAATTGACTGCTAATGGTGGGCGGAAACGAGAGAAAATAACAACAATCTTAACCAGTTTGATTAAATTCAAGAAAATTTATACAACAAACAAGTATTACAATTAAAAACAAGCCCGTAGGCTAAATACCGTAAACTTGATCTATAGAAGACGATCACGAGTCACCACTCCAGCGGTTCCTTTCTCGTCCGCGGTCAGTTGCAATAGAGGCCTGGCCCAGCGTAGAGACGACGCGTCGTCTCTACGCTGGGCCAGGAACGCGCGACGCGGCTGGCGATTGAGGAGGGTCAGCTGACCAACGTAGGAGTTGGGGGAGTAGGGGAATCCTTGTCGGGCCAATTGTAACAAGAAAACTCGAAGCTTTCACGTGGTGGAAGAACGTCATGATAATCAAGACAAAATTTTTGACTCCCACAATATATTGATAACTTTCCTGATGATGGCGTGACAGCCGAAACCGGTCGAAAGTTATCAACGTATTGTGGAAGTCACAAATTTTGTCTTGATTACCTTGTCGGGCCGTTGATTGGCGGAGGAATCTGCTAGCGTTGAGTCGATCAGAAAAGAGGGCGCCACCATCGCTTTCAGTATAAAAGTGAGTTGATTGTCCCATCGCGAACAGCGAACAGCGAGAGCACAATGCGCGAAGGATAGTCGTGATGGCGTTTGCAAGTTTTTGGCGTTCGCGTGTTTTTTTGGCGATGAGTGGTTTTTTGTAGCAGAGCGGTTTTTGCAGAGTGGGAGGGGGGAAGTTTTGGCTCAACACATGTGGACGGTTGTTTTTGACTCACGTGGAGGAGGTCAGCATGGAGGGGAGAGAGAAAGAGGTGTGAAGTAGGTTGAGAAACGGCCGAATGCAGTGGGAGGAAGAGGAGAGGAGATGAAGAGGAGGAGGCGATGAGGAAAGAGAAGGGATTAGATGAAGTGTCGGGCGGTCGAATTTCAAATGGTTAGATCTCCTACTCCCCCATCCTCGGAGACATCGCTGACTGAATAATAATTATTGCAACCGGAGAAGCCTTCCTCCCTCTGGTCGGGGCGGGGGTTGGGGAGGAGAGGAGGAAGAGGGGGCGGGGGAAACGGACGGGGATAGGAATGGGGCAGAATTAGAGGATGTGTTGGGTGGTTGGCAAGTGATGGAAGGATCGGGCTCATTGAAGGGGGAATAATTTTAAGGTGACGCTCGCATCCGGACGAGCTCAGACATCGGGAAAATCCTTCTCCCCTCGTAAGAATTTTAAAAATTATTTTTGTTGGCCAGATATGGAAGAGTTGACCGACAGTTGATTTTATTAGCCCCATAATTAGCGGGGGGGAAGGCAGATAAGATTGGTTATATAGGTTAGTGGGAACGGTCTGAGAAAAGGCGATGTGGGGATTAGACTATGGTAGGAACTATTAAATCAGATGAAATACTAGAGAGAATATCTGCAGGCAGGTGTCTATATGCACTAAAGTAACAAGGACGAATAAATTGCCTACATGAGCAATCAAAACTAAAACTTTACAAGAAGGCAGTACCTTCTGGGATCCTTTTTGTTTGTTCTGTTCAAATATAAATCACCCAAGTGCCTGTATGATTAGTTCCTCAGCTGTCCCTCAGTTTCTAAAATGTCCACTAGGTCTGATCCCAATCAATTGTATTTCCCAGGTCATCACACTACTGTTTATAATAACTCATTTCTTGTAGCAGCATGCCACGTATAGAACAACAGGCCAACTCGAATTAAAAACTGTTAAAACATATAAAATGAAATACCATGATTACATACTTTCCTGGAAATAACATAATTTACTTTCTTTTTTGTCAAATTGTTTTCATGTTGTTATGGTTTCTTTGCTATCGTACAATTTTGTTATTTGTAAAGTATTGAAGACATAGGTGTTTGTGCTGTATTTTAACTGCCTTGATGTATAACTCTAACTGTCATACTAAGGTGGATCTGTTCTCCAACTGTACTGTAACTGGACTGGAAGTGTGCTAAAGACTATGCTCAAATGGAAAAAAACAGAGTTTGCCACATTACACAGCATTTTTGCAGAACAGTGATTGCAGCACTACACTTCCAGCAATATAGCACAGCAAATTTTTAGTACAGTTTTACCCACAGTAATGTTCCTGTACTGTGATGCAGCAGATTTTTGTACAGTCCTCTCCGCAGTTCAGTCCCTAAACTGTACTTCCAGTGCAAATCATCCTTAGCAATTTAACCACAGTAATGTCCAGTAAAGTTAAGTGACTGGAACTTCACTAACTGCTGAGTTGAGTACAATATAAGCTAACGTACTTTGCACCCATAGAAATGATTTTTTCTCCGGGACAGTAACAGAGAAGTTACTCAGATGCAGCCACAGTGCTGCGGAGCCAGGGCATAATTCCCAGTGCGCATTATAGTACAGTATACGCGATTCCAGTGCAAATCATCCTTAATAATTTAACTACAGCTCAGTCCAGTACAGTTTGGAGGGTTGAAACTGCACTAAACCATGAATTTAGAACAGTTGTAACTTATCTCCAGTACCCCTATGGTAGAGATTTTTTTCTGTATGCCAAGAGTTTCAAACGCCAATTTGAAATAAATTGCTGCTTGTCTTATTTCTGCAGTGATCAACATTGCACTCTCAAACTAAACATTTACCAACTGTGAACGATCAAATATGTTGTATAGCAGTTTTTAATGATTTAAATCTCTGTATGACTCCATTTTTCTGTCGCTCAAAGCTAAAATAACGGCGCTTTCATCCATTATTACGATTCCAGCTCTCTATTCGTCGACTGCTCGTGTCATATGGATGATGTCATCCATGGAACGGGCTCATTTTGGCTCTAGGATCATCCTTCATTGCACGAAAAGAGTCTGCCACAAATTAGCTTAACCTTCAACCAAAGAAAGAGTGTGGTTGTATTGGTGGATAGATTGACTGCTTCCCTTTTCCAGGGCGCGGGATCAAATCCTCGCAGCTGCGAAGACTTTTCAGCGGAATTCAGATCCGTTACTGGATGCCATGAGGAGGACATTTCCAAATCAGCACATCGTTCACCTGGTAGGACGATGAAACAAAGTTCTATCGCTATATTTTGCAAACTCAGGATTATGCCTACGCCGGATTCCACTCCACCTTACCTTCTTCACCCCAATGCTTTCCATGAAGATGCCCTCGGTAGCCCAAATGATAGCAATTGTATGTCGCCTTTTAATATGAACCTATGACCGGCCAGATAAAGAAAATACGTTCCTACTTAAAATGAAAATAGGATTTCCCCGACACAATGGAGAAGGCGTCCAATAAATGATGCGTTTTGTGTCATAAAAGATAAGTTGATGAGACAGTGAGGGACAGGCTGCATGGAAGATGGGGAAAAGGCGAAGAGAAGTCCGATGTCGACAATTGCCTCCTCCCCGCGAATGTCGCCAAGAAGCCCACAGAATAAAGTTCTGCCCTATGGACTGAGTACAACCCTAGAACTTATCTCCACATGGCCCCAAAATGTGGATTGGGATTCTACTGACCAACCAATGTCTGCCACTGCTCCTGAATTAGAAGTCGCGAGTGAGATGGTAAGCAAGATCACCTTGACTCGATTCTGACACGATACATAATATTACCGACAACGATGAGTTTTCAATGACGTCTCCTTCGTAAAAAAATTAATTGAAAAATTATGGTGCATCTTTTCTTCTTTTTAAGTAGTACCTAACATACTTGGTGAATGTTGACATTGTTGAAAAAGTGTAAATTTTTTGACAGTATCTTTCCCGATGGTTTTTTTTGTGTTCGACCGAAGGATAGGTTATGAGATTGAGAGACATGCTTATTCTGGAAAAAAAATTGCAAGAAGTGTAGTGAGAATATGAGGGAGTGAGCATTAGTCTTAAAATACCCGAACTGTTGTTCACGATGTGTCCCCTTTCCTAGATTATTGCATGTCACTGAAACTTGCGCATACAAAGGATGGCATAAACGTAAGCAAAATACAGTGAGAAGAGGTTACTGAATAAGCTTTTACTGAAAAAACATAATTAATTTCAACCCTGGTGTATATACACCCGTGCGAGTGACTTCGTACCACATCATTTGTTAAATGCAATGTTTAGAAATAATTAATTTGGTTGGGAGTGAGTGGGTCATGAAAGAATTTGGAATTAATTCTACGGTTATGGACAGTCGTAGACCAAATAATAGGAGCAGGCTTTGTTGGCTTAGGTTTACTGAGAGATTGGATGAGAGTCGACTGGAGACAGAGACTTGTGGTAAAGGTATGATGATAAATTGAATGGCATGAGAGGAAAGGGTACAATTGACATGACTAAAAAGAGAGAACTCTTAGTATTTTCCACACTTAAAATTTTAATCCCCGACCCAGGTTTCGATTGCCTTGCAATTTGAATGAAATTTGAATGAAAATGAATGAACCTTTGAAAATTATAGCAAGGCATTCGAAACCTGGGTCGGGAATTAAAGTTGTAAGTGTGGACAATACTAAGAGTTCTCTCTTTTTAGTCATGTCAGTAGTGTCATTCCCACAAAGTTACGCCTTCAACCATTAAGTTTAAATGGTACTATTTTACAGCCAAACGCAGTCAGCACACTATGAAACGATGATCAACGGTGAATATCGTGGAAAGAACTGCAAAGAGGAGGAATTATAGCACTCTTAAGTTAGGTGAAGTCGTAACTGTTAGTCTCAGAGTGCATATTTAATTCATTTTCTAGTTAGTCATGAAAAATTCATGGACCTCACTTCACTTCTACTTATGCTAGTGCACCTATTCAAACGTATCCTTACCTAATACCTAAAACTAATAGCGCATCATGCATGTTAGCGGCATAAAACTTGTATTTCTGCACGCATGTGTAGTTGTAAAAAGCTTTAATACAAACAGTCAAGCATGCTTATGGTCCAGAGAATATTAGTGAAATTTCACCTCTTGCTAGCTATTTTTTGCTAGCTATTTTTTGCTAACGAATCAGTAGTTGCTGTAACATTTATTTTAATAGGTTATAGTGTGACGCATATTGATGATAACTCACACCCTGCCTCACCACTTTGAGGAAGCTTGCAGGGTATAATGCAGATGTAATATCCTCTATAACTTAATCGACTACGAAAGGGTATAGGCTACAGCCTAAAGTAGATTTAAATGGAAGGAGGAACTCTAAATTTATCTACAAACCCCTCTCCATCCCAATCATTAAGTATATTTTATAAGTATTCCTAATAAAGTAAAACTAGCTGACCCGTGCGAATATTTCACACAGTATGCAGATGCTTCTTGTTTCTTCCATCTTTCTTCCTGTTCTTCTACCGGTCGAATATTTCGCACAGTATGCAGCTTCATCCTGTTTCTTCCTTCTTTCTTCCTGTTTTTCTACCTGTCGAATATTTCGCACAGTATGCCGCTTCTTCCTGTTTCTTCCTTCTTTCTTCCTGTTCTTCTACCTGTCGAATATTTCGCACAGTATGCAGCTTCTTCCTGTTTATTCCTTCTTTCTTCCTGTTCTTCTACCTGTTTCTTCCCATGGACAATTATATGTTATTTATGTTTGTGTTAGAGATACATAACGTAAACGTAAACAGTAAATGGTCACACTGATTGCATGAAGAATGTAAACAATCTAACTAAACGATGTGTTAATAGATGGCGCCTCCTATAGTCTTTTAAGCACGTAACAATAGCCAACATATTAGTTGATTATATTGTCAGCAGATGGCACTGTATCATTTTTAACAAAAACTTTAAATTTAAATTTTTTAACAAAAACTTTAATTTTGAACCATTTATTTATTTTTCGTCAATAGCGGGGAACATTAGCTTTAAAACGATGTTCGATTTATAAATTTTGATGAATTATGGGAGTTATGGCGTTGTGACAAAAAACACCTTTGAGAAATAATATATATGATAAATTGTACTTCCCCACAATATGTTATAATGTAGCGTATTTCACCCATATTATCCTAATAAATCATTACCGAAAAGCATCAAAATTTTTAATTTATCATGAATTCAAACATGAAAATCGTCTAGAAAGCGGGGCCTGTTAAAGTCAAGTTTCTATTTCATTTCTTCACTTCTCTGCTTTCATAACTTCCTCCAGTGCGAGCTTCGGCATACCTTCACCTCTATTACCTGCTCCCACCAAAAACACTGCTAACTCTGTCTATGTATTTGACATCGTAAAAACCCAAGAGGCAGCATTTTAATCAATCAACATCACCCTGCCCAATCCAAGTTCATAGCGCAATTGACAGACATGAAGATAGTGAGTAAATATGTTCAATACCGTTTGACGGAGGGAATCATGTGACCAGGGATTGGGTTGGTGTGGTGGCTAGGGTACTGGCTAACCACACGGACGGCCAGAGTTCAAATCCCTGCAGAGGAGAATAATTTTCAGAGGAAACCCGTTTCCTACTTGAGTGTCTTGTTGAGGGCGCTTAAGTGTAGTACTCCGTCTGTCGGATGGGACGTTAAACCTTGGTCCCCTTGGCGCCTTTCGTTAAGAGCAGGCTAATGCCGACGGCGGGTTTCTATCCATCCTTCCTCCTTACATATTCCCAATGGCGCAAATGACCTTAGCCGTCGGTCGCCTCCCCAAATATCCAATCCAATCATGTGACCGTCGAATCAATGATGGTTTCAAACCGTAAATCTTTATTTAAACCATCTAAAATCTTCTTCTTCTTATCTTCGATTAAAAAAAAATTTTTTCGCTTCTTTCTAAAAAAAATGAATATATTTTATCTGCGCCATTCGTTGAGACGGGCTTAAGCACTCACCATCTTCCACGCGTGCTCAATGCCGAAGATGAGTGGCGATACCGCATCGATGCAAATACACATCGCTCGACCTCCAAGCGTTTTCCCCCAAACGCACTCCTCCTCCTCCCCTTTCCAACCCCCATCCACCAAATCCACCCCTCCTCCATCCCCCCTCGTAATTTCCTCCCCACCCTCGCACGCCTTCTGCACAAACCAGTCTACACTACCTTATCCTTTGTGACGCCCCATCACACAGTCAACCTCCCCTATTCCTTCGCTGTATCCTTCTCCTCCCCCGATCCGCAGCCTCCAACACTAATCCCTTACCTCCCCCCAGCCGTACCACCCCCGCTCCTCCCGCCGCCACCCCCACACCAATCCTGAACATCTCACGGCGACGCCAACCACCTCTTGAGCGAGTAACACGCGGTGACAGTCGAGTTGGTACTTGCGTCGCCTCGAGAGAACAGTAAGCACTCCCGCGTTGTTTACATGCGGACCCCGAAGGAACTACAGACGACCTCACAGCGTAGATTACTAGAGTTGGGAGTGGCTAGCATCTCTGAGGCTGCCATCCAATGGGCTGACATTACTGGAAAATTTCAGTCCGAGCGAGTTTAAGGGTGACACGAAAGGCATTATTTTAACTCCGTAATGCATCTCTAGAATTGACAAATGCGAATAAATGAGAGTTTTTATATCTTCAATGGCTCGCGAATGCACATTGCGAGATTACGAATCATCTAGAAGAGTGAAATTCAATAAACTCTGTAACTTCCTCACACACTCTTTCGGTGAAACCCAAACTGTTCTAACACTTGCGTGTCATTATCGAGTACTATACTTAGAAAATAACACGCTAGAGTTGAAGCCGGTTGAGGTTTACTCATAAAATCTGCGGATGGAACAAAGTTATGTTTAATTTATCTCTTGAAGGACAAGAGAGTTTACGCTACCGAACTGGTAGGTTCAAAACGAATGCTCCTATTTCTTTGTATAATATTCACAAAGTTTTCTCGTCAATGAATAATTTTAATTAGAGCCATGTGAAATTGTCATCCCTCGCACACTCTGTAAAGACTATGTTCTCAAATTTTCTAGACTCAATTTAAAAAAAATTATGTATCATATTTCATAAATCATTTTAATAGTATTGTAAAGTACCGTCTGTAGCGGAAACATTTGCGTCTCATTTTTCAGCCCAATCATCTTTATATTGGAAGAGATGATATGATTTTAAGATGGCCTATGACAATTACCATTTACATGGTCGAGGCTCATTTTATATTTCAGTGGCATGTGTATGCCGCATGGGGATGCGACTCTCACAACTTACATACAGCATTCTATTCATTGTTCTAAAAAACAAAAGTGCTCACACCTTTGCGAGATATTCTATAAATGAGACATGAAATCCCACCAAAGCGTACAATTTAGTGCACCATTGTGAGATAGCAGTAAATCGTATCGAGAAGTCCTCACCAAATCGTAATGTCGGCATTGTACCTGACTTTTTATAGTTAAAAAATCGCTATATGCTAAAACCAGGCTTCATGTAATGGTTTTATGAATGTCAGCCCTCGATTTGAAGATAGATAGTGCTGCAACTGGGAAGAGACTAGAGGCTCCACCATTTAGAGTTAGCTGACAGATTTCCTCCTCGGAGTCACCAGCAAGAGAATTACAAGTGCGTAATTCTGTGGAGGAAATGCTCCGGCTCATTCTAGGACATGAAAAAAGTAAAACATAAACACCTCACTGTCTAACTTCTGGATTTAGCTTCGTGAGCGGTGCACCGTGCACACGATTCAACTGCAATACGCCTCTGCATATTAGCTGGCTACAGCACGACATCGAGATATCCGTGTTCAAGACCCGCGAAAAGTGGATGAGTTTTTCCTCAGTGATATGTTTATTATTATTACTATTATTATTATTATAAGGAACTGTAGGGGCTTTAGTTTATGCTCTCATCGTCACCTCTTTTATTTATGCATTTCTTTTTCTTTTACCATTCATTTATTCATTCATGTGTTTTCATTAACAGTCCCTTTGTTGTCAGTTTCACCGCCCCCGCGACGGTGGTTCAGTGATATGTTTGCTCATAATCTGAGATTGAGTGACTAGGGTCACTTTGGAAAGAGGAGGATCTAAACGGTTTTGCGAGTACATGCTACACAGCAAGCCTTGTCGAGATCATATGGAATTGGTTGACTTTAAGGTAGTGCGAGTGAGATAGTTCCCTAATCATTATAGAGACCATATTGCTATTATACGTTTTAAGTTGACTAGCTGTGAGACACACGAATTAAATATTGCATTATTAATGGTGCAATAATATAGTTTTACGTGACAGAAATTGTAAGCAATGAAATGAAAAATCTAAATAAGTCTTTAACCTGACTCATTTTTTTCACACGGTACGTTTAAAACTTTATCAAAACGAAAAGATTATTCTGATTCCGCAGAATTAACTGCGGTAACAATATAATTAATTTTCAAAATTAGTTGAGGAATCAGACAAACTACACAATGTTGATTTTTTGACGAGATCTAGGTGTTAGAAATTCCTCATTTGTTAATTAAAGTCTCTCTAGAGTACATACACGTACCATTTCCCATGTAAAAGGGCGGGTATTTTTTAGCAAATATCTCCGAAAGTAATGTGGTAAGGGGTTGAATAATTGGCGTCAATGGAAGGGTGATATATTTTTCTTTAAAATGAGAACAAGTTCATTGATTTCTAGGTAAAATGATATTTCGCTCAAACTACCTTAAACCAGACGCAAGAAATTCTAATAGGGTACTTGAATTAGGATAAAATCATGCATGATACGACATTTGGTTGGTAATGACCTAGACTGAAAAGAACTGCCGGTCCTACGACATAGATACTAATCTAAATTTGATGACAGTTTTTCCGACCTCTTATCAAGACATCTTTAGGCCGCTCTACACGATGCATTTTATAGTACAAACGAATGTGTGAACTCTTGCGTCAGGAAAATTGTACCGAGCAAAGCGGCATTGATGATTGTCTGAATGACTTAGCAAAAAATAGAACCTGCTCTGTTTCCATTCATTTTCTCGTACATTCTATGATACATTCGTTCGTACAATAATATGTACCGTGTAAAGCGGCTTTGAAACTGGGGTGAACATTATATTTCTTTTTGAAACCTATCAATTTTTGAGAAAAAAATCACAGAGTATACATAAATTTCAGAATTATTGCAGCGAGAGGGAAGTAGAAGTGACGGGCCTATCGTACAGGGATAGGGGATATCTTCTCTTACGAAGGGAGCAAACAAGAATTAGACGAAGATTGCAAATAATTTATTCAATCAGAGGACTGATTTCTCTCATCTGAGGATGAGATCCTTGAGATACTAATATAATAATACTGAGATCCGAATACTCAACTAAAAATCAGGGAATGAACCACATTACCTATACATATATTAACTATTTTATGGTAAATGCTGATTTGACCGACGATTTTTGTCACATCCCTCCAACACATCTAAATATTCTTGGTCATTAAGAAACTCAGGGCATGGATAGGCCAACATTTCAACATGTTGACCGAAAATGATACAATGATACTCAAACGATATCGTACAGTAAACCAAATTTATTTCAAACTCTTGCAACACGTGTTTCAACTGTCTAGCAGTCATCATCAGGTAAGACTAATCTAGGCAGACTAATCCGAGGCAAATTCATTCTGATGCGTTGTAAATCGCCGGCACGCTGATCATCATAAACTCACGATAATATAGCGTCTGCTTCACTGCAATCAAGTAGAGGCACACAGGAAAAGCTGCCTTTTCATTAGATATGACGTCAAATTTCTCGAGGCATGTTCTTTCTATATTGAGGTCGCGGGTTTGAATCCCGCAACGTTGGCATCCAATTCAGTTACCTTCTTGAGTGATTTATGGATTTTCACGTACATAAGATATTTTACTGCAATGGCGCATAACTCGGTTACTCCATATAAAAACCGAATACTACTCCAAGATGAAATTTTTCAATGCTCTCTCTCAAGATGAAATAAGTACTCTTATTTGGTTTGATGATCAACATCTGCACACTGCCCTACGAGCAGTAGCATTGGCGTGATTCAGGGGGACACCAGCAGAGTAAAGGTGTAAAGGATAAGATGACAGTGAGGTGAAATCATCATCAACGTCATCATTGTAATTCTGCCCTTGGACAGGTTTCAACGGTACTGCCTCCACACCGTTCTGTCCTGGGCCTCTCCCTTTATCTCTTCATGGCTCCTTCCTTTTTTGATGTCTGTCAGCATTCCGTACCTCCTCCTTCCCCTTCCTCTCTCCCCTTCAATTTTCCCTTCTATAATTAATTTCTGAACACTATTCCTCCTTAAAATATGCCGAATTCAATTAGTCTTCCTCATTCCAATTTCTCTCAAGATACTCCTTTCTTCTCCAATCCTCCTCAGCACCTCATCATTCCCAACTCTACCTTTCCACCCAATTCTCTCCATTCGTCGCCACAGCCACACCTCAAAGCTTTCAAAGTACTTTTCCTCTCTCTTCTTCAAGGTCCACGTTTCGCATCCGTACAGTACAATACTCCATATGAAGCATTTTGCGAATCTTGTTCTTATATCTGTCCTGACATTCCTCGATGTCACCAGTTCTCAATCTTGCTAAATGCTTTTCCTTGCACAATTCTACTTTTAACTTCCTCTGTACAGTTGCCGTTCTGAGTAGCTATACTTCCCATGCACTTGAAGGAACTTACTTGTTTTAATTTTTCTTTTTCCAGCCATATATTCAGTGGTCCTTCTGTCTTCGCTACCCTCATAACCATAGTTTTCTTTCTGTTTATCCCCATTCTATGCTCTTTACTTTTCTTCCAAATTCTTTCCATCATCTTCTGGAGTTCTTCTTGATTCTCTGCTATTATAGCCTGGTCATCCGCATATTTGATGGTTTTTATTCTTTCACCTCCCACTTTTATGCCCCCGACGTCTCCTATAGGTTCTTCCAGCAGTTTCTATAGGAGGTAAAATAGCGAAGTGTATTTTTGGAGTGTTTTTTGAGTGGAGCCCAGTTTCTATTACGCTCACTTATTGTGCGTCGAAACAATGAAGTTTAGTACTCATCTGTTGGGCAATGTATCTCTCTTTATCGCTTCTTTCGGACCTAGAGATGTAGTGCGGCATCTAAATGATGTTCTCCGAGACACACTGAAACCCCATTTTTTCTGAATTTCTCAAACAATCTATGCCCATCGTGTAGCCTCCGAGTCTCTAGTGACTATCGGGGAGGCTACAAACAGTTAAAGGCAGGGACAAAATCAACGTGTACGTGTGATGCGAGACGTTAATGGGACAACGGGAGACGGGGAACGCAAGTCAGCGGACACAATCGACGTTAACGCGGCTCGGAGTAACAATTGACTAACGCAGGCGCAGCTAAGAGATCAGGTGTAGACAAGTGTGGAAGTAAATAAGTTGTCTTCGCCAAGAGCAATCTTCAACAGTTGGATGAATCTGCCGACAGATGGCTCCCATTCCCGGATTCTCAGGACTATTCTGATTGGTTTTCCGTGTACGGGACACGGGAAGAGATGAAAGTTGCCCATCTCTCGCGTACGCGTACTCCCCGTACACGTTGATTGTGTCCGTTCGCTATACTTTCCCGTCAGCCATCTTTTCGCGTATTCCCGTAAACGGCTCACGTTACACGTACGCGTTGATTTTGTCCCAGCCTTAAGGCCCATTGCGCCATTGTGAAAAAGCGTGGCTGTGTTGTCGCAGAGGTTGGCAAGTGAAAGATGTTTTGGGAATTGGATGACAGTGGAGAAACATGCGGCGTCGGCATAAGCCAGTTGTGAACGAAAGATGACATCCAACGGGTTAAGCACAGCATTTTTAGTGATACTATTCACAAGAAACCCGAGCTGAGATCGGAATCCTGTTTCAAAGTTTTCTCATTTCAGATGTGGGCATGAAATGCAATTTGCTCTTCATCAGTATTTGTTTCGCTCTATCATGTTCCTTTTAATTTTTTTTAACTGCTGCTCGTCACTGCGATTCAGCGAGGGTACAGATATCACTTTTTAAGGCTTTGGCCAAGTTTTATTTGGCTTATAAAAAGAGATTTCCACCACATAAAACTCTATGACACCTAGATAACTCATAATTTTCGCCTCACCACAGCTGAATGCATTATTCGAGAATGGTCGTCTATAATTTTAGATCCTCGCGCACTACCCAACCTTCTAGGTATACTAGTGATCCCCTAATTCCTCCAACTCCACAAACTAAAACCTTCGCATATTCTTATATCCGACTCTAATCTGTGCCTATTGCCAATGCCACTATGCTTTGCCACATGACCTAAAACCACCAAACGTTTATTATCTTTCACAAAAAAATATTTCAAATACCTCCTAAATGTTCAAATTAATTAATACTTTAGACCTTAGTTTGTAATCAGTTTTCACATTTGTTGGTAACACTTCATTGTTTATTGTTCATCCATTGCATATTCTGTTGAAAACTTGTTTTGAATTTGAAAAATTGAGCTTCATTCGTTGAATGTTTATTGTATACTGATTGTATATTTAATTTCTGTCGTATAGAATGTAAATTAGATTTTGTAATCTTTGTTTTTCTCAATCTTATGAGCTAACTGCTCATTGATTAAATACTGAACAGAGCAGTGGCCTGTTCCTTTTGTTTCATGGTCCAAGGGTGCTCCCCAAAGCTAATAAATCTTATCTCACATACCTGTGTCCACATTTACGAACTGCTTAGCGAACTGCCAAAGTGGGGTGAGGCAGAGGGTGATAAGAGACGAGCCGTGAAGAAGGAAGGACGCCGGGAGAAAGCGGTAGGGAAGGGAATTTAGAAGAACAGGGTGTGTTTCTCTTGATTAGTTTTTTTGCTCTCTATCTGCTGTGTTTGTGAAGGTCGAGAGGCAGAGGAAAGTGTTTCATTACCTGTCTCATCAACCAAATATCTCCCTATTTCCGCCTATACGGCGTGGGAGCAGAACTATGCCCCTCTGTTTCAATAGAATTCCAAATATTAAGGGCTCCAATTACGGCCCTCTCAAAGACTCAGTGGCGTCTATCAATTGATCAAAAAAGAATTACATTAATTGCGATAATGTTAATGTGTCTCTGTCTGTAAGGGACATCCTTATTTCACAAAAAAATTGAATTTCTTTTGGAATGCCCCCTAAATTTGAGCGATTGGGTTACAAATTAGATATAGGTACTTAATTTGTAATCCAATCGCTCGAAAAACCCTTCTTCCATTGCAATAATATTTTACATGCATATAGAAGGAGGACAAGTCACTACGCATCTAATTTTTTTAAATTTCGCCATTATTCCTGTTTTCCGGCCGTTCATGCTGATTTCGAAACATTTGGAAATTTTAACTGCTTTTCTGCGAACAACAACAGCAACTGATTTCACATTATAAGTGTTTCATCTCGAATATTTTCATTTTCTGCCTAGTTTTATCCGAGATACGGCTCGATATGAGTACACTGCCGCATGTTGCGTTGCCTTCTAAGAGTTTAATCATACTTTTCTAAACATCTTAATAATGTAGTAAAAATACCTTAATCGTTTACTTTTAAATCCTTGTAACAATTTAGTTTATTCAAGACTCCTCAAGCATTGTAGCCTGGTAAAACACATTGGTAGTCAGGCACGACTGTCAACAGACATTGCATTTTGTTAGTTTCATAATATTTGATGAAATTACTTCATAAATTTCACTCGTTTTCTGTAGTATTGTCGATACCAGTGAGTTATTTCAAAAACTTAGTCCTTATTGGCACCCGACCACTTCCCTCAACTAGGTCCAATGAAATAAATGTCATTTAAATCTTGAATCATTTCAGATATAAAATGAAATTCAATTAATAGTGATTGCATCCGTCTTCTAATTCATCCCACTTTTGTTACCTCGTATTATAACTAAATTGCCGCAAAACGATATTCACGAAGTGTTAAGAAGTTAACTGTGCATTTTTGTAATTAAATTTGGAGAGGAATTAAATGTATCTGTAGACCGGACAATATTAAAAAAGAATCCAATTACGTCCCGCGTGTAGTATTACATTTTTTATCCACTGCATAATGATTACTGGTGAGTAAAACCGGTAAGAGGTGATTGTTTACGATCTGTAGACTGTATTTACATCTGAACTGCCGTCTTTCATCATTAGACGGCGACTCAATCGAAAAAGTTGTTTGCTTACGGAATTCAAGGCAACAGTTTTTGGCGACGAGTCAAAAATCCATATGTATACTCATGGTTCAGACCATGAATATATATTATGGATTGGGATCTCGTTGCCAAAACTGTTGTCTAGAATTCCGTAAACAAATAAATTTTTGGAAAGTGGTGCCGCCTAGTGATAAAAGACGGAAGTTCAAATGTAAATACAGTCGATAGTTTGTAAATAAACACGTCTTACCGGTTTTTGCCATGAATTGCAATTTTCCCAAATTATTATTTGGATGAATTGGTTTTTACTTACAAGTAATTATAATGTAGTGGATAAAAAATGTAGTACTACACGCGGGACGTAATTTTACACTTTTTAAAATATCGTCCGGTCTACAGATATATTTAACCTCTCCAAATTTAATTAAACAAATGCGCAACTTCTTAGCACTTCGTGAATATCGCTATACGGAAATTTAATAATAATGCGAGGTGACCTCACGAGTATTCCCAATGGTCATCATTGCAGTGTATGTAAAAGGAATGCACTTACCGCCGCCATGATCAGATTCTTATTTTTCAATCCAAGTCTCCTATTTTGGATCCTCGTAGTCGCCTACCCTGTTTTGCAGCCTGGTACGAAGCAAATTCTGTTCAAACAAGGCATTCTGAATTCTGTATTTTGGTAAAACAGGGTTAATGCATTCCAATTATAATCGGATTCTGGCAAACAACGTAGTCGCCACACCATAAACATTTCATTAGCCTCTTACTGATCTCCTGTAATAGGTATTTCCTCTCTAGCATTTAAAAAGCAAATTTAAGATAGCAAAAATAGCAAGATATATTCAAAGCATCAATTAATTCATATCTAAAATAAATTCAACAGATTCAGGCGAGATATCGTGGAAGTTCTTCATAATGTAAGAGAAACAATTGCACTTTTCCACAAACTTGTTTTAATGCGTACAACGCGTTTCGGCTCACAGAGCCATCATGTGAGAAGAGTCTTGTACCTGATGATGGCTCTGTGAGCCGAAACGCGTTGTACGCATTAAAACAAGTTTGTGGAAAAGTGCAATTGTTTCTCTTACATTAATTCATATCTCCTCGATTGTTATTGAATATTCACCACAGTCTCGCGTTAGCAACAATTAACTACCTTCGTCTATTTACAATAACAACAGAAAAGACTCAAATCGAAGTGGCGCCAAGGACTGGGTGAACTAAAAGTGGAAATTTAGGCAACACGTAGCCTAGGCAACAAAGCCAAACATTCGAATCCATTTAATATATTCATGGTTCAGACTAATAAACTCGTTAATTGTACGCGGTGTGTACCGAGGTGGTGAACTTGAACTGGATCGCCGCCGCACTCGACGTTTATTTGCACCGTGCCGTGGGCGCTCCGTGGAGCTCGAGCCGGGGGATGAAACCGACATACCTCTCGTTTGCCCCATCCACCCCCACTCGCCCCTTTCAAATCCCAAACCGAAAAAGAAGAAGCGAGCATTTCAAGGGGGAGGTGGGAGAGACAGCGGCTGACGTTACCCACCCGTCCCAGACCAACTCACTCCCCTTAGTTGGTTTTAATCCCTTACCTTTCCCACCCCCCCACCCCTGCCGCCCCTGCACAATCCCACCACAGCGACACACACCCCACTGAAAAAACCACCCCCTTTCCTTCCTCCTCCCTAAAATTTATTATTTTTTTCTAATCTCTCCTCCCATGTTCATCCCCTGAGGGTCGCGCGGGCCTCGCTCTCCCCAATCCACGCCTCCCATCACGAAACAAAAATTCTCCCCCCTCTCCTCTCTTTTGGACTCTTCGTACCCTCCGCTGCTTTCTCCTTCGTTCTTCCCTCTCGTCCTCTTCCATCCCTTCATGCGGTGGATTTTTAGCTGAATTAATATGGATGAACAACACTTATGGGAGATGTGCTACGCATCTTTCCTTTCTACTCTTCTCCGCTAGATGGCGTTAATGTTCCATTCAAATAATTATTTTTTTTGATCCACGAATGTATGTATCGTCATAGAGCGAGGGAGGTGAACCTAAGGCACGCGTGCCCAAAGCGGCACGCGGAGCTGGGAGGGCGCTAAAGGCCTGTACGCACGAAGAGATTTCTGTTGCCGGGCATTGCTTACGATACTGTCGGCGACAGATGTCGCCGTGTGTACGCCCACATCGCAAGACATCTGGTGGCATGCAAGGCAATCGCAAGCAAGTTGCCAGCGATAGAGCGTGTACCATTTTCCCTGCCATATCGCTACCTACTTCCATAGCAACCACCACTTGAAAAAGTAAACAGCCGCGAGAGAAAGCAAAATACCTGCGATTTTCACCAACCTGAACAAATTATTTACAGCCAGAGAGTGAGTATATGTCTAAATATGCTTTGTAATTTGTCTAAATATACTTATAATTTGGCGGGTTCTCTTGAAAGAGTAACCAATCTCGAAACCGGTCGTGAAAGTGCAACTATAAACAGCGAGCAGTCGTGTCGGATCTCTAGAACTAGAAGTGAGTGATTTTGTTTAGAAAACTCTTAGCTACCGTATTGGGTTTATGACATTGGTGAAGTATATTTAGAAAGGAGCAGAGTAGTAGATTTTGGATATGATTTTCTGGTTTCGATGAATTATTTAAATATACTCTCAGTGAGTCATGTGTGATTTCATATCATTTTCGAACGTATACTTACGTTCAATTGTTTCAACACCGTATCGTGGCACCGTGTGTACACAGAAGCGAAAGATATTGCTACCATAAATGTCGCCATCCAATCGTACCGGATCTGGCGCCAGAATATGTGCCACAGACCACACAATCTAAGGTGCCGTGTGTATAGGCCTTAAGGGTTACCTCTATCTCACTCGATGGGTTGGCAAGCGAGTCGAGTCGAGTATACTCTTATTTCATAAACTTTGGCACTCAATCGCCGAAAGGTTCGCCACCCCTGTCATAGAGTGAGTACATACAGAGTGGCAAAGAGATAGGGAGACTCAGATATGAGTTTTAAAATAATACTTTGCCCGATACATGGATCAGGTGTATCGAATTTGCACGACAAGCCATAGTAATTGAGCTTTGGCACACGGCCACTTCATTTAGTGTCGCATAACTCACATGGTGATTCGGTGCCTGGGTGTTTACTAATCGACGACGACCATAGCAACGAAAACAAATCTTATTGAGTCGTCGAGACCAAATTAAACATGTATTTTAATCCAATGAGCGTCGTCTATAATGAATCGAATTCACGTCGATATGATAAGACAAGCGATTACCAAACACGGAGTAAACTGCTTACAGTTATATCATAGCAACGACAAAACAATTGATACTCAATAAAAAGCACATAACAGCCATGGCAAATCCACCTCTGTTTGTTGATGTAAAATCACCGAGTACCACTAGCGCCTCCTAGCGTCCTCCTCCATAAGCCAAAATTCTTCCTTCCCTGAGGTGGTGTCACCTGAGAATTTCTTCCCAAAGCTCTCAAAAATGTATGTCCAGTTTTTAGCATTGCTTTGCCACTATTATACTTACTCTATGGCATCATGCTAATATTTGTTGATATTTCATTAAAAACCATGTTTAATTAGAGTGTATTATGATTTACATTTATTATGATTTAAGGATTAGTAAATTTCCATTGAGGACTTTCGTATGGAGCGTTCTGCTCTATGGTAGTGAGACCTGGACATTTGGAAAGAGAGAGAAGGAAAGAATGGAGGCATTTGAAGTGTGGTGCTATAGAAAAATG
Source organism: Ceriagrion tenellum (assembly GCA_963169105.1). Lineage (NCBI taxonomy): Eukaryota > Metazoa > Arthropoda > Insecta > Odonata > Coenagrionidae > Ceriagrion > Ceriagrion tenellum. The sequence continues at coordinate 121,058,270 of OY720641.1, read as the reverse complement.
CTGAAATTCCACAAACGAGTATGTGTTTAAGAGGACAGGAGAAAGACGGTGTCTACTCAGAATGCTAAATAAGAGTAGGAACACCTGGATTGGCCATATTCTCCGACACGAAAGCTTGGATTTAGACCATACTAGAAGGTACATTAGGAGGAAAAAACCAGAGGGGCAGACCTAGACTGGAATGCATGGGACAGTTGATGAAGAAACTGGGTTGCCAATCGTACATAGAAGTGGAAAGATTATCCCAAGATCAGATAAAGTGGAAGACTGTTGCAGACCAATCCTAGGGGTTGTAACCAGAGAAGAAGATGATTTAAAAAAGACGATTTTCAGCGTAACTTTGTAGAAGACCTCTATGCAATTGAAAGTACGGCAATATTTCTTAATATTTATGGTGTAATAATGAATATATCATCTGATGTGTAATAGTTTATCTGATTTATAATAATATAAAAATAAAATCCACAAAGAGTGGTGGTATGATAAAAAACACAACGGATCTAACTACTTCCTTCATCTGAAGAAGACCAGAGAGATCTAAAAATTAAAATATTTTGTCGTGTAAGTTTTCCCTTTTTTGTTTTTTTTTCTGTAATACTACCAAATGTAATGGATTTCAATTTTTAAGTATCGCAAATTGTGATACTTCCCTGAGCATTTATAATACTGTAATGTACATATGAACAATGAAAATTTATTTATTTGTTATTGTTGCATATTTCCCTGAGAAAATATTTGAAGTAATTTACACCCACACTTCAACATTTCACTGGATATCCCATCTATGCCTGCAGCCTTTGTAGGCTGCGTGAACTATACAATTTATGCTTACAGGTTTCTGTTGTTCCAGCGGATTGGAAGAATGCTATCATCGTTCCGTTGTACATACAAAGGGAAGGGAGGAAAGACCGAATGTAATAATTAATGGGCCATTAGTTTATTGAGTATCCCGGGAAAAGTGTTCAGTAATATATTATTTGAAAGAGTGAGAAATGTTACTTCCGACAGGATATGGGTTGTGCAGTGTGAGTTTATGTCTGGGAGAGGATGTAGTGACCAGCTTTTTGCACTTCAGCAAGTGATAGAAAAATGTATGAGTGTCCGAAAGAAAGTGTACTGTGCACTTGTCGATATAGAGAAGGCATATGACAGAGTAAATAGAAAGAAGTTGTGGAGGGTTTTGAGAGACTATGGAGTGAATGGGCGGTTATTGAATGTTATGATGGTGATGTATGACAATAGTAAGGCAAGTGTAAGGGTTAACGGGGTTCTGAGTGATTGGTTTGTAATAAATCGGGGTGTAATGCAAGGGATGCGTAATGTCTCCGTGGCTGCTTAATATATTTATAGATAAATGTGTTAGAGATGCATGTGGTGAAAACGACGGTGTTTTCATTGGAAATGTAACCGTGAGAGTTCTACTATATGTGAATGATGCTGTTTTGATCTCAAAGAACCAACAGGGATTACAGAAGCTCCTAGATAAGTTTTGTGAATCAACAGAGAAAATGGAACTGAAGGTAAATGCGTGCAAGACTAAAGTAGTAGTTTTGATAAGGAGAATGGGGAGAATAACTGTATGATGAGGGCGAATGGTGAAGTAATTGAACAGGTGGATGATTTTGTGCACTTAGGTAAGATGTATGCGAAAGATGGAAGAATAGATGAGGAGATAAAGAGACGTGCGAATGCTGGAAGGAAAGTGGTAGGTAGCATGTGGAGTATATCAAGGAATGAGTCTAAGGAAGCGAAAATTGCCGTGTAAAAAAGTGTACTTCTTCCCACTTTGCCATATGGTAGTGAAAAATAGGTATGTCAGGATAGAAATAAGAGAAGACTAAACGCCGTGGGTGTGAGTTATCTGAGGAGTATTTGCGGCAAAAGTAGGATGGATAGGGCCAGGAATGAGTGGGTCATGAATGAATGTGGGTTAAATGCTCCAGTAATGAACGTGTATGAAAGGAGTGTGGTTCGTTGGTTTGACCATGTTGAGAGAATGAATTAAAGTCGAATAACGAAACAGATATATGAGAGTAGAATGAATGGTGCGAGAGGTAGATGTAGGCTGAGAAAGTTATGGTCGAATGTGGATGACGAAATTCTTAGGAGGAGGAATATTAGGAGTCTTAAAAACAGGAGGGCGTGTATAAAGCAGTGTATGGGGGTAAATGAGGCAAAAGAGATTTGCAAGGATAGGTCAGCATGGAGGAAATTATTGAAGCAGAGTTAGGTGTACAATTATGTATTTATGAGTGAAACATTTTGACTGTTCCTACCCCGAAAGGGAACGGCGTGATGGGTATGTATGTATGTATGTAAATATTTGAGTCAACACGGCTGGCAGCGAGAATTATGGAACTTTATAACGCTAAAGGTGATGAAAAAAATGTTATATCATCACGCTTATTTTCATTGACCCATCAGTTCTTACATCTACTGTGCGGAATTTATATCATATATTAGGCAGTGTTTACCCGCGTGAGCAGATGCATGAACTCATTCACCATTAAAGTCTCATCATGTACGCACCTTAAATGGCGCAAGTGCACGAACAATTAGCCATGAAATGACCCCTGTTTTAATTTAAAGCAATTGTCCTCGCATCTGTCCAGCCCCGTACTTTCGTTGGCACATGCATATTAAAGGGATACATAAATAGGGATGCATACATAAATAGGGATTTGCAATGGGGGCCACAAATTGAAAAAAAATTACAACGAAAGCTTTTAGAGTGTTATACTTTGTAATGAGGACCCTCGGAAAAAGTTGTATGAAAACCAAGGAGTTCGCCTATAACACATTTGTTAGGCCCATTTTAGAGTATGGGGCGTCAGTCTGGGACCCTTATTTGGGAGGGGAGATAAAGCAATTAGAAAAAGTTCAGCGTTTAGCCGCAAGATTTGTGACGCGAAATTTTAAAAGGAAGGCTAGTGTAACGGAGATGATGAGGGTATTGGGCTGGACATCACTAGAATCGAGGAGGAGGAAAGCACGTCTCAAGTGCATGCATAAGGCATACATTGGCGATCCTGCGTGGAGGGACATATCCGAAAGATTAAAAAAACCTAGTTATCTGGCGAGAAGAGATCACAAATATAAGATAGAGCCTCCAATGCAGCTCTCAAACACATTGAAATATTCCTTTCTGCATCGGGGGATAAGGGATTGGAATGAGTTACCCAAAGAAGTATTAGAGCCCTTCCTAAATAAGACACTGACGTTAATGACGAGATTGAGGGGAGTTGTACTATGAGGGTTTTCCCCCCATATTTTTCTAAGTCAATAACTTTGCATTTTTTTTGTATTTTGGCAATGTCTTTGTTTTAATTTTTACATGTATGTATATTGGTATTTTCTCTTATCTGTGTTACCACCGGACCATATGGTCTACTTGTAGCAATTTCTTAATACATACATACCCATCACGCCGTTCCCTTCCGGGGTAAGCACAGTCAAAATGTTTCACTCGTTGATACATAATTGTATACCTAACTCTGCTTCAATAATTTCCTCCATTCTGACCTATCCTTGCAAACCTCTTTTGCCTCATTCACCCCCATACACTGTTTCATACACGCCCTCCTGTTTTTAAGACTCCTAATATTCCTCCTCCTAAGAATTTCCTCAATCACATTCAACCACAGCTTTCTCGGCCTACCTCTACCTCTCACACCATTCATTCTACTCTCATATATCGGTTTCGTTATTCTACTCTCATCCATTCTCTCAACATGGCCAAACCAACGAAGCACACTCCTTTCATACACGTCCATTACTGGAGCATTTAACCCACATTCATTCATGACCCACTCATTCCTGACCCTATCCATCCTACTTTTGCCACAAATACTCCTCAGATAACTCATACCCACGGCGTTTAGTCTACTCTTATGTCTATCCTGACATACCCATGTTTCACTACCATATAGTCTACTCTTATGTCTATCCTGACATACCCATGTTTCACTACCATATAGCAAAAGCAATTTCTTAATAATAGTAATAATATATTGTGAACACGCCGTCACTGAGTTCCGTCAAAGTTTCTTCGGTATTGACGACATAACCGAACCTCGAACATGTTAGTGAAAACAAATGTTTAATTGAGTCAAATTTTTTTTCTTCGTCATAAGACATAGTTTCCGACTTCACGTGATGGATATTTATGATGTCACTCAAAATAAAAGATACTTGGTTTTATACACTCTTTAATACAACTCCACCATGGTTTCGGGATGACACGCGGCGTCGGAAGCATGGTCGAGTTGTATTAAATAGTGTGGAATAAAACTAAGTATGTTTTATTATGAGTCTCTTCATCATGTTTACACTGCGAAAGTTTAAACTGAGGATCTTTGCACCCCATTCTGAAAATTTGAAAATAATTTTTCCTTCGCAAAAAATTTTACCGTCTCTATCTATTGTATGTGTGCATCGCCTGTAACTATGACAAAGGTTTAGCCGGAAGATGGGACTCTTAAGAGACAAAACCTCGCCTTACGTTATTCTTTTCTCTCTCCTCTCATCCAAAACATCTTTTTATGTCCCATGAAATTTCTCTCCCCGCTGGCTCTCAATTCGCCGACGATGGAGTTTTCCATTTCTTTCCTCAACATCACAAGCGATTTTGCCGTTTCCAGTCCTCTTCCCTTCCCGTCTTCCTCTTGCAAGCCCCATCGTCTATCCCATTACGCTACTGAAAGGCTCTTCACTTTGGCGCGAAATTTTATAAATTCATTTATCGCCTTTTTTCTGATACCTTGGCAGTGTGCCAGAGAAAATTCTGACTCTTGCTGTAATGACTGAGCATTTGATGTGGGTAATAACTCACGACAGGACAAACAGCAAGGACCAATTAACACTGTAGAAAGGTAGATAAAAGTGCTGAACTCCAGAGCACGAATATTCAAATATCATGAATGAGTGTCAGATGAAAATATATCGGAGTAAAATGCAAACTTACAAATGCAGTTTCTTGGAGGCGCTTCAGTGAGCGAAATGATTAATCAGAAAGATCTGAGACCACCACGGATTCTGTAAGCGTTTCATTAGAGCTCTGTATCAATTCATCTTAATCATCCTATTCACCTGTGTGTACGTATGGTGATAAGAAATGGCCTCCATCATCATCATCTGGTGTTCTGCCTGCTGGCAGGTCCCGCACACCACTGCTGTCTCCATCCGCTTCTGTCCCGAGTTTCCTTCTTTGCTTCATCATAGGTGATGTTCTTCACCTGATCCACCAATTTAATTCTTCTCCTTCCTCTCTTTTTCTTTCCTTCAATTGAACCCTCAATTGCCACAGTTATTATACTTTTCCCTCTCATCACATGGCCCAACCAGTTTCCTTTCCTTTTCCTTATTTCCTTTAGGAGCGATCTTCCTTCTTTTACTTTGCCCAAAACCTCTTCATTTCTCATCTTATCTCCCCATCTTACTTTTCCCATCCTTCTCCACACCCAAATTTCATAAGCTTCTATTCTACTCCTTCCCCTCTTACCTAATGTCTACGCTTCACATCCATACATGAAAACGCTCCATGAACAACAGTTAGCTAGTCTCTTTCTCAGCTCCAGATCCAGGCTTTTATTGCATAGCAAGTTTTTCTTCTGACTGAAGGCCTCTTTTGCCATTGCTATCCTTGCTTTTATTTCTGCAATACTTCTCCAGTCGTCCGTCACCATCGTTCCTAGGTACCGGTAGCTTTCAACTTTTCCTATTACACCTTCATTTATTTTCACACTCGTATAATTTTCACAGTTTACTGGCATCACCTTTGTCTTTCCTATCCACCTGTGTGTACGTATGGTGATAAGAAATGGCCTCCATATGAATTAATAAATGGATTGAATCGAATGCAATGAATGCATCGAATCCAATGAGAAAGGTTGAGTGCAAATATTAGCAATATAAAATCTACAATAGGAGCTTTAGGCAGCTTTAATAGTTAGAAACCAGTGTAGAAGTGTCAATAAATATGAAAAAATAGGCAACTTTCAACGTGATAAATTAATTCCGACCGGTTTCGCTTTTTACAGCATCTTCAGACGAAGATGCTGTAAAACGCAGGTGAGTATGCCACCTGAAGGTGCTGTCAAAAGCGAAACCGGTCGGAATTAATTTATCACGGTGGAAATTGCCTATTTTTTCATACTTAGTTATGTTCCGATTCCACTCCATCAAGCCTGAAACTACAGAGTATATGCCATCAATAAGATTTCATGCATTGCTAGTCATGCATAGAAAAAATATACCAATCCAATGCAATGCACAAATTATTTTTATAATAACACGTGGCAAAAATCTAGTCATGTGAAAAAAATACTTTCTACTCTATTTAGAGCATACATGAGTTTTTTTTACTGAATACTGACAATCCAAACGTACCTTATAACTAATTCATTTAATGAAAGAAAATGCAAGCACAACATATTACGCTCATAATTTTTTATTTCTCATCTTTTTGTACTTCAGGCCGAATGCTGAATTTTCACGTCCTATGCGGATCTAGCTTGCTCGCATATGTTTCGATGCGTAAGGTTAAAAAGTATCCCATGAAAGTCAGGCAAATTAGGGACTGTCTAATTTCTATCTACTAACTGACAACTATAATTAGGGATATTCTATTGAGAATTTCAGTTGGCATGGAGATAACATCTAACCCCTATCTTGTTCTTCTCAACCATCGGGATATATTTCTCCTCAAACGATTTCTTTTTTCAGCGTGGCATGTGCCAAACTATCAATCGTCTCATCCATAAATTTCTTATTCCTCCATTCCTTCGATTGGCGCCCAACATCCATTAGTTAAATACGGGAGAAATGTTTTTTGCTCCTTGTAATGCATCCTGCCATGTTGATCGAAGGGCATAGTACGGCCGAAGTGCCAAGCGCTTGTTCCTCAGTGATACAGCTGCAGCGGAGTGGTAGAAGCTGAGGCAACTCCTGTTAAAATATTTTGTTTCATAAAATTGGGTTGAGAGGACTTGTCAGGGAGATAGAGTTGCCGGCCAACGCTCCCTTACGACATATCGTGAACTAGAATTCGAATCCCCATGAATCCAGTCAATTTTTTCTTGGCCTATTTCCACTCGCCGGGGTCGTTGCAATTATAGAGAGATTTATGAATAGAAAGGCATTTAAGGTAGTTTGAATTAGATGTGACCATTAAGAAAATACATAATCATGCCTTATTATTAAGGAATAGATATCATCTTTCTGTTAATGCAAAATATAAGGCATTAAATGCAGCAGATTTTTAAGATAATTTCCATGCAAGCCGTTTCCCATTAGATATGGTATTTCTGTGCGCCCTACAGCGACATTAATAAAAATCAGGTAAGTTCCGATGCCTTTCTTGTGATAGAAATCGTGTTGTGTAATACGTATGTTTCCTTTATTATATTTAGATGTCAAATTAAAAATCAATGTAGTGCCTTTTCATAAAAAAGCTTCGAATATTTATATTTAGTTAATTTATGAATTTTGTTCTGATAAAAACAAACTTTTTTCAGTCCTTTTTATCAACAGATGTACCTCTTGCTTCTTACAACAGCTAGTAATAATAAATATCTTATGTGACGTGTGCTACGACTAGAAAAAAGTCTAGGTCCAAGTACCCAATACTGTGGGTGGAATAAACATAAAATCTTCAGATACAGTAAAATACCTTGGAATTTCTTTAACCTCTGACATATCGTGGGGATTACACATAAAAAACATGTGGAGCACAGTATTAAAAAACCTAGGTTTTGTTAAACGTATATTAGGAAGGTCCTTGGATAAAAAAGTCGAAGAAAGATGCTACTTCGCTCTGGTTAGGCCACACCTCGAATACTCCGCGAGCATTTGGAACCCTGGTAATAAAGATTTAACCAAAAAAAATAACAAATTACAAAACAATTCAGCACGCTTCGTTAAAAACTGCTACGAATGTATATATAGTGTTACACAACTGATAGAGGGATTAAGGTGGAAACCCCTAGACACTCGGAGGCAACACGCTTACGCTGCTTGAGATCTTCAGAACTAATATTTTTCAGAGCGACATAGAAAACATTATCATGACTCCTCACTACATTTCTAGGTCTGACAAATGCGATAAAAAAGAGAGGTACTCTTTCGAACATATAGGTACAAAAACTCGTTCTTTCTCCGAACAATAATTGACCATAATAAAAATTGAGCTCCTTTAAATACACTCCCACAGTACATGTCACCATTTCACATCACAAAAACTTACACCCTTACACGGCTGGTGACCTAACACCACCTGCCACATGCCCACGCGGCGGCTCGCGGGTTGTTATGTAGATGTAGATGTACCCTTAAATAGAATTTGCAATGAAAAAAACCTGAGCTCCGAAGTACTGTTTTCCCGAGCTGTACATAATTAACTGTAATGAGTAAATTTTTTCTAAGTGCTGCTTTTTTATTTTTTTAAAGTTCATACGCATACTTCTTGAGGTAAAATATTATAGGACAATTTGTTAAACCGAAAGTTTCACCTCGTAACAATAAACAGCAATTATACTTAGCGCAGCTTTCATCACTTTATCGGCATATTCAATATCATGATTTTTTCACAAACTGAGGCTAGGTTATAATTGCTCTCAGACTCAAAATATTTAACATTTTATGTTTGATGCCTAATTTTGAAGTAGTACACTGAGAATTTTGGTAAACAGCAGAAATTTCTCACTTTGAAAATTTGCAACTTTCATCACAGTATGTTGACTAGGAGCTCCGATTTAAAAAAAACTATAATTCTGTCATTAAAGCATAAATTTTCTTGTTATATTTTTGATAACCAAGGCAAAACATATATTAGGTTCCTTAATATCTAGTGCAAGTGATACAAGTTTTTGAATAAAATGTTTCTGGTGGATATTGAGATAAAAATGTTAGGCGAAGAGATACCATCGCTTTGCATTAAGACTGCATTTCAGCGTTAAAATAAATCATTTTTGAAACAATACATCTTAATGATCGATTATAATAAACGTCAAATGATTGATGATCTTGTGATATCTGTACACCATTTGATAGTGGCAATTTTACTCACTGATACATGTTCAAATTTATGAAGTCTATCGGGCATGTCTAAGATAATGGTTCCTCACGAATGAAAAACTGACTTGGTTTCCTCTATTTTCCTGGTACAACATGTTTCGACTCAGCGGTGTCATCATCAGTTTCCTTTACGTACCTGATGACGATACCGCTTTTTCGTCATCAGGTACGTATGTGCAAACCAAGTTTTCATTTGTGACAATCAATCCGTATAGTTGAGCCTCAAACCATGCCATGGAACGTAATGGTTCTTCCTTTACAATGAGAAAGAGGTAAGCAAGTTGATGAGGATTTGATCTGTTTTCTGCGTGTCATAGTGTCAAATGTCCGGCAGTTGGCGCTCGCTTGGGATGTAGGATAGGGAACGCACCCTCGTCTCATTTTCCCCACTCACAATCCTTCGTCCCTGCACCCTCACTTCCCCCACCATTCACTCATCCAAACCCTCCCCCTCCAACGCGTGGCGATTATGCTGATTCCGAGTGCGCCGTGACACGGCGATCCATTGATTGTCGAAACAACCCACGCCAGGGAAACGTCAATCATGAGCGCAATGTCTACCGAAGAGGAACGAGACACCCACCGCCGTCCCACTTCTATAAAGGAGTTCAAGAAAAGAAACTAGATGTCCCGAGTCACTCTTCTCCTCCGACGTTGAACGCCGAGATGACAAATCCACGGTCGCCCTGGAAACAGTCTCTACTATTTATTTTTTCATCTGCCTCCTTTTCGAAATTCTGAAAATCAACGAGTGATAATCCGAGACTCCAACTCTGACAATTAAAATGACATTCTCGTCTCAGTCTGTGGGCGGGGGTTCCGTATAATAAGCTGGAATTCGTGGAAACACTAAATCCCGTTTTGGGAACGACCTCAATGTGTGAAACGGGAAATGTTTATTTTATTTGTAATATCCATAAGCTCTTGTGAAAGATTAAGGAAATGGTTCCGCCACTTTGACAGTATTATTTGCACCTGCTAGTATAAATATGATCCATCCTTCAAAAAGTGACTCCAAAAACATGAAAAAAATCTTTCGTTTTTACAATCAATTTTTACTATCATTATTTTGCCGTTCGGGAATGATGTGATGGTAATGAATATAAAAAAACAAGTTCCTTAAGGCATTGTATAACCTTAATAGGGAGACAGATATGAGGGACCGAGCTGGCAGTCTATTGAAAGCCGTCCCAAATATAGAATCAAAATGAATGATAGCACAGCTAATGGAATCATAATAACAGGAAACAGATGAGTGGCGTTTTCCATATCCACGGTGACATCATGAGTGAATACAGGTTTAAATTCCTTCAGTTATCATTTTAAGGAAATGAACTGGCTTATTTAAAGAAATGAACTAGTTATAAGCTGACCAATAACTGAACACGTAAACATTCATTTTATACGAAAGGTAGGGCTTTCATTTGAATGAAAAAAGTAATTTTTGATTGAAAATTTGAAAAAAAAATTTGCAAACACAAACGTCGCACTTAGTTAAAATTAAGTTTCTTGAACAAGGTACCAAATCAAAAGACGCATGCTTGAAAATTTTTCTTTCATTGCTAAACTAAAAAAAATACCTTTGGGCGATTTTCATGTACAGGAAACGGGAAAACACACAGAAAAACTATTTCACGGGAAACTTAGGTATATAGTTGTGGAAGTAAAGATAAAACGACTTATCAATTCATGGTTATCGATTAATGTATTTATCCTTCAGAAAAGAGTGCAGTTCATTCATATTTGTGAAAAAGAGGCAAATTCATCCTCCTCTTAAAAGTTACATGATAGATATCTTTATATACATATACAATTCTTCTGTACGTGTGTATGTCACTGAACTCCTAAATGGCAGGACCGATTTTGGATGGTTTTTTTTGTTTGTTTAAGTGGGTCCTTTGATGGTTTAGATTTACAATTGGACCCGGTAGAAGGCGCTGCGATCGCCAATCGTGTGAATATTGAGTGTATTATTCATCGACAAAGCATATTGAAATAACTTTTGAAATCATTAATGAAGTGTACTTAAACACATTGTGCAAATTTTTAAGGTGTAGTGTTGAAGTAAATATCTTACACGATCTTCCATAAATTTCAATTATATACATGTGCATTCAATGGCAATCCATCTAACCTGCAACTTTTTATTTTCGTTGCTTACTTGTGTCGATGATTTTATAAAATTTACGGAGTGTAAAACGGCTCATCAAAATTAAGCAACATGTAAATTTGTTAATATTGCTCTTTTCAGGTATTCTCGTCGCGTGTAAAGTATTTCTGACAACAGTTTCTCCCCTCTTCCTGGGGGCGTCTTCAGGTCCGTTGGACATTTTGTAATTATTGTTATTATTTATTTCCCGTTGTTATGTATTTCGTTGCTAGTTCATCTAGGACCATAGGGTGTCTCCATTGCCCGCTCCTCGCTGTGGTCCGACCGCTCTCTCCCAGGTTGAGGCAAGTGGGTATCCATCCTCCCGATTGAAATTTGATGGATATTTAACCAGTTCTACTGCTTCTCTGATCAGCCTGGGAAAATAACTATTTTCCCTTGAGAGTACTCTCACTTGGTCAAAGGCAATCTGATGTCCTGGCTCGAACCACGCATGCTCTGCAACTGCGGAGAGGCTGAATCTCCTCTTTTCGGTGAACCTCTGGTGCTCTTTAATTCTACATTGAATTGCTCTCCCCGTTTGGCCGATGCAGGATTTACCACATCTACATTTTATTTCATAGACTCCTTCACACATTACAGCGGGAATTTTGTCCGGGAGGATGGATACCCACTTGCCTCAACCTGGGAGAGAGTGGTCGGACCACAGCGAGGAGCGGGCAATGGAGACACCCTATGGTCCTAGATGTACTAGCAACGAAATACATAACAACGGGAAATAAATAATAACAATAATTACAAAATGTCCAACGGACCTGAAGACGCCCCCAGGAAGAGGGGAGAAACTGTTGTCAAAAAAACTAAACACGCGACGAGAATACCTGAAAAAAGCAATATTAACAAGTATATGAGTCGCAAAAGCCTTCAAAGAAACATGTAAGTTTGTTCAACAAATCATAACATCCATAAAATTCAAGTATAAGTTACTTATATTCATGTGTTCTGTGATTATTAAAGCACAATGCCACGTCTTCGTGGATGAGGAGGAAATATTAGTCGACGTACACGGAATTCACAAAAAACCGTCGGTTAAATTGAACGGCAGAAGATCAATTGACGGACAATGCAAATTTAAGAGACCAGATTGCAAACACACGTGCAAATGAAAGTCAAGAGAAACGCAATGAACGCCTCCGAGCTAATGTATAAAGGTCAAAGACAGGCGCGTAAACGAGCCACCGACGCACACAGAGCACATGAACGACAGAGCCTGCAAGTACATCGCGCATTGACACGTGCATCACTTCTCCGCCTTGCGTTTGGATATGAGTCGGACATCGACAATTCGTCACATTCACAAATTGTCATCGGCGCTATGGACAAAGAATGCCAGCACTGCCGTGCATTCAAATACAAAGGTGAATCGGCCGGTTTCTGCTGCGAGTCTGGAAAAGTTGCAATGCTGCCGTTGAATTCGCCTCTAGAACGATTGAAAACACTATTGGCTGGAGCCACACCTCAATCATAATTTTTTTGCTTAAAATTCGTAAATTCAATTCTGGCTTCCAAATTACATCATTTGGAGCGACAAAAATCGTTCATAATGTGATTGGTCGCAATTTTGAATCAACGTTTAAGATTCAGGGCCAAGTGTATCATCAAATTGGTTCTTTAATCTCAGTGCCTGATGCCAATCCAAAACTATTGCAAATCTACCTCATGGGTGATGAGGAGCTACAAATAAACACAAGCTGCCAATACAACCACATCGAAAAGATGGAGGAGCGAGAAATTGTGGCGACTTAGGAACCGTTTTTACGAAATCACAACCTGTATATCCATTATGAGCTCACGGACCAACTGAGTTCCACGCAGTCTTCTCCACACAGCTAATACACATGAAAAAACAAAACTATCAGTCATTTACACACATAAAAAAACATTTATATCTTTTTTTGCTATCACATTATTATACTTACCACCAATCTCACGAAAAGTACCGCTTCTTTCGCCAAATGTGCCAATGGAAAGCACCAAAATATCATCCGGCCATGACACGAGAATTGAACGGCGTAGGATAACGAGAAATTGCACTCGTTTTTTTAATATTGCTTTGGGCAACAGCAAATCGCACAGTGACGAAACGAAAAGACTGAAATGTCAAACTCAATGTCAAATGTCACATAGTATATAGTTTATTGAAAATTCGAATATCGAAAAAACGTTTGCTGAACACGCTGAACAAGCAGGCAAGCCAACGTTTGGGCAGGACAACGTCTGTCGGGTCTTCTAGTAAAAAGATAAAAATTTCAGCAAGCCCATTGAAATGACCCATAAATATAGTGTTGTGAATCACAAAATAAAACAACACAAGTTCTTAGATTGACCTCATTTTTCAAAATAACCCAAACTAGTAGACTCTTCGATGGAATAGGTTAGGCGAGACACCAACCATGTTGCGCAACTTAAATCCGAGCCCAGCAAATTTAAAGAGAGGAAGCACTTGGCATGATCAATGTCACCGGATTTATCTGGGTTTAAACGAGCTTTAACGGTTTTTGGATGTACCAGAATTACCCACAGAAAGTTTAAAGCCATGCAAATAGAATTATTAGAAATACTTGCTTTCAGTGATACGTGTCAAACTCCGTCAAAGTGTATAAGAATTCGCGGAAAAAAATGAATTTGACAGTGAATGCTCTACAAAACTAAGAAGAATTTTCAGCTAGAAAAACGCTGGTGTTAGAACATTTATTGCTTTCGCCATCATATTTCTTTCTTATTCTCACATGCGCGGTAAGTTTTTGTCCTGGCATAGTCTCCGGTATCTCCTGACTCTATATGATAACGTAATGTAAATGAGTGATATCATGTTGAAATATATGGATGGTCAAGCATTTCAGGTTGATGTACATTTCCAATAAATAAACTCCATTTATTGGGCAAATTATATTGAAAACAGATTTCCCTTTCCTTTACTCTAAAGAACTAACCACCAATCACGCCTCACACTACGCCTCAGCCGGGTTTTGGCTGCAAAAAAAGAGCGAATTTCACATTTTTTTACAAATTAAGTCACTGTGTTATTTATGGTTTTAGAAATAAAGAAAATTCAATTCATTCGAAAGACATGACAAAAAACAAAAATCTCTTAGTAAATTCCACACTTAAATATTTTGAAAATACCGATCTAGGTTTTGATTGTCTTGACTGACTGACTAGATGGACACGCAAGTGAATTATGTGAAGGTCTCTGTAAATTCGCGAATACAAGCTATCCTAGGGGAGCGGGAGGAAAATAAGGGATATTAGTTGGCAAGATAGGAAAAGTTGGACGTTGTGGGGATCTTGGAGGGGTATCCGATGGGTGACAATCGCATTTAGTGAGCAGCATCACATGACTCCAGGAGAGAGGCAAAAAGCGTCTCAGGAGGGACTCCCTGACCCAAGAGATTATTTGAATAGCAGCAAGCAAAACGGCTCTTTTTAGATGCTCGTAGGATGAGCGGAATTATCTATGTGCCGTGCACGCGTGCATACTAAAAACGAGGGAGATCAGAGATTAGACCACATCACAGGGAAAAGTATTTTTTTTGCAACATGGCAAAATCAGCATGGCTATCCCATGTAATAGTTTGGTGCCTTAGTATAAATTGAACCACAATACTTTACGGTTTGCAAAGAAAATGTATGAACCAACATAAAAACGACTAATTCTCTCGAATTGCTTAAACATAATGCACATTCTTCAATCGACTCTTAGCCAGCAATTTTGATTTTGTAATGGAAATTGACACCGTTCCACGGTCCTTTATTTCATACTCTGGCAGCAATCGTCAAATACCTCCGCAATAATAACAATCGTATGGCACCCCAGATCCTTATAGATCGACCACAAATGATATGGGCACTGTTATTCAGTCTGGGAAAGCGAGTCGGGTCTAAAGTTAGCTATAGAGGGAACAATTGAGAATATCAAAGAAAATTTGGCAACAGAAATACGAAGAAAAACATTAGCGAAGGACAAAAGGTTAGGAGGATCGAGAATATTGCTCCCTGGGAGGCATTCAGAACAAAATTAGCATGGAATGAATAATGATAGGAGGAGAGGAAGTTGGGCAAATGAAAATGCGTTCATAAAGTGAAGAGAACTAATGTCGTAGCCATCGGGTAATTTTCTTCAGAATAGACTGGTGAGAAGCAGGCTTCGAGGGCTGGGCTTCATGAAAACCTGGGAAGAGAGAACACGAAGAGAATGGAAAGAGAATGAAGAGAATGGAACCAGATGAGAAAAAGGAGGATGGTGAAAGAAAGGTGGACGGAAAGGAGGCAAACGAAGAAGTTTTTCGCATGTTACTGGAGGCTTTTTATGGAAATCCGCTACTGAATTTGATTTCGGCAAAACTTATCGGGACAGTACTGCAAATTCCCAAAATTTGTTTTCATATGTCCAAATCACATAAATGTCTCTTAAATTACGTACAATCGCTAGAAGATATCAGCACGACTGAGCAAATGATTATGCATATGAATCCAAACCTATTATAGTATTGCATAGTGGCATAGTTTTGAACTAGTGACACTACTATACATGGGAAATAAGATCAATAACAGCGGTTTGACTGTGACGAAAAATTTATGCGTGGCTTTTTAACTGTTTTTACAATGAGAGTACTGTTTTCCTACGCTACTTCAAGAAATGCTCCAATTTCCCACTTTCGCCTCTTTTTAGACACCATGTTCAACTTTTGTCCCACATTTTTATTACATTTGTCGAGTATTATTGACCTCGGAAGACATGAGTCATTATTCCGGAAATAGTTGCGCTTTACAGCAATGTCAAAGTAACGCCACAGCCACGATATATCTCATCTTAGAAGTTTTTTCGATAAATTTATCGAGGCTGTGATATCAATAGCTTGTCATTTCCCCGGCTATAAAGTTCCGTTGCCTTCAAGGATAATCTCCTTTGATTACCCTTGGCTAGGAGAAAGTCACAATCGCTTGGCACTTAATATATCGCCTTATTGTTAGTTATATTAATAATCACATTTTTTATTAGTTTATAGAACCAGGCCAGTGTTGTTTGTACAAGAATTGAGAAGAAGAATTTATTTAACAACCTTTGTACGTTCCGTTAGACATTACATCTCCCTCGTGCTCTCTCAGCAACCAGCACCTCCAACCAATCAGCAAAAAGGAAAATCAACAACAATTCAGGACTTAGTAAGTAGAAATGCAGGACATATACACTATGAATTTAAGGAGCGCTGCATTTCAATACCTATTATTCCGAACGATACGAGACGTCCCCGTACCGATGTATATGCCATATGGGGCACAGCATTAAAGAAACTAGGTTTTGTTAAGCGTATAATAGGAAAGTCCTCGGATGAATAAATCAAAGATAGATGCTACTTTGCTCTGGTTAGGCCACACCTCGAATACGCCGCGAGCATTTGAGACCCTGGTCATAAAAATTTAACCAAAAAAATTAACAAAATACAAAGAAAAGCAGCTCACTTCGTTAAAAACAACTACGAAAGAAAATATGCTGTTACACAACTGTTAGAGGAATTAAGGTGGGAGCCCCTAGAGACTTGGAGGTTACACGCTAGGCTTAGGTTGCTTCAGATATTCAGAACTGGTGTGTTTCAGAGCGACACAGAGAATATTATCATGACGCCTCACTACATTTCTAGGTCTGACAGATGCGATAAAATAAGAGAGATACACTGCCGAACAGACAGGTACAAAAGCTCGTTCCTTCCGCGCACAATAAGCGACCACAATATAAACTGAGCTCCACTAAATACACTCCCACAATACATGTTACCATTTCATCTCCAAAAAATTTACATCTTTACGCGGCTGGTGACTTAACACCCCCTGTCACACGCCCATGCGGCGGCTCGCGGGGTAGTGTGAAGATGTAGAAAGTTTTTTTTTCCAAGAAGGCGGATGCTGGGGAGAGGCTGAAGGTGAGAAACGAAAGAGGTATAGATGGAGAGTGAGGAAGCAGGTGATCGGGAGGAAAGAGAGGCTGTTACTGAAGGAGAGAGGGAGTGAAGAGACGAGGAGGCTGCGAAGCGGAGACATCCACCCCTCTTAGAAGAGTGAAAGGACATGTTGTGCGTCCCCCTGGGGGGGCGGGGGGCGGGGGGGGGGAGGTAGGAAAGGAAACGGGAGCCATCGAATGGTGGACGACATTCACGACTGAACAACCCCCCCCCCCCGCCTCCCAAAGCCTCTCCACCGCCCCCAACCCAACCCACATTGCCTCCTATCTCGCTCCTCCGCCCCCACGCGGAAACCACCCAGAGTCCCTCCGCCACCACCGCGGCCTAAGCCCCCGAAACTATGCGCCAAGTCCCCACCCCAGCCTTCCCCGCCCCCCTTTCCATTCCACCGGGGGCCAGCTCTTGGGCATCAGGTTCTACGACACCAGCAGCGCCAACGCCCCGAGGAGAGACGAGAGATGTTGAGTGGGGTGGGGGGGGGGTGCAAAGGGGGATGAGGAAGTGGCAGGCGGGGGCGGGATGGGGGGGGGAGGGAGCAGAGTAGTACCCAATACTCGGAGGGGAGGTGACCGGTGGGGCGAAGGCATTAGAGGGATCTCAAGATGGTCGAAGTGACGAAGAGGAAGCAAGTGAAACAAAAAAGAAGATTGGGGGGGGCGGGGGGGAGTTACGACAGACAATGTGAAACGGAGGCCTAAAACCCCACTCCACTCTTTTACTCCTCTTCCTCGCGAGATGGGTTCGTGTGTGGTCTAGGAGGAGGGGGGGGGGTAGTACCCTGGACCGGTTGGGGGGCAAGGAGGAAGAGGGGCTTTGGCTTGCACGCAGAGGTGGAAATTAGACAGGGTTTTGCACGGGATAGGGTGGTTGAGTTTTCACATAAGAACTTACTGGAAACAGGATATTCAATCTTGTCCTTGATGCCATAACAGCTGATATACAGGATGGAGCTCCATGGTGCATGTTATTTGCAGATGGCATTGTACTTATTGCAGAAGCAAGGGTGGATGCACAAGCAAAACTGGATGCCTGTGTTCAGAAACTGTACAAGTTTGGGCTCAGAGTGAGTAGGATCAAGACGGAGTATATGGCATGTGAGTTTGATGGAAAAAAGCAAGCCGGCTCAGTTAACATCTCGGGAACACCTGTGGCTAAGAAGGATTCTTTCAGATACCTGGGTGCTGTAACAGAAGAGAATGGAAGCCTTGACCTAGAAATTAAGGACAGGGTATCTGCAGCCTGGTACATATGGAGGTCAGTGACAGGAGTGACCTGAGACAGAAGAATGCCACCTAGGTTGAAGGGCCAGATATACAAGACCATCATTAGACCGGTGTTACTCTATGCAGCTGAGTGTTGGGTTACTAAGAGTACACATGAGAGATTATTACATGCAAGTGAAATGCGCATGCTGAGATGGATGAGTGGGGTTACCAGAGGTGACAGGGCTAGGCATGACCACATTAGAGGGAGTTTGCGAATTGCACCTATAACAGAAAAGGTGAAAGAATGCAGGTTGAGGTGGTATGGCCATGTTGTTGGACGAGACGGTGAATATCTGGGGAAAAGAGTAATGAACCTGAAGGTGGAGGGAAGGAAGAGCAAAGGAAGCCCATAAGAAGAGAAGGAAAACATGGATGTGAAGAAGGATATGTTGGAGATTGGTGCCAATGAGGACATGACTTTGAATAGAGCATGCTGGAAGTTGTAAATCCAAAAAGCTAACCCCAAATAATTGGGATTAAAACTAAGAAGACGAAGAAGAAGTTGTGTTACTAAATTGTTGAGGGAATTAGAGTAGGAGTACCTCCATCCAGTCAAAGGGAAAAATATAGGTTAAATCTTTTACGAAATATTGATGGAGACTATTTTTTGGCGGATGTTCAACATATTTTACTAGAGAAAAACTATTATGGTAGAAACGATCACAGGAATAAGATTGAGGAAAAAACTGCAGAACCGATAGGTTTAAAATGCTTAGTTGCGATAGATCAGTTCTAGGATACTGACTAGGTTAAATAGGTTTTTTTTCAGCAGCGCTAAATATTTTAACATGATTATTAGATACAAACCTCGCACGCAATCTCTGGCATAATATACTCTTACATTTTTCATACCTTATAGTGCTATTTAACTATCGCATTAATGATACTAACCAGTAGTTATATCTTGAGTAGTGTATTGCACTACTGAAGAAGAAGAACTTACTGTGAACAGGACAAGCCATGGCGTCATCTATATGGAGTCACCATTAAGTTAGTCTGAGCGAGACATATCCCTAGTCATAGTAGAGACCATATTCGACTTATACGTTTTGATCTCACCACCTGCAGGACACATGAATTAAATATTGCACCATTAATGGTGCAATAATATAGTTTTATGTGACAGAAATGGTAAGTAATTAAATTAAAATATCTAAATAAGTCTTTAACTTGACTATTTTTTTTCTAGCGGTGCGTTTGAAACTCCTTCAAAACGGGAGGTTTATTGTGATGCCAAAGAACCTATTGCGGTGAAAATGATTAATTTTCAAAAATAGTTGAGAAAACATACAAACTACACACTGGTTGAAACATGATTTTTTTACGAGCTCTAAGTGTAGGAAATGCCTCATTTGTTGAATAAGGTCTCTCTGGAGTGCATACACGTACCATCTTTCACGTAAAAGAGCTGGTATTTTCTGGCAAATATCTCGGAAAGTAATGAGGTAAGAGGTTAAATTTTTGGTGTCAATGGACGGGTGATATATTTTTCTTTAAAATGAGACCAAATTCATTGATTTCTAGGTAAAATGATATTTTGCTCAAACTACCTGAAGTTAGTATGAACTAAATACCATTTCACCTAGAAATGTTTGAATCTGGTCTCTTTTGCGGATAAATCTCTCACCCTTCCAAAAATACAAAAATAATCAGTGGATTATTGTACTCCTTTGCGAGTTTTTTTGACGAAAAACACCTGACTCTTTATATGGAAAGTGGTTCGTGTATGCACACTAGGGAGGATGTTTAAAAAAATAGTAATGCAACATCTAGACAACGTCAAAAAACTAACGGTGTGTAATTTGTATGTTCTCTCCACTATTTTTTTAAATAAACCATGTAGCCTCCGGAGTATTTTTTTCTAGATCGTAAAAAACCTTCCGTTGTGAATGAGTTTTTAACGCACCGCTCGAAGAAAATGAGTCATGTTAACGACTATTCTTGGTATTTTTATTTAACTTTATAGAATATCTGTCATAATTATTATGTATTTGTACCACTAATAAGGTAATATTTACTTCATGCATCCTTTATAATCTTAAATTAGAATGTTTAATTCGAATATGACCTGCATTGTGACTAGAGATCTATCTTCCTCAAACTACCCTAAGTGTAGGAAAATTCAAATTATAAAAAGGAAAAAAAATCAATTGCATTGACCGAGAATGGATCCCAGATCCCTCGTAGTCTATCCGAGTGTTTTTATCAGTTTACAGCGTTCTTATCCTTGCTCTCTGTGTTCCTGAGAGCATATTCAAATGTGGCATCAGTCAGAAATGTCCAATATTCCTGAATAGTTTGTTACTTTAAAGACAACAAAAATCTTCAGGCGAGGAGGAGGGCCACGGAGGCACAGTCGGAGAAGTAGTGAGCGCGATATCGATGGACCCGGGTTTGAGACTTGCTCAAGACGAATGATTTATCCTCTGAAGAATTATATATTTTAACATGTGACTGCGAGAACCGCCCGAATTATTGATTGCTCTCAGATCTTAATCTACATCTACATAATACCCCGCAAACCGCCGCATGGGCGTGTGGGAGGGGGTGGTAGGTCACCAGCCGTGTAAAGATGTAAAGTTTTTTGAGATGATATGGTGACATTTACTATGGGAGTGTACTTGGAGGAGATCAGTTTTTATTGTGGTCGCTTACTGTGCGCGGAAAGAACGAGCTTTTGTACCTATCTGTTCGAAAGTGTATCTCTCTTTTTTTATCGCATTTGTCAGACCTAGAAATGTAGTGAGGAGTCATGATAATATTCTCTATGTCGCTCTAAAAAATATTAGTTCTGAATATCTCAAGCAGGCTAAGCGTGTAACCTCCGAGTCTCTAGGTGCTTCCACATTAATCCCTCTAACAGTTGTGTAACACTATATATACGTTCGTAGAAGTTTTTAACGAAGCGTGCTGAATTGTTTTGTATTTTGTTATTTTTTTGTTTAAATCTTTATGACCAGGGTCCCAAATGCTCGCGGAGTATTCGAGGTGTGGCCTAACCAGAGCGAAGTAGCGTCTTTCTTCGACTTTTTTATCCATGGACCTTCATACTGTACGCTTAACAAAACCCAATGCTGTGCCGCATATGTTTTGTATGTGTGTTCTCCACGATATATCAGATGTTAAGGTAATTCCAAGATATTTAACTGCTATCTTCGTGCTATATTGACAGCCAATTGCTCATTTAATTGTGTACCTTTGCAAATTCACAAGTATTGACAAGTGAATACTCCTTAGCACACTTTTTATTTACAAACTATTTTTGAAATTAATTTCCGCAGGTGATTGTTTCGCGCGTGCAAACGTGCAGCTATATATTACATGCGCTTTATTTATTCAACTAAACCTTACCGTGAAGGGCCCGAAATACTCGTGACATTATCGTAGAAGGATTATTCCTTTTGAACACAAGACAAGCTTGGCGATCCTCAATAATGGCGTTCGATCAGGAACTGGTGTTTCTAATGCAATAGACCCTTGCCAAGATGAGTAATGGAGTATTTTACTCTTGAAAGCTATTATTCATCCAGGTCCATTTGAGAAAAGATACGATTAAAGGTTAATTTGCAAGATTTAAAAAAAGTTTACCCTCTATCACGCTGAATGACCTGGAGTTAACACATAGAAGAGGTTTTTTTTGTCTCTTCACGTCTACATGCCTTTGTGACATCAATTGGACAGCTTGGCAAATATGATTTCTCTCATTTGAAACTTTTAGTTCCTGATTATCCCACGTGTGGGGGTAACATGTGAAATGACTGCACGCGGTAGACAAAAAAATCTGTACTTAGAGGGTCAACGTTGGACGCAAAAAGTAGCTGGGATCTGGGGTGAATTATGTAGGGATTCTTTCCAGACACTGAGAGGGTAAGTCACATTAAATCCAGACCGTTAAAAAAGGAATTTTTGGAATTTATAAAAACTCTTTACTAGGCATTGTGGCGATATTGAGAGAATTTTTTTCACATCGGTCGATTTTCCTGCCAGTAAAGGTGAGGGTAAGCTACACTTTGGTTGATTTGGCACGGAAATTCCTAAATCCTCGCACAGTCCAAGAATACAACCATGCCTAAGAAAATCGGCAATCAGCGTCAAAACTACAACACGGAATTAATTATTCGAGGAGTATGACAAAGAGACAAAACCTTTTGATAGGTCATCTTGGGGCGCAAGTACTATTAGCGGCAATTATGTAGTCCTGAACCTAAGGAATTAACACGAGAGACCGACCCAGAAAGTAGTACGAAAAACGAGAGGTGAGAAATGTGGACTGACGTTCCTGTCAAGAGGGGAAGAGACAGGAGAAATATCGAGCCCGGGCAACCTGAGTTCTTGGTTGTCCCCAAAATATCCAACTGAGAAACGCAGTAGCGACAGAAATGGAGAAGAAAAACAAATACTGCTAGACAATCTATGGATTATAGGCCAATGAAAAAGATTAAAACATACAGAGTACTCTTAAAATCAGGCCTATTTTCAAACTATTTACTTAACCGTAAAATGAAGTAACCTTTTCGTTAACTGGATGCTAACTGGAAGTTCAGGGTTAGTTCATCGCATCAACCTGTCGGTTAGCGTGTGATGTGACCGTTTTTTCATGACAGAACGTACAAGTATCAATCTTCATATCGAGAAGCTACTGAAGCAAAGATGATAAAACCGGAACAGTTTGCATTAGAGTTCCTGTACAAGCAGAGTATTGAAAAATACAATAAATGTATATTCTCTTCTCTAATATTTTAATGTTTTATTAAAACTGAAACTTTAAATAAACACCAAGAAAACAAAAATCATGGTGGTAGAAAGAAAGAGAGGAGAAATGATAACGAATATACGTATAGACGGAGCGAGACTAGAGGAAGTGACAGAGTTCTGCTAATTGGGTAGCATATAAAAGAATCATAACAACTGCTCCTCTGAGGTCAAAAGAAGAATGACGTTAGCTAAGAAAGCCTTTCAATTAAAGAAAAGTCTCCTAGTAAATAACAGCATTAGTATTGAGACTAGGAAGAAATTCCTGAAAAGCTTTGTATGGAGTGTTCTAGCATACGGATGCGAACCATGGACACTAAGTAGGAGTGAAATGACCAAACTTGAAGCTGCAGAAATGTGGTTTTGGAGGAGGGTTACAAGAACTAGGTGGATCGACAGAAAGACTAATAAGCAAGTAATAAATGAAGTGCATACAGAAAGGGAACTAATGGAAACAATTAAAACAAGAAAAGAAAAGCTCATCGGACACTTACTCAGGCACGACTACTTCATACAAAATATTATGGAAGGAAAAATTCTAGGCAAAAGACAGAGAGGACGACCGAGAATTTCATACCTAAAAGTATTGGCAATGGAAATGGGATGCGCCTCGTACAATGAAATGAATAGGAAGGCTGAAAAAAGAGATTGTTGGAAGTCGTGGCTGCAACAGCAAGGATAGCCTTTAGAAGAGAAGAAGACATTCTCTTCCTGAGAGTGAATATAGAGGTAAAACGCTTATTCAGATGAAGACGGTGTTTAGTCAAATTCAATTTAATAACCAGACTGGAGGCTGAGCGCCCTGTTTGAATCCGCACAGCGAAGGTAGATTCTCATCCGTCGAAGAAAAAGTGGTCCCATTGTGGCGAAGAGTGAGACGTGCCATGTGCGACACTTGATACATGCATCAATGCAACCTTTTGCTCAGACGAAGGCCTCCATTTCCAATCGCCCCTCTCCGCTGGTCACAGGGACACCGTCTGCAATCGGATCGGTCCAGGGTCGTTGCGTCACGCCCTGCATGCAGTCGCAATTCGGTCCAGATTATCAGAGGGGCGGGGAGATTAAGAATTCACTTACGAAAGGTGAAGTCACCCTGCTAAGCTGAAGTGACCGCTCCGAATGAAACGTAATACACGCGTGAATGCGTAGAGAGAGACTCTTGCGCAACTTTCTATCACGGCTGATTTTATACCGCACTCTGACAGAACAGTTCTATCTCGGCGCTCTGTCGTCAAAACCCAAATACTTTATTAAAACAGAAACAACAATTGCTCTATTCCACAGGGTATTTATTACTTACGAAGCGTTTCAACTCACAGAGCCATCATCAGGTGCAAGACAAGGCACCCTGTGGAATAGTGCAATTGTTGTTTCTGTCTTAATATGACGAACTTCCACGATATATCGCCTGAATCTGTTAAAATTATTCCAAATACTATTGGGACAGACGAGTTTATAACTATAGTCTGTCCAAACAGGGAAGGCGGGTAAGAGATTAAGGGCCGTATTCACAGTCGTTACCTGGGTGTCCCCCAGGTGCGGGGGAGCCCCTTGGCTCAGAAATAGTATTCATAGTCGTTACCCAGGGGACTGTTGTCCCCTAACCCTCCCCCAGGCCGTCGATTTCTTGGGTAAGGCATGGAGCTTACCCAAAGCTCCCCTAACGCAGTACTGCTGCCCACGCGTGGGACGAATGGATACTACTGCACTAATGGCAGTACACGATAATATCAACGTCATTCCATAGTAACGTCTTCTGTTTACAAACACGAGTACTTATTGAATCACACTCGTATTCCTCATCATTCAAAATACATAAATATTTAAGTAATATTGTAAACATTCTCTCATATTCCTTCAATCATTTGTCATAAACATTTTGTAAAAGTATACTGTATTATTGTTTATAGCGTACTTGGTTACGGTGAGAAATGAGCATCGAAAACATCGAGAACCATTCAGCGAAACCGTTCATATGTATTTTTGCGTGGGATTGTTGCCAAATCTCTTGCCCAGGCGTCCCCTGACTGGGTGTTACCCAGGTAAGGTTTATGAATCGCTCAGCGTAGGGGACCCCTAGGTGTTACCTGGCTAGGGGATACCCAGGTAACCCCTAGGAATACGACTATGAATACGGGCATAAGGCACCGCTCGAGAGCCAAACAATAGCCGGGGTCCGGTCGACCGCGTGCGCTATAATGAGTCACGAATCGCACTCCACTCTGAAAAATTATCACATAAAAGTAAGCGTAATTTGTATTTTTTATTAAAGTTTTGATTTATACGTGTGATTTCATGAAAAAACAGTCTAAACACGACGGAGTTATGTCAATTAAATATGTAACACTTAGTGGTTGCAAAAAATTGTATTTTGATTTTTTAAAAACTTTTTAACTCATTTAACTTTTAACTTATTTACTTTTTATTAAACTTTTTACTGCTTTTTACTAAAACCAAATCTAATCTCAAATCTGCATTTTGATTTTTTTTTTAACTTTTTAACTTATTTAACTTTTAACTTATTTACTTTTTATTAAACTTTTTACTGCTTTTTACTAAAACCAAATCTAATCGAATAAAAACAATTTAATGACACAAAACAAAACCGTTATCATTATCCGTCATTCTTCTCTTTTTCAAAATAATGAATTTTGGTCAAGTGAATTATAATCCAGTCCATTACTGTGCGTTAGAGAGTAAAAAAAAAGGATTTTGAGGTTTCTTCATTACGTTTGATACCATGTTTGCCCCACTTTTGAAAATGATATTACGTCTGAAGAATAATTGTTAATGTTTAATTTTATTAGCTTAGTGATAGAAGAATATTAAATGATTTGTTGTCGCTACATGATGCAATTAATAAAGGAAAGAGGTCAAGCTTGTTATGCAAACTAAATATACTTATTTCAAATAACAAAGGTAGACACAAGAGGACATTTTACATAAGTAATTTTGTAAAAAGTAAGTATCGTAAAAATGCTCCCATGAATAGAATGCGTGCTACATTTAATAGTGTGTGTCGTAACTTGAATTTATTTGAGGACAGGAAAACCGCAAACCCCTTTTTTACGGACGCGGTCATCCCGAGTGATTCCCAACATCACCATAGCCATAAACTTGCCTCTTTTACAGCAATGGTTCATAGATTGATGCATATATCTATGTCCGAGTCTAGTCATAATACTGAAATAGCAACCATTTACTTAATAGCCAAAAGGAATGGATTCGATAAGACGTGCACAAAGAAATTGGTGGATAAAGCAGTAAAACAGAAATCTAATAACTTCCTCCCATCTCTTTCCTCCAAGAAAGACCGAAGGAATAAATGGTATACCCTCCCATTCATTCCCAAGATTTCAAACAAACTCATTAAACTATGCGATGAAACAGTTGGTGTGTCATTCAGAAACCTCCACTCTCTCTCCCTCTGAAATAATTTTTAATGCCAAGGACAGGTACTCAGATGCAGACAGAAGTGGGGTGTACAAACTCAAATGTGATGACAGTGACTTAGTGTATATTGGTCAAACAGGACGGAAATTTAAGGACAGGGTCAAAGAACATGCGAATTGTTTTGTTAGCGGCGGTGGGAATTCAAATTTTGCGGTGCAATTATGTACTTTTAAACATTTTAGTGATTTTAAATTTGAAATTTTACATGTTGATGACAAAGGTGCCAAACTGGACTTTTCAGAGCAGTTTAAAATTGTTAATAGCCCGCATATTTTATGAAAATACTATTTGTTCCCGACGCATTCCCCCCTCCTTAAAATAGACCTCCCCCAACCCCCAACCCAAAACCGTTAACTCCGTCCTTCACCGTAATAACGCACGATTCTTCCTTTTACCTTGTCTCAACTTCCCCCCGCCTTCCACTTCGTCCTTCCCCACTTTCAACCATATATATACCCGGCCACCCGTGACATTTGTTACCGGATGATGGCACGAAGTTGCTGAAACCCGGGTCGCATGTATAATAAAATTGTGTGGATTGAAACTAAGTTGTTTTTATCATGGATATAACGCACTTCCACAAAGTTAAGGCGGAGACGATTACCAATAACTATTTGGCTGGGGAAGGCCAGGTATAAGAAGCCATATCTTTCCACGAAAAATAAGGAGTCGTGATGGTCATCATTAAAACTGGATAGTGAGATTGTCCGACAGAGAGTCGATTAAATCGAATTTTTGCATGGAAATATTTTTTTCTCGCCTAGTTAAACCTTACAAACTGCGCTAATAGCACTGTTGTTTAACTCTTCATAATTCAGTCATCTCTATGCAGGTACGAATGAGTTCAACCATCTCGATCACGTCAACTCCAGTATTATTCCAAAAATTTTTATTGGATGTACTAATGCTACTGACGACAACTTACCACCGAAACATATGTTCCAGGTGAATATGCAAAAAACACATACTCTTATATGGTGGGTAAGCATAATCTTTTCCTGGTCTCAAGATGAATGTGTGAAATTTTCATCATCTTCGAGAGAATACATTTCTTGGAGAGTACCTTTCTAATCATCCTTAGTTTAGAGTTTTTTGATTGCTTAAAATTAAATAGTTAAGGTGATAGTTAAAGACATTTCCTAAAAAAAACCTTTGATGATAATATTTAAAACTACCTTTTCGCAAAACAGAACTTCAACTTTGGGATATGGGAGAAAAAAAAGCCATTTGTTTTCTCATAGAGTTTAGGTTTACTCAGCATTTTAAATTTGTAGACGAGGTGTTTGCTATTCTTGTGATTCCTAGTTTGTGTTCCAAGTATTAGGTTCACCACTAGCCGAACCATTAAGGTAGTTCGAGCGAAATATCATTTTACCCAGAAATCAATGAATTTGGTCTCATTTAAAAGAAAAATATCTCACCCTTCTAAAGACACCAAAAATTCAACCCCTTATCACATTGATTTTGGAGATATTTACCCAAAAAATACCAGCCCTTTTACATGGGAAATGTTTCGTGTATGCCCTCCAAGGAGACATTATTTACAAAATGACGAATGTCTAACTCTTAGATGTCGTAAAAAACTAAAAGTGTGTTGTTTATGTTTTCTCGACTATTTTTTAAAATTAATCATATTGTCACCGCAATAGGTTTCCTGGGTATCACAAAAAAACTTCCGTTTTGAAGGAGTTTCAAACGCACCGCGCGAAAAAAATGAGTCAAGTTAAAAAATTATTTACATATTTTCATTTAATTACATGCCTATTCTGCCATATAAAACTATGTTATTGCACCTTTGATAATGCAATATTCAATCCATGTGTCCTACAGATGGTGAAATTAAAACGTACAATTCTAATATGGCATCCATTATGACTAGGGAACTATCTCGCTCGGACTACCTTAAGAGATGGTTAACATACGGTTAATTTTGTTCCTTCCAACATCTTTCCCTCTATTTCCTTCCCATTTCTCGATTCGAGTCGTTCATACCCGAGGCTAATTACCCACGCAGCCCAGGGCATGAAGTGCGCCCAGCAGGTGAATCCCTAAGGATCCGAAGATGGAGCCGAAGATGGAGGCGGAGTTGGAGCGATGTGGGAAGAGGGGAATGGAGGCGGTAGATTTAGGTGGGGGAGGAGGTACCCCCCTTAGGCGTGGCGCTCTTCGGGGGCAGGACTCTCTCTCTGGGGGCAGACGAAGAGGTGGGGGCGGAGTGGAAGAAGAGTGGAAGAATAAGAAGGCGATGTTGGGGGATTACCGCGAGAGATGTCGGCTGAAGATATGACGAAGGTCTCTTCTTCCCCCTTCCTCTCACCCCTTACTACCTCCCACCACCCCTCTCCCTCCCCCTCCTCCCAACCCCTCTACCCGCGCGACTCCAACAGCGTCCCCCGAGACGCATGCGGTTGTTAGCCTGGACTTCTCTCGACTCCGCGCCCGTCCTCTCCTCTCTTTCTATCACATTTCGGATACACGTTCGGAATGAGAATAAATGTTAATAAAGCAAAGGTTATGAGGATCGGGAATAAGATGGCGATGTCGACATCATAGTGAAAGGTCGGAGACTAGAAAAAGTAGAATCTTCCAGATACCTTGGTAGCCTGATGAATATAGATGGAAACTTTACTCAGGAAATCAAGAGTAGAATATCCATGGGAAAGAAAGCCTTTGAAAAAACAAAAGCTCTATTAACTGCCAATAAAATGCCAATCACCCAAAGGAAGAGATTTGCTAAATGCTTGGTATGGAGCGTGGTCCTCTATAGATCAGAAACTTGGACCTATAGGAAAAAGGAAGTGAGGTATCTTGAAAGTTTTGAAATGTGGTTATGGAGAAGGATGATGAGAGTGAGGTGGACGGACAAGTTGAGGAATGACCAAGTTTTGGAAAGGATTGACGAGAATAGATCAATCATGAATGCAATAAGAAGGAGGAAGGCAAACTGGTTGAGGCATGTCATGGGGCATGACTGCCTCCTGAGTAAGATAATGGAAGGAAAAGTGAAAGGAAAATGCAAGTAAGGAAGCAGAAAATTTGATATGTTGACGGATTTGTGGGAGAACAGGAGTTACCAAGAGGTAAAAATGTGGGAGCAAAATAGAGAAGTTTGGAGCATTTCAGCTGGAACCTGTCTTAGGACAGATCTACGTTGATAATGATGATTTACGTACTAGCAATTGGCAATTTAGTTCACTTATGGCCGGTTGCAAGAACATTTAATCATAGAATCAATTATTTAGATGTAGATGTAGAACCGATAGATTTAAATTCCATTTTTCCCACGAGCAATAAGGGACCATAATAGTTGCAATAGATCAGTTTTAGGATACTGACTAGGTTAAATAGGTTTTTCATTAGTGCTAAATATCTTAATATGATTATTAGCTATTAACTTCGCATGCAATCTCCGGCATGATATAGTCTTGCATGATGTGGTACCTTGTAGTGCTTTTTATTTGTCGCATTAATTATAGGAACCAGTAGTTATATCTTGAGTAATGTACTAAATGATAGCATATCTCTATATCGGTATATCTTCCTCGGTATATCTCTTCCTCGGTATATCGCTATATTAAATATGTAACGTAGATTCAATTAAATACTTAGGCGTCACCATCACTGAAGACATGTCATGGAGGAAACACATCAGGGAAATAACTAGTGTAGCAAACCGTAGATTAGGATTAGTAAAAAGGGTTCTAAGCAAATGCGATGAGAGAGTACGAGAAATGAGCTATTTTACACTTGTCAGACCTCATTTAGAACATGCCGTTAGTATATGGGATCAGTACGAGGAAGGTATGATTAAAAAATTAGAGCGCGTGCAAAGGAGATCCGCTAGGTTTGTTAAAGGCCGTTATGATAATTGTATTAGTGTTACGAGGTTAATAGAAGAACTAGATTCGGAATTACTATCAGAACGCAGGTTAAAATTTAGGTTAAACCTTTTAAGTAAATTCGAAACAGAGTTGTTCACAGATGATGTTAGATATATATTGAGAACCCCTGCGTATTATGCTAGGTTTGATCATATTTAGAAGATTAGAGAGATAGATTGTCGTACCGATAGATTTAAAATGTCATTTTTCCCTGGTACTATAAGAGAGAACAATAGGCAGCGTAGCAAAGGGATAGGTAGGTGAAATATAGTTAGAGTAGTCTATAGTGCATGATGCATGTAATAACAACCAATAATCCCTTCCTTATTATGTAGATACTAACCATCTAGCTCCATGTGACCCTATTATCTAGCATATCTCCCTTAAATATCCTACTTATCCTATGTGATGGAATTTGACAAACCAGGGTGGTGGAAAATTTGACCGTACCAATCTATCATTTGTAGATCGGGTTAGTGCGGTGGGTGGAGTGCTGAACTACTGAGCGGCCGAATTCGATTCCAAGCAGTTTCGTCGAGTTTCCACTGGACGTCCATAGGATGGGACGTCAAATTATTGCCTCCGTGGCGGATTTTGCCAAGAGTACGAATGAAATGCGATCTGTCGAAACTTTGTGGAATTCCATTTTAAATGGATTTATTATAATAACTTTTACAATCCACTGTGGTCAAAAGCAAAATGCATGATCCGGATTTCGAATGCTAAAGCATCATTATCAGGTGTTAAATGACAAAGCAACAAAAAGTATTGCGCCATTATATATGGTTTCGGATAAGGGAGGGGAGGGGGAAAGAATTCCATTATCCAAAGGATTAATCCATGGACATAAATGTGATTTTAATGTAACACTTTTAGCATTCAGTAACAATAGACGTAAGTTGGACTCCTTGGAGCAAATCATAATTTTTTAAAATATTGCGTAACCCGAAGTATATTGTCATCAATAAACGTTTGTTTCCTGCCACTTCCCCCAACCTAAAAACCTTGATCGAGCTTCCCTAAGCAATTAGCCCCCATTCCAGAATGTTCTTCCCTCCCCCCCCCCCTCTCCCGACTTCCAGCAGCTCTTCGCAAAAACACACCATGACGGACCTTGAACCCACTCCATTTCACCTAGCTTCCTCTTGCCTCGAAAAATCCTTTTCCCCTCTCCCCAATCCAAAACCATATATAAGGGCGCAATACTTTCTGTTGCTTTGTCATTTAGCACCTGACGGTGATGCTTTAGCGTTCAAAATCCGGATCGTGCATGTTGCTTTTGACCACATTGGATTCTAAAAGTCATTATAATATATCCATTCGCCAAGAGTAGGCTAATACCGGCGCCGTGTTTCTCTTCAGCCTTTCTAAAGTCCCTTAAGTCATCATCCCCTAAGAATCTACCCACAAGTCCTCAATTGTGCTAATGGTTTCAGTGGTTGGTTCGACTCCTCCGAATATCCATCCAATCAGCCAAGGAAAATCTCCGAGCTGAGAGCGAGTGCCTCCAGTATATTCATACCTACACCGTGGGTGTGGTAGAGATAAAATATTCAAATACAGTAAAATATCTTGGAAATACCTCAACATCTGATATATCGTGGGGAACACACATCCAAAACAAATGCGGCACACCATTAAAGATACTAGGTTTTGTTAAACGTATAATAGGAAGGTCCTCGGATGAAAAAGTCAAAGAGAGATGCTACCTCGCTCTGGTTAGGCCACACCTCGAATACGCCGCGAGTATTTGGGACCGTGGTCATAAAGATTTAACCAAAAAAATGAACAAAATACAAATAAGAGCAGCTTGTTTCGTTAAAAACTGCTACGAGCGTATATATAAAGTTACACAACTGTTAGAGGGATTAAAGTGGGAGCCCCTAGAGACTCGGAGGCTGCACGCTAGGCTTAGGCTGCTTGAGATATTCAGAACGGGTGTGTTTCAGAGCAACATATGACGCCTCACTACATTTCTAGGTCTGACAGATGAGAGAAAATAAGAGAGATACTCTGCCAAACAGATAGGTACAAAAACTCGTTCTTTCCGCGCACAATTAGCGACCAAAATAAAAACTGAGCTCCTCCAAATAGACTCCCATAGGACATGTCACCATTTCATATTTTTTTTTACAAATAATAGGAGCTTTAGGCAGACTCAAAGGTGTCACCTGTATGGAGACTGCCTTCATTAAATGAATAGCATCGCTGGCATTTAATAATCACTATTTTCCAAGCATAAAAACAATTTCACCTCCAAAACTTTTACATCTTCACGCGGCTGGTGACCTACCACCTTCTGCCACACGCCCATGCGGCGGCTCGAGGGGTTGTATGTAGATGTAGATGTATATTTCCTTCTCCTCGCGCTGCGTTGGGTTTTTTTTGGGGGGGGAGGGATCGGGTGACGGGGAGGGAGCTTCGACCTGCTTCTCCCCATGCTTCTCTTGGTATAATGTTGGACTTCTTATCTTTCCGCTCTCGGCTCCGCAGGAGAGAGGAAAAGAGAACGAAGAGGGGGTGGAACGAAGGAGTAGGAGAGAGAGGAGAAGTAAGACGACAAAGGGGATATTGAATGGACCGAACACCTGTGGGTGGTCCTTCACTCCCGAGAAATACCTTCTCCCGGTCTTCTTCTTCTGTCTCCCTTCTTTGAATCCTTTTCTTTTTATTCCTACTAGCACGGCGAATGCCAACTGTAAGAGGACGGACGAGTGTTTGGGGGATAGGGGGGTGGAAGATGGAGGTTATTAGGTACACAAGATGGAAGCCTATCTACTCTCTCCTCTACTGGAGCTGAGCTCGTCACAATTACTCGTCTCGCTCTGAACTTGGACCTCTCCCTCCATCACCGTCTGGAGAGAGTAATCTCCGTAACCGGGGCAACGAAGATTTTCCGATGGTTGAGTCTATATAACACGGAGTCAGATTCCCCTCGAGCGCCAACTGGTCGGGACAAGTTCCCATCTTGAGCTGGAATACACACTCACTCACGGTGAGACGTATCTCATGCTGAGGAGACCGCGTGATAGGTATTCCCACTTTCTAACTCGGGGAAGAATACTCAGAATGTAGTCCTCGCTGCGGACGAAATGTGAATAATATGATAGATACTTGTAAACTGCTCATTTATGAACATAATTTTCGATAAAAACAAATAAAATTAGAATGCAAGCTTAGGTTTTCTTCTGTTACAGTGTATGTAATCTGTGTTTCGTTATCAGTTGGCACTACTGGAGTGCGCTCCGCGATGCTCTTTTTGTTGTACTTCTTCACCTGTATTTTTCTGCCGGTCATAAACGCGTGTTGTCTCGTGATGGCTCAATTGATGACAAGTCTATTATCTGAGACCTCAACAGGTTATGGGCCCAGATCGGCTGAATATCCCCGACACGTCTAAATGTCCATCACCGAAGACATGTCATGGAGGAAACACATCGGCGAAATAACTAGTGTTGCAAACCTTAGATTAGAATTCGTAAAAAGGGTTCTAGGCAAATGCGATGAGAGAGTACGAGAAAGAAGCTATTTTACACTTGTCAGGCCTCATTTAGAATTTGCCACTAGTATATGGGATCCGTACGAGGAAGGTATGATAAAAGAATTAGAGCGTGTGCAAAGGAGATCCGCTAGGTTTATATTTAAAGGCCGTTTTGATAATTGAATGAGTGTTACGAGTTCTAGAAGAACTAGGATGGGAATTACTATCAGAACGTAGGTTAAAATTTAGGTTAAACCTTTTAAGTAAATTCGAAACAGAGTTGTTCACAGATGACTTTAGATATATATTGAGAACCCCTGCGTATTATGCTAGGTTTGATCATTTTAACAAGATTAGAGAGATAGATTGTCGTACCGATAGATTTAAAATGTCATTTTTCCCTCGTACTATGAGAGAGAACAATAGGCAGCGTAGCAAAGGGATAGGTAGGTGAAATATAGTTAGAGTAGTCTGTAGTGCATCATGCATGTAATAACAACCGATAATTCCTTCCTTATTATGTAGATACTAACCATCTAGCTCCATGTGACCCTATTATCTAGCATATCTCCCTTAAATATCCTCCTTGCACGTCAATAGTGCATGTTTGGTGATCTTCACCCCCTGCCACACACCCTCGTGGTGGCTCGCAGGGTATCACGTAGATGTAGATGTAGAAATGTTCTTAATGAAATCTCCCGCAGCTGTAGCCCAAATCTCATTTTGTCAAGTGCATCGCATGTTTTAAGTGAGGTTAGATACAAGCGTGCAAGCATGGCTTCCGCATCGACGCTACCGCACATCGTTAAACTGAGCGGTGTAGACGGGTATAAAGCATGGAAGTTCGCCGAAAGTAGGATAAGAATGTATCTAGAACATGAGGAATTATGGGATTATATTGCAGAACCAGCTAAATTTAAGGATTATGACGAAAAGAAAGAGAAGGCTCTCTCTAAAATTTGTCTCGTGATGGAAGTCTATTATTTTCTCGGTCTGCCACCTCGGTGTTAAAGTGTATGTAATCTGTATTTCGTTATCAGTTGGCACTACTGGAGTGCTCTACCGCGATGCTCATTTTGTTGTACTTCTTCACCTGTAGTTTTCTGCCGGTAATAAACGCGTGTTGTCTCGTGATGGCTCAATTGGAGATAAGTCTATTATTTTCTGGGTCTGTGACCTCAACAGCTCCTGATGAATGTTTGAATGGGAGGTGTAACCATTAAATGAGCGTAAAATAATGAAATAACAAATTAGAAAGTAGAAAAATCATTATTTACATCTCCCTGGAAAATATTATGCGCCATTTGGTTAAAATTATCGTGCAATGAATAGCAAATTACCTGATGGGGCATATATAACGCCAAAATTGTCTTCTTAGAAGAATTATTGAAGGAAAAATAGAGGGAAAGCGAGGAAGGTGAAGAAGGAGAATGGGAATGCTCGATGACATAAAAAATGGTCGAAGTTACAGGCAAATGAAAGAAGGTGCTCAACACCGACTGCGATGGAGGGCATCCAGTTGAAACCAGTCAGACGACAGAGTCTACTTATATGAAGAATAGCAAAGTAAGCATGTACTCAGCGCACCTTCTGGGTACGTACAAATTTACGGTAAATTTAGGAATATTCACTTTAACTAGGAAGATACAAATTATATTTCTTCGTTAAGTTTTTGTGTAAAGTTCTAAAATGCCTCTAAAATATACCAGTTCCTTCATTGCTTCTTCTACTGATAAAATAATGAAAATTCCAGCGACCTTCTCTTCGTGAGAAAAATCTGATGCCCGGAAGATATCACCGTTATTACAGTTGGTATTCCTTTAAAGTTGTTGGACCAGAATTTGTTCATGCGTTCAGTCACCATACATTTGAATTACATATCAAAGACAGCATGAGGGGAGCATGTCAACTGAGGGCTAACGTAGTAATTTCCAAACGTAAAATTAATCAAGGACCTAAGAGAATATTCTGATGATATTATATTTTTCATTCTGAAATATCAATGAATTCCCAGCGCTCAAGGATGCGATAACATTTTGCTGGTGACGTCTTAGTAAGCATGTCCACTTAGACTTTTTCTAGCGCATGACTGAAAGTTTTCCAACTTATAGGAATGATATGGTAGTTAGAGTACTGACTTCATGCCCGAGGGTCTGGGTTCAAATCCCGGTTGTTGCAGACATTTATCCAGTTGAATCCCGATCCCAACTTAGATGACTTTATAACTTCACCTCAAGAATATCACAGGAGAGAACGTTGAGTTGAGGTTGACAGGGCGCCATTCTTTGCGAGTATCTTTCGGCCAACGCCAATATTCTTTCTCAACTTCAGGAATATCACGAATAGCCATTCCACTGCTATCTATTAACTACCGGCTAACTTATCCTAAAAGGTGCAGGTAATTACAGTTGTCGGATACCTTCTAAAAAAAACTGTCATTCTCCTTCCAAGTAGGCACTTGTTATTCACATATGCCTGCACTTCTGAGAACTATTGTAATGAACAAGCATAAATTTTTAATTAACATTTCCCTTCAAAAGCTTATGAACTATGAACGCAAACTACTATCAATAAAAATATTTAGAAAGTATGCAATCAGTTCAAAACAAATTGCCCTCGTATTTACCGCCAAAGATAAAACAACGGTTTGTTTGTATTCCTTTCTTAAATCCCCTCATGAAAATAAAAGCATCTTTCAATTTTGTGGAATTCAAAGTGGAGATATCAATAGCCTGGACTGGGAATCGAACCGAGATCCCTCGATTTCGCGCCAAGTGCTCTAACCAATCATTGAGATTCGCAGTGGAAGAGGACGCCTGAGTAGCTTAATTGATTAGAGCACTTGGCGCGAAATCGGGGGATCTGGGTTGTTGTTGGATTGTATGATCACTAGCGGGTGACTCTGTTGAAGATATTGCGAGGCTAGTTCCGTGGTTCTTTGAAAAAAAAGCATTTTTCCCGCAACTGGGTCACCGTATTCAAACGACGTATATGCTTCCTCGACTACTGCTTGTAACTTATATCCTCATGACAGGAAATGTTCCAAACTGCTCAGGGCTACAGGCTATTTAAAAAAAACCATTCGAGGCAAATCCAACATTTTGGATATCTCATGAAGCAAAAGTCATTGACAAAGACTATATCCAGCGAAGCAGCGCGAATAATAAAAAAATAATACATTTCCATTTGAATTTTTATAGGGAAGTTTAATTGTCAATTTCCTCCAATTACTGCATAAAATGTACTCCGAGAAACATTGAATAAATCTCTTGACGCTTTATATATGAAAATTTTTAATTTACGTATTTAAAGAATTGGAAATCATCGATAAAATTATGTTTAACGATAAAAGTTTACATTCAGTGACATCAAAGTCTTCTTAATATGTCATCATCTTCAGAAAAATCAAATTAATGTCGGCCTGGAATTAAAAATTCGCAAACACATGCACTACAAGTTACACTTCTACATATACATAGCGAGCCACCGCATGGGCATGTGGCAGGGGGTATTAGGTCACCAGCCGTGTAAAGGTGTAAGTTTTTTGGAGATGAAATGATGACATGAATTATATGAGTGCATTTTAGTGGAGCACAATTTTTATTGTGGTCGCTTATTGTGCACGGAAAGAACGAGTTTTTATACCTATCTGTTCGGCAGTGTACCTCTCTTATTTAATACATCTGTCAGACCTAGATATGTAGTGAGGAGTCATGATAATATTCTCCATGTCGCTCTGATTCACACCAGTTCTGAATATCTCAAGCAGCCTAAGCCTAGCGTGCAGCCTCCGAGTCTCTAGGGGCTCCCACCTACATCCCTCTAACAGTAGTGAGACACTATATGTAGGCTCGTAGCAGTTTTTAACGAAGCGCGCAGCCGTTCTTCGTATTTTATTAATTTTTTTGGTTAAATGTATTTGACCAGGGTCCAAAATGCTCGCGGTGTATTCGAGGTGCGGTCTAATTATTCGAGGTGTGGCACTTAGCATGGTGTGTTCTGGAAAAATGTATGTTGCCAAAACGTAGACCTATGGTTGAATTTTTGACTTTAATAATAATATATAATAATAAACTGGTTTATTGTTATAGGAGTGAACTCCTTTGGAACATAGAAATGATATACAGTGGTGTGCAAGACAATTAATATGGGAATATGCCAATCATGAAACAAAAAAGGGAAGTAGTCATATGAATTGCTAACAATAGACATATACAACATTATCATTTAGAAATGTGGAAAAAGAACTGAATTTCTTCTTCTAGCAGAAAAACGAACATTAAAAATATCAATAAACAAATAACACAAATTTAAAAAAGGAAATTTGGTTTAACAATGAAAAGGAAAATAAATCACATCAATGAACTGATGAAATCATCAATGGACATTAATCACATCAATGAACTGATTAATGAGTTACATGGTCAGCATTCCGGAAAGTAAGTGTATGATAATCTTTCTCCTAAATGTTACCAGTGATGCACTGTATTTTACCAGTTTAGGCAAGTCATTCCACAGCTTTGAGGCAACAACTGAAAACGATTTCTGGACTGTAACTGTCCGGAACTGGGGGGGATACAAAAAACAGGGGTCTTGTCTAGTAACGACATTAGTGTATTTACTACTTGGGAGAAAAAGATCCATTATGTACTGAAGGCTCCCATATTTGAGGAGGTTGAACATGAAGCAGGCCATGTTCTATTTTCTCCTTGATTTAAGTTCGAGCCAGGAGAGCCTTTTAAAATAAGGGGTAATGTGTTCATCTCGCCGTAGATTAAAGGTGAATCTCACACAGGAGTTCAACAAACGCTGTAGCTTAACTCCTCAGTTAAATCATTGTAAACGAGACTACAGTAGTCTAGGTGAGGAAGAATGAGTGAGGTAACTAATTTCTTTTTTAACTGAAGTGGCAGTTTATGTCTCGTTTTATATAATATTTCCATAGTGGCAGTGATTTGAGATGTTGGGATGTTAGAGTAAAATTGGGCGTATTAATTGCACTCAGTAATGCTATTTAAAATAAATTGGCGATTCAGCCTATCATTTTATATATTTTGTGTGTCACTGTCGCATAATTTGTACCCCGTGCAAAGATCTGAATGTTGTAGAAGTTCCAGGTCCTGACAAGCTGAAGATGCCCGCACTATCAGCAGTCAACGCGGATGGATGGCGCGTTGGCATCGGGCTGAGCGAATACCAACGAGCCATCCATATTTTCATAACAACCAAGTTAAAAATTCTGAGTGCTCCGGAAATTAGTATTACCTTACAGAACCCCAAGAGTAGTCTAGAAAGAGCGCTGATAATTTATGAAGGACGCATAATAGAAGAGATACTGCTCCTTCGTACATACATGCTTCTATGCAAAGGAAAACTTAAAACGATGTAATTATTATGTTCAATACGGAGAAAGTCTTTTTCAGTAGAATATCATCTAGGAGGAATAATCAGAAGTCTAATAACAAGTTAAACGACATAACATTAAAATCAGTTAGAAACTTAAATCAGACAAGCAATGATGAAATTCAAAAAGTCAGTGTTTAAGCGAAAGCAAACTGTATGCACCGTCGAGCGCTGAATTTGGGCGTGGAACAACTATTTTATTTAGGTTTCAGTTTACCAAAAAAAGGCAAAATCAGTACACATGTACGCATTCATTTACTAATGGTAATTCTTCGTAATTATCAGTTGATTTATCTTTTGTTACGAAAAAAATAGTTGTGTAATACTATTTTAGTCACTCTTACTTCTGCTTCATCTTGAAAATATAAATACTGCTCCTGAATTTGAAAGAGTGATTGAGTGATTTTAAGTTGATTTATGATAATACGGCTATAAGTTGACGAGATATCTACTTGAAGCGATCGCAAAACCTAATGATGCGATGACTACCAGAGTTGAACGGAAGTCGCGATTTGCAAGAGGTAAATTTTTGAAAACTTTTCTGACCAGAAAGGATTAGATGGACATAAAAAAATAAACAAATCTTCGCAAATCCTGCTTTTTGAAGCACGTGCCCATTGCCTACTGAATAATCTCATTCAGTTATTCAAAATTTTCAGCTTTCTTCATCACTTTTAGAGTGGCTTTCATTTTCCTACCAATTACCCGAGAACCTTAAATTCTTGCGCATGATTTGCCCTTAACCTTCGCAAAGGCGAGTATATCTCCCACCACCTACACAACTTTTCATGGCTTAAAACCCCTTATCGGAGGAAATAATTACTTGGGTAATTTCTGTTCACTCTCTTCTGCAATAAATATCCAGTCTATCTCTATTCCATGTTCAAATCCAAATCGGTCTGTGTTCTTATAAACCACTGGAAATGACCCCTCCTACCTCTTACGCCCTATACCTCGGAGAAATATATACCTTACGTAAAGTTTTAGGATATATACAAATTCGTAAAGGGCCTAATAAGGTTGGATATTGTGGGGTAATTCAGCCTTTTTCTGATGCGGTTAAGTTGTTTAATGAAAAACAGACTTTGCCTATAAATTTTAGTTTATTTATTTCGTTATTTTGTTGACTTGTAGTACTTTTTTATTTATCTGGTTCTAATCTCTGGAATTCCTTGCCATTATCTGTAAAAAATTCTTCCTATCTATTTTTAAGGAAAACCTTTTTAATTATTACAATAAGCATCATATATGCCCATAATTGAAATTTGTATCCTGTTGTAGAATTGTATGTTTGCAAAATGATCTGAAAAATCATTGTTTGTTTGATTGTTATCTCTCTGTGATATTACATTTTCCATTGTTATATATGAGGACCCCAGAAGTCAAGGGGTCTAAGCAACAAAACCACTCTTTAGAGAAAACTTAAGTCAAAGTTGAAAATGTTTGGTACAACCCATTAAGTAGTTAAGAAACATTACCTTAGATAGCATCACCTGTCAATAAAATCACTTGGATCCCTTTACCACCTAAAAGATTAATATTTTCACATCCCATTCCTGTACCAAACTTATTTTTTTCAAAAATGTCACTTAGACCCCTTGACTTCTGGGGTCCACATATTATATTTTCCATTGTGTTTAGTGTCAATCATCTATGACTGTGAAAGTTTTGTTATTCATCACTGTGAGATGTTGGCCAGGTATATATATTTTTGTGTTATTTTTTCGTTCAAACCAGAATTTGCTTTGCATTTTCATTTTTTTTGCTCTTATGGGGAAACCCAGAGCGTAATAAACTTATTCTATTCTATTCAATATAACCCTAAGCTCATTCTTTCGTAATATTCTTCAGTGTCCCGTTCTCCCTGATTATTATTTCAATGAGCATACTTTATGTCTCTTCTCCTTGGTATAATTGCTATAATTACATTCCATGAGATACCCCAATAGACACATATCTAGAGTAAACATTCATATCATAATCTAAGAAAACTAATCGTGGGACATAGATCAATCAGTGCCGATTACAAGATTTGGAAATCGTCATTTTCAGCCTCAGATTGCCTTGCCCTTATGGAGGAATGTTGATGCCTCTCCCGCTAAAATTTTATTCCTAAAATATTTCATTCGTCAAAAGTATCTTAAAAGCGTATGTGCTATCCCTTAAACATAAAATTATTAAAGTATTCAGTCAGTAAGCCATATTGATTACATATGATTGTCACTTAAGATTAAAAATTGATGAACATATATGCTTTCTATCCGTTTCGTCGCTATATTAAAAAAAGGTTGATGATAATGTTAAGGAAGTTATCAAAGCAATGCAGTACTCAACGGTTGTAGATAGTTTACGCTGCTTTGTATGCTGTTGGCTTGTAGATATCAAACATTGCTCATGTTCAGAGCGCTATGTGGAAAATCATTTGTGATAATAAATAATACAAAAACATAACTTTTTTACGTTTCTATGACAAGAAAAAAAACTATTTTGGGTCCATAAATTTCCAAAAATTACCGATTATATTGTTTTGCAATGTGATTTGGCAATATATTACCACCGAGTTGAATTGGTCCAGCGGAAATTAAAAAACGATTTGTATTTTTTGCAATTATGGTGTCACGATAATAAAATAATTATTAACAATAATAAGACATACTCCTTGCAGTTTTTAAATGTGAAGGAAAAAAGGCAAACCTTAGACCTCACACTACACACACACCTTTGTTTACACTCCAACCAGGGTGGCCAACCGAGAAATGCGTGCAATAGGTACAAAAATAACCCAAGTTAGACACATAAAATACTTGGGAATAGTTTTCGATGAAAAATTTAGTTTTAGTAATCATATCATCTATATATGTGACAAACTAAGGTGTATTTTGTTTCAAATGTAGAACTTAACGCATTATTTGCCTCATGAGTTGAAAATATTAATGTATCAAGGCTTAACTGAGGCCGTAATACGTTATGGTTTGACGATTTGGGGTAGCACAAACTCCACCTTGCTAAATAAGGTTATTACTTTACAAAATAAAATGGTTGCGCATTTGACGGTCAAGGAAAACATGTGAGAGAAGTATAAAAGAATCAATGTTTGTTACCATTAAAAGAATTTTATAAATATGTATTAATTTGTGACAACTTCTTTGACAGCAAATTAATAAAGCAACTTGTAATTAATACTGACATGCAACTGCGTCGAATAAATAGGTTGTCTGTATCCCTAAGTATTTTAACCTCCATGGCAAGAGGTCTTTAGCACATGCAGTCCCAGGGTTGTTAAACAAATTACCTATGTCAATGCATGATATTAATAGCATATCTGTTCTTAAAAAATCACTAAAAGAGTGGCTCATAGGCTAACATTGTTAAGCTCTTAGTTGTCCAAAACGCTACACAGCAAAAAAAATATTTTTTAACTAAAGGCACCTGCTGACAAGCCGCTTTGGCTTAGCAGGTCCTCAACTGCACTATTATTCTTTTTTTCATTGTTGATAGAATATAATTTTCTTTGTGATTGCACCAAAACATTGTAAACTTGGAAAAAAAAAAAATTATTCAGAGGGATGGCTTTCGAAAGGAGACCCATACGTTATGTCACTTAGCTGGTTTATTTTGAAGAAAACTCTAATCAACTTAGAGAATCACAAATGAGTGCCCTCTTTTGTTGTATAGTGAGGTTCAATTTTGGAAAATCATTATATTTTCTATCGGCATATAAGAACACGAAATCTACCGCCAGTCGTTACTTCCTCTATCATATCTCAGAGAGAAAACCCACATTTAAACGCTTGTAACCTGTTCTCATTCTCTTTCTATGGTGTTCAAGTATCAGCATACAACTATTCACATTCCATGTCAAACTCTTAAGAGAATTTTCATCGCTGAATATTCTTCAGGAAACAATTAACTTGATATAGCGGGCAGTGGTGGGCATCGACACATGTAGCATCGTAGTTCTCACTGAGGAAAAAGCAGTTTGACGTGACAGGGGATCCAACCCAAAGTGTAGGAAAAAAAATCCGTTTTAGTAAAACCCTCGTCTGTTCACTTTACATTAAGATGGCTCGATGTGTGACTGACAAATGCCACTGGAAAATCGAGAACTGCTGTTCGTGGCATAATTATTCACATGTTTATTTTTCATAACCTTAGCATACAAACAGTGACTGTAATTTAGAATTTTTTTGAGGTTCTCCAGCGTTGCAGTATGTTAATGGACTACCATTTCGCTGTCATTCCATTAAGCATCATCACGACCGACCTGATTGATGCCGGAGTGGAATGCCGGCGAAACGGTCGTCCACTAACATGTTGCAACGGGGGAAGTACCCAAAAAAATCTAAAGAACAACAAAACCCTGGAAGCTTTCATAGCAAATTGCTAACTGTGCTAAATTTAGAAAACAATAAAAATGAGGTTGAAATACCAAGCTCAAATGGTGGGTCCAGGGATATCAATACCTTTTCACGGTGATATAATTATCCTAGCATGTACTTCTCAATTTCAGATGCTCTTAAAGCAATATTTAACCATTTCCAGAGTCTATTTTTGTATTCTATCCTAAGCAAAACCCTATTATAAGATGACATTATCACCAATGTCATTTAAAACGAAAGAATCCTTAAAGTTCTTCAACAAGTTTAGATATAAAGAGTATGTTATCTGTGTTTATCAACGTTATTCATTACTATATTTGAGGCCAATAATTGTCGTCGAAATGAGTTATCAATATTGGTATAGGCATCTAAAGTACTCAAGTCTTGAGTAAGGCCGAGCATTTTGTAATTGATAAAATATCATGTTTGAGTCGGCTAAAAAAATGTAACGTGGTTGTTGGAACGTCGGGAGGTAGGCCTCGTGCGTTCCTGACCTTCCCATTTTAAATCTACCTCCTCTCCTTCTTTGGGCTTATTCCGCACGTGATTTGCTTCTTGAAGAAGTTTCATTCACGCTCATGTATTATCACGTGCGAGCGGAGAGGAGGCATTCCTCATTCGCCAGTCCTAGGGGTGAGGTTGGGCTTATTCTTGCTGGCACGGACGCTCGGACGGGCCCGTCGTCTTCCTCCAGCTAGCGGCGGACCAGATGAGCGCTCTTCCCTTCCCTCCTCCCGTTCTTCCTAAGTTTTTATTTTCTTTGCTCTCCCATTATCTATGATTTTTCTTCCCGGTGATAAAGTTTCCCCTTGCAAAGGCCTACCTCTTTGACTATTTGATTGGGCTGCCGGTGGCTCCGATTGGGTTCGATCAGTGGTCTTTCAGCGGCCCATGCTGCCACAATGAACAGGCTACATCACAATATTGCAACGTGAATAGTTATTTCCTTCGTATTAACAGATGTACTTAAGTAAAGCGCTGTTCTAGAATTATTTTCGATTTTCTTGAAAATTTCATCAAAATGTAC
The DNA here is from genome assembly GCA_963169105.1 of Ceriagrion tenellum. NCBI lineage: Eukaryota > Metazoa > Arthropoda > Insecta > Odonata > Coenagrionidae > Ceriagrion > Ceriagrion tenellum. The sequence goes on along the minus strand of OY720641.1, from coordinate 121,013,424 downwards.
ACTCATTGACTCACGATTACAGCTCTAGCCTCCTTAATTCATTTCGTAACCTCATAATTGGACGGAGTACATTTACCCCAACGGAATGGACGGACCTTATTCACTACTCTCTCACCCCTTCCGCCCCCCCCCCCCCGCCACAGTCCCCAGCTTCCCAACCGCCTCCTAGGCCCCCCCCCCCTATTCCCTCCTTCTGACACGCACGCCCCACCCCTCTCCCCCGCACCGCGATCAAACTTCATAAATGATTCCTCCTTCCGAGCCCTGAGACCTGCACAACTCCCCTCCATCCCCCCTCCTCATTCCACACCACATGAATCCTTCATGGCGCCTCAATTTCCTTCGGCCTTTCCGCTTCCTCCGGCCCTACCTCCGTTTCCCATCTCCCATCCATCCGTCTCCTTCCCCTATCCCACCCCCCGGTGCCCACCCTCCGACCCGAAGAAATTCCTATTCTCCCATCATGAGGGCAAAACAGAGGCTGAAGGCTGCCACATGATAGAGAGTCGCCGTGACTTTTCTCATTATTTTATCCATTGAGGTTGTAACTGTTATAGTTTATATGTTCTGCAGTCCAACTTTCACCAGGGTACTGGCAAAGATGTTGCAAATCAATCACAAATTCGTAGGATCACTTGAGTGACGGCGTAAGAGTACATAAATGCCGCAAGGAGGCAGACAAAAACATAGAAACACGAAAGAAAAAAACACTCACAAAAAAGCTCCTGACATTTCAACGATGAACCTCTCGTCTTTTTCAGAGTAGACTTAGGGACTCCCAAACTCAACTCTGAAAAAGACGAGTGCTTTATCGTCGAAACATCAGGAGCTTTCTTGTGAGTGTTATTTCTTTCGTGTTTCTGTTTTTTGTTTTACTCCTTGCAGCATTTATATACTTATACATATAAATTGCCACAGGAAGGCAGACAATAATCACAGAATCACGAAAAAAATAAAAACACTCAGTATTTCGGCGCGTCGCGCGCCTTGGTCGGAAGGACGTAGAATACTGAGAAGGAAGGGAGGACTGAGGTGGAAGGAAGGGAGGGAGTGACAGAGGGGAAGGGGAGGAGGGGGAGAGAGAGAAGGGTTGGGGCGGGAAGCGGGAAGTAGAGAAAGTTTAAAAGGAAGAGATGGTCTGAGTAGAGGGGATAGAGGAGGTTAGTGAGATTTATTGAGCCCTGGTGGAGAGAAAGCTTGGAAAAAGTAAATACAAGATCTTTAAGTTGGAGGGGGGAGGAGGAAGGGGGAAGGGAGGCGAGAATATCGGCCTTAAAAAAATAGCGTTTTGTTAAAAACTGTTACGAGCGTAGATATTTTGTCCTACAACTTTTAGAGGGATTAAGGTGGGAGCCCGTAGAGACTCGGAGGCTACACGTTAAGCTTAGGTTGCTTGATAAATTCAGAACTGATATTTTTCAGAGCGACACAGAGAACATTATCTGGACTCCTCACTACATCTCTAGGTCTGATAGATGCGATAAAGTGAGAGAAATGCATTGCCGAACAGATAGGTTCAAAAAAATCGATCTTTCTGCACACAATAAGCGATCATAATGAAAACTGAGTTTCTCTAAATACACTCCAATAATTCATGTCACCATTTTATCTCCAAAAGCCTTACACCTTTACACGACTGGTGACCTAACACCTACTGCCACATGCCTTTGCGGCGGCTGGCAGAGTATTATGTAGATGTAGAAGAGCTGCCATCCCAAAACCTTCCAGCCTATTGGAAACGACTGGCATTGGGGGAGTCATTGGATATGATATCCATAACAAGGTAGACACGACATGCGTCATCAAATTGTAGCATGGAAGCCGAAATAACATCCATATTGATCATCTTTGATCATTTTTTCCTTTGGATAGTGCGGCGGAATGGACGGGTTAGCCAATGTAAAGGAAGAATGCCCACCCATCTGTTGAAATTTAAGACAAGTAAATCTTGAAACATATATCGGCTTCTTAGCCCTACGTATTTTACTCGATTTTATTACTTTATTTTTCATCCGGCTTGCATATTTATTTAAAATTAAATTAATAAATTATATATACGGAGAATGTATATTAAAGAAGTAAGTTCATAGATAAAATAGAAATTGGTTATACTTTGTGGAATTTCATGTGGATTAGAAAAAAATCACCTTTTACATTCCACAGGTCAGTTCACAGGTGAATAACTAAATATTTAAATTAAATCCTTTGGATAATAAATTGTTGGCCTTTGAAATTAAAACCTACAAATTAAACGTAAAATAACTTGTAAACTAAATATTTACCTGTGAACTGACCAGTGGAGTGTAAAAGTAATTTTTACTAATCAAGTTAGTTCATGTTGATTTCTAGTATATTATTGATGGAAAACATTGCAAATTTGTCATCGGAAATTTATATAAAATCAATACTCGGTTAAAGGAACATTTAAATTGTTGGCAAAAAAGTGACTCCAAGTCAAATTTTATATAGAATTAGATCTACATCTAGAATTACAGGCCAAAAACTTTTCAAAGAAATAGGCAAATGAGATTGCTATCTATGACAGGTGATTATGAATAAGTTCAAGGTGAAATGCAGTATATAGAAGAAATCAGTCTGCTATGGAAAGTAAGAAGTTATTATGCTCTAATATACCACCTGGACATTCAGAAAAATGAGATAATCCAATAAAGAGGTTTCTGTGAATATTTCGAAGACGGCCCCGCGAAAGAGAAGAGAACTTTGGAAATTGAGGGACTGTAACTTGTTGACTTTTATAGGCTGAATTGTATGCATTTGCTCATTTTTACTAGCCCGAATACTGCTCCAATGGCACATTTAAATTGGGTGACTAAAAACAAGTGAACATTTACAGAATGTAAAACAACAACACAGTAGTGGACATTCCATCTAGGCGCGAATCAAACCCACGGCCCTTGGTTAGGCAGGCGAGGACTCAACCCCGCTGTCGGTAAATTGATTTTATCGATATACTTTCAAGTTAGAAAACACTAAATAAATATGTATTGTGCATAAAAAAATTTGGAGTTTATGAAAATTATTCAGGGGTAAAGAATTGGGAATAGGAAAATTTTTTTAGTTTTGGTTAAATCACTTATTGAAGTAAATATGTCTGTTTGAGCCAAGAGAGAGGCAGGAGAAAGCTACAAAATTAGAGAACAAACTTTAATAGAATGCGGAATGGCGAAATCGAGTTTCACTGATTTGGAACAGTTAAGATTTTCGTTTTCCGGCACCAGCTTATTTGTGGTTTCCTGGCTCCGGAATCAGGATAAAGCTCGATGTTGATGTCGGTTTCATCGCGAGTGAACAGTCCTCCAAGCGGCCTGAATACGCCTCTCGGGATGCATTGATGATAAAGTGACCGAGTTTAACTTTAATCTGTCGGAGGAACTGGAGGCCATGTCTAGACAGTTGTGGATGCGAGGCTTACTTCCTCGGCCTTGACCTCTGTTAAGTGCAGGCCTAACGCTAGTTTTCCTGTACCTACTCGTCCTCCTCCAGCTTCTGAATCTTGCCGCTCATAAATGTTTACTCAGACTAAGGGGCTCTTCGCAGCTCACCCGTTATCCGGCTTGCACGGTCGTTGAGGGCATTCCGTTTACCGAGAACGGAAAGGCTCCTTCAATTCTCTGCTCTCGCACTTCTCACCGCACAATCCGACTCCACTGTGAATACAGGTTTCACAAAACTATTCGACATTTAGAATGTTCTCTCACTCTAGGAAGATTGGTTTTACCATTATGCGGATACATTTCATGCGAAACAGAAGAAAGACATCAAAACATTATTGACAGAACGTTTCCATTAGAGTGGGATGTACTATGTTTGGTTACGGTTACCATCAGTAATACATTAGACTATCATGCTGGGGCGTTATACGAGGTGTGTTCAAAAAATACCCGGAATGTTTAAATTTCGCGCGTTTGGAGAGTCCGATTATAAAAAAAAATGTTATTGTGTTGGTATACATGCCCCTGAAGTATGACACAATTTTCAGCTGTATTAATTGTTTACTTTATCTGTGGCAACCGCTACGGTTAGACGTGTTTTCATGAGCTCGGCGATTTTCGATTGTTAAAAAAAATGGATCAAAGAATTTGTATTAAGTTTTGCGTAAAAAATGAAATAAAGTGTAACAAAGTGTGCAAAATGTTAACAAAGGCCTATGGTGAGTCTGCTATGAAAAAAAAAAGTGTTTACGAGTGGTATAAGCGTTTCCAAGATGGCCGTGAAGACGTTGAAGATGACGAACGCCCCGGACGCCCCAGCACATCAACAACCGATGAAAACGTGGAAAAAGTGAAAGCAGTGGTTATGAATGATCGCCGAATCACAATCAGAGAAGTTGCTGATGATGTTGGCATATCGATTGGCTCATGCCATGACATTTTTGCGAACATTTTGGGTATGAAACGCGTGGCAGCAAAATTTGTCCCAAAATTGTTGAATTTTGAACAAAAACAGCGGCGAATAGAAGTTGCTCAGGAATCACTAAATGAAGTCAACGTCGACTCAGATTTGCTCCAAAGAGTTATAACAGCTGACGAAACTTTGTTACACTTTATTTCATTTTTTACGCAAAACTTAATACAAATTCTTTGATCCATTTTTTTTAACAATCGAAAATCGCCGAGCTCATGAAAACACGTCTAACCTTAGCGGTTGCCACAGATAAAGTAAACAATGAATACAGCTGAAAATTGTGTCATACTTCAGGGGCATGTATACCAACACAATACAAATTTTTTTGCCAATCGGACTCTCCAAACGCGCGAAATTTAAACATTCCGGGTATTTTTTGAACACACCTCGTTTAATGACGAGCGTTGTCTTACGTGACGAAAACGCTGTGGCGCTCGCGAAGCTTGGTGATCGTGACGTCGTGGAGCGGCAATAATGATGGATGGTTGTTAATGGCGCCAATTACGGTCGTCGGGCGAACCTTGCCCAAGTCCAAATTTTCTTTCACTCTCCGTCAACGGAAGCCAATCGCAGGAGTCAAAAGAGGATTTAAATTAGTTGAATTATAATTATTATTTACTATAGAAACACAGGCAATAAATAGCCTTTTGCTAGTTCTAACATAACCACGCATTATAAAACATTGATTACTAGCTTTACTGTATACTTTACCTCTTTTTGTCCTGTGCGGGGACTTATAAACCGTAGGTGAGATTAAATTAAGCGTTTTAAGTATAATCAAACGTTTATTCAATTAGTCAACGACATTCTGCTTATATAACATGCACTTATATATTTGTTATTAGTTAATATTGGTCCAAATAAATTATTAAATAGATGCATTCTTTCCTTCCCAACGATTTTTTAACGCAAATTTACTAATTCATATTATTCCAACGGTGATTGCAATTAGAAGATGAGAGCGTGAAATGTAAAAAAAATGGAATGCACTAGTTTACCTGGTTGGATTGGATTGGGTATTTGGGGAGGCGACCGACGGCTAAGGCCATTTGCGCCATAGGGGACAGGTAAGGGAGGAAGGGTGGATAAAAACGCGGCGTCGGCATTAGCCTGCTCTTAATGAAAGGTGCCAAAGGGACCACGGTTTAACGACTCATACGACAGACGGAGCACTGTACTTGAAGTGCCCTCCGCAAGACACTCAAGTAGGGATCGGGTTACCTCTGAAAAGCATCCGCCTCTGCAGGGATTTGATAGTTTACCTGGTTAAGTTAAGAGGTTTCTAGGATATGAAATCATTGAGACATTATTTCTCCATCTTATGAAGAGAAACTTAAAACAAATAGTATTTCTGAGAGAAAAATAAAATAATTTTTTGGATGCGGTTTTAAAAATCAATATTTCTATTTAAAGTAATTCCAAAATTCATAGAAAAAATCTTTACGATTGTTTTTTCATAGGAGTCACTTAAAATGGTCTTGTAGAGCATTTGAAGAGAATGCCCATTGCGACGAAGTTATTTATGAGTAATTTCGTTGTAGTGGACATTTCCATTGTTAATATTTCTATTTTAAATAATTCCAAAATTCATAGAAAAAAATAAAAATCTCCAAATGAGCTTAGTTTTTTCCTAGGAGTCACTTCAAATGATCTTGTAGAGTATTTGAAGAGAATGCCCACTGCAACGAAGTTACTCACGAGTAACTAAGGGGAACGTAATCCTCCGTCGCCCCGAGGAATACCTCTGCTCATCACGACCGTTGAATAACTGGCGTCTTTTCTAATTGAACGAACGGCCGTTCGGATGCAATGAAACGAACCCGGCGGACATTATTTCCCCGAGGGACGCAGGAGGAAGGAGGGCAGGACGGAGGGGTATTTTCCACCCCCTCATTCACCCCCGCACACCGCACACCCTCCCTCTCTTCTCTGGGACGAGCACTCCGCTGCCCTCTCTCACGTCAACTGACGGATCCGCTTTGGCCAAACAAGACGAGCCTCGAAATGCGTTCCCCCTGTCGGACTCCTTTCGCTATCACTCTCTCTCTCTCTCCTTCTGTCTTCGGAATACGCGAGGGCGGGAGAGGGAGGAAGCGAAGGAGGGGAAATCCCAGCCCTCCCCCCCCACCCGTCCCTTCCTTCCTTCTCCGTACCCTTGGCTTCCCGATCCCGTGGCCCAACTATTCCCAAAGTACTTCAGGAGGGACGGGGTGAGGGAGGGTCGGATGGGCGGGTGTTCGACCTTTCCATCTCTCCACCTCCTTTCCCCCTGCTACTCACCCCCCCATTATATGTTCGCCCTGCATGGATACTCCTCTCCACCCCTCATAGGTTCCTCCCTCCAAAACAGCCAACCTCTCCCTCCCTTCAACTCCGAACGGTCGCTTCATCTCCTGCTGCCGCTCCTGCTGCGTAATCCTTATCGATTCACTTCCCTTTGTTTCCATTCCACTCCAACATTTACGAACCTCTCTCTCTCCGGCCACAGGTCCACCCCCTTTCCACTTCACCATCTCCGGAGGAACATCATCTTCATCCCCTTTCTTCCCTCCCACCCCCCAAACCCTCCACACACCCCCATCCCCCGGTGCGAATGCCTCTTCGCCTCCCGCCCCACCACTCCTTCCCGTTCGTCTTATTCTCCCCCTCGGGAGAGGAGGTGATTTTTCCTTGCTCCTTCTCCATACTTTCCAGTAGATGATTACTATACTACTCTCCCCCTACTTCAAGACTCATCACCGAGTCAACCCTTGTCGCCATTTTAAATCGCTGCTCTACCAATGGATGAAGCTTTAAAGTTCGTTAGCCCATGTGTTCGCAAACTAAAAATCTTACGATTGTTCATTAGTATCAGAACATTATCATCCACTTCGCTCAGCGTCTACCTGTTTTTCTGGCAGCGTGAAAAGGAAATTTTAGATGTTCCGATGAAGTACGGTTGATTGAAGCGTTAATGTGAAACAGCTAATATTCAAGCATTAGTCATTTGAAGCAAATGAAATTTTACTGAGTTAGATTTGTATCTAATCGCAAGCAGGAAGTAATAATTTCCGGAAACAGTTAAATTTTGTTGCAGAGATTAGACGTCTCACAAGGATTAGTATTCAGCTTTTGTACTTTCTCAGTTTAATAAAAGATATAGCTTTTATATTTTACGGAACAAATTTGACATTTACAAAAGATGAGATCATCTATCAATAAAATGTCACAAATGAGGACTTAGAGGCTCTTAAATGATCTCTCTCTGCATCTGCGTCTACTCGTGTTTTGAGTGCAGGCTTGAAAAACATTGTTAGTGAATGCACTGAAGGAGACATTTCTATTAAATTATATCTCTTCGCAGCTTGCAGCTGTACCAATTTTGAGAGAACAGATTTAATTTTACTTAATATTTCGAAAATAAGTGAAAAGTGGGAGTGATATTATATATATATAAGACCAAAGCAATAATTATTGGCAGCCCCAACATCAAAAATCGCTTCCATCATGGAAATATATCTCAAGTCTGTGTTGATGGCACCTTCATTCCCTACTCTGATTCAGCTCTAAATCTTGGGATAACTATCAGCTCAAGTCTGTCTTGGAGTATTCACGTTAATAATATCTCTCGTAAAATCAACACCATTCTATATCAACTTAAAGTGCATTCTAAGTTGCTTCCTCAAGACACTAGGAAAATGCTCATTTCATCGTTGGTTTTTCCCGTTATTGATTACTGTTGTCTAGTTTACAACGACCTAAATGAAGAAGATAACACCACACTGCACCGTGCTCTAAATTCATGCATTAGGTATATTTTTAAACTTCGCAGAGATGTCCACATGACCCCCTACTACAATGAACTTAGACGGCTCGATGTTAAAACCCGTAGGAAATATTTCCTCGGATTCTACTTGTATTGCTTATTTCAAGAAAAATCCCCTGAACATTTATTCGACATGTTTTCCGTGAAACCTTCCACTAGGGATATGTGCACTAGATGTGATCCTGAGTACCTTTACTTTCCTAGTCACCGCACAACGAAGTTCCAAAATTCTTTCTTGGTCACTGCGTGTCATCTCTGGAACACCCTGCCCAAAAACATAAAAAATTGTTCTTCTGTTGCTAGTTTTAAGATGAAATATTATAATATGTTACTTTCTGACCACTAAATGTTGTTATTATTTTGCATATTGTTGTAATTAATGTAAATCCAGAAATGTATGCAGATGAATTTGTTATATGATATGATTTCCAAAAAACTTTGCATTCAGCATTGTAAAATGGTATTAATTTATACTTAATTTTTTTCATTATGTTACTGTCCAAATTGTTGATTTTGCTCTTTATGTTGCTCAAAACAATGTAAATTGTTTTTGTTCTTAAGGGGTATATCCCCAGGACAATTAATAAATTATTCATTCAAATTATTCATTCATATTTTGTGATCATTGGAAGGAGAAATTTTATCAATTACACTGAACGACATTGTTGAAAAAATGTACGCAGTGGTATCTTGCTGAAACTAGGTGCGTATTGATGCCGACATTTGAATGCCAGAGAAAGACAAGGCGGTTAGAAATGGAAGCTAGCGGATATATGATCTCTTCCTCTCTGATTGGATACGTGCCGCGAAAATTCGCCGAATTGGTTTCGATCGAATTCAAAAGGTCGTTCATTCAGGTGAAATTTCACCGGGAGGAGAATGAATTTTGGAAGACAAATGGAGAAACTGGAGTCAGAAACTTACTCAATGGGAATGGGAGGGACAGAAGCTCAAGTAAATATGGAATTAATTGCGACGGAGAGACGGTAAATTCGTTGTAATCCCACAAAATTCTCTAATAGCCCATAGATAGATGGAGAGAAATTGTTTTGCTCCATCAAGCAATCACAGATCACAAAAGAAATGCGCTCCTAAGACTTTGGTGAAGAGGCTCTGTCCACTATTAACATACTTTTATTTAAGACTGAATGGTTCACAATCGTATGGCTAAGAGTTGAATCATATGCTCTAATGAATTTTATTTTTGTCACCTGTCTTATTGCCTTTTGATTATTAAAACTATAGAGTTCAAAAATGAATCGGAGATAGGCTGCTTAAAGTGACGCTGTTTCCTTAGAACGAAATATTATGATTAGGCTATTTCTTTTTACATGCAAGAGACAGTTAATATATGTGTTCTTTTCCGTATTTTAATGGTGCTAAGATTAGCGCTGAGTATCGCCTGTCCACTTACCTGGAAGTCGTAAAGTTTTCGCATTCGACTTCGGACTTTCGATACTGGATTCAAAGCCGTTTGTAGAGGTATTTTTCTGCCCCTCAAGCAACATAACGAAACTCTGCCTAAACTCAAATGATTAAATAGCCCTTCCACGTGTGTAAGGTGTTGGCGATGAGAGTTGTTCTCTCTCCAGATAACGATTGCTACTCTTTCAAATGTATTGTAAAAGCCAACTTCTGAGCTTGAATATAAAAATAATTAGACTTGCATGTTTTGCAGTATATTTCCCTGATTATATGCACACATTCTATGAATTCAAGTGACTACGACGGCCTTCCACTCCTCTGCTCATCGCAAACGTCTGTATGACCGTTTTTAAATCCACGACACCATTTAAATACACCCGTACGATTCATAACCCCTTCACCATAAACTGTTTTTATCTCATTAAAAATTTCGGACGGCGATTTTCCCTTCACAACGAGATAGCGGATGACGTTTCGAATTTCGCACCTGGCGGAAGGAAGCAATGACATAACATGATGCCACGTCGACAGTTCTGAACGTACTGACACCCGCGTGGTTTCGTTGGAAAGGGGAGGAGCAAACCAACACGGCAATGTGACCAACATAGCAAAAACGATTTCGCTCTGCCCGTAAGAACCCTAGTACACTTACTTTCTGGATATGCCTCATAGTTCTCAAACCCGACACAAGTACCGTGAAATCATACTCTTCACACGGCACACCCTACTCCAAACGCATACGTCCCACCGAATCCCACCAGCAGGGAACCGCACCCTTGAATCATTCAACTGTCAACACCGCCCTTCACGCGTCCCCCCGCCATTTTTCCCGCGCCGCGCCCGTGGGAAATGATGGGGTGCCCGGGAAAGGCGCCCGTTCTGTTCCTCGCGAAACGAATAAAACTGGGGTCGGAAACCATTCCACGAAAGAGGAGCAGCTTTCTTCCAGTCCTCCCCCCACCCGACCTCCTACCCCTCCACCCCCTGTGGAGCCCGCGCCACCGCCCTCGGCCCTCATAAATATGCTCTCAGACTAAAAGGCCAAAGTGGAATCGAATTTTCACTCCGAATGCGAAATGATTCGGAGAGGAACGTGCGGTTTCGGAACGGAGCAAACGAGAAAGCTGCCATCCGGGTCTCAACACTCTCCACTGTTTTCGAAAGCTTTGATCACACTTAAGGTAGTCCGAGCTGGGTTGTTCCGTAGTCATACTAGAGTCCATATTCGAATTATACGTTTAAATTTCACCAACTGTAAGACACATCAATTAAATGTCGCATAATTAATGGTGCAATAATATTGTTTTATGTGACAGAAATTGTTAGTAATTAAATGAAAATATCTAAATAAGTCTTTAACTTGACTCATTTTTGTCGCGCGGTGCGTTTGAAACTCCTTCAAAACGGAAGGTTTTTCTGTGATAACCAAGAACCTACTGTGGTGACAATATGATTAATTTGCAAATACAGTTGAGGAAACATACAAACTATACACTGTCAGTTTTTTACGACATCTTAGTGCTAGAAATTACTCATTTTGTAAATAATGTCTCTCTGGAGTGCATACACGTACCATTTTCCATGTAAAAGGGCTGGTATTTTTTGGCAAATATCTCCAAAAGTAATGAGGTAAGGGGTAGAATTTTGCTGCCATTCAATAGGTGAGATATTTGTCTTTAAAATGAGACCAAATTCATTGATTTCTAAGTAAAATGATTTTTCGCTCAAACTACCATAAGGTGGACGGAGGGATTTTAGTTTATGAATAGATTCGCGTGAATTTTGCATAGAAGTTCTCATTAGCGATACGTAAAGATAAAAGTGAGGAACAATACTACACATCGAATTGGTTTTATGGCAATTCAACGATATTTTATAACGCAGCCTAATGGCACACGCATTATATTTCGTAATAATTCAATTCAATCAGTACAGTTCCATTAAGTTCCTAACTCTTAATCCTGTGGCTATTGAAAACCTAAGTGGTCTTTGGCCTCGCCAACCAAGCGCCTCCATACATTTCTGTCTGTTGCCAGCTCGATCTCTGCTCCCATCTTCTCTAGGTCCTTCTTAACCTCAACAGTCTAGCGCTTTCTCGGTCTCCCCACGGGTCTTTTATCTTCTAGTGTTCCTTTTGCTAATTGTTTTATCATGGTATCTTCGCTTCTGCATTGGAAATGACCCACCCACCTCAATCTCCTGCTCTTGACTAC